>JAIFGZ020000289.1:655288-1310577 GCA_019925245.2 Oryza australiensis | reverse complement strand
TGGGAAGTGAAACATCTTTACGCTTTCACACCCGCTATTACCGAGATTTAGCGAAAGCAGCCATCCAAGATGCGGCCCGCGAAGCATTTCTTCGCCTTAATGCGATACATCGTCTTTGAACTTACGGTGAGAGTTCGTGCACCATCCCTATCGCGAGGAAGGCAAACCCGGTTTACACCGTGGAAGCCACCCCCTGCTGCTACAACCCTATGGTCACACGTCTATCACGGCTGGGCGAGAGACGGCGGATGAGCTACGAAGAGGCCTTGCTTGAGATCAACGACCGGCGGACACGCCTCAATGATGCAGTCGAGAGCCACCAAGGATGTGGGGATCGAGTCAACATGCTACGAGACTCGGTGCAAGCCAACGGTGCTCGATATGAGCAACTCTCGGACCGCTACATGGCCGTGGGAAGCCCTGGTAGAGGCTGGAGAAGCAGCTCGGGAAGAGCAAGCGAAAGTCGACCGAGTGGAGGAAGCAGGTGCGCACCGTCCCTCCCTTACGCTGCAGTACTTCCACCGAGATTGTACCAACACCTCCTGCTCCTGTGCCCGACCACTACTACCTTATGACTCCGGCATGCTTGGATACCTTTCAAGCCATGATGGAGCAAGCTTTATGTTGAGCACGAGCTGCGCCGTGCACGATAGACCCGCTGCTGCCACGTCCATGGGACCCACCTCGAGCTCCGTAGCAGGTGCCATCCGAGCTGGATCGGGAGAGGAGAACCCCATCCAGATCCACACCGACTCGGAGTCGGGCGGAACCTATGGAGGTCAAATCGGAGTCCAGCGACACCGATCCAATGGAGGAGGAAGCTCCCACTCGTCGCGACTCACACTTTGGAGGTCCCCTCACCCGCCGGACCGCTCGCAAGAGTACACGCCACCGAGCGGAAGATTCGGCATGACTCCGAGGCCACCACCTCCGAGCCATGGGGACTCCGATTTGCTTCAGCAAAGGATCACCCCCTTCCGCACACTGGCTCTGCGGATGGTTGGACGATTAGGCGGGAGGACCACCCGCTTGATCTCGCTACGGACGGTTCGGCGGCAAGGACCACACTCTATCCCCCTTAATAGTTAATGCGGTAAGACGATGTAGTTGTTGTATCATGGCATGAGGGTGTGCATGTACAGTCCGTGTACCCTTTGATGTAATATGATGGACCTATGTATCGCTTTGTGGTATCCTAATTGATGGGCTTATTATTATTTTACCATGCTTGTTGGTTGAAGATCATATAAAAGCAACTTGAAGAAAAATCACCTAGGAACCATGACCTTAACGGGTCCGATCTCTTAATTTATCTATCCTCTTCGGATGGCGCATCGCCGCAGAGCCGCAACAACCAACGAGAACCCGCCGGAACCCAATCCCTCCACTGCGGCGGAGGTTATGGCTTTACAAACCCAGCTGCTCCAAGCAATTGCTAACAACCGGGAAGTCGAGGAGGATCAAGTTTAGGAGAGTTCATGCGAGCTAAGCCACCAACCTTCTCCACGGCCGAAGAACCCATGGATGCTAAGGGTGGGCTGAGGGTGATCAAGAAAAAGCTAACTCTCGTCAGGGTTCGAGAAGCGAGATAGGGGTATCTTCGCCACTAACCAGCTAGAGGGTCCGCAAGTGGCGGGTGGGACACCTACAAGGAAACACGAGCTGAAGATGCCGAAGAACCGACATGGGAAGAACTCACGGCTGCGTTCGTGAAAATTTCGTACCAATTTGCAGTTATGAGGATGAAGAAAAATGAGTTCCGCGGAGCTGCGCCAAGGAAACACTTGATACAAGAGTACCTGAACAAGTTTATCCAGCTTGCCCGTTACGCCACAAGTGACCTAACAGGACGAGGAAGAGAAGATGGATAAATTTATCGAGGGACTAAACGACGAGTGAGAGGACCGATGATCGGACAGACCACACCGGTTTCCAAAGCCTCATCAACAAGGTCGTTCGGCTTGAACACGACCAAAAGATGTTAGAAAATAACGACAAAGAAGGCTCGCTATGGCCCGCCCATTTCGGGGAGCGCCACAACGTCCCAAGGAAGCCACCCCGTCGGGATGGAAGCCAAACGTTCAGCAGCGGTCTCCCCTACTCCCAACCATGTCGGCACGCCGGCTACACCTCGGTTTCGTACACCGACGCCAACCCTAGCTGCTCCGGGAAGAAGGAATGTGAGTGCTTCAATTGTGGAGAATCGGGCACTACTCCAACGCTGCCCCAAACCTCGCAACACTCACGTGCGCACCGGCGCCAATGCAACGCCCGTCAGGAACCCCAACCCTGCTGCGGGACACGGTGCATTCGGACCCCGCTACCCAACGAGGCCGCCACCGGGTTTCGACGTGGCCGGGTGAATCATGTGCGGGCTGAAGAAGCTCGGGAGGACCGGAGCGTCTTGATGGGTATGTTCTCTATCAACTCTACCCCGATTAAAGTCTTATTTGATTACGGAGCCTCGCATTTATTCATATCTTCCCAAGTAAGCAAACAACACCACCTACACCAAGTAGCACTTAAGAGACCTATGTTGGTACACTCACACAGGGAAACATAACCGTACCCCATGCTTGCATCAATGTGCCCATAAGGATTAGGGACGTGGTGTTTCTTTCAAACCTTATGGTGCTATCACCCCAAACCATTGATGTCATACTCGGGATGGATTGGTTGACCAAGAATAATGGAATCATAGGCTGCTCGAAGGGAAGTCACGGTATCCACCCGTGGGGATCACCAATGAGCATAACTATGGACCAAAACCCAAAGCTATGCGAGCAAGCTGCGGGAGTATTCACCATGCTACCCCTAGGCGGGATGCCGGTAGTACAAGAATACCGGACGTGTTTCCCGAGGAATTGCCGGAATGCCCCCGGATCGCGACATAGAGTTTATCATCGACCTAATGCCCGGTACTGCCCCCATATCCAAAAGACCTTATCGAATGCCGGCCAACGAGTTGGAAGAACTCAAGAAGCAAATCCGAGAACTACAAGAGAAGGGATTTGTACGCCCCAGTTCTTCTCCTTGGGGAGCCCCAGGTACTCTTCGTCAAGAAGAAGGATGGGAGTATGAGGATGTGCGTGGACTACCGATCGTTGAATGAAGTGACTATCAAAAACAAGTACCCACTACCTCGAATCGATGACCTATTCGATCAACTTAAGGGTGCGCAAGTGTTCTCAAAGATTGATCTTCGGTCGGGATATCATCAGTTGAAGATTAGAGCTGGAGATATTCCTAAGATGGCGTTCTCTACACGTTACGGCTTATACGAGTTCACGGTAATGTCCTTTGGATTGACCAATGCCCCGGCATATTTTATGAACTCGATGAACAAGGTATTCATGGAGTACTGGATAAATTCATAGTGGTATTTATCGACGATATACTTATCTACTCCAAGAACGATGAGGAACATGCGGAGCATCTACGGCTGTACTTGGAAAAGCTACGAGAGCACCGGTTGTATGCAAAATTTAGCAAATGCGAGTTACGGCTCAAGGAAGTCGCTTTTCTTGGCCACGTGGTTTCAGCGGAAGAGTAGCGGTAGACCCCGCCAAGGTCGAAGGCGTCACGGAATGGAAGGCACCCAAGTCGATGACGGAAGTGCGGAGTTTCTTGGGCTTGGCCGGTTATTACCGAAGGTTCATCGAAGGGTTTTCCACCGTAGCCCGACCTATGACTCAACTTACGAAGAAGGAAAAGAAGTTTGAATGGAACGAGAGTGTCAAAAAGCCTTCGACCAACTAAAAGAAAAGTTAACCACCGCCCCAATCTTAACTTTACGACAACGAAAGGATTTCGTGATGTCTTGTGATGCGTCTCGGCAAGGACTAGGAGGCGTGTTAATGCAGGATGGGAAGGTCGTAGCATATGCCTCGCGACGATTCGACCCCACGAGGAGAATTATCCCACACACGACTGGAACTAGCGTGGTTGTTCACGCATTGAAGATGCGGAGACACTACGATCGGGAACCAGCTTGTGATGTGTATACCGATCACAAGAGCTTGAAATACTTCTTTACTCAGCCCGATCTCAACCTACGACGAGACGATGGTTGGAGTTGATCAAAGATTACGATCTAGGAATCCATTACCATCCAGGCAAGGCGAATGTAGTGGCCGACGCGTTAAGTCGCAAGGCCCAATGCAACCACATGGGATTGGGAAGTATGGCGGTGAGCTCCAAAAAGAAATGGCTCGACTTAATCGCACCTGATTCCTCACGGAGAAGTGAACTCACTTTGGAAATCCAACCCCTTCGAGGACTCAAATAGAAGAAGCCCAAAAGGGAAGTAAGGAAACCCAGGAAATCAAAGAACGCATGGCCGCTGGACGCGCCAAGGAATTTTCGATAGACGACAAGGGAACCCTATGGTACAAGAGAAGGATCCGCCTACCTGAACAAGGTGGATTGAGAGGGTTGATCTTAAAAGAAGCACACGAATCGGCCTATTCGTTACATCCGGGAGCACGAAAATGTATCGGGATTTGAAGGGAGAATGCGGTGGCCCAATATGAAGAGAGATGTAGCCGAATACGTAGCCGTGTGCGATGTGTGCCAAAGGGTGAAAGGCGAGCATCAACGACCAGCGAGGCTTACTGCGGCCGCTCAAGATTCCCGAATGGAAATGGGACGAGATAGGCATGGATTTCATAGTGGGACTACCCAAAACTACGACTGGTTACGATTCCATTTGGGTAATAGTAGATCGGCTCACCAAGACCGCCAGATTTATTCCCGTAAAAACTAACTACAACAGCGCCAAGCTAGCGGAACTATACATGAGTAGGATTGTATGTCTCCATGGTGTACCGAAGAGGATTATATCGGATCGTGGTACCCGGTTCACGTCTCATTTTTGGAGCAAAGTCCACGAGGCACTCGGAAGTCACCTCGCCTTCGTGCACGCTTACCACCCACGCACCAACGGACGGCGAAAGGACGAATCAAGTACTAGAAGATATGCGAGAGCACGTGCGTTGGATTTCACTAAGGATTGGGAGAAATGTTTGCCGTACGCCGGGTTCTCCTACAACAATAGCTATCAAGCCGGTCGAAGATGTCTCCAAACGAAGCTCTATTTGGTCGCCGATGCCGAACCCCATTAATGTGGTCGAAACCGGTGAACGAACCGTATTCGGGCATGACATAATCAAAGAGGCCGAGGAAAAGGTTCGCCTCGATCCGGGACCGATTACAAGCTGCTCAATCACGACAAAAGAGCTACGCGGATACCCGACGAAGAGAGTTAGAATTTAAAGAAGGTAACTACGTGTATCTAAAGGTCTCACCACTACGGGGAACTCGGAGGTTCAAGGTCAAAGGAAACTCGCACCAAGATACGTGGGCCCATTCTTGATAAACGCTAGGAGAGGTGAAGTGGCCTACCAGTGAACCTGCCCGAGAACCTCTCCGATGTCCACCCGTATTCCACGTGTCGCGATTGAAGAAATGTCTGGGGTGCCAAAAGAGCAAGCTCCTTTAGGAACCATCCATGTCCACAGTGATCTTACCTACCCGGAGCATCCAATCAAGATCTTTGGACGAGGCGAAAAGAAGACAAGGACCAAGTCATGGCGCATGTACAAAGTACAATGGAGCAATCACACGGAAGAAGAGGCTACCGGGAGAGTGAGGAGTTCCTAAAGACGGAATACCCACACCTACTCAGCAGGTAAGAAATCTCGGGGACGAGATTTATTGTTAGGGGTAGGTTTGTAACATCCCGAAAATCGAAGAAACCGAAATCGGAACGTAAAAATCGGAACTTTCAAAAACCTTCGCTTTTTGCTTCTTTCTCGGTTTGTTGCTTCTTATTTGCCGCTCGGTTGCATAAATTTAGTCATGATCAATTCTCCTTTCGGTGTTTTTGGGTGATTTGGAGTTGTCGAAATGAAAGATGCGAAAGTCCGTATCACTGGGATTTTTAAAAAGAAATCGGGAAAGCGCGGATTTATGAAAACGCGATTTGGGAGTTATAAAATAGTAATTGTGGTTGGGAGAAGATAAATTAGGACACAAAATAAATAATAAAGTATTCGGGAGTCGTACTCGAAATCGGGAAAATTTTGGAAAAATAAAGGGAGGAATATTGAAATTAGAAAAGAGGATTTTAAATAAATAAATATGAAAAATAATGTGGGAAAATAAAAGTGGAGAAAAGTTGGGAATATTATATTAAAAAATATTTTTGAATTATAGGAATTTATTTTGGAATTTTTAGAAGAAAAGAAAATAGAAATGGGAAAATAAAATTGAAAATCGGAAAATCGAAAAATGTACAGTTCATGCCGCGCAGTGTGTTCGGCGCCGTCACGCGCCAGCACCGCCCGCCCGCGCACGCCGCCCCGCCAGCGCCACGCGCGCGCGCACCAAGCCACCACCGCGCGCGCCCACCTTCCGCCCTTCGACCCCGCCCACGCCCGTAGCACGCATGCGGCGTCTCAAACCCACTGCTGTCCGCGCCGCGGCGCCCTCGCCGTCACGCGGCGTGCGCTGCCGGACCCCGCGCGCCCGCCGCCGCCGCCAAGCCGCCCGGCGTCGCCACTTCGTCCCATCCATCAGCGCATTCGCCGCGTGTCGCGCCACCCGCGCTCGCCGGCCGGCCCTCCACTCTCGCCGCGCCGCGCGCAAGTGGCCGCCGCACCTATAAAGCGCGCCCTGCCCTTTTGCCGCACCGCGCCGCTCCTCCTCTTCCCGTTCGGCGCGCCGCCGAGAACGCCGCCCAACCCAGCGTCACCGTGCGCAAGCCTCCCGTGCCCACCCACTTCCGAGCCGCCGTCGCCGTAGCCCGCTCCGCCCTTTTTTTTTGTCGCGCCGCCGCCACCTCTGTTTCGGCCGGACCTCGGTCGAACATCTTGAGGCCAATGAACAGTGCGACAAGGAAAATAAAAAAAAAAAAGAAAAAATAGGGAAAAATTAGGAAAAATTTTGGAAAATTTGGAAAAATATTTTGGGAAGATTTGAGTAAAATTTCTCGGTGATTATTTTCTTGCATGATTTCTCGGTGAAAAATTTGGAAATCAAATCCAGACTTTTACGAAACTCCGTTTTGCGTCGTTTTTGAATCCGAATTTCGTTTAGACCTTTCTCGCCATTTTAATATGTTTCCATTTTGAGCTCGGACCTTCAAAACCCCTAGCATAAATCCCTTCTCGGATATTTCCAAATCCGTTTTCTCGAATAGATCACGATCGCCGTTTTACGAAAACCCTAAGTCGTCGACCCGATGGCGAAACTTGGAGTTTTCTGGGGCGATCGTAGTACAAATTTAAGTAGGAATCTGGGCTTAGCGCTTGGAATCGTTTCTGAGACTTTTTCGAATCTTTTCGACCTTCTCTGTGTTATCTGGGATTCTAATCAGAATCAATTGGTTTTTCGCACGTATGGGTAGCACCTCAAGAGACCGGCAACGACCCGATTGACGACACCACCCTCAAGCATGCGAGCAAGGCAAGTCATCACACTCTTTGAACATATTGATCCTACTTTGTGAAATGATGTTGATTTCAAATTACAAATTGCATGCTATACACAAACGAGTACCTATGCTTGATATACCCTGCTTGATATTGATCACCATTAGAATTTATTCTTTGTAACCTTCGATGTGATATGACCGGAGGCTAACTTTGGTAAAAATGCTTAGCCTTGCTTATACTAGACCCATGTGTGGAGATTGTGGCAATCGGGTATCTACATGGCAAGCTTATCCGACTGGAGGTAGGGATAGATTGCGCCTGCCATATCTGTAAACCAAACTTGACTTGGGTGTTACGATTGCCGATAGAGATAAGGCAATCGGCCTATAGTCACGGTTTGGTAAGATTGAGGAAACCAACTTAGAATAAGATAGGGTTTCCGATCTGTAAACCCTCCCCCCGAGACTATATAAGGGGGGTAAGGGGCGTCCCTTGAGGGATATCAGATTCTAGATCAGAGATTCCGATAGGAGATCAACTTTTAGCTTTCAGCTTTAGATCACAAGATCAATAAAAGCACTCGGCGGATCGGATCCACCAAAACAGGAGTAGGGTATTACCTCACGAGAGGGCCTGAACCTGTCTAAATCTTCATCTTCTTCTAACCCATTGTGCTTGGCGATCTCGATCTGCGACCCCGTAATTATATTGCCGAAACCAAGTTTCGACGGTTGGCGCGCCAGCAGGGGACCGCGCGTCGAGACTTCTTCAACAACCTCGCCGACAAGCGTGATGGGATCTCCTTCAAGACTCGGCGACTTCGCCGCCAACCTCGCCGACGACTCCTCCTTCGACTCGGATTCGAACCGGTCGGAGGAAAGACCTACTCGCGCCATTCGGGCTCCCCAACAGGCGAGATCTTCGACAACATCCGGAAGACCAAGATGTGATCTGCCTTCTCCGACGACGGACTTCACTCGGCACCATTCGGATTACCGAATACCGCCGAGATCTGCGCCAATCTTCTCGCCTCCCCGACGGAAGCGATCTATTCGGACAAAGACCTCTCGGCGCCGTTTGGGTTACCAAATGCCGCCGAGATCTACAACAAACTTCTCTCCCCGAGTCGGCGGCGACCCACTCGGAGGAGTCCACACCCCAAGTTCGACTCGGGTGAACGATCCAGATCCGGGTTACCCGAGATCAAGGGAGGTCGCTGTCATCCTCCCATCATTCGGCTCTGCTCATCTTCGAGCTCAATGGATACCTCGGCTCCGCCGGCTTCGACAACCTCTACGGCATCCCTTCTGACGAAGCCGACAACTCCGACTGCCGCATGGACTGTGAGCCGAAATGCTTCGACGTCCTCATGGCCGAGCCAGACGAGTCCGACTCAGCCATGGCCAGAAGGCTTGCCGAAGAAGAGCGAGCCGGGGTGGAGCTAGAGCGCAAGACACCGAGGAGGAGAAACAACGCAAGGACGAGGCCGACAAAGGAAGCGGGATCTACGTGCGGCGACGATCGCCCGGGAGGCCATCCTCCAAACACGGGTTCGCAACACCAACATCTTCCAGACGCCACAGCAGAATGCCGTTGCCGCACTCACGCTTTTGGACACCGTCATGGAGACAGCTCCTGCCAACGTGACTCCTATACTTGACAAGATCAAGACCATCGTCGCTGCCACGGCTAACGGCCATCCCACCACTTCGGCACGAAGGCCGACGAATCCGTGGCCGAAACGCCGGACAAGAGCCGGCTTCCACCTCTAAAGTCAGGAGACTATAGGAGGCCCGAGCCGGCTTGGTCGACAACCAGAGCCAAGAGGCCCACCTCGCGAGTCCACGCTGAAGTACCAAGAGCAGACGGCCGACTCCGCGACAAGCGACACGGACGTCCACCCGTCCACCACCGAGTCCGCCGCAACAGTTCCAGCTACCCAACCAGCCAACCGAAGACCCCGCCGAGTGATGCGCGGGAAATCCTCGATCGCCGCTACCGGGAGCGCGACCGACGCACTGGGAAGATCGGAGAGGATCACCCGATAGCGGCGACGACGGAGTACCGGCCTTCACTCGGGAGCTCCGCCGAGTGCACCGGCCGAGTGGCTTTAAGCCTACGGGGATCGAAAGGTATGATGGCAAGACCAACCCTGAATCTTGGCTAACCGTATATACCCTTGCCATCCGAGCTGCAGGTGGCGACAACAAAGCCATGGCCAATTACTCCGCCGTGGCCCTCGCAAACTCAGCTAAATTGGCTCACGAGCCTGCCAAGAGGCTCAATCGGCTCGTGGAGCGAGGCGAGGGATCATTTCATCGCCAACTTTCAAGGTACCTTCGAGAGGCCCGGCACACACTTCGACCTTTACAATGTCATCCAGAAGCCGGACGAGCCCCTGAAGGATTATATTCGTCGTTTCTCCGAGAAGCGCAACAAGATCCCGAACATCACCGATGACATCATCATCGCCGCCTTCCGAAGGGAGTCCGTGATGAGCGCTGATCGGCAAGTTCGGGCGCAAACCACCGAAGACGGTGAAGCAAATGTTCGAGACGGCGAACTCATACGCCAAATCAATGACGCCATTAAGGCCGCCCGTCAAGACCGGCCCGACGAAGGGAGGACAAGCAAGCGGGAGGAAGCCGAAATCCTAAGAAGGATGGCGGTAACAACGGCAACCAAGGCCGAAAGATCGCAAGCGCCGATCTGAAGACCTAGTGGCCGCAACCTCCAACACTCAACGTCGTCCCCGAGTCGCCGCCTACGACGCCATCATGAACGCCCAGTGCACCCACCATCCGAATCATAAGCACGCGGCGAAGGACTGCTTTATCTACAAGCAGTTCGCCGAACAATACGCGGCGCAGCTCAATAAGAAGCCGGCTGACGAGGCTGGCCCGTCAGCCGCCAAGAAGAACAATGCGGCTGAAAACGCCGAACCTTTTCAAGACCCAGTGGGGGAGCTCAACCACATCTTCGGAGGGCCGCTAGCCTATGAGTCCAAGAGGAAACAGAAGCTAACTGACCGAGAGGTCAACGCGGCTCAACCCGAAGTCCCTCAATATCTGCGATGGTCGGAGGTGGCCATCACGTTTGACCGCTCGGATCATCCCGACCGAGTGGTTCACCCGGGCGCTATCCACTCGTCCCGGACCCCGTGGTCCGCAACATCGGCTTAAGCGCGTCCTCATCGATGGGGGCAGCGCCCTCAACATCCTATTCGCCAAGACCATGGATGAGATGCAGATCCCGAGCGCCGAACTGAAAGCAAGCTCAGCCCCCTTCCACGGAGTTATCCCAGGGTTGTCTTCAACACCACTCGGGCATATCTCCCTTCCAGTCACCTTCGGAGCCCGAGAAAACTTTCGAACGGAGAACGTCACCTTCGAGGTGGCCGACTTCGAAACAGCATATCATGCCATCATCGGAAGGCCTGCGCTTGCCAAGTTCATGGCAATCCCTCACTACACCTACCTTTGCATGAAGATGCCGGGTCCCAACGGCGTCATCACTCTTCGCAGCGACGTGAAGCAAGCCTTCACCTGCGACAAGGAGAGGCTGCGACATGGCCCAATCTCGCGAGAGATTACGTGGCCAACAAGAAGTCCGATTGGCTGCATCGACTTCGGCGGAGGGCGAAGTCCCCGCGAAGAAGATAGCCAAATCAGGGATCCGGCGACGCCAAGACCAAGAAGATCTCCCTTGATCGTCCGATCCCTCGCTGCTGTAATCGGCGCCGACCTAGATCCCAAATAGGAAAGCGCGCTCGTCACCTTCCTTCAAAATAATAAAGATGTTTTTGCTTGGAAACCATCCGATATGCCCGGAATTCCTAGGGAGGTGATCGAGCATTCTTTGAACGTCAAAAATGACGCCAAACCGATAAAACAACGATTACGCAGATTTGCACAGGATCGAAAAGACGCGATCAAAGAAGAACTTGCAAAGCTCTTGGCTGCCGGCTTCATTAAAGAAGTCCTTCATCCCGACTGGTTAGCCAACCCAGTCCTGGTCCGCAAGAAGACGGGGCAATGGCGCATGTGCGTCGACTACACCGACCTCAACAAAGCCTGCCCCAAAGATCCATTCGGGCTACCTCGTATCGACCAAGTCGTCGACTCAACAGCCGGCTGCCAACTCCTGAGTTTCCTAGACTGTTACTCGGGCTACCACCAGATCAGCTTAAAAGAATCCGACTGCCTGAAGACATCGTTCATCACGCCGTTCGGGGCCTATTGCTACATCACCATGCCTTTTGGCCTGAAGAACGCCGGAGCCACATACCAACGCATGATCCAAAGATGTTTCCAGACGCAGATCGGCAAGAACGTGGAAGCTTATGTCGACGATGTTGTCATCAAGACCAAGCAGAAAGAAGACCTGATCGCCGACTTAGAAGAAACCTTTGCAAACATCCGGGCCTTCAGAATGAAGTTAAACCCGGAGAAGTGCACCTTCGGCGTCCCATCAGGCAAGCTACTCGGCTTTATGGTGTCACATCGCGGCATTGAAGCAAATCCAGAGAAGATCAACGCCATCTTAAACATGAAGCCCCCGAGTAACCAGAAAGACGTCCAGAAGCTCACTGGCTGCATGGCGGCACTAAGCCGTTTCATATCCCGACTCGGCGAACGAGGCATGCCCTTCTTGGTGCTAAGAAGGCGACGACTTCCGTGGACCACGAAGCCAACAAGGCCTTTGAAGATTTCAAAGAATTCCTTACCACGCCGCCCGTCCTCGGCCTCGCCTCGGCCCGGGAACCTCTCTGCGCTGTACGTTTCAGCCACTCACCAAGTGGTTAGTACGGTCCTTGTGGTCGAACGCGAAGAAGAAGGACGGGCCCGGAAGATTCAAAGGCCAATCTACTTTGTTAGCGAAGTATTGGCAGGAGCCAAAATCCGCTACCCTCAGGTACAAAAATTACTCTATGGTGTTCTAATAACCGCGAGGAAATTGGCACACTATTTTCAGGGTCACTCGGTCACAGTCGTCACCTCTTTCCCACTCGGCGATGTCATCCACAACCGCGAGGCAACCGGGCGCATCGCCAAGTGGGCCCTAGAACTGATGCCGCTGGACTTGACTTTTAAGGCAAGGACGTCCATAAAGTCACAAGCCTTAGTGGACTTCCTGGCCGAGTGGACTGAACAGCAAGAAAACGTGCCTCGAGAAGACCTCCAACACTGGACCATGCACTTCGACGGATCCAAGAGGATCACGGGCTTGGGAGTAGGAGTTGTGTTGATCTCCCCGACTGGAGAAAGGCTAAGATATGTCCTTCACCTCCACTTCTCTGCCTCACACAACGTTGCCGAGTACGAAGCTCTTCTACATGGTGCGCCTCGCAGTCTCACTCGGGATACGTCGGCTTATCGTGAAAGGCGACTCCCAGCTGGTCGTCAATCAAGTGATGAAGGACTGGTCCTGCCTAAACGACACAATGGAGGCCTACCGACAAGAGGTCCGCAAGCTTGAAGACAAGTTTGACGGGCTCGAACTCTCACATGTCCTGAGACATAACAACGAAGCAGCCGATGAGCTGGCACAGTTCGGATCCAAGCGCGAAGCTGCCCCAACAGATGTCTTTGTCGAACATCTCTACGAACCAACCATCACGGCAAAGACAACCCTCACCGAGCAAACCACGAACGAAGTCGCCATGACCGATGCCGACTGGAGGACGCCGCTCATCAAATTCTTAACCCAAGAAGAGCTGCGGATGACCGGGATGAAGCGAACGCGTCCGGCGTCGTTGCCAAGCATACGTCATGGTTGACTCCGATCTATACAAGAGAAGCCCCTCCGGAATTTTAATGAGGTGCATCACACCGAAGAAGGGAAACAGTGCTTCAAGACATCCACTCGGGCATATGCGGAAGCCACGCGGCACACGCACTTTAGTCGGCAAAGCTTACGAGGCAAGGTTTCTTCGGCTTACCGCGGTCTCCGACGCGGATAAAGTCATACGAACCTGCGAAGGCTGCCAGTTTTTCGCCCGACAAAGCCATGTCCCGGCCCAAGAGCTTCAAACAATCCCACTCTCCTGGCCGTTCGCGGTATGGGGGCTCGACATGGTTGGCCCTTTCAAAAGGCTCCGGGAGGTTTCACACACCTCTTCGTCGCAATCGACAAGTTCTCCAAGTGGATTGAAGCCAAGCCGGTCGCCACAATTGCTGCCGACAAGGCACGAGACTTTTTCTCAACATCGTGCACCGCTTCGGCGTCCCAAACAGAATCATAACCGACAATGGGACTCAATTCACGGGAGGCATCTTCAAGGAATTGCGAAGACTTCGGGATCAAGATGCGCTACGCATCGGTAGCCCACCCCAAAAGCAACGGACAAGTCGAGCGGGCCAACGGCATGGTCCTCCAAGGCATCAAGGCCCGCGTTTTCGACCGCCTAAATCCTTACGCCGGCAAGTGGGTCCAAGAACTTCCCTTGGTTTTATGGTCGCTCGAACCACACCCGTCGGGCTACCGGTCAAACTCCTTTCTTTTTGGTCTATGGCGCGAAGCCATGTTGCCAAACGAGATCGAGTATGAGTCCTCCGGGTCCGCGCTTCAACGATGAACGCTACGACCACGACCGGAGTGGATGACCTCACCCGATTGGAAGAGGCCCGCGAGGCGGCCCTCATCCGATCGGCCAAATACCTTCAAGGGCTTAGAAGATACCACGGTCGCAACGTGCGAGCACGAGCTTTCATTGTTGGCGACTGGTCCTACGCAAGATCCGGACCACCAAAGACCGACACAAGTTATCTCCCTTATGGAAAGGACCATACATAATCGCTGAAGTGACTCGACCCGGTGCATACCGGCTAAAGCGCGAAGACGGGTCTATGGTGGAAAACTCCTGGAACATCGAACATCTTCGACGATTTTATGCCTAATTTGGCTAAGGCTTTACATTTTCCTTGACTGCCAACCTCAAGCAAGATGACTTCTTGAGTTAGCAATCGGGGGCTATACACATGTCAATAAAGCCCAAGTTTTCCTCATTAACTTTTGTGCATAATTTGGTTTATCATTGTTTAATGTCCTTCGACTCGAGCTCAGTGTCTAAGGACTGAGAGTTCTCCGATGACCTAATCGAGCCTAGGCTCGATGACAGCCAGACGAAAACTACTTAAGAAATTTCACGCAAAAGCTCGAATCAAGGCATTGACATAAAATAAACCAAAAGCGTCACAAGTTCTACATCAAAGTGTTGCGGTTACACGACATTTACAAAACAAAGTTAGAAAGACAGATTAAATCTTGAAGTTGTTCACTACATCAAGAGATATCTTCTTCGCCGCTTCCTGCGCCTCACTTAGCATGTCCAAGGCCTGCTCGTCCGTCGTCCCGTCAGCAAAGCCTTCCCCGACTGAATGAATATCCACTCGGGGGTAAAGGGACTTGGTCTGAGCAAGAGCCAGACCAGCCCCCATACTGGCTGCTTCGGTGATATTGGCCAGGTATCGGTCGGGAGCCAGCCGCAGCTTGTCGAAGATCTCGATCGGCTCCAGCAAGCTGGTCCCAACTCCTTGATCGAACAAGGACAGCAAGATCGGCATGGCGGCGTTGGCGACCTCTTCTCGCATCTCGTCGCTGGATTTGATCCGCCCAAGCAAGACGTCGTATTGGGCACGGGTCTTTATCTTGTAAGCTGCCAAAAGTCCCAGATCATTCAAAGTACTCGGGAATCAAGCAGTACAGGAAATTTGGCTTCAAAGAAGATTACCTTCAAACTCGGCCTCCATCTCGGCCTTGTCAAGGCTGACCGCTTCTAGCGGACTTGAAGCGAGTGGACCTCCGAAGAATTTTCTACAACGAAAGAAGATCGTCAACAACCAAAATCAACATGAGATTCATGATGAAGCTGGGAGAGGCGGGCTTACTCCCGATTGATCCGCGGAGGTCGAGGTTCGCTTCCCGAAGCTCCGCAATCTCTTTCCTTAAAGCCGCCTCCCTTGATGCGGCCTCCTCCCGAGTGGCCTTCAGCTGTCGCTAAACGTCCTCCAAGGAGTTTAAGTGGGGGACCAGCTTCTCCAGCACTTCAGACTTTGCCATTGAGCGGCAATATTCCTTCTGCACGCGAAAGCAGAAGAGTGATCGACTCAAAGATAACGATGATATAATAGAAAGACAAAGGCTTACGTTGAGCAGTCGGGTCGCCTCATTCAGGCTTTCGACAAGGGCATCCCTTTCATCTTTTTCGGCTTGCCGGTCTAGGATGATGCCCTGTCTCTCGCCTTCCGAGTCCCGCCACTCGATCCTAATCGGGGGAACCCAGGTCTCAGAAGATTGCAACCTGGGGATCTCCTCTACCGTGGCTGGCAAGCAAGAAAGACAAATGAAGACATGAAAGATTCAAATTGCAAAAGCGAAAGAGTGCTTCGAAGCAAATCTCACCGGTTTCGGTGGCCGCTGGCTTAGGTGGAGCGGCCCGGCTGGCCTTCTTCTCCTGGCTCCGCACCGAGTGGTCCCCAGTCGGGGGCGCTTGAGCCGCGGCCTCAGGCTTCCCGGCCGCTGACTTGTTTCCAGTCGGGATATCCCGACTGACGGCCGGGGGCTCCCTCCCCGAGGCATCCTTCTTCGGAGGCGAAGGTTGTCTCCCCGGAGCGCTCGCGCTCGGTTGCGGGCTCCGGGGCTTTGGCTCTGCTGGCCTTGGCACCTCGGGAGCGGTGGCTGGAGTCGGTCCTTCACCCCCTCCGGCAGGATCTATGTCCTGGGGTTTCCTGCGAAAGTGAATACAGCAAGGGTAAAGATAAAGAGAAGTTTTTAACGAAAGAGTTCAAGACTTCGGTTTCAGAGCATACCTGGACGACCGGCGGATCTTCGGTGCCGTCCGCGGCGATCGCCTTAGAGGCGGGTCTCGAGGGGAGGAGCCGGGACGTCGTCATCCGAGTCCTCAATAATCAACCTCCTTTTGCTCGCACGTTTGTTCGAGTCTTCACTCGGCGCCGCTCGCTTCCCGACCGGTTCGCTTTGGATCTTGATCCCGCCAGTCGGTTTCTTGACAGGGCGATGCGGCGCGTCGTCATGAGACACCTTGTATGGCTTGGAGGAGATAGAGGCGTTTTCCTGCAGAAGAAAGAAAGTGCAATGTTAAGAGACAAGATGTCAAGATTGAAAGACACTACAAAGCAATCAGTCGGCTTACCGGAGGAGGAGGTCGATGGATGCTGAAGGGAAGGACTGGCAGAATGAGGGCCCGCTCAACTGAAATCCCAGATGAAAAGAGTTTGTACATCTGGATCTTCAGGATTTCGTACTTGAGTGGATCTGGCTCTTCCCGATTGGGGTCCGTCCCGCCTTCGTACTCGAAGGCTGGTTTTGACCGTTCCTTGATCGGCGCCAGTCGGCACCTGATGAAGTGCCGAGTGATTTTTTTCCCGCGAAGGCCCCTTTGCTTCATCGCCAGGATCTTCGCAAGCAGCTCGTTGGCTTCGTCCCAATCTTGGGCTACCGGGACGGTGCTCCAAGATGGCCTGGGGACAGGGGGAAGACCGACGAAGGCTGGCAGGCTGGGTTCGAGATTGCTAATGTAGAACTAGCCCGCGTGCCATCCCTTGTTGGAAGACTTCAAGGGGAGAGAAAAGTAATCTTTGCGAAGGGATCCGCGAAGCTAGAAACCTGCCCCGCCAACAACGCAAGGTTGGTCCTTTTTCGGATGAGGTTTGAGATAGAACATGCGGCGAAAGAGATGGAAGTGGGGGAGGATGCCAAGGAAGGCTTCACATACATGAATGAAGAGAGCTATGTGGAGCATTGAGTTGGGGTTCAGATGGTAGAGATGAAGCCCATAATAATCCAGAAGCCCCCGGAAGAACTCGGAGGTGGGAAGGCTGAACCCGCAATAGAAAAAGGAAGTGAAAACGACGAGCTCACCGGTGTTTGGGGTCGGGAAGTCCTCCCCCGCCGGGCGCCATCCCACGAGTTCCTTTGGCGGAAGCACGCCGTGCTTCACCATCTCCTTGAGGGTAGATTCCCTCACATCCGAAGCGGCCCATTGGTCGAAGGGAATCCTTTTTTTCCTCCGCCATGAGAATGGGTTGTTGGGAAGTGGATCTGGCTGAGAAAGGTCGGATTTTTGGCAAGGGACCGTGGGAGATTTGGCCGTGGAGGCTGGTTGTTGCAGAGAGCGAGCTCCTAGATGGATGGATTGGGGAGCGCGCGAGTCTAGGGTTCTCCGCAATGAACTGGTGAACAGTATTGCGAAAAGGGGAATCTTTTGGAAGACGAAGAGGCGGGGACGACCTCGCATCTTTATAGAAAGATTTGAGGGTTGCGCTAGGTTTTCTGGTGATTGGGCCGAGCCCATAAGAAAATCTACGGCCCAGCTAAGGTGTGGTCCGATGCGTGTCCTTAGGGACTTAAGCGGATGAGCTTAAGCAGATTTGCTCTGGCAATATGCGCGTGTCCGAGTGCCCTATACCTTTAAAGATCCTTCCATACTGCGGTTTGCTTGACTTCATGAGAAGCTAGCACGATGCAACTTGAAAGGTGACCAACAGCTAAGTTTCTATAGCTGCCTTGATGACAAGGGCTGTTTGGTTTTTTGGCATTCGATTAAGTAATCTTATCAATGCTGTTTATTTTTTCCACCTTGGTGAAGATCTTTATAGATTGAGACCAGTATTATGGCATGAGCTATTTAATAATTTGGTCATATTTTTCATATGATTGAAAGAACTTGTTTTCCCATGAGGGATGATTGAAATATTTGTTCCGGGATTACTCGGGCAGATCCACTCGGATAAGCATGAGCTTACCGAGTGCTTTTTATCCATGAGGGTTGATTGAGTTAATTGTTCTGAGATGACTCGGGCAAATTCACTCGGATAAACGTAAGCTTGCCGAGTGATAAAGTTGCTTTAGCATGAGCTAAGCACCTACATAAGGATGATTTTTTATAGTTCTTGACTATATGCTTAGCCTATTTTTGACTAACCACATAGTCGGGGGCTACACCTAATTAGGTGCATCAGGAGATGCACCTAGATATTTATTTTTGAGAAATTTTTATATATTTTTCCAGCCCTTCACAGTCTTCGGAGCTCACTCGGGAAGATTCAGGCAGAGATCATGGAATCACTCGGCGCCAAATGCACTCGGTCAAAGAGATTTTTTGGCTGAGTGCTGCTTTGGTCTGAAGCTAAGTTGTCTCGTCGACTGAAAAGGACTCGGGGCTCGTGGAGATTGTGGCAATCGGGTATCTACATGGCAAGCTTATCCGACTGGAGGTAGGGATAGATTGCGCCTGCCATATCTGTAAACCAAACTTGACTTGGGTGTTACGATTGTCGATAGAGATAAGGCAATCGGCATATAGTCACGGTTTGGTAAGATTGAGGAAACCAACTTAGAATAAGATAGGGTTTCCGATCTGTAAACCCTCCCCCCGAGACTATATAAGGGGGGTAAGGGGCGTCCCTTGAGGGATATCAGATTCTAGATCAGAGATTCCAATAGGAGATCAACTTTTAGCTTTCAGCTTTAGATCACAAGATCAATAAAAGCACTCGGCGGATCGAATCCATCGAAACAGGAGTAGGGTATTACCTCACGAGAGGGCCTGAACCTGTCTAAATCTTCATCTTCTTCTAACCCATTGTGCTTGGCGATCTCGACTGCGACCCCAGAAATTATATTGCCGAAACCAAGTTTCGACACCATGCATACTCATGATTTTACAAGAAAGCTTTTTGCTCGGGCAACTACCTTGGGGAAGGTAGTTGAAATACGGCCTGTGGAGACATGAGCGCCACATGGCCATGAGAATGATGAACTAAGTTTGATGAAAAGTGAAAATGAGATACAAATATTTTAGACTGGGGCGGCCGGATGATTTGGGTGGATTCCGGAAAAGGCAAGTGCCGACCCTGGTCAATTAAGGACCGAGCCATGAGATAGCCGGGAAACGAGCCAGTACAACCGTACTTCTCGAATGGGTATAGACCTAGCTGACTAGATAGCCGAGCAGAGGCAGTATCCTTGCATAGATGGTTCTCTATGATGTGGTTTATGTGATGAGAATGAGGCTGCGGCCTTTGCTGTGAATGGTGGAATTAAATCTATATTAATTGAACTTAAATATTGAGGAAGTTTTCCCTTACCCCGGGTGCGCCAGAACTCCTCTCACTGCTAGAAAAGGACGGCTAGAGTGCATGAGGGCTTAAGTTCATGGAGCGGGTACTGCCAAAGTGAGGTTATCGAAAGGCTTTGCCGTGACCGTCTCATGTGTTGAGACGTAGGCTCATTTGTTGGGCTGTTGCGGAGTACGGGTAAAGTGTACATCCACCGCAAGTGTGAGTGAATCAATCTATTCGAATAGCCGTGCTCGCGGATATCGAGCATCGTGACAAGACTTTCGCTTGGCTAGACTTTAAACTTAAAAATGATGGGATGGGTGTGCATGATGATTTCATTCGCTGGGAGATCAACTTCTCGAGATGCGAGAAGGGGTGGATTCCCCAGAAAATCATGACGAATCGGAGGCGGGAAGCCATCCTTGGAATAACGATGGATGGTAGACAGAACCGTCGCCGGATTAATGAACTATGGAACTAAAGCTTGATTTGGCTAGTTGATAGGCTTGTGAAAAGAATTGTGAAAATTGGCTTTATGCAAAAGAACTCCAGCCATTCCTTGAATAACCCTATCATATGCATCAATTCCGTGTTGGCTTGCTGAGTACGGTTGGTACTCACCCTTGCTATACGCACAAACCTTCAGCTGATGGAAATGAAGAGCCAGAGGATCCCTACGCTTACTACCAGGAGGGTGAAGGCACTGATGGCGCTTACTAGGTCTTAGCTCCGGTCGTTGCCTGTGGCAAATGACATGCCGCTGCCTCTATTCCTCTGCCGTATCTAATTTCTGCTTTTGTGTTGTATTCGGACCATGAGGTCCTGTGTGTTGAACATTGCCTTCGGGCCTATTGTTGTAATAATGTCGTTGTAAGACTGTTCGTGCATACGCACCTGATTATTCAGTACTGTATTCGTGGGTACCAACTACTCGATCCAGGGAAATGGTACTAAGAACACGAAAGATTCCCGTTCCAAAAACGGGGGTCCACACATCGGTTGTCGATCCATCGGCTGCAAAGAAAAAGGCCTCCAAGAAGCAAAAGATTGTTGCCGTCGATGATTTGCCTCCTCTAGACGCAGACATGGAAGAGTTTCTAAACCAAGAAGAGATGGAGGAAGCCATCGACGATGCTGCAGTTGACACGAGTGAAACAAGGCAAACCACGCAGCTACCGTCAACCGATGAGCCAACCCCGCAAAAGACTCCAACTCCTCCAAGATGCCAACCTCGCTCTCCTCCCGTATGTACCTTTCTAGAGTTTATTTCCTTTAAACATTCACATTTCGAATCTAACCAAACTCCTTTACTTGGAGAAAAAGAAACTAGCCACCAAGAAACTTCTGTCAATCCTTACAGCCTTTATAATATCAGAAATAATCTTCTAGCATAGTCGGCCAAAAATACCAAGTTCGTCGAAGCAACCACTTCATCTTGTGGGCCGATTGATGAGTACCGCATATACCTTCATGTACCTCTCCCATCACAACTTTCGCTTGATCGGCACTCAAACATTTTAGCAATACCCCATCAATCGTCCAATAATACAGCTCATCATCCAATAAGACATATCTCAAAGCTTTATATCATAATTTTCTCAAAGCCGATTGAGAATGATTCTTCAAATAATTAAATACATCATACCTCCAGTCATTGGCTGCGATTGTAGCGATTTCTACCTCGATATCTTTTACCATCAGCTTGTTTACCTCGATATCTTTTACCATCGGCTTGTATCCCGATGCCCCCTGAGCCAAATCATTGGCTTCAACGTTCTGCTCTCAAGAAATATGCCTCAAAGTCACCAACAAAAAACTATCCATCAATTCTCGACACTTCTGATTGTAGATCATCAATGCATCATTCTTGCTCTCATATTCTCCACCTAATTGGTTGATGACCAACAAAGAATCACCCATGATTTCAACAGCATCGACTTCAACTTTCTTTAGGAGCTGTAATCCTTTGAGAACTGTGTCATACTCAGCTTGATTATTGGTGACATAAGGCTTAATAGTATAGGCAAATTCCCCCTAGGTGATATTATGACCAAGTCGATACCACAACCATGAGTACAAACCGATTCATCAAAAAACAATGTCCAAGGCACTATGTCGACCGAGCCGATCGAGTCATCACGATGTTCGACAATAAAATCGGCTATGGCTTGCCCCTTGACCGCTTTGGGCGATTCATATCTGAGATCAAATTTCATTAAGGCATAGATCCACTTTTCAGCTCTCCCTTTCAACACCGGAGCCGATATCATATACTTAACAACATTGGCCTTGTAAATTATGGTGCATTCATTAGATAGCAAATAATGCCTCAACTTTGCGCAAGAGAAATATAAGCACAAACACAATTTCTCCACTGGAGAATACCTTGTCTCTGCATCCAGGAGCCTTCTGCTCAAATAAAAGATTGCTCCCTCCTTGCCCTCAAATTCCTGGATCAAGACCGAGCCGATTGACTTCTCATCGGCTGACAAGTACAACTTGAAAGGCACTCCTTTTGTGGAGGAATTAGAAATGGAGGGGAACTTAAATATTCCTTAATGTTATCCAAGGCCTTTTGTTGCTCTGCTCCCCAAGTAAACTCCTGATCAGCTTTCAATCTGAGCAAAGGTGTAAAGGGCTCCATCTTCCCAGATAAATTAGAAATAAATCTCCTGATGAAATTCACCTTGCCGACCAAAGATTGTAATTGCTTCTTGTCTCCTTGAGGTTGGATATTCTTGATTGCATTAATGCTTCTCTGTGTTACCTCAATCCTCCTCTCGGGAACAAGAAAACCCAAGAATTGTCCAGCCGATACACCAAAAGCACATTTTGTGGGATTCATCTTCAAGCCATATTTACTTGTTCTTTCCAAAACTTTTCTCAAATCGGCTATATGATCATCAATCTCCTTTGACTTCACTACCACATCATCAATATAGATCTCAACTAATAAGCCAATCAGATCATGGAATATATAATTCATGACCCTTTGATATGTAGCTCCAGCGTTCTTTAAGCCAAAAGTCATCACAACCCACTCATATAAGCCGATTGCATGAGGACATCTAAAACAGTCTTATGAATGTCCTCTTCTGCCATAAAATCTGATTATATCCAGCATTGCCATCCATAAAACTTATAACCTTATGCCCTGAAGCGGCGTGAACCAATAAATCGGCAATCGGCTTTGGGTACTCATCCTTAGGGGTAGCCTTGTTTAAATCTCGAAAATCAATGCAAACACTAAGTTCACCGTTCTTTTTGATAATTGGAACTATATTGGAAACCCACTCAGCATATTGGCATGGCCGAATAAAACCAGCATCATATAATTGAGCAATTTTAGCTTTAATAGCATCATACATATTAACTTTAAATCTTCTAGGTGGTTGTTTATATTGTCGATATCCTGGTTTGATAGGAAGCCGATGTTCTACAATCAATCGGCTAAGCCCTGGCATCTCAAAATATTCCCAAGCAAAACAATCTCTGTATTCTTTCAAAAGTTCTATTAGCTCGGTTCTAAAATGAGAAGATAAATTTTTACTGATAAAAGTCGGCCTAGGTCTATCTCCTGGACCTATATCCACTTCTTCCAAATCATCAGCCGACATGAAACCATGTCCCAATTTGTCATCGAGATTATCTACAGTGTCCTTGGTGTAGAAATTTGACCCCTCCACGACGCCCTCAAAGTAACAGTTGGGGCTCTTCATCTCCAATTGGTTGTATATCACAATCAGACACCTTTAGATAATCTCCTTCCCAAACTTTTCCAGACAAGCAATCAATTCCATCCATCTCCCAAATAGTTAAATCGGCATTAGCAACATTGACTGACCTGTCGGCTGGCACGATTTCTACCTTGTCACCTTGCCATTGGATTAAACTCTGATGCATGGTCAAAGGAATACAACAATTTGCATGAATCCAATCCCTTCCAAGCTACAAGCTATTTGATCCTTTCCTATCTATGACAAAAAATGTGGTAGGGATAGTTTTGCTGCCGATTGTCAACTCTACATTTAAAACTCCTTTGGTTTCCGATGGATTGCCACCAAAGTCATTGAGAACCATGTTGGTATTGATGAGATCATCTGAATTCTTGCCCAACTTTCTGAATGTAGTATATGGCATCAAATTCATAGCAGCTCCACCATCAACCAACATCTTGGACATCAGCTTGCCATTGACAAATCCTTTGACATACAATGGCTTGAGGTGCCGATGCCCTGTTCCTTCTGGCTTCTCAAAGATAGCTTGTTCTAGAGATAACACCAATTTGGCCAAGGATTCTTCCATAACATCTGCATCGGCTCGGGTAGCCTTATATTCTGCTAGTAGCACAAAAATCATATTAACCGATGCAGAAGCAACAACCTTTCCCTTAACCAGCCTTTTTGCCTTGTCGGCTTTGACCTCATTGGCTGAAAGCACCTTGCTCTTGACACGCCACTCTTTCGTTACGTGTTCTTGCTTTTTCCTCTTTAGCTGATGATTGATCGCCGCTTGTACCTCTTGGAAACGCTCCCTGCTCCTCATTCTTTGAACCCTCCTCTTCTGGTTCTTAGTGAAAATACCAGAAGGGCACCATTGTGGGTTCATGGTCTCATCTTCATCCTCATCAAAATCCTCTTGTGAAAAATACTGATGAACTGGACCCAATCTCTGATGAACATGTAATTTCCTCTATCTTAGCCGATTTTCCCTAGGACAGGATCGGCTTGGTCCTCCAGCATAGTCCTCATCGTAGTTGCTGCATGTTGGACAATTTTCTATTGATGGCAGTCTCATCCCTTCATTCCAACAAAATCTATGGGGATCGAAACTGTCATCTTCCTCATAGTATCTCTCTTCCAGCCTATCATGCCTCTTCTGATATTTATCAATGATTCTGACAGAATTACGCTGTGTGGACCGATAATCTTTTCTATCGGATGCTCTCCCACTCGTGTGTACCATGTTGACAGGAAAAGGATTACCATCAACTTTCATCGGCTTTTTTGAATCTTCAAATTTTATCTTCCCTGCTTCAATAGTCGATTGGATCTGCTGCCTGAAAACCTTGCAGTCATTAGTGCCATGAGATCCAGTATTGTGCCATTTTCAATACTTTCTCTTCCTCAGCTCATCAGCCAATGGAATCACATGACCAGCAGGAAGTTAAATTTGCTTCTCCCGAAGTAGCAAATCAAAGATTTTATCAGCCTTGGTAATGTCAAAGTCATATTTTCCCTCCCTTGCCGAATTTTTGACCCATTGACATGTAACAACCTTCTTATTTCTGGCCCATTCGGCTGCTGCTACTTCGGAATCATCTTCTTTTCATACTCAGAGGCATATGCAACATGGCTAACCTTTTTAAATGCCTTCTTGGCTTCTTGGAACCTTTGCTCATGTGCTGTCACCTTTTGAGCCAAATGATCCTAGCTCTCAAAGTCCTGAGTCAAAAATCTTTCCTTAATTGGTGTCAACAATCCTTGGAAAGCGAGATCGGCTAACTGAGAATCTAACAAAATCAAGCTGTAGCATCTATTTCTCATGTCTCTGAACCTCTAAATGTAATCTTGAACAAATTCATCATGCCTCTACTTGATTGCTGTCAGATCAGACAGTTTCATCTCATGGATCCCACTATAGAAGTACTTATGAAACTGATTTTCCAGATCGGCCCAACTTTGAACAGAATTATATGGCAAACATGAAAACCATGTAAAAGTCGATCCAGATAAATATAGAGGGAATAATCTAACCCTTAGAGTATCAGTGGCCGACGCCTCACCACACTGAGCCAAGAATCGGCTGACATGTTCATAAGTTGACACATTAACCTGCCCTAATAATTTCAAAAAATCTGGTACCTTGTATCAGTTTGGCAATGGTACCCTCTCAAAGTATTCCGGGTCTGGATGCCGATACAAGTTACTAGTGTCCTTGCGCTTAAGACCAAACTGTTCCCTCATCACATCGGCTATCATATCAGCCCAAGGCTTTTGCTGAGGTGCCCCTTGAACATGCTGCTCTATTGGATCAAATTGATTAAACTGAGACAAATATTAGGGTTGAGGTGATGCACCTGGCCGATACTGCACTTGAGGTGAATGAGGCTGATATTGGAAATTAACGTTGTCCCCCATGTGATGTTGAGGAGACTAATGCACCATATGGGCTTGATGATCAGGAACGAACCGAGTGTCGATAGGCTGATGCTGATGTGGAATTGGTGTCTGCTGCCCCATCGGTATCTACCAAATTGGCTCAATGACCGGCTGGTTTGTCCTGAACATGGCTGCAACTTGGTCTTGAGTAACCTGAGGGATGTTATGTCCTATGTGTTGAGGTTTCTGTTTGACCAAAAGAAAAGGATTGAACTCTGGTTGCTTCTGTGTCGATGATGACGCAATCAGCTTTCCAGGAGCCGATGCTGATGCCATCGGCTGTTCTGGGGCCACACCTAAAATAGGTAGTTGTTTGCCGGTAACTAGAGTCCTATATTGTGAAAAATTGCCCTCAGGAAGAAACACTGGCCCCTTAGCTTGATGCTCGGCAATCCTACTATCAACCTGTTAACGACCAAATTTGGTAACCAAATCCCCAAGTTCAAGATTGAAATTGAAGTGGAATCGGATCAGGAAAGTGATCTGCGGAGAAACAGAGGCTGCATCAGCCATGATTAAATCGGCTGGGAGACCAATCGGCTGAGGCCAAATCAGATGGGGACAGCCGATAGCCGATAGCCGATAGCCGATTCCGATTCAGAGAAGAAGATGAAACCGTTTCCGATAAAGAAGCTTGAAGATAAAAGGAAGATTCGGTTCTCAAATGTTCGTTAAGATATTGCCATCTATGGATAGAGTCCTGTAACGGCAATTGTATCTGTAAAATAGGGATTTGTATAGTTTTTCCTTTTGTGTCGCGGCATGGGATTACTTCCTGGAAATATTGTCGTACCGTGTATAGTAGATAGATAGAAACCGTGTTCCACGTGGACTTTGTTGAACTTGGGTATAAATAGAACCCGAGACCCCTTGTAAAATATACACACACATCAATACAAACTCGGCGCATCGCCAAACCTCTTTTCTTTTAGACGAGTTCTTGATCCCGCTTCGGGCTGCATCAATCTCGACCCCCGAATAAGGTGAACACTTGTCATTAGTAGTTTGTATCGTTGAATCTAGTGCTTACATGTAACACCCTGGCCCAGGGCTTAATAGGATTAATAGAATACTCATACCCACAAGTTGCAACTTCTTTTCTGGAAGCTCATCTCCAAAGAACTTTGAGGTCAAGCGTGCTTGGCCTGGGGCAATTTGGGGATGGGTGATTGACAGGGAAGTTCTTCCTGGTTGCGCATGAGTGAGCACAAAGTGTGCAGAAAAGACATGTGTTGGGCTAGCTTCCAGATGTAGGCGGGCCCAGCCCAGGGAAGGGTGGGATGTGACAAGTGGTATCAGAGCCGACCCTCACGGTTTCATGGGGCGCGTGGCGGTGATTGACAGGGAAGTTCTTCCTGGTTGCGCATGAGTGAGCACAAAGTGCGCAGAAAAGACATGTGTTGGGCTAGCTTCCAGATGTAGGCAGGCCCAGCCCAGGGAAGGGTGGGATGTGACAAGTGGTATCAGAGCCGACCCTCACAGTTTCATGCGGTGCGTGGCGAGTCAGTGGTGTGGGCATGGTGTGCATGGCGCGTGGGCCCTGAGGGGACACGGCATGGCACATGCGCCGGCATTGGACGCACAGACGTGGCCAAGGGGCAATTTGGGGATGGGTGATTGACAGGGAAGTTCTTCCTGGTTGCGCATGAGTGAGCACAAAGTGCGCAGAAAAGACATGTGTTGGGCTAGCTTCCAGATGTAGACGGGCCTAGCCCAGGGAAGGGTGGGACGTGACAAGTGGTATCAGAGCCGACCCTCACGGTTTCATGGGGCACGTGGCAGGTCAGTTGCGCGAGCATGGTGTGCATGGCGCGTGGGCCCTGAGGGGACACGGCATGGCACATGCGCCGGCACTGGACGCACAAACGTGGCCAAGAGGGGAGGTTCCTGGCCTGGGGTTGACCGACAAGGACGTCGGCCTTCTAAGAGGGTGTGGATGTAACACCCTGACCCAGGGCTTAATAGGATTAATAGAATACTCATACCAACAAGTTGCAACTTCTTTTCTGGAAGCTCATCTCCAAAGAACTCTGAGGTTAAACGTGTTTGGGCTGGGGCAATTTGGGGATGGGTGACTGACCGGGAAGTTCTTCCTGGTTGCGCATGAGTGAGGACAAAGTGTGCAGAAAAGACATGTGTTGTGCTGTGAGGACAGTCTTAAGATCCTAGAGAGCTTCCAGATGTAGGCGGGCCCAGCCCAGGGAAGGGTGGGACGTGACATTACATCGTCATGATATTCTAGATTTAATATTATAGACTACGTAATTTATCATATATGACGTATAATCTAGAGTAATATCTAGATCTATCTTGCCATCGGCTTGTTTCTTTTAGGAGACAGTAGTCGATAAAGCTAGATCTAGATGTTGAACTAGTTTATATGTTGTATCCACCGTCTCGAGGGGTTTATATCGGTTCACATAGATCTAATACTTCTATTTGTAATTAATGTTGCATCGTCATGACCTATTAATTCGCTCTTAGAATTATTAAGATCTATTCGGCTAGCTGTTTACCATTAGAGACAGCGCCGGGGTTTCAGCCAGCCTTATCTGTTTTAGTTATCTTTTAGCATTATTTACTATTAGATATATTAAAACTGCCTCTTATATTAAGATCTCAATCTGGTTAAATGCCTTAAGCCGGTATCAATCTGTTGGCATCAGCCGACAGCCGATTGATCCAGGTTTAACGCATTTAAGTTAGATTAATATATTTTCATAAGATGTATCGGAGTAATAGCCGATCCACGTTAGATCTGCAGCATCGGCTAGGTTTTAAATGCATATATTCATTATCCTGATGTACATTTAGATTAAGTGGTTTATACTGTCTCAGCATAGCCGATCTATCCCAATCACTTAGTTTAAATGTGCTTTGGGATAGCAAATATATGCAATTGATTCCCTGAGCCGATCCGGTAGGATCTAACCTTAACCTTAACGCATTTATCTATTTATTATTTCTTGTTGGTTAACAGATCAAACCAGCTGGCATGCCTAATTCGTCAAAGGTAACCAAGGACGGACCTACACTGGAGTTAAGCAAATCTCCCAGGCCAGCGCGTGGGAAAGATTTCTCATCAACATGCTTCTTGGCATGCCTGGTGGGACCAATTGACTCGGGTAACAAAGTTGACGTGATGGTTAATGTCAAGAGCCCCGAGATCAGCGAGGAAAACATGGTTTCCGTCAAGATGGAACAATTGTCAGCTGAGCAATTGGCCGACTACAAGAAGATGGTGGAGGAACTGCGGGCCAACTATCTGCAATCTTTTGCCCAGACCAGGTCTGAGGCCATCCACCAGAAATACAAATTTAGCATGGACGACTTCAAGGCATCCTCCTCAGACGATACAAAAGGAAAACACAAGGTGGAGGAGCCGAAGAAAGAACAAGACGATTCGGGACTGCACACTTTGCAAGACCGAATCGACTCGGCTGTGCTCCACGCTCTTGTTAATCAGAGTGGCATCCAAGTCAACACCCTCAACAACATGATTGCCACTGTGGTTGACTCGAAGATTGCCGATCAACTGGAGTGGGGGCCGACTTATTTCACTGATGGCCTGTTCCCCAACTACGGGGCCTTGGCAACCTGTAAATCGACCGGTGCCACCACCTCGCAAGACCGGGGCCACCGTGAGGGGTCCTCGCCGCCCGAATGCATCCGCATTGGCTTCAAGGCCGTCGCTCGTCATTCTGAACCGGCAGCAACCTCCCTCCCAGGAACAACTAGCCGGCATGTTCGACTTCAATCGGCGGCAAGAACCGGTCGCCAACCTCATTCAAGGGGCACAGTACAACGTCGGTGGCTGTCGGCTCTTCCCTGACCAATCACCACCGCCGGTGAATCGCCTACCTCCCGCTGTTGACCCAGCTCAATATCAGTACCAGGGAGGCCAGCATGACCAACATTACCGGCCGCAGACACTGTCACCTCTGTATCGGCAAGCACCCGTGCAATACGATCAATATGAGCCGGTACAGCACGCCCAAGATGACAGGACTTGGGCCGATTTCATTACCAACGTCATGCACAATCAATTCGGCCTCAAACTGAAAGATTCTGGCAATATGTATCGGTATCCATACCCAGAACATTTTGAGAGGGTGCCTCTGCCCAACCGATACAAAGTCCCAGATTTCTCCAAGTTCTCAGGGCAAGACAATACTTCTACATACGAACACGTCAGCCGATTCCTGGTGCAATGCGGGGAGGCATCGGCTATAGACGCCCTGAGGGTTCGCTTATTCCCGCTCTCACTATCGGGATCGGCCTTTATCTGGTTTTATTCACTACCTTACAATTCCATCCAGAGCTGGGCCGATCTCAAGAAACAATTCCACAGCTACTTCTACACCGGCAACCATGAGATGAAGCTGTCGGACCTGACAAGAATTTGGCAGAAACATGAGGAGTCGGTTCAGGATTACATTCAAAGATTCAGGGAGATGAGGAACCGTTGTTATAGCCTGGTGCTGTCCGATTCCCAGTTAGCCAATTTGGCTTTTCATGGACTGTTGTTGCTGATCCGTGAAATGTTTTTGGCTCAAGACTTCGACAGCTTGGCCCATCTGGCGCAGAGGGTGACGGCCCACGAGCAAATATTTCAGGAATCAAGGAAGGCCGTCAAGAAGGTTGCCCACATCATCGTCGAGACTGACTCGGAAACAAGCGATGATGACGCAGAAGTTGCTGCAACCGAATGAACCAAGAATAAGAAGGTCATCGTTTGCCAATAGCTGCTAAAAACAGCTAGGGAGGAGAAGTACGACTTCGACATTACCAAGGCCGATAGGATCTTTGATTTATTGCTGAAGGAGAAGCAAATTCAGCTTCCTCCCAACCACACGATCCCATCGGCTGAAGAACTCAAAAAGAAGAAGTACTGCAAGTGGCACAACTCCACCTCCCATAGCACTAACGACTGTAAAGTTTTCAGACAGCAAATCTAGTCGGCTATTGAGGCTGGGAAGTTGAAGTTCGTCGATTCACCTCGGCCAATGAAAGTCGATGGCAATCCCTTCCCGGTCAACATGGTTCAGGCCGGCCCCAGGCAAGCTGATCGGAAGAACAGAGTGACGTACGACTTAGCCGAAACTCTCAAAGGGGTTAAGGCCGAAAAGAAACAGGCTGGAGATCAAGCTGCACCAGTCAATATGGTGCATTCCACCAGCCGATCGGCCGATCAGCGACCCAGGCACATGGACCCCATTGCCCATTTTCAACAACGCTTTCATGAGGAAGAGGAGGCCCGGCGCGGAAAGCCTTACGTCAGGGAACCTGAGGTCAAGGGACTCCAATTCGTCAGAAACCACAGTGGTTATGACCCGCACTGGCGCTGTGACTTTTTTCGATTCTGCTGGGATCGGGGATGAAGTTGCCGATGATAGACAAATGCCCGGCCTGCAGCGAATATCATGAAGATGAATACAGGGATCCGCCGATGCAAAGCCCTGCCCAATTTGTCCCCAGGGCCGTGCAGCTTAACCAGAGGTGGCAATCGGTACATGATCGGCTTGGGCCGATCCACCAAGACCTCTTCGAAGACGAAGACGAAGACGAATACTACAAAGAAGAAGCCGAAGATGAGCAATCGGCCAATCCCCAATGGTGCCCTTCGAACCTCTTCACTAAAACACAAAAGAGAAACATCCAGCGGTTCAAGAGCGAAAGGTGAGAGGAAGATGTACGACGGATGATTCGACAACAACAACGTCGCAAAACAATGGCGCGTCAAGAGACAAGCGCCGATTGTCGACGAGAGCCCATCAGATGAGAGCCCAGCCGACCAAGCTAGGAGGACGGCAAAAGGAAAAGGAAAAGCTACTGCATCGATTAACATGGTCTTCATACTACCAGCCGAATTCAATGCCACAGAGGTCGATGCAGATAGCGTGGAAGACGCCTTGGCAAAACTAGCACTCTCCCCGAAACAAGCCGTTTTTGAAAAACCAGAGGGGAATGACAATCGGTGCCTCAAACCACTGTACGTGAAAGGATTTGTTAACGGGAAGCCGTTGTCAAAGATGCTAGTCAATGGAGGGGCAGCGGTCAATCTCATGCCCTATGCCACTTTTCGGAAGCTGGCAATGGAGCCGAAGACCTAATCAAGACGAACATGGTGCTCAAAGACTTCGGTGGCAATCCATCGGAGGCCAAGGGCATGCTGAACGTCGAGCTGACCATCGGCAGCAAAACCGTGCCCACAACTTTCTTTGTCATCGACGGGAAGGGATCTTATAGCCTGCTACTAGGGAGGGACTGGATCCATGCGAACTGTTGCGTCCCTTCCACAATGCAGCAAAGTCTGATCCAATAATGAAGATCACTCGGCTATACGATGTTGGGTTCATTCGGCCTTGCCGATATGCGGAGTGGGTTTCGAATAGTGTTCTAGTAATGAAGAAGAATGGTAAACTTAGGGTGTGTATTGATTTCAGAGGCCTCAACAAAGCTACCCCTAAGGACGAATACCCAATGCCCATAGCCAATTTTCTCGTAGATTCTGCTTCTGGCCACAAGATCATAAGTTTTATGGATGGTAATGCAGGTTATAATCAGATTTTTATGACCGAAGAAGATATCCACAAGACTGCTTTCAGATGCCCAGGAGCAATCGGCTTGTATGAATGGGTCGTCATGACGTTTGGCTTGAAGAATGCTGGAGCAACTTATCAAAGGGCCATGAATTACATTTTCTATGATATGATCGACTCTCTGGTCAAGATTTACATTGATGATGTTGTTGTCAAATCCAGGGAAATGGAAAACCATATAGCCGATCTTAGACAGGTTCTGGAGCGGACAAGGAAATATAGCTTGATGATGAATCCACTGAAATGCGTGTTCGGCGTGTCGGCCGGGCAATTTTTAGGGTTTCTTGTTCATGAGAGAGGGATTGAGGTTACACCAAGGAGCATTAATGTCATCAAGACGATACAGCCTCCGAAGGACAAGAAGCAACTGCAATCTTTGATCGGCAAAATCAACTTCATCAGGCGATTCATAGACAATCTTTCAGAAAAGATGGAGCTGTTCACACCATTGCTTCAGCTGAAGGCCGATCAAGCATTCACTTGGGGGGCAGAGCAGTAGAAAGCATTGGACAATATCAAGGATTACTTAAGCTCACCCCCAGTCTTGATTTCTCTGCAAAAAGGGGTACCATTCAAACTATACCTATCAGCCGACGACAAGTCCATCGGCTCAGTCCTGATTCAAGAAATCGAAGCAAAAGAGAAAGTCATCTTTTATCTCAGCCGACGGCTGCTGGATGCAGAGACAAGGTATTCACCAGTGGAGAAATTGTGTCTTTGCCTGTATTTTTCATGTACAAAGTTGAGGCATTATTTATTATCCAACGAATGCACAGTGGTATGCAAAGCCGATGTAGTCAAATACATGCTATCGGCTCCAGTACTCAAAGGATGTGTTAGGAAGTGGATTTTTGCTTTAACGGAATTCGACTTAAGATATCAGGCACCCAGGGCAGTTAAAGGACAAGCCATAGCCGATTTCATTATAGAACACAGAGATGGTTCAATCGGCTCGGTGGAGATCATGCTTTGGACTTTGACGTTCGATGGCTCGGTTTGCACGAATAGATGTGGTATCGGCTTGGTTATCATATCACCAAGGGGGGAAAGCTTCGAGTTTGCCTTCTCAATCAACCCCATGCCACAAACAATCAAGCCGAATACGAGGCAGTGCTTAAGGGATTGCGTCTTCTCAAGGAAGTTGAGGCCGACGCCATCGAAATAATGGGAGATTCACTATTGGTCATCAGCCAGTTGTCAGGAGAATACAAGTGCAAAAATGATGCGCTGATGGTCTATTATCAACGATGCCGAGAATTGATGAACAACTTTTGGCTAGTAACATTAAAACACATCCCCAGAGAGCAGAATGCAGAAGCCAATGATTTAGCTCAAGGGGCATCAGGCTACAGGCCGATGACAAAAGATGTTGAGATCGAGATTGCCACCATGACAGTCGACGACTGGAGATTTGAGGTCTACAACTATCTGCAAAACCCCTCCCAGTCGACTTTAAGGAAATCACGCTACAAGACTTTGAGGTTTGTCTTGCTCGATGAAGAGTTATACTATCGGACGATTGATGGAGTGCTGCTCAAGTGTCTCAGTGCCGATCAAGCCAAGGTAGCTATCAGAGAGGTGCATGAAGGAATCTGCGGCACGCATCAATCGGCTGACAAGATGAAATGGCTACTTCGAAGACCAGGGTATTTTTGGCCGACGATGCTGGAGGATTGTTTCAGGTACTATAAGGGCTGCCAAGATTGTCAGAAGTTTGGAGCTATACAAAGGGCACCAGCATCGACTATGAACCCAATTATCAAGCCTTGGCCGTTTAGAGGTTGGGGAATCGACATGATCGGCCAGATCCATCCACCCTTGAGCAAAGGACATAAATTCATATTGGTGACAATAGATTATTTCACAAAATGGGTGGAAGCAATTCCTTTCAGGAAGGTCGATTCAAAGGACGCAATCGAGTTTGTTAAGGAGCACATTATATACCGATTTGGCGTCCCTCAAACAATAACAACAAATCAGGGATCTATCTTCGTATTGGACGACTTTGTTCAGTTTGCCGATGGCATGGGTATCAAGTTGCTTAATTCTTCGCCGTATTATGCTCAGGCTAACGGGCAGACAGAGGCCTCAAACAAGAGTCTAATCAAGCTAATAAAGAGGAAGATCGCTGAATATCCTAAGCAATGGCACAGCCGATTAGCCGAATCACTTTGGGCCTATCGGATGGCTTGCCACGGGTCAATCCAAGTCCCTCCATACAAACTGGTTTATGGACATGAAGTGGTCCTGCCGTGGGAAAACATCATCGGCTCGAGAAGGATTCAGTTACAAGATCAGCTTACAGTCGATGATTACTACAACCTCATGGTAGATGAATCAGAAGATATGGCGTTGTCACGAATGAGGGCCTTGGAAAAGGTAACAAGAGATAAGGAACGAGTAGCCCGCCACTATAACAAGAAGGTTGTGCCTAAGTCTTTTGAAGAGGGCGAACTCGTTTGGAAATTGATATTGCCGATTGGATCAAGGGATAGTAAATTCGGCAAGTGGTCACCAAATTGGGAGGGCCCGTTCAAGATCCACAAATGTGTCTCTAAATGAGCTTATATGTTAGAAGGGTTGGATGGAGAAGTGTTTGGGAGGGCTCTGAACGACAAATATTTAAAGAAATATTACCCGAGTGTGTGGATCAACTCATGATTCGGCTATGGTTATGCCGATTTGTGTTAGCCGATGCGTTGTGACGCACGCATCGCCTTTAGGACATTTTTACGCCAAGTTTTTCCCCTAATCACTCTACATCGGCTCAGCTTAACCGACAGCGACAAGATATGTGATTTGATAATTTTGTTAATACTGAGAACACCATCAACAAAATTAGGGGGCATCTACAATACAATATGGCATCAAGAAGGCAGAGCGAATTTTTGAAAATTTTTAAGCGAGTTTGACGTAATCGGCAAGCATACATATGAATAACATTAAACAAGGATTAAGTTGCAACCAGCCGATTACTTTAAGCCGATTACAAAACGCATAGAGAGTTCAAGTACAAGGATTCCTAGCCAACTATTACAAGTAGCTCAGCACGAGAGGAAGTTGGCGATGGCCGATATCGCCTTACGACGGATCCTGTCTATCTCTTCAATGGCCTTGGCATCGGCTGCATCGTTCCCTTGGATCGGCTTCATCGCCTTGGCCATGTCGGATAAATGTGACATGGCCGCCTTGATCTTCGCTCGTTGGTCCTCGATCTCCTTCGGCAAGCCGGCCACGTGTTGTTCTTTGGCCACAATATCGGCTTCGACGCTGGCGAGTTCGGCCATCAGTTCCTCCCGACGCTTGCGAAGACGATCAAGTTCAGCAATCGGCTCGGTCTTCAAAGCATCAAACTTGGCCTTCTCGATGGTGATTTCTTGTTGACTAGCTTTGATGGTGGCTTCCAGCGCTTGGTTTTCTCGGCGATCGGCTATTCTTTGTTTAGCCCGTTCAAACTTGTGCCGATGCGCTTTCATAAAGGTGGTCAGTGCAATGATGTCAGCCAGCTGATCCGGTAGCCGATCCTGGATGTCTTCAAACCGACTACGGATCGAGCCGTAGTCGGTGACCAGGAAGTCGAGGGAGCACTCTAGCCGTTTGTCTATGTCTGACAAGGTATCCCGTAGTTCCTCTTTGGACACCACCATGGCCTTATCGGCGCCCTCATCAGGATCAAGAAACTCTGAGAGGTCGAAGTCCAGGAGATCGACCACAGAATGCAAGATAGGAGACGGTTAGGAGAGCCGACAAAGTTGATGAGCCGATTTATAAAGCTGAATGGGACTTACTCGGATGGCTGGGACTGAGGTAGCCACGTCCTCGGCGTCACCATCACCTGCAACTGTTGGTGTGTGCTCGCTTGATACATGGGGGGCAGGTGTTGGAGCGTGGGGAGGCTGAAAAAAGATACAAGTTGGAAATCGGTTGTGCTAATAAGAGGGAAATGAAGGATAGTAGGACTTACTGAGGGAGGAGGAGCTGTTTTCTTTTTGGTAGCCAGTTTCTTTGCCTACAGACGTAGAGAGCCAATGAATCACAGTGGAAAAGGTGATGAGATTAAACGATAAAAGATGCTTACCGGCTGGGAACGAGGGACGCGTTTCGGAGGGCTTGGAGTTTTTTCGATGGTCTGCTAAACCGATGGAGTCCGAGCGTATCTCTCTGAAGAGCTTGTTTCGGCAGCGGCAGCGTTAACGGCTAGTTCCATTTCCTCATCCCTAATTTCTTCTTCAAGAACCGCGTCCACATCCGGATCGATTGGAGGCAAGTCATCGGCTGGAGTTGGTTTCGGTTTCTTTGAAGCCCGTTTCTTTTTCTCCACAGCCGGAGTAGCAGCAGCCGACGGCTTTGTCCTTTTCAGCCGATGCAACGGTGTTGACAAGAAATCTCTCTCACGCGCTGGCCTGGGAGATCTGCTTGACTCCAGTGCAGGTCCTTCTCGGTCGTCTACAACGTGCAGGGTGTGCCAGTTGATTTGATCTGCTAATCAACAAGAAAAAACAAGATAGTGTACGTTAAGCGTTAGGTTAGATCCCCACGGGATCGACTGAGGAAATCCACGGATGTATATATGCTATTCTGGGCCATATTTGGGCCAAGCGACTAGAATGGATCGGCTACACCGAGACAGCATCAGCCACTCAATCCAAATATAGTGAAGAATAATAAATATACAGATAGATAACCTAGCCGATACTGGAAAGCTAACAGAGAATCGGCTAGTACACCGATGAATCTTATGTGAAGATAATATTCCTGAATCGAACGTATAATTCAGAATTCGGCCATCGTCTCCCCGGGGAGAACCGATTTCACTAAGCAACGTCCGGCAGGAACACAATCTTAACATAAGAGGCAATCCTAATATAAATCTAGTAACAATCATGTTAAAAGAAATATATTAGGGCAAATAAGGCCGGCTGAAACCCCGACGTTATCTCCAGATAATATAAATCTCAGACGAACAGATCACTGATGGTTCTAAAGACGACTCAATAGTTCGAATTCGATGCAGCATTAAGTATCAAAAGAAACATCCGATCTGTTACAGCCGACTTACACTCCTCGAGATGGTGGATACCACATATGAACCAGCCAACCTTTAGATCTAGCCCTATTGACCACATGTTCTTGACGAAACGAGCCAATAACAAGACAGATCTAAACATTGATCTAATTCATATGCGTTATATGGTATATGACGCAGTAAAATCACTAATTCTAATGTATCGTTGCGATGGAAGCATTAGAAACAGACAATCATACAACTAATGACAAACATTTACCTGAACTTGGGGATCGAGACGATGCAGCCCAAAGCCAAACAGAGTGTTCGTCTAAAGAAAAGGTTGGCGATGCGCCGAAGATTGGATTGATTGAATTATTATTTTTACAAAGGGCCTCGGGTCCTATTTATACCCAAAATACAAATACTTGTAACAACCCTGGACTCTATCTAAACTACTATTAAAACACCATATTATCCCTAGCGGGACCTATGGCGTGTCACAACTAACAATCTAACAAATCTCTAGACTACAGATACAATTACCGTTATAGGACTCTATCCATAAGTGGCATTATCTTTTAGCGCGCAACTAACAACCGAATCTTTCATTTATCTCCAAGTCCCTGCACTAGACACGGCTTCATCTCTTCCAGACTCAGAATCGGCTATCGTCTACTCCCATTCGATCCATCCTCAGCCGACTAACCCTGCAGCCGATCCCTTTTTAGCCGATGCGATTCTTGTCTTCAGCCGATCCGATTTCGCTTTGCCCTTACAAACTTAGAAACTAAATTACCAAATTTCAGTGTTAACACATGCCCCCCAAGTCCGTAATATGAAGTGTTGCGGATTTGCTTGCCTATTCAAACCCTTGCTTCCTTCTTGACCTAAACCGCCTCGGCTTCTCCCCAAGTGCTCTTTAGATATCCACCTCTCTCGGTCGAACCGTCTACGCCTCCAACGTGTACTCGGCCTTCTTCATGAACACGCCTCCTGCCCTTTCTCTCTCTCCCCCAGCGACTCCATCGACGCTCGACAACCTTCCTCACGTTCTTCAAACTCATCCTCGCCCCCGAGCTTCCCGATGGCCTCCGCCGCTGCATCAAGTACCTCCAACTTGTCGGCCACCACTGTCATGCCGGCTGCAACCACTGCGCCGTCTGCTGCCGCCGTCACAACTGCTTCAGCCGCTGCTACAACCGAGTTTCCCCAGGTACTTTCTTCCGATCCATGATTTTACTCTCAAATCTGCTTTTTCAAACATTCTCACATCCACGATTCGTTTGGTGATTTTTCAGTAGCATTTTATTCCATACTCTTATCAATTAGTACTTTTCCTGTTCCCGAACCGTAAAACACAATCATTCTTGACTAGTACTTTTCTCCCCTTCTTCGGACTATAGCACCTGTCTCATCAAGTACTTATCCCCAATTCAACACAAGCAGAGAAGTATTTCCTCGGACCTATTGGCAACACAGACCCAATTGATATCATCATAGCCGAAACCAACCGCATTCCTTTTAACACTGCCAAACCATCTCTTTCCCATTGGAACGAAACATTCAAAGTGTGGCCATCCACCGATGCAGCCTGGATTGAATGGTATAAAAGGATACAGTCGGCTAAATATGCCCAGTGGGAAGAGATAAAACTTGCCCAATGCCTGGAATTGTCCATCGCTGGCATGGAAAAAGACGAGCCGCTTCTATCGACTGCGACCTATTTCTGGAACGATAGCTTTAACGCCTTCATCTTCCGACAAGGGCCGATGACCATCACACTAGCCAATGTATATATGACAACTGGACTGGACATTGAATCATCGGCTGACCCCAGCGTCTTGAACCGAAAAGGCCAACATCAGTTCAAAACCAAAGCTATCGGCGGATGGAGCGGCTTCATCGCCCAAAACATGAAGGAAGGGACAGTCGGCCACCAGGAATACACCGCCTTCCTGATAATGTGGCTAGAAAAGTTTGTATTCTGCGGGTCAAGCTGTGGGTCGACTGCTAATTGGCAAATCATGGCCGAAATCCTGGCCGACGGGAAAGAATTTGCACTGGGAAAATACCTCCTCGGCTACTCATATCAAATGCTACACCAAGCTGCCGCGAAAATAGCCGCCAATGCCCCAGTCAACACTGGTGGCCCCTGGTGGTTCCTCCAAATCTGGCTGGTGTTAGCCACCCAGAATGTAGCTGGTCGGCCCCGTCTGACAGACGCCGGATTCCCATGGCTAGAGCCGATTGAAGACGATGAAGGTAGCCAGATTGACACCAGACGATGCATGAACTACGGAGAAGCAGCCGCCGCCCATGAAGGCTCAAAGAAATCGGCTGAGCTATTGGCCGAATGGTTCACTACCTTTTACGATGGGCTGTCCCGCGACAACCGTACTTGGTACTTCTATCCAGACCGGGGAACGTTTGAGTTGCCGATTGATTTCAATTGGGATAACCTCAACTCAACCAATAACCCAAGGTGCAGAGAGTTGTTCGCCGCCTCTTTGTCCCCCTGCATCTTGCCGACTGGGGTTCACCAAGGTCGATCAGTGGCCCGGAGTTATGAATTCTATTACCCGGTATCGACGACAAGGCAGTTTGGTCTTGGGCAACTGCCCATCGGCTTTTTCTATGCCGATAAGATTGAAACCAGAGGGGCGGTCGGCCAAGACTTGATGATGAATCGGTTGCTGAACATAGCCGGTCCTCCCCTCAGTGACGCAAGCGTGATAACACTGTCGACGAGGAGAAGCACCGCTTACGACCGATGGTGGTATGAACTTAAACGCCACATTTTCCACCAACGGCAGTCTTGCTACGTCGACCTGCTTCTGCCCGACGAGATCCCCTCGGTATATTTCTGCTTCAGGCTAACAATTTTCTTCTTACAATTCATTCATCGGCTGGCCTAGCCGATTAACATTCATCTTTTGACTTTGCAAGAGACGGAGACAGAGCGACCGACGGTAAGCGACTTTGGACGCCCCATCGAATACAACCCAGGCGTTCTGGATGTGGGCGGCCTTGCTCCGTCGGCCATCGGCTGGGGGGCGCCCAAACTAACATCACTACTGCGAGGGCAGGTGCATCAGCCGATCGTAGAAGAGAAAGGTGGCACCACCACCGCGTTTGTCAGCCGCGCCTGCCCCCAAGAGGGTGAAAAAGACAAAATTAGCCGCGTCGGCCGACAGCCTCCCCCTCTGGATCCGGCCATCGAGCAATTCCTCGACGCCGCTGTCAACGAGGAAGTGCCAACGGCTGTCTGGGTGGCGACCGAACCCGGGATCTTGAGTCCTGAGTCGGTCAATGCCCCAACTGACGTTCCGCCAGCCCCAAACCCGCCGACAAGACGTCCACCGGTAAGCTTTTACTTCATTGGGCTTGGTTTCACCATGATCGCTTGCATCTGATCATTCTGTTGCTCGCAGGTCAAGAGATTGGCAGGTCGCACTCCTCGCCCTGCGCCATCGGTAATCGTCTTCTGTCACTTTGTCTGTGGTAATCGATCGGCTCATCCGTTAATCCTTTCTTCTGTAGCTCCCGCGGTCTCCATCGGCTGTTCCCCAGGCATCTGGCAAACGTACTGCGCCTATTGGGGACAGTAGCGACAACACCGGCAAACAGGGTCAGACAGCCATGGGCAACGATTCAGCCGAACCAACAGCCCTGACAACGACGCCGACGGTAAGCCAACTGATTTCGACTATCGACTTTGTCGGCCTAGCATGCCCCTGATCCTTTCTCCTTTTGCTGCAGAACGTAGCCGACCTTCTCAACTTTGATTTGTTGGAGTTCGAGGAGCCCGGTGAAACCGGCGAGGAAGAGCTTGCAGCGTTGGCTGAGGGCCTGAGGACCACTTTAGCCAATATCGGCAATCGGCTGGAAGCTTCATTGGACGCGCTGGTGGTCGACAGCGGCTCAATACGTGCGCGGTTCAGAGACATCCAAGACCAGCTGTCGGACGCCGTAGCCGAAGCCATCGTGCCGGCGACTTTCATGGAAGCCTATCAGTTCAAGTACGAACGAGCCCGGCAGCGAATAATTGATCACCGTGAGAGTCAAGCGTGGTCGGCTACTATCCAGTCGACAAAAGAAGCCATTGAGAACCGGAAGGCCGCCTTTGACCGCCTGAAGACAGAGCCGGTGGCCAAGCTTGAGCAACTCCGCGCCCGTCGGGATCAATTGGTGGCCGATCTTGTTCAAGTTACGAACGAAATCGATGTCCATGAGGAGTACATGGCTGGTCTGCCGGCCAAGGTTGAAGCCGAGCGCCAAGGCATCAGGGCGGATGTGGCGCATTTGCGCGACTTGGTGAGGAGCACCCGATCGGTGGCGGGTCCGAGGCCGACGACCTTAGGGCAATCGGCGAAATTGATCAGATTAGGCGGACGGCGTTGTCGGCCATAGCCGATTTCCTGAAAAAATAAGACTGTAAACTGTCCGACCTTGCGAGGTCAGCTCGCATTTCTGTACCATACTTGTGTTCCTGTAATGCGATTGAATAACCCGTATTACTCGCGCTTAATACCCGGCTTCGACTTGCATGTTATAATTCATCGACCTTATGCCATTGCGCTCGTAGATATAATCGGCTGTATTCGTAGGTAAGACTGTCCCTCGGCTGTGTGCGAAACCTCGACTTGTTTGATTCGAAATCGGCCCCGACCCCGAGACGATGCCGCGACCTTTAGTGTTATCCTTCGACCACCCGCGTCGCCGACTATCGGCCGGTAATACCCGAGTATGCCGCCGATCTCGGTTACGTAGTCCGACTCATTCGAACCTGTACCTCAGGAACCCGTGAGTCCTAGACGATAGGTATCCAGTCTTGCGCAGTCGCCAGCCATTCAACGATTCCCGACGCCTTTAATGATGACCTCTTCGACTCTCGCGTTGGCAGTGACCTTTCACATCCGAAAACCGCATCTTTTCTTTCTATAAATGGGCTCCTCCGGCCCTTCCCGAATAACTCACGGCTGAAGAAGACAACTTCCAGGAGTACAACGCCCAGTCTTCCAAGTCTTCGGCAAGGCTTCCCATGGCTTCTTCGAGCTCGTCAGTGAACCAGGTGATTTCCCAACTCATATATTCTTGCCATTTTCTCTCCTCAAGTACTCAGGAACGGATTTTCTCGCAGCCGCCTCATCCACTTCGGGTGATCCTGGAGATCATGGAGACACCGTACGAACTGTCGGTCAGCCAAGATCGCCAAGTGAGGGCCAACCTGAAACGCTTCAGGGAGTTGGAGGCTCGTCACCCGGCGGCCAGGCCTCCCATCCACCTTGGTGGCATCCCGGCTGCTGCCCCCATGGCGTCTTCGACGCTCGCGCGCCTTGACCGGCTGGAAGGGAGGCAAGCCCAACTTGCCAACGAGCTACTGACCATGACCACCGACATAAGGGTCACTCGGCTGGAGTATCTGATCTTGGATGCTCTAGAGATGGAGACTGTGGAGCCTATTGAACGAGCCCTGGCGGCCATTAGGGATTACCTAGCGAACATGTAATCAAAGACGGCTTCGTGCCGATTCCGAATAAAGCTTGTTTTAATGTTCCTGATTTTGCCTGATTTTTGCGTCAAAATCTGCCTGGTTTTTCAACTTCTAGCCTGATTTTTGTGTTGCAATCGGCCTGCTTTTTCGGTTGACTTGCATATGTGTATGCCCCCCAAGTTTTGTTGATAGCTTTGATGTCGACAAAATTTGTGAGTTCGAGTCGCTCATACATTCTGGTCTTCCCTGTCGGGCAATCATGAGCCGATCGTGGAGCGCTTTGCAAAAGTGATGTATGCGAATGCCTAAAGGCGATGCCTTGTAAGACATCGGCTGTCGAGGATCGGCCGGAGTGACAATAGCCGACTCACGAATTGATCCACACGCTCGGGTAATATTTCTTTAGATATTTTCCGTTAAGGGCCCTTCCGAATATCTCTCCATCCAATCCTTTTAGCATGTAAGCTCCTTTAGAGACGCATTTGTGGATCTTGAAAGGCCCCTCCCAATTTGGTGACCATTTGCCGAATTTGTTGTCTCTAGACCCGATCGGCAGTATAAGTTTCCAAACGAGTTCACCTTCCTCAAAAGATTTAGATACAACCTTTTTATTGTAATGTCTGGCTGCTCGTTCTTTATCTTTTGTTACTGTTTCCAAAGCTCTCATCCTGGACAAAACGAGATCCTCCGACTCGTCTACCATGAGATGATAATAATCGTCGGCTGTGAGTTGGTCCTGTAGCTGAATGCGCCTTGAGTCGACGACACTTTCCCATGGCAACATAAATATACAGATAGATAACCTAGCCGATACTGGAAGCTAACAGAGAATCGGCTAGTACTCCGATGAATCTTATGTGAAGATAATATTCCTGAATCGAATGTATAATTCAGAATTCGGCCATCGGCTCCCCGGGGAGAACCGATTTCACTAAGCAACGTCCGGCAGGAACACAATCTTAACATAAGAGGCAATCCTAATATAAATCTAGTAACAATCATGTTAAAAGAAACATATTAGGGCAAATAAGGCCGGCTGAAACCCCGACGCTATCTCCAAATAATATAAATCTCAGACGAACAGATCACTGATGGTTCTAAAGACGACTCAATAGTTTGAATTCGATGCAGCATTAAGTATCAAAAGAAACATCCGATCTGTTACAGCCGACTTACACTCCTCGAGATGGTGGATATCACATATGAACCAGCCAACCTTTAGATCTAGCCCTATTGACCATATGTTCTTGACGAAACAAGCCAATAACGAGACAGATCTAAACATTGATCTAATTCATATGTGTTATATGATATATGACGTAGTAAAATCACTAATTCTAATGTATCATTGCGATGAAAGCATTAGAAACAGATAATCATACCACTAATGACAAACATTTACCTCAACTTGGGGATCGAGACGATGCAGTCCAAAGCCAAACAGAGTGTTCGTCTAAAGAAAAGGTTGGCGATGCGCCGAAGATTGGATTGATTGAATTATTATTTTTACAAAGGGCCTCGGGTCCTATTTATACCCAAAATACAAATACTTGTAACAACCCTGGACTCTATCTAAACTACTGTTTAAAACACCATATTATCCCTAGCGGGACCTATGCCGTGTCACAACTAACAATCTAACAAATCTCTAGATTACAGATACAATTGCCGTTATAGGACTCTATCCATAAGTGGCAATATCTTTTAACGCGCAACTAACAACCGAATCTTTCATTTATCTCCAAGTCCCTGCACTAGACATGGCTTCATCTCTTCCAGACTCAAAATCGGCTATCGTCTACTCCCATTCGATCCATCCTCAGCCGACTAACCCTGCAGCCGATCCCTTTTTAGCCGATGCGATTCTTGTCTTCAGCCGATCCGATTTTGCTTTGCCCTTACGAACTTAGAAACTCAATTACCAAATTTTAGTGTTAACAAACGGCTCACGAGTTTGGTCGTGAAGTAGCGTAGCCACCTTCGGCGCATGGAAGCCGATGATTGATGAGGCCAGCCTGCAGCCGCCGGATAGCACGCCGGGGGCATAAAGGATTGCTACCCTAGTGTTACTTGTGTGCGAAGGGGAAGCATCGATTGTCTGCAAAAGAATAAGGCATGGTTAGTCAATAATATAAGAAATGGCTGAAGGAAGCTAAGAAGAAAAGACACTTACCGATGGGGTCATTTTCGGGTCGACGATGGTCAGGTACATGGAAGCCGATTGATGGAACAGATGTCGCTTCCACTCATTCCACCATCGGCTGAAGATAGTTGTCCTTGTCACCACCAGATCAATATTGTCAATACTGCCTAGAAGGGGGCCAGGGATGTTGAGTAGCCAATTCATCATAATGTCTCCTTCAATTTTGCCCCTGGATTGGATCTTATCTAAGTAATAGAGGCCGATCGGTCGCTGACCCATGCCAAGTTGTCTTGCGGCTACCATCGAATGATAGAATTCATAAGATTTCTGAATATTGTGCCCTTGGTGGATGTCGACGGGGAGGATGCAAGGCGTTATGGCCAATATATAAATCTTCCTCAGTTTTTCATATTCTTCGAAGTTAAGCTCATCTAGCCGGAGATCGTCTGGGAGCTCGAACTTGTCGAAATCTTCATAAGCAAACCATATCCTCGAGCTGCTTGGGAAGCCACTGTACAGATTGCCGAACCAGTTTTTGAAATGATCGACTGTTAGTTTGGATCCAAGATAGGTTGTCGCTGCTTCCTCATATGACAGGCATCGGCGGGTGGTCACTTCCTCATCATCTTCGAACCGTGGCTCGATTAAAGGAAAATCGGCTTCTAGCGGAGTTGGCCTTTCTGCAACCTGATAGGTGTGGAGGTTTTGCCACAACTGCAGCAGCCACCAGGGCCCTCCTGTGTTAACGGCCTGTTTGGAAGCCAGCCGAGCCGATGCATTACTTAGCATTTGGTGCAAGTAGCCGAGCAGGTATTTTCCCAGGGGGACTTGTTTTTTGCTCACCAGGGCTTCGGCTATGTGCTGCCAGTTGCTAGTCGTCCCACAGCTCGACCCACAGAAGACAAATTTTTCTAGCCACATTAAGAGGAAAGTTGTGTGTTCTCTCTCAGAGATTGGGCCGTCTTTCATGTTCCTCGATATGAAGCCGCTCTAGCCCTGTCGAAACTTGGTTTCGGCAATATATTTTCTGGGGTCGCAGTCGAGATCGCCAAGCACAATGGGTTAGAAGAAGAAGAAGATTTAGACAGGTTCAGGCCCTCTCGAGAGGTAATACCCTACTCCTGTTTCGGTGGATTCGATCCGCCGAGTGTCTTTATTGATCTCGTGATCTAAGCTAAGGGCTAAAAGCTGAACTCCTCTTCGAATATCCCTCAAGGGACGCCCCTTACCCCCCTTATATAGTCTTGGGAGGAAGGGTTTACAAGTCGGAAACCCTATCTTACTCTAAGTAGGTTTCCTCAATCTTACCAAACCGTGACTATAGGCCGATTGCCTTATCTCTATCGGCAACCGTAACACCTAAGTCAAGTTCGGCTTACGATATAGCAGGCACAATCTATCCCTACCTCCAATCGGATAAGCTTGCCAAGTAGATACCCGATTGCCACAATCTCCACAAGAGCCCCGAGTCCTTTCGGCCGACGAGACAACTCGCTTCAGACCAAAGCAAGCACTCAACCAAAAATTTCTTTGACCGAGTGCTTTTGGCGCCGAGTGATTCCATCATCTCTGCCTGAATCTTCCCGAGTGGCTCCAAAGACTGTGAAGGGCTGAAAAAATTCTCAAAAATAAATATCTAGGTGCATCTCCTGATGCACCTAATTATAGGTGTAGCCCCGACTATGTGATTAGTCAAAAATAGACTAAGCATATAGTCAAGAACTATATAAAAAATTACTCTCATGTAGATGCCTAGCTCATGCTAAAGCAATCATAGAAATCTCATTACTCATCAAGTTCATACTCAACCGAGTGAATTTGCCCGAGTCATCTCGTAACAAATAATTCAATCATCCCTCATGGGTAAAAAACACTCGGTAAACTCTTGCTCAACCGAGTGGATTCGCCCGAGTAATCCCGGAATAATAACTCAATCAACCCTAGCGGGTAAAAGCACTCGGTAAGCTCATGCTTATCCGAGTAGATCTGCCCAAGTCATCTCGGAACAAATATTTCAATCATCCCTCATGGGTAAGAAATCAATTCGCTCGGTAAGCTCATGCTTATCCGAGCTGATCCTCCCGAGTCATCCGGAAATTTGCCCGAGTCATCTCGGAACAAATAATTCTCTTATAAATGCTTAGCTCAAGCTAAAGCAGTTATAAAAATCACATCACTCGGCAAGCTCATGCTTATCCGAGTAAGTTCGCCCGAGTCGTCTCGGAACAAACAATTTAATCAACCCTTGTAGGTAAGAAGTTAATTCACTCGGCAAACTCATGCTTATCCGAGTTGATTTGCCCGAGTCATCTCGGAACAAATAGCTCAATCGACCCTCGTGGGCAAAAAACACTCGGCAAGCTCATGCTTATCCGAGTTAACTTGTCCGAGTCATCTCGGGACAAATAATCTAATCAACCCTCGTGGGTAAAAAACACTCGGCAAGCTCATGCTCATCCGAGTTAACTTGTCCGAGTCATCTCGGGACAAATAATTTTAGTCAACCCTCATGGGTAAAAAACACTCGGCAAGCTCATGCTCATCCGAGTTAACTTGTCCGAGTCATCTCGGGACAAATAATTTCATCAACCCTCATGGGTAAAAACACTCGGCAAGCTCATGCTCATCCGAGTTAACTTGTCCGAGTCATCTCGAGACAAATAATTTCATCAACCCTCATGGGTAAAAAACACTCGGCAAGCTCATGCTCATCCGAGTTAACTTGCCCGAGTCATCTCGGGACAAATAATTTAGTCAACCCTCATGGGTAAACAAATTTTTCAGTCATCGAAAAATACGACCAAAATATTAAATAGCTCCTGCCATAATATTGGTCTTAATCTAAAAAGATCTTCACCAAGGTGGAAAAATAGCATTGATATAATCATTTAATCAAATGCTTAGAAACCAAACAATCCGTCATCGAATGACCATGAAAAGCTTAACTGTTTGTCACCTTTCAAATTGCATCGTGCCAACTTCTCATGAAGTTACGCAAACCGCGGTATGAAAGGATTTTAAAGGTATTGGGCTATGTAACACGTGCATATTGCCGGGCAAATCTGCTTAAGTCCATCCACTTAAGTCCCTAAGGACACGTGTCAAGCCACACCTTAGGCGGGCCGCAAGTCTCTCATGGGCTCGGCCCAATCACGAGACGACTTAGCAAAAACCCTCATGTCTTTTAGAAGCCTCGAGGTCGTCCCCGCCACTTCATCTAATCATCTTGGTCTCTTTATGCCTCCGATGTGAACTTGTAGGTATCTAGCTTATTTATGTTAAAGCCTTGACCCGAGTCTTCATAGAAAATTTCTTAAGTAATTTTCGTCCGATGTCACCAAGCCTAAAACTTGATTAGATCATCAAAAATTCTCGAGTCCTTATCTATTGAACTCGAATCAAAACAATAAACAATGATAAACTAAATATAAACAAGTTATCAAAGAAAACCATGCTTTATTGACACGTATGCAGCCCCATCCAACTCAAGAAGTCATCTTGCTTGAGGTTGACAAAAGAACAACATAAAACTTACGGCAATTTAAGCATAGTATCGTCGAAGATGTTCAATATTCCGGGAGTTCTCCACCATAGATCCATCTTCGCTCTTTAGTCGAAATGCTCCGGCCGAGTCACCTCGCAATTATGTATGGTCCCTCCCATAGTGGAGATAATTTGTAATGGTCCTTGATGGTCGACTGGATCAAGGAAGATTTTCTTCGTTTTGGCTCGCCTTGTCCCGACTTGGCTATCTTCTTTGTAGGAATTTCACCCTCTTCGAGATGTTGATGTAGCCGTCGGATTTCTTCCCGGCCACGTGATCTCTCACAAGATTGGACCATATTGCAGCTTTCTTTGTCGCAGTGAAGGCTTGCTTGACGTCGCGCGCAGGTGATGACGCCGTTAGGGCCAGGCGTCTTCATGCATAAGTAAATGTAGTGTAGTATCGCTATGAACTTGGCGAGTGCAGGCCTTCCGATGATCGCGTGGTAGGCCGTCTTGAAGTCGACCACCCCGAAGGTGGTATTCTCCGTTCGAAATTCTCACGAACTCCCGAGGTGACCGGAAGGGCGACGTGCCCGAGTGGTGTGGGCGACCCGGGATCACTCCGTGGAAGGGGGCTGAGCTTGTCTTCAACTTAGTTCTCGGGATTTGTATCTCATCCAGGGTTTTGACGAATAGGAGATTGAGGACACTGCCCCCATCGATGAGGACGCGCTTCACTCGATGTTCGAACCACCGTGTCAAGTACCAAGGGATACGCCTCGGGTGAACCACTCGGTCGGGATGATCCGAGCGATTAAACGTGATGGCCACCTCCGACCATCGTAGATGTTGTGGGACTTCGGGTTGTGTCGCATTGACCTCGCGGTCCATCGCTTTTGCTTCCTCTTGGACTCATAAGCCGCGGCCCCGAAGATGTGATTCAGCTCGCCCACGTGGTCTTGAAAAGGCTTCAAATTTCCGTCGGGTTGTTCTTCTTGGTTCCCGATGGACCGGTTTCATTAGTTGGCTTCTTGTTCAACCGTGCCGCATATTGCTCGCGAATTGCTTGTAGATGATGCGTGCACGAGCGTTCATGATCGTTCATGATCGCGTCGTAGGCCGCAACTCGAGGACGACATTGAGAGTTGGATGTTGTGGCAACCAGGTCTTCGTGCCGACGCTTGCGGTCTTTCGGGCCTGATTGTTATTGCCGTTATCCTTCTTAGGATGCCGGCTTCCTCCCGATTGCTTATCGTCCCTCCCGTCGGGCCGGTCTTGGCGTGCCGCCTTGATTGCATCGTTGGACTTGGCGTAGGAGTTCGCCGTCTCGAACATTTGCTTCACCGTCTTCGGTGGTTTGCGCCCGAACTTCCCGATGAGCAGCTCATCACGGACTCCCTCGGAAGGCGGCGATGATGATGTCATCGGTGATGTTCGGGATCTTGTTGCGCTTCTCGGAGAAACGACGAATATAATCCTTCGAGGGCTCGTCCGCTTCGGATGACGTTGTAAAGGTCAAAGTGTGTGCCGGGCCTCTCGAAGGTTCCTTGGAAGTTGGCGATGAAGTGGTCCCTCGCTCGCTCCACGAGCCGATTGAGCCTCTTGGCAGGCTCGTGAGCCATTTCGGCTGAGTTTGCGAGGGCCACGGGCAGTAATTGGCCATAGCCTTGTTGTCGCCACTGCAGCGCGGATGGCGAGGGTGTATACGGTTAGCCAAGATTCGGGGTCGGTCTTACCGTCGTACCTTTCAATCCTGTAGGCTTGAAGCCACTCGGCGGTGCACTCGGCGAAGTTCCCGAGTGAAGGCCGGTACTCCGTCGTCGCCGTTATCGGGTGATCCCCTCCGATCTTCCCGAGTGCGTCGGTCGCGCTCCTGGTAGCGGCGATCGAGGACTTCCCGCAGATCACTCGGCGGGGTCTTCGGTTGGCTGGTTGGATAGCCGGAACTGTTGCGACGGGCTCGGTGGTGGACGGTGGACGTCCGTGTCGTTTGTCGCGGGAGTCGGCCGTCTGCTCCTGGTGCCTCGGCATGGACTCGCGAGGCGGGCCTCTTGGCCTGGTCGTCGACCGAGCCGGCTCGGGCCTCCTGTAGTCTCCTGACCTTAGGGGTGGGAGCCGGCTTTTGTCAGGCGTTTCGGCCACGGATTCAGTCGGCCTTCTTGCCGAAGTGGTGGGAGGGCCGTTAGCCGTGGCAGCAACGATGGTCTTGATCTTATCCAGTATAGGAGTCACGTTGGCCGGAGCCGTCTCCATGACGGTATCCAAGAGCGTGAGTGCGGCGACAGCGTTCGCGTGGCGTCCGGAAGACATTGGTGTTGCGAACCCGTGTTTGGAGTATGGCCTCCTGGCGGATCGTCCGCCGCACGTAGATCCCGCGCTTCCTCTTGTCAGCCTCGTCCTTGCGTTGTTTCTCCTCTTCGGCTGTCTTGCGCTCGAGCTCCACCCTGGCTCGCTCTTCTTCAGCAAGCCTTCTGGCCATGGCTGAGTCGGACTCGTCCGGCTCGGCCATGAGGACGTCGAAGCACTTCGGCTCGTAGTCCATGCGGCAGTCGGAGTTGTTGGCTTCGTCAGAAGGGATGCCGTAGAGGTTGTCGAAGCCGGCGGAGCTGAGGTATCCGTTGAGCTCTGAAGATGAACAAGAGCCAAAGGATGGGAGGATGACGCGACCTCCCTTGAACACAGGTAACCGGATCGGATCGTTCACCAGTCGGAGCTTGGGGGATCGGGCTCTTCCGAGTGGTTCCTCGCCAACTCGGGGAGAGCGATTGATCGTAGATCTTGGCGACGTTTGGTAACCCAAACGGCACCGAAAGGTCTTCAGCCGAGTAGATTGCTTCCGTCGGGGAGGCAAGAAGATTGGCGCAGATCTCGGCGGCATTCGGTAATCCGAATGGCGCCGAGTGAAGTCCGTCGTCGGAGAAGGTGGATCGCATCTTGGTCTTCAAGATGTTGTCGAAGATCTCGGCGCTGTTGGAGAGCCCGAACGGCGCCGAGTAGGTTGTTCCCTCCGATTGGTTCGAATCCGAGTCGAGGGAGGAGTCGCTGACGAAGTTGGCGGCGAAGTCGCCGAGTCTTGAAGGAGATCCCATCACGCTTGTCGGCGAGATTGTTGAAGAAGTCTCGACGCGCGGCCCCCTACCTGGCGCGCCAACTGTCGAAACTTGGTTTCGGCAATATATTTTCTGGGGTCGCAGTCGAGATCGCCAAGCACAATGGGTTAGAAGAAGAAGAAGATTTAGATAGGTTCAGGCCCTCTCGAGAGGTAATACCCTACTCCTGTTTCGGTGGATTCGATCCGCCGAGTGTCTTTATTGATCTCGTGATCTAAGCTAAGGGCTAAAAGCTGAACTCCTCTTCGAATATCCCTCAAGGGACGCCCCTTACCCCCCTTATATAGTCTTGGGAGGAAGGGTTTACAAGTCGGAAACCCTATCTTACTCTAAGTAGGTTTCCTCAATCTTACCAAACCGTGACTATAGGCCGATTGTCTTATCTCTATCGGCAACCGTAACACCTAAGTCAAGTTCGGCTTACAGATATAGCAGGCACAATCTATCCCTACCTCCAGTCGGATAAGCTTGCCAAGTAGATACCCGATTGCCACAATCTCCACAAGCCCCCTATGCTTTTGGTCTTGAAACTATGGGAGCATTTGATGTTGAGGCCGGTTGGGTCTACTGTGGATGTTATATCCAATCCCATGATCATTACCACATCCAAGAGGGTTGGTGTCATCGACCCTTGTCTAAACAAAAACGCATTTAGCGTGTCCGACCAGAAGTAAGTGACAGCCGATAGGAGGGGTTCGTCCTTTGATATGTCGGCTATTGTCAGAGCTAGGCATTGGCTTATACCTAGTTCAGTCCAGTGGGTTTGCTGCCTAGCCGGCATCCTCAAATACCAAGCTGGCCAAGATTTATCTGTTGAGGGCCAAGACTTGAAAGCACCAGACCAGTGGGCTAGGTCAGGGGTGGAAAATCTGAAGGGAATCCGATTTGTTTTGGCATTGATGAACTCGCTAGGGTCTAAATTGCCGATCGGCCCTAACAAAAACTGATTGGGGCTAGCAAGGTCTGGAATGACGATTTGGTGGGCGAGGTGCTGTGAATTAAAGAATGGAAGAACAAGATTACAGAAGATGAAAACCAAGTTGCAAGGAATAAGGGGTTGTGGCCGATGAAACTTACCTCTGGGTATTCTGCTTGGGTTGTGTCGGAGCGAGTGCTTGAAGATGCCATTGATGAGTGGGATCGTCGCCGTGGAAGGGTTGGTTGGTGAGGTCGCGCTTCGAGTTCCGACGAGGACGCCGAGGAGATCGAAGGTTTTTGGCTAGGGCTTGAGGAGGCAAAAGTGACGGCGTGGCTTGTTTCGGCACAAGGCGGATCCTATTTAAAGAGATTTCTGACGCCAAAACAGAATAGGACGGAGTCGTGCAGAATTCCAAAAGTGGAAAATCCACGATATTATCTTATCACGAACTTGAGGGGCATGTGTTAACGACCAAATTTGGTAACCAAATCCCCAAGTTCAAGGTTGAAATTGAAGTGGAATCAGATTGAGAAAGTGATCTGCGGAGAAACAGAGGCTGCATCGGCCATGATTAAATCGACTGGGACACCAGTCGGCTGAGGCCGAATCGGATGGGGACAGCCGATAACTGATAGCCGATTCCGATTCAGAGAAGAAGATGGAACCGTTTCCGATAAAGAAGCTTGAAGATAAAAGGAAGATTCGGTTCCCAAATGTTCGTTAAGATATTGCCATCTATGGATAGAGTCCTGTAACGGCAATTGTATCTGTAAAATAGGAATTTGTATAGTTTTTCCTTTTGTGTCGCGGCATGGGATTACTTCCCGGAAATATTATCGTACCGTGTATAGTAGACAGATAGAAACCGTGTATCACGTGGACTTTGTTGTACTTGGGTATAAATAGGACCCGAGACCCCTTGTAAAATATACACACACATCAATACAAACTCGGCGCATCGCCAAACCTCTTTTCTTTTAGACGAGTTCTTGATCCCGCTTCAGGCTGCATCAATCTCGACCCCCGAATAAGGTAAACACTTGTCGTTAGTAGTTTGTATCGTCAAATCTAGTGCTTACATCGTCATGATACTCTAGATATAATGTTATAGACTGCACAATTTATCATATACGACGTATAATCTAGAGTAATATCTAGATCTATCTTACCATCGGCTCGTTTCTTTCAGGAGACAGTAGCCGATAAAGCTAGATCTAGATGTTGAACTAGTTTATATGTTGTATCGGCCGTCTCAAGGGGTTTACATCGGTTCATATAGATCTAATACTTCTTTTTGTACTTAATGTTGCATCATCATGACCTATTAAGTCGCTCTTAGAATTATTAAGATATATTCAGCTAGATGTTTACCATTAGAGACAGCGTCGGGGTTTCAGCCGGCCTTATCTGTTTTAGTTATCTTTTAACATTATTTACTATTAATATATTAAAACTGTCTCTTATATTAAGATCTCAATCTGGTTAAATGCCTTAAACCGGTATCAATCTGTTGGCATCAGCCGACAGCCGATTGATCCAGGTTTAACGCATTTTAGCTAGATTAATATCTTTTCATAAGATGTATCAGAGTAATAGCTAATCCACGTTAGATCTGCAGCATCGGCTAGGTTTTAAATGCATATATTCATTATCCTGATGTACATTTAGATTAAGTGGTTTATACTGTCTCGGCATAGCCGATCTATCCTAATCACTTAGTTTAAATATGCTTTGGGATAGCAAATATATGCAAATTGATTCCCTGAGCCGATCCGGTAGGATCTAACCTTAACCTTAACGCATGTATTTGTTTATTATTTCTTGTTGGTTAACGGATCAAACCAGCTGGCACGCCTAATTCATCAAAGGTAGCCAAGGATGGACCTGCACTGGAGTTAAGCAGATCTCCCAGGCCAGCGCGTGGGAAAGATTTCTCATCAACACAACCACAGAATTGATCATGTTGTTTAGAGTGTTAACAAGAATTCCCGACTGGTTGATCAAGGCATGATGCACAGCATAATCAATCCGATCTTGTAAATTGTTGAACTCCATAGGGCCTTCTTCTTGCTTTACATCCTGAGTTTTTCCGTCCTTGCCAGAATTCGTTTCGGGCTCATCATTGCTTGGGAAAGCTATCTTACACCTCTGGACCACCATGCCCGAGCGAGTTTGAACAAATGAGTGCAAAAATTGACTCTGCAGTTTGTTCATCATCTCTTCAAACTTCGCCTTATGTTATGGCGTCAATTTGTCCATTGTCACAGGGATGATGTTTCTCGGGTCAACAAGTGACTTGAGGTCCACCATGATGATTGGCTTCTAATCGGTCAAAAACGTGTTGATCAGAAGTTGCATCCCACCGATAGTGCCAAAAGCGTGTTGATGCAAAAAACACACACTGGCCTGAGAGATCTGCTTAACTCTAGTGCAGGTCCGTAATCTTGCTTTTGGGGTTTAAGGGTGTGCCAGTTGGTTTGATCCTGTAACCAACAAGAAACTAGAGAAAGAAAACAGAGTTAAATCCATAAACGATAGTCAATCGGGTATAGCCGATGACGCATCGTTTAATATTGAGCCGATGTGGTATGCACAGGATCGCAAAGGAAAAATTAGATTTACTCGATCGGCTGTAGATATCAATAGTATATAATCTAAGTCTCAAAATACGTTTAGACCAAGTGACTGGGATAGATCGACAGTGTACCGAGACAGTATAAATCACTTATGTCTAAAAGTACTTTAAGACAAAGATTATACGTATTTATAGCATAGCCGATGTCATAAACCTAACATGTATCGGCTAATACTCCGATACCACTTTATACTAAGATATCAATATAGATTAAATACATTAAACAGGAACCGATCAGGTGTTAAGATAACCTAACAGATCGATAACGAGCTTAATATATTTTACCACAGTGAGATCTTAATGTAAAGGGCCGGTTTAGCATATCAAGTAAACTTGTAGGAAATAAGATATCTAAACGAGATAAGATCAGCTGAAACCCGATACTATCTCTAATAGCAATCATGGGACAAGATAGATATTATTATTCTAGATAATACTTAGTAGTCAGACTCAACTGATGCAGCACTAAGCATAAAGAGAAGTATAAGATCTAAACAAGTCGATGAAAGCTTTTCTAGATGGTGGATACACTATATAATCTAGGTTAACGTTGATATCTAACCCTATCGGCTATTGTCTAGTAACAGATGCTAGCCGATTAGGGTTAGACGGCAATATCGATTTAGATTATATAGCATATATGATAACGCGATTCACGTAAACAGGATTAGAGTGTCATAAAGATGTAAGCACTAATCCCGAGAGCTCAAGCCGCCATAACAAGCTTTACCTCTCGTCGGAGATCGAACCTGATGCAGCCCAACTCGAAAGCAATAAACTCGTCGAAACAAAAGGAAGTAAAAAGGTGGCGATGCACCAAAGGTGTTATTAAACTGATTGTTGTTTGATTACATGGTCTTGGGCTATATTTATACCAAATTACATAATATGTCCTTGTCGGACATGACTCCTATCTCTATTACAACTCAAAATACGAACAAGTCCCTTAGATGGACTCTTATCGGTACAATCTATAAGGAAATTACTTACAATAACCTAATTAATAGATACAATTGCCTTTTTTGGACTCTATCCATGTATGGCAATCCTCATGAAGCACATTAACCTAAACCGATAACGATCCTAATGTCATCTTACCGGAATCGGCTACATCGGCTTATCTTGTCCGATTCGGTATCGGTCGATGAACACCTTAGCCAATTCGGTATCAGCCGACTAACTCCTTAACCGATTCGGTTAGCCGATTCAGTCTACAACTGGCGCGCACTCTGTCTCCAAGAATCCCGATCTCCTCCAAATTGGCTTCGGCCTTAACTCCAAATCCGATGCATGAGTTACCAAATTTGGTCATCAACAGACGGCCGACCCCGAATAAGGTCGGGCAACCGACCCCAGCTCGAGGCCCCTTAGTTCGACCCAGTTGGTCTCGTTTTCCTTGCGTGGGCTACCCTGGGGTGGTACCCCCCACAAAGATATATTCTCATCGTTGCGGGTTCGTCGCTTATTATTTATATCTAGTGCTCTAGTACTAAGACTGTAGATAAGGAATGAAGTTCTTGGTCAAGGCTAGAATAGTAATCGATAACATAGACATGGTATCTAGGTTAAAGGTTATCTTTGTTTGTTGTGTGCCCCACGGATCATGTAGAGGTAAGCGGTAGATGGTGACAGCCCTGTCCGTCCTTTGTAGTCTTTGATGTTCGTGTACATCATAGAGCTACAGGCCAAAGTCCTTTGGCAGACAAGAGGTGAACCGGTGCCCGAAGTAATTGATAGAGTTTTACCTTAACTTAATTAAGATTATTAATCAATAGGAATTCTCTCTATCCTAAGCCTACCATTTATTGTTGTCCTTGGATGAATCACGTTCTTTTATTATACACACACGTTCCCTATGATTCGGTACCCTTGGAATACTTTGAGGTGAAGTGTTACATCGGTATCTGTGCGCTTGCACATTTATCTATGACTGTAGCAAATACCAACACCATATTTACTAGGTCAAAACGTGATTGTAGACCATCCTTTATCTTACTTGGTATGTCCATGAATGTCCCAATGGTGTTGTCGAACACATTTTTTATAGGTGCATGACATCTATGGCATGGCGAAGCTCTAGATATTTTCAGTACGACAGGTACTTAAAGAAATCGAATGCTTCTTGAATGGAACAATGAACACGTCACCTGGTTTCTTATGCTTTGTTCCCTTCAAACATTTCTTGGGCCCCTTTCCGAATATAGTCTTTATTTTCTCTATCATAGCATAGGCTTCTTTTTTGGTTGTAGGCTTTGGTGGAGCATCATTCTCTTCGAAACCATCGAATTCTGACGTCATCTTGCGATTTTTGTGATTTGTGGGTAAGAAACATCAGTGTCACATGTAAACCAGCTTGTTCAACTTGGGAGGTACCTATAGTAGATTACATTCAAGCAGATCACGCATCTTGTTTTCCATTTGATCTGCCCCAAGACTAAAAACATGGCAGGGTAATTATTAATGGTAACGAAAATGATGGCTTTCACTGTGAAGTATATTGTCTTAGCTACTCATGCCACACCTTCATCCCAGCCTTTCATAAATCTTTCATATCTTCAAGCAATGGTTCAAGAAATACATCAATATCAATATCAGGTTGCCACGTGCCTTGTATAAGGATATAGAGTATAATGTACTTTCACTTCTTTCAAACCATATAGGAATATTGTACATGGTCAGAAGCACTGGCCATGTGCTATGTGAGCTGCTCATGTCTCCAAAAGGGCTTACTCCATCGGTACTCAATGCAAATCGAATATTTTTGGGATCATTAGCAAATTCTAGGTACAATGCATCAAAGTTTATCCATTGCCGAGCATTCGCCGGGTGTCGAAGCATCCTATCTTTCTTATGCTCTTCTTGGTGCGAGCTCATTAGTTCTGCATCCCGAGGATTTGAGTACAAGCGCTTAACACAGTCTTTCATTGGAAGATACCGCATCACCGGCTAAGGGATTTTTTCTTCTTTTCCATGAATGTGTCAGTCTTTTCTTTCTCAACAACATCAACGTCCGGGGAAGTGTTGTTAGCTGATTTGTATTGGCTAGCACCTATGTTAGACATTTATCCAACTAAGCATACTCTTTCCTGTAGAGGATGCAGTGGTTCACGCATGCATAAATCTTTTGCACACCAAGAGAAAGGGGACCTATTAGTTTATTCGCTTGATATGTTTTGGTAGGTAATGAGTTAGGCTTTGGTAGCATAATTTTCAAAAGCTCTAGCAAGCTATCAAAACTACTGTCAGACCAACCATATCTGTCATTCAACCTCATAAGTTCTAGCGCTGAACATAATATTGAGAGTCCCAATCACACCCCCTTTGACTCATCGTACAAAAGTTCCTTCGCTGCCTTCTCTAAGGCTTCAAAATTATCCAAACCTCTAGCCGATCCCATTAGCACCTCAGGTTCTGCATGGCGTAACGTTTCCTCCAAATCAATATCATTATCACCAGAACTATTACCATCAACAGCATCCATATGATAAAGATCTTTCTAATCTTCTTTATCATCATCATCCACTTGTTGTTCGTTTCTTTTCGATACATCTTGCTCACCATGATAGGACCATATCGTGTAGTTGTTCAAAAATCCACGCATCACCAAATGGCCTTTGATTCTCGATGTATCAGCCCATACTTTTTCATTCTTGCAATCAACATATGGACATTGTATTTCCGTTGTTTTCTTACTCGAAGCGTGTGCCTTGGTAATATCAATAAATTTAGATACTTCATCCATATATAACGAAATATATCTTGGCGTATGATACATTTATTGTCTGTCCATGTCTCTATAAATATTTCATATATAATTGAATTAACAAATTAATTTGTATATATTTAAATTGCACGAAAATACCTAATTTTTGTAAAATGATTAAATTTGCTCGCTATAGGAAAGAGCAATAAAAATAACTAGGGGATGAGGAATAATAAATCGGCATTGTATGATCCTTTTTTCTTTTTTAACTAGCTAGATCTACATAAGCAAAATACATTTTTTTTCTCTCTCCTATCTGGATCTACAAATTTGAAGTGGGCAAAATACATATTTTTACCTACAAAAGCACCAAATTTAACCATTAGGGATGAGAGGACAACATGATATCAAATTATATACATAGATCCATCACAAATATAGCATGTAAAATCATAAAAAGCAAAAAAAATGTATACAAATTGTGCTCTAAGAATTTTCCATACATAGATCCATGTTGACGGTCATTAAGTACCAAATCCGACCGTCAATTCCTACATAAAAACAAATGAAAGGATACAAAATGGAATCCAAACTTAGAGATAGTGGTTATTACTAACCATTTCCATAAGTCTTGGTGAATATTTATATGTAGGTGAAATATGGACAAAAATCACCGCCATACGACGAAACACACCTCCGGCCAATCGGACACGAATACACAGATTGAAGGGCCCACAGGTCAGTGCAACACCGACATATTCAAGGTCTATCCTCCGTGCACTGTCATAAGGGCCCACGTGTCATACACAGAATAAAGGTGGTGGCTAGACGCGGTTTGGCCTGGTTCGGCCAAACTAGGGTCGGCGCCCCTAACTGCCAGCTTTCACGTGGTGTTTCCCAGTTGGTCCCTGCTTATGGTTAAGGGTGTTTACCGACTTAACTACCGACCTACAACCATCATTGAGCTGCTATAAAAGGATGAGAAGCTCTCACTCTCAAATTGCACAACAAGTGGAGTACAACTCACACATTTAGGCTACTCTCTAGTAGAATTAAAATATAGGAAGAGAGTGATGGAGAGCTTTAGAAGGAGTGCCCAAAATGTTGACTTTCTCTCCAGGATGTTCCAGAGATGTTGGCCTATTTTCGAGAGAGTCTTGGAGGAGCGCCGGAGTTGTCGGCCCTCTCTCTGATCTTGTACCTCGACGGATGCTTCTTTTAAATAAATAAGTATTCATGATTTTCTTTTGGTATAATTAGCTTGCTTAAATGAGATATATTCTCATCGTTGTGGATTCGTTGCTTAGTAGTTATATTAAATGCTCTAGTACTAGGACTCTAGATGAGGAAGGAAGTTCCTGCGCGAGGCTAGAGTAGTAATCAAAAACTTAGGTGTGGTATCTTGGTTAGCGGTTACCTTCATTTGTTGTGTGCTCCAGCAGAAATTGAGGTAGACGGTAGGTGATGATAGCTATATCCGTTCTTTGTATCTCTCCACGTTCAAGTACATCATAGAGCTACAGGCCAAACTCAGCTTGGCAGATTAGGTGAGAACCAGTCTCCAAAGCAATTGATAGAATTTTACCTTTAACTTAAGTCTAGTTAATATATTCATAGGAATCCTCTCTAGCCTAGCCTATCATTAGTTGTTGTCCTTGGTTGAATTTTGTTCTTAGATACACACACGTTCCTGGTATCCGTGCGCTTACGGATTTATCTGTGACCGTAACAAATACCAACAATCCATCACAATTAAGGCCAAAAAAGGTAAAAAAATATGTAACAAGAGAGGAAAAGTATGGATCTAACTACTGTAAAAAAATCACCAACAAATTCGAGCTCAAAACCTTCCCCCTATATTTTGCTAGCTTTAGGGGAGAGAAACTCCGGTCGAATTATACAGGGTCGGGGGAGGAAGAAGACTATGTAGGAGAATTACCGCAAACGGGCGGCTTAAAGTGCCATGCGAAAATAGATCTTTGCAGGTGGACTCCTTAAGGTGGTCGCCTGGGATAATTGAAGGGATACGCGGAGGCTACACTAGCCAAAAACAAAAACTTTTCTACCGCGCAAACCAGGAACACTTGCAAGTAAGGGCCGATAGATCATTACCGATTGGAGTATGCAGCGGAAACAGCCAATCAGGGTTATCTGATCTGGAACAGTGCAGCCGATTCCCGAGCGCCGACAACTGATTCCCCAATCAGCCGATTCGCCGATGTCGTAGCCGATCCGAGTCGTCAATCTGCCGTAGTCGCCTCGCTCTGATTGTAGCCGATTCGTAGCCGATCAACAGCGCGCAACGTAGCAGCGCCTCTACCAGTATCCACACGTCCGGGGACAGAACGCCGAACACCCCTGTGCTAGCACGCGATGCAAGGCTAGGGTTTGGCTCGAAAGTGGGGAGGGTTTCCGTGGAGATTGATCTCGCCGACTTCTAAAGTCGTGTGTGATCAGATTGATTTCGGCGCAATGCAATTCAATTGACGTACATCAGCTCTCCACCCCTTACCCCTTTATATAGAGTTGACCGACTGGGACTAGTGGCCGATCAGGACTCTATTTTGAATCGGATCTCATCCGAATCTCATAGAATTGGCCGCCCATACGTCGTAAGACCATAGAACTCTATCCGATCGGATCCCTATCCGATCGAGCCGTATCCGAGTCCAACTCGAATGCCTGTTCTTATTCCCTTAAGCGTGCGACCCTGTAGGTTCAGGTATACTTGGTTTCGGCTATAGTCTAGCTTAGCCGATCGTCGGCTCGAGTCCAACTCAGCCGACCTGTCAATAGCGGCGCCTAGCAGCACATATTGACACCATAGTATACAAGAATATAATATCGGCTCTGAACCTGTAATGTGTACACAAATCCCTTTGCCTCACGATGCCAATTAAGCTATAGGCAAGATGTGTATCATCCCTTCAATAACTTAACCGTTCACTCGAACCGTATTGGATTATCTGTCTGTTGATTGACTCCTCAATCAACTTAGCATGGCCATGCATTTCCATAATCCATTACCTCGAGGGGCCCAGAGATATCTCTCCAAAGGAGGGGCAAATTCCATCTTGATCACTCACATCCCACTCCATGTTTCATAGCAAACCCGAAGACTACTTTTATAACTACCCAGTTATAGAATAGCGTTTGGTAGTCCCAAAGTAGGCTACTACACATGTTGGAATCCATGATGATCTCAGGTCTAAGGACTTTGTACCAACACTACCTGAGACCAACTAATGGCACATTGATTCCTGTAGTGTCTCATGGTGGGTCTATCCAACAATGTGTTCTCTAACACATATGTCCATGTTTATTGATTTGGTATCTCCATACCCATGATCTATGAGACATGATCATCAATCAATAAACATGTTGATCTTAGAATCATATTTGTTCCAACAATATGACATATGATCAGGGATTGTTTAGAAATAGATTCATACATATCGAGTCTCATAAATAAGTCACGTACTTATTGATCAATACAAGATGTCTATTTCATGGAACTGAATAACACTTTATTCATAAATACATAAACATTGACCATGATATCCAACATCTCCATGTTACCTCTAGGGCATATCACTAACAATAATAATATATCTTCATAGGCCGACGCCTTAAGCCACCGCCTGCGAAATATATTTTTGCGAGCGGGGCCTTAAGTCGGCTGCCTATGAAGATATATTTTCACAGGTGGACGGACATCTCACCTCCCATCACGGACTTTGTAGGCAGCCATTTGTGGCCAAAAATTTGGCTCGCCTGCATAATGATATGGGCCTCGCCTGTGAAAATCGTTTTTCTAGTAGTGGCTTCAGGGCAACCTGCACGTCGTCATCCATGCCGTGGATGGCGCCATGGCTGGGTTCAGTGAGGAAGACGACCCTGCGGCCACGGCGACCTCATTCCATGAGCTCGCACTGCTCCGGCACCTTAACTCCTCATAGCCGTTGAGCCAGCTGCTGCTCCTCCTCATCAGTCGTCGGTTGGCACCAACTGGTTAGAGGAAGGAGCAAGAGAGTGGGGAGGGAAGAAAGAAGTGCTGACATGTGGGCTCACTATGTTTATTTTTTTATCCCTCACATATGGGTCTTTTTTTTATTTTTTTTCCCTGATGATAATGCCACGTAGGCATTACATGGGACAAAAACGTACTCCAAAACCATCGAGGGACTCGATTTAGGGTCCGTTCGGTAGGAGTAGGTGGGAGAAAACTTCTCATTCTTCGTGTGTACGTCCCAAACTGCTAAACTATGCTTTTTTTCCAAAAAAAAGTTGTTTAAAGAATCATATTAATTTATTTTTTAAATTTAAAATAATTAATACTCAATTAATTATGCACTAATAGCTCACCTTGTTTTACGTAACTTCTCAATCTTTTATTCTCTCTCAAACACACCGCTTATACTGATTTTGATAGATGAGGGATGTTCTAAACCTAATTTTGTGGTTGAGGGATAATGAAATTCAACTCAAAGTTGGGGGATGAAGAGTGAACTTTTTCCCGCCATAAAAGGTTGGATTATTAGCCCAAACTAACTATCGTAACTCTGTTCACGAGCTGCATAACCCTGTTCATGGGCTCATGGCTGGCTGGACTAGCTATGCCTGAAAGCCTTACCACCGGTTTGTAGTGCTACATGTCCTGGGCCCTAACCATTCCCAGGACTGCACGACAGGCAAAAAGGCTGGAGTGACCAGGCAATCAAAATCTCATGCCCCAGTTGGTTATCCGTAGAATTTATTGCCCCCGTTGGTACAAGTACAGGAGTACAAATGCAGTACACGGCCGGAGATCCTTCAAGTTTGTGTCCGGTGTTCTTTCTCCTGAACGGTTGCACATCAATGGCGGCAGCCGTCGTACGTCAACTCGTCGTCGTCCTGCCGCCGTGAAGTCATCGGCTCGTAAATGCGGTGAGAGCGAGTAGAGTTAGGCTGCGTTGAGTTTAAGTTCCCAAATTTAACTCTTTTTCCACATGCTTTTCTAACTGTAAATAATATTTTTAAAAAATATTATATAAAAGTTACTTAAAATTATATAATCTATTTTTAAGTTTATTTTAATTAATTTTTAATTAATCATGCGTTAATAGATAATTCCGTTTTATATGTAGGGAGGTGGAGTTCACCACACCATGTCAGTGTCAGGTGGTAAGACTGTCTGATTTGTCCATATGTCAGCAATGTCATGTGTGAGCATTTCATGAGCGTTGGTCGGTAGTAAAGCGAACATTGTCGAATTGATTAGTTTTTTTTGTTGGAACTAGCTCACTCAAATTTAAATTTCTAAAAAAAGTTAGGGTAGCTAGAAGTTCAATCCTCATGGTTCACAATGTTAAAATCTCGTGACGATTTTTTTACGACAATGGAAGTATAGCTTCTCGTTGAATGTGTTACATGACTGGATCCCAAACTTCTCAACAGTACAATCTTCTTTGAAAAACTTCATATATGTAAAATTTTCAGGATAGTTAAATCTTTTTTAAATTTTTGTACCCTTGAATAATTATCACAAATTATTCATATGTTGAACCATTCTGCACAGAAGAACACACCTGCCTATTGGTTAGAACTTTGGTTTTTGCATGGCGATTGATTTGCCGTGTAATGCGCAAATTCACAATCTAGAGGGACACCTTAGTTACACTTGACATTATAATTTGCAGTTTTGTCTACAGGGATGTCTAAATTTCGTTTTTATATGTACAAATTACGGCAGAAACTGGAACAGATACCTCAAGTCAAAAATAGAAAACCTCGAGAAAAGGCATACACCAAAAAAGGGGAAAAATCGGAAGAAATGGACCCGATCAATTTGAGAACGTTTCACTAGCAGACGGGGCATCTCACTAGCCCGTTCTCGTTGCACTCGGGGCACCTCCTGAACGCGCCGGCGCCGCTGTCCTCGTCGTCGGCGACGAACACCTTGCAGCTTCCGGAGCACGCGTCGCACGGCACGAACCGCACCCCGCCGCAGCCGTCGCACGGCTCTGACGACGGCGCGAGCTGGAGCCCTCCTTTGCCCACGGCGGTGACGACGGCCGGCGCCGTGTCGCAGGCCTTGAGGAGAGTGCGCGTCAACTCCCCGGACTCGTGCATGCGGCGGACGTCCTCGGCGCCGCCCAGGTGGCAACCGTCCACAAACACCTGCGGGAGTGGCCTGCCGTGCCCGGGGCCGGGCACGCCGGCGCCGAGCGCGGCGCGTAGCTCGTCCTTGTAGCCGGCGTGTAGCGACAGGTCGCGCTCGTCGACGCGCACGCCGTAGCTGCGGAGGATGGCGGTCGTGGCGCAGCAGTCCTCGTACGTCTGGCGGATGCCACGGAGGCTGGTGAGGTACACCAAGACCCGCCGCGCGCTCTCCGGCGGCGGTAGAGGCGGAGGCGGCGGCGCCTTCTTGGCCAGCTTCGCGTCGATCTCTTTCTGGAACAAGATGATCCGCGCACGTACCACGCCGGGGAACTTCTGGATTTCACTCTTCTTGATGATGGCGGCGGCGGCCTCCCGAGGAGGTGACTCCGGTGGCAGCTCCTCGACCGCCTTCCTGAAGGCCGCCAGGACGTCTGGATCGAACGCCGGCGATCCGGGCGCCGACTTCACTTGCCGCTCCCCGCCATGGCCATCCACCTCCTCCTCCTCCTCCTCGTCTTCGTCATAATCGAGCCCAGCCATGAGCTCCCACACATTAATCTCCTCGGGCGCACGCAGCGGGGTCTTGGTCGGCGTCCGCGGCGGCGCCCGTCTACACCTCTTCTCCTGCCCCACCGTCGCCGACGTATACCCCCACCGCCGCCGCCGCCGACGCGCTTCCCGAAGTCGTTGCAGCCGCCGCCCTTCACCAACATCACCCCTCCCCAACGCCGGCAGCGAAAGAAACCGCCGCGCGGTCGAGGCTGAGCGCCGCCAGCGTCGTCGCCGACCTCACCGCAACGGAGCGCCGCGAGGCGCACATCCGCCTATCCGCCGGCACCACCCCTCCCCCTCCGTGCAGCGCGTGCTTCGACCCCTTGCACCCCATCCGCCACAACGAAAAGAAGAAAAAACGGCTAAAAAAAACACTCTCTTTCTGCAGCAGACGACTCGCGACGAGACGCGCGAAACCTCAAACCGCCACCACCAAACGGGAAGAAACGATCGTTGGAGAGGAGGCAGCGCAATGACAGCGGCGAGATCGGTGGTGGAGACTGGAGAGGGAAACGCATAAAAGAAAAGGGAGGCGGCGGTGGTGGTGGTGGTCGCGGGTACGGGGGCCGTGCGCGACGAAAAATTGGGAGGGGGGATCACGTATGTTGCCGTGGGAGCGTGGAATTAATCCTCGCAGTAATACAGTACCAGTGTGTGTGTGGGTGTCCGGCGATCCTGGCATTCAGAAATGTCGCGCCAGCAATGGCGACGGGTTGGATTGGATTGGCCCCGCCCGTGCGGTCTCCGGCTAGTTAGATGCTAAATACGGCGGCGACGTGGCCGAACACTACTTAACGGACGGACGCTTGTATACACGCACGCAAGCTCAGAAATTAAATTAATATATCTAAAAGATTAATTTATTCGTCATAAATATTTCACTGTCGATGTGGTATGTTGCTTATTACTTAAAAAATATTAGAATATTGATGCCAGGAAACAAATGGTGGCAGTACACTTGAATACTTGATACTCTTCTCATTGCGTGGCGACATGCCCAATTTCTTTTGAAATACGTATTTAAATAAACTCTCAAAAACCTTTTTCTTTTTTTAAAAAAAATCTTGGTTGGTTAGAACTTGGAAATTGGAACTGATTAGGTATGTTTTGATTTAATGTCAAAATTAGTAATGTCGTTATTGGTGATAGCTTGGTGGCATAATTAGGCTTTGTGCCCTGGGGTTTAATCCACACTACCATTTGCGGAACAATCAAGCGGCGATGTGCACACCTGAACGGCAAGGTGTGTGTTTGAAATGTTTAACGGTTAATTTCACGATCTTAATTATTTACAGATCACATCAGGAAGCTCGATAGGGTGTGAAAACTACCTGACCATTTTGAAATTTTAACGGTTATGCATGGGAAAGAAACAGATGTGGCAGCAGACTTTCTGCAATGCTTCTCTGATACGTTCCAACATGTAGAATCAAAATTCAACTGGCACCGGCAAAGACACGGCCAAACTTTATTAAAAAAGAGAAAGCGATCTAACTTAGTCCAACCTTTGATCAACATATTGCGACAGTTCTTTTGTCCAAAGCCAGATGCCATTCAGTACTTTGGCCCTGTTTTACTTCGAATGCATCGTCAGTGCTGGACCAAATCGAATCACCTTTCACGGTCGGTAGCAGACAACGCAAATTTAACAGTTCGCTAATTTGGCTTATAGTCGATAAACCGTAAAACAGCTATTAGTAATCATAATATAAGAAAAACCTTTGCCAACGGTGAAAAATAAATTACGATAAAAATATTAAAAATCAAGTTTAAAAATTTTAAATTTTGGCTATGCCTAATAAGCCTATAGGCAAAGGATAACGATAAGATACTGTAATTTCTTCGTGGGTACTACGTTAAATTGTTAGGCTAATTTTCAGTTTTTTTAACTATAGTTTTAATCTTAAGATTGTGTTTTGGATCGGTAAAAGTAAAATTGTAAAAGTATTATTTTAAGATTATTATTATTATAAGTCGCACTAAAAATATCTTACAATGTCATCATTGTCTATTCGAAAAGAGTAGGCAGGCGTCAGATTGTGAGTGTAATATACGTACAAGTGGCTACTGGCTTCTGTGCAGCCGGTGGCTGGCTAGTCTACTTCTTGCTTGGATCGATAATCATCCAGTGCAAATCTTTCTCTGCTCAGTGCATCTCAACCATTAAAAATGCGATTGGCCTTGCTCTTAAATTACATCGCTGTTGCTTGTTTATCGGAAAGAGAGATGAGTAATTAATCGCATAAAAACAGAGAGAGAGAGAGACGCGTATTTTCGAAAGAACGTAAAGGGAGCTAGAGATGAGTACTCACTACTGTGTTGTATTAGTCATGGTGTTCTATAAACAACTTATAAATGATGACATGGAATTCTTACACACTGTCATTGGCAGGACGACTCGATGGACATGGATCTGCACGGTCTGATCTGTTCTCATGCTGGTCGGAATTGGGTTAGGGGAGTATCCATGAGTTGGACAAATCGTGGTTGGTTAAACTAACACCTGCCCTTAATCAATCACAAACTTGAGTGCAGGTACGTGCAGCATGCAACGTGGCCCGACATTTTGGTCCTCTTCGATGTTATTTCGTGACAATAAATATTTTCAGATAAATTATTGATTCGATTATTATCAATGAATTTAGATATTTCAAAAATAAACTTAACAACTATCCTGAGTAAGCGTTTATAAACAATACGGTTGAAGAAAGGATATTTTTAAATATATATATACTTTTAAGACATGGAGTAAATAATCTGTGACAATATCTCATAGAATAACCTATGCATCCTAAAATATAACAATAAATAGAAACATTTAGTAGTAAAATATTATCATCCGATATTAGATGTGAAGGATGAGGCACATTTTATAAATTAGACATTGTATATTAATTAAAATGGTCTTTATTTAATATTAAATTGTTTTATTTTGAAACGAATGAAACAGCTAAAAGCGGGAAAAAACACGGCCACGACAGCTGCTCAATGTCGTATGGAGTGGGAAAAGAACGAAAGTAGGCAGGGACGCAGAGCAAGCCGCGCACCGAAAGTCGTTGGGCGGACAGCGGACTCGACTTGGTGGCTGGCACGCATGAACGGAACGGACGGTATGAGTCCGAGCGGTTAGGCCGGCCGAATTGCGGAGGTTGATGAAGGATCCGGCGAACGTGTTGGCCGGCACGTTTCGCCGTTCTTGTTTCGTTTCCTTGGGTCATCTCGGTTGACATGCATGGGCGTGTGTGTGACGTTCAATGATAGGAGTAGCTGCGGGCAAACGGGAATCTTGACCATTGGTTTGCATTGCAAGGAAGTATTTTTAGTTGTTGTTAGCAATGGCTTTGACTCTCATAACAGTACCACGAAGTCTGTGCTCGCCATACGTCGTGGTACTGTGACGAAGGACTTAAAAGGGAGTGGTGTAGGAGAGGAAACAATATCATAGAAGACATATGTGTTGATGCGTCAGTATCGAGATATCACTCAGGCGCCTAGGTCAGTGGATTAACGACACCGGTAATATTCAATGCAGTGCAGAGATCGTTGGGATCCCAGCCCGACGTGTCGACGTTCGAGTACTCCTATGGTGAGGGAAAAGCAGGCTGATGGTTGGCATCATGGCCTATTGCGGCTGAAACGGTGGTCGAGGGCCCATGATCCCGGCACCAGGTGCGCGGAAAGGCATGTGCCAGACCTGAACTAACCCCGTCTAGTGGTTGTAGGATGGAGTCCATCCCGACGGTGGAAACGGAGACCTTTGCTAAGCAGATGCACTGTTGCCGTTGGGAGTTGGCGAGGATCCAGAACCACGCCCACGACCGCGACCTCGGCCACGGTCACGGCCACGGCCCCACGGGGTGGAACCAACAGGAGTGCCACCGGAAGAGGTGGTAGGGGCATTGGTGGAAGCGGGAGCAGATGCCATAACTCCATGACCGGCAACGAACGCCTAGCCTACATCCATCTTGTCATCATGTTGAAGTTGGATCTCCTCAAGGAGGAGATAAGATCGCACACTCATAAACGTATGAGGCGGGAATTTTGAAGTGATCACTCCTTTGACATGGCGATACTTTCTGTTGACTCAGGCATGGTTGATCGAGCGTTGCAGCGGAATACCGTGGCGTTGTGAACTCTATCTTCGAGTGTAACTTGGCTATGACAACTCTTGCGTGAGCTACACTGTGACATCAGCAAGGCGACGGTGGCATATTGCGACAACATCTCCAACATCTACATGTCGCAAAATCCTGTCCATCATCGAAGAACCAAGCATATTGAGCTCGATATCCACTTCGTCTAGGAGAAGGTTGCACTTGGTGAACTACGTGTTCTGCAGATTCCAAGCGCTCAGCAATTCGCTGACATTCTGACGAAGGGTCTACATACATATCTTTTTTTGGACTTCTGGAATAGTCTCTGCGTTGGAGATCCCTTGCATGAGACTGTTGGGGGGAGGGAGTGTTAGCAACGGCTTTGACTCTCATAACAGTATCGTGACATCCGCGCTCGCCATGCATCGCCCGCACGGCTCGGTGGCTTGACTGCGTCGCCCCCTGCGTTGTAACGTTGAGTTTGTTAGCCCGTTGGGCACTTGTACAGTGGGATGGCACCCATCGGGTTCGGGTGCAGGTGCAAAGAAAACCCACCCATGATTAAACCCATCAACCCGAGCAAAACCCATCCACGAAAAACCCACGAGTGCAAATATAAACACAAACTCAAACCCATGGGTATCCATCGGGTTTCGGATATTCATCGAGTTCTCAACTTCTCATAGGTAGTTGTTAGTTTGTCAAATATAGAAAGTAACTGCACACCAAAGTATCAAATAATAAATTTAGCTATAACAGAGGGGTACGTATCAGGTGAAAATCAGGCTATTGATGCAACCTTGAAAACTCTCCACCAAAACCACACGATCCTCATTCAAACGGATTAGCTTTTATGCATTTTAACCCCTTGCATTGTCATTTTAACCCGTCTAAATCTCCTGGATCGTGTGGTTTTGGTGAGAAGTTTCTAAGGTTGCATCAATAGCCTGGTTTCCACCTGATACGTTCCCATAACAGAAAGAGTACACAAAAAATATGATCTCACAAACATGCAATAAATATTTGGGTTCATTACAGAGTATAAATATGTAATAAGCCCTCCATTGGTGCTAACCAGCCAAGTAAAAATAGAAAAGAAGATTCAAGCAGTTGAAGGTTTCAAACTTCAATCAATGATGTTTGCATCAAGTTCATCCTAACAACAAAAAACGATTAGAGATTTGAAGTAGTCATCTAAATTTAGAGCAAGTAATAATCAATGCTATACAAGAGCAAGTAATAATCAACGCTACACATACCGGTGTTTCCTCTTTATTGTGAAGACAAGTCATCGCCTATGGTTTTTTTGTCTGTTTTGGACGGGTTTGGGCGGGTTGGATGCCGGTTTAGGTATGCCCGCGGGTTCAGTTAAACCCATGGGTAAAAAACAAAACCCATACCCACGTTCATGAACTTCGGATTCGGGTTTAGACATATCCATAATATCTATGGGTCAATTTTACTATCTATGTCCATACCCATCGGATACGAAACCCACGGGTACCATATCCACGGGTAGGATTGTCATCTTTAATGGTGTATATATATCGCCCCAATGATCAATACAAGGCATACTCTTCCTCTACAGTCCTAACAAATATATGCGAGTGCATACATGGTGGTGGTTTGTGCGTGTACAGTCATGAAAAAGTTTTTACAAGGGAAATGAATTTGAAAGTCTAGAAAATCTGGTAAGGCAAGATGATTTTAATTCTCTATCCTACCAAATTGTTGATAGTGTCACCTCTAGAGTAGGTTTGGGCTACTAAATTTTCTTAACTCTATTGAATTGGTACCAATTGACTCCAATCCAAATAACCGGAGACTACTATCAAAAGTTCGAAACTATCAAATACTTTTCATGTTTTCAAATATAAATATTTCTAAGATTTAAAACTTATATTCAATATAAGTATATCTGGCACACTGATTCATACACAGGAAACTGAGGACTTTTAGCCAATCAAATGCTCGGAGGAGAAACCACGACGCCTGAAAGAGAATTTGTCTACCTATTTTTAATCTTTGCTAAGCAATATAAATGCTTATAAATGTTTATAATGCATTTAAGAAGCAAGGAGTAACCGGTAGAGCAAGGATTCGCCTCAATTGAAACTGACTTTTAAAGGCTCCGTTCTGACGTTTTTTCAAATTGCTAAATAATATATCTCGGATGAAAATTTTTTATATAGAAATTTAAAGTATCGAATAAAACTATTTTTTAATTAATAATAATTAAAATTTAATTAATCAGATTATTTTTATGTATCCTAACTTTTTATCTTCATATTCAGTAGAAATAAACACCACCAAAGTTTAAACCGGGCTTGAAGTGCCTAGTACAACTAGACGTCTAGACCTTGTGTTCAGATCCACATGCGGCCCAATTAATTCTTCCTCAGGCCCAAGCCCAACAAAGAAGAACTTCGTAAACCCATCGAACCAAAACCAAACCTAAGGAGATCCAATCAAAACAGAGCGAATCATTGGCGCCACACGTCAAGGCCTCGTGCACCCCGATGCCACCCCCGCCGTCCATGGCGGCGGCGGCGGCGGCGGCGGCGCAGCATCTGGAGTCCCTCCTCCCGCGCCTGGCCTCCGTCCCCCACTACAAGCAGTTCCACGCGCGCCTCCTCACCTCGGGCCACCTCGGCGCCCACCCGGGCCTCCGCGCCCGCTTCCTCGACCGCCTCGCGCTCTCGCCGCACCCCGCCGCGCTGCCCCACGCGCTGCTCCTCCTCCGCTCCCTCCCCTCCCCGGCCACCAACGACCTCAACGCCGCGCTCAGGGGGCTCGCCGCATCGCCGCACCCGGCGCGCTCGCTCCTCCTTCTCGCGGGCCGCCTCCTCCCCGCGCAGTCCCCGCCGCTCCCTCGCCTTGACGCGCTCTCGCTCTCCTTCGCGCTCAAGGCGTCCGCCCGGTGCTCCGACGCGCATACCACGATACAGATACACGCGCTCGTCGTCCTCCTCGGCGTCGCCGCCGACGTCAGGCTGCTCACCACGCTGCTTGACTCGTACGCCAAGTGCGGTGACCTCGTGTCCGCGCGGAAGGTGTTTGATGAAATGACCGTGCGGGACGTGGCCACATGGAACTCGCTGCTGGCGGGGCTAGCACAAGGCACGGAGCCGAACCTTGCTCTCGCGCTGTTCCACAGGCTGGCTGACAGCTTCCAGGAATTGCCGTCAAGGGAGGAACCCAATGAGGTGACTATTGTTGCGGCGCTTTCTGCATGTGCGCAGATTGGCTCGTTAAAAGATGGGCTGTATGTGCACGAGTTTGCTAAAAGATTTGAACTTGATCGCAATGTTCGGGTCTGCAATTCGCTAATTGACATGTACTCCAAGTGCGGCTCGTTGTCAAGGGCACTGGATGTGTTCCATTCCATCAAGCCGGAAGACCGGACGCTTGTGTCCTACAATGCTGCAATTCAGGCACATTCCATGCATGGGCATGGGGGTGATGCACTTAGATTGTTTGATGAAATGCCCACGCGCATTGAGCCAGATGGAGTGACTTACCTTGCTGTGTTGTGCGGGTGCAACCATTCTGGCCTTGTGGATGATGGGCTCAGGGTATTCAACTCAATGCAGGTTTCTCCAAATATGAAGCACTATGGAACAATTGTGGACCTTCTTGGCCGAGCAGGCCGTCTCACTGAGGCATATGACACTGTCATTTCTATGCCATTTCCAGCCGATATTGTCCTTTGGCAGACATTGTTGGGTGCAGCCAAGATGCATGGGGTTGTTGAGCTCGCGGAGTTGGCTGCCAATAAACTTGCTGAGCTTGGTTCTAATGTTGATGGTGACTATGTGCTCCTATCGAATGTTTATGCATCCAAGGCCCGGTGGTTGGATGTTGGTCGAATACGTGATACCATGCGAAGCAACGATGTGCGAAAAGTTCCTGGCTTCAGCTACACAGAAATAGATGGAGTAATGCATAAGTTTATTAATGGTGACAAAGAGCACCCAAGGTGGCAAGAGATATACAGAGCACTAGAGGACATTGTGTCAAAAATTAATGAGCTAGGATATGAGCCAGAAACAAGCAATGTGCTGCATGATATTGGGGAGGAAGAGAAGCAGTATGCATTGTGCTATCATAGTGAGAAGCTGGCCATTGCATTTGGGCTGATAGCAACACCACCTGGGGAGACCCTTCGGGTGATCAAGAATCTCCGAATATGTGGTGACTGTCATGTGGTGGCAAAGCTCATTTCTAAAGCTTATGGCCGTGTTATTGTCATTCGGGACAGAGCGAGATTCCACCGATTTGAAGATGGGCAGTGTTCCTGCAGGGATTACTGGTAAATAGTGGTATGCTGGATCATTCAAAGGATAAAGTTGGCATGAGCTCGTGGAGATGAGGTCAAAAAGGATGATAACATGTTTCTGATCCAGCATATTGATTTGTATGGATACTGGAACAACTTCTTGAACCATGCATATCACTTCTGACACTTCACACAATGGGTCACACATCAAAAGGTTGTTCGAGATATAATCCAGGCTTGCTGTTGCAGATTCCATACAATTTAGTCCTCATTGAAAATAATCTTGCAAGTCAGGGTGTGGGTGGTTTGAAAATCCTCCACTTAGCCTTCACAGAGAATGATCTTGTGAATGAAATCCCAAATACAGTATACACGGTTTGAAGTTTCTGGATGGTTTCTGTTGCCACAGGACCTCACAACCCTACAAAGGTTTATAATCACCAAGACACAACTGGATAGTCACTATGCCATAGGTTACAACTAGCATTCAGCTGGTAATGGTTGTGGTACTAGTGAGAAACTGACAGCAGGACAGGAGCATGCAATTTTTCCTTTCAGGGAGACAACATAAATTTTCATATCTGCGGAGCAAAGTTTTTCTTCAAGTTTTTGGTTGTTTGTCCCGATTCCTTAACATTGTAAGTTAATAGTCATGGTTCAGCTGTTCCATTCTGTTAATAGCCGGTGATATCATTGTCGGTTTTGATGATACAGAATAAGATGCGCCTTTATACTGTTTTCTCTAGAATCCTTGCAATGATGATATTTGTAGTGATGAAGTAAACTTATCCTGGATTATAATAAATACAATCTTTGGTCTTATTTTTCTGCTATGATCATTGATGCATTTTTGGTATATACTAACGTGGTCTTAAAATGATCAATGCATGATACTTTCCACACATAATTGTGTTTGCAGTGGAGTTTGGGCTATCTGGCTCTGTGAAATGATTGAGTTTTCAAAAACATTTTGTTGAGTGATGGCATGTAGCTCCCTCACAAGGATTTGTCACTTTTGCAACAGCGGAAGGCCACGACGCAGGTGAAACTAGCAAAAAAGAGATGGACGAGCTCCGGGCCTTGTTTCTTGCCAGGCTTTGTCTTCTTCACGCGGCAAGAGATACAGGATGACTGGCGATGGAGAAAAAGAGGCTGGACCCGTTCTTTTCAGTTTCACAGTTTGATCCTTTTTGTTTCGCTTTTTGGTTAAGCTCTCTCGATGAGCAGATGGCATCCAGTTAAATTTTCAGGTAGTTATGGTTAGGGCTTAAACGAGATCCATGTTTTCTTTTGTTTGTTTCCTAAGCTCTGTTGCTCTGTTTGAGGTCTGCTCTTGGTTTTGTAAGCAACTGCATCAATGTTAAGCTGGTATCAGCCGCAGTTGCCACAATGATATAGCTTTCAATAACAAAAAATATCTAACCCAATGCAAATTATTTTCATGTCCTCCAGATGGTTTCATTCTTAGTTCTTGATTGTGAGCTTTCACAAGAGTAATAGGATACTATATGCAGTAGAGCTACACTCTTGAAATTGATAGCCATGTATCTTTTATTTCACTTTGGATAGCGTAGCTCCTATATAATATCGTTATATAGTCTAAGTGTTTCCTATTCGGTATTTTAGTTGGGTATTATCAGGAGGGAAATAGGGATTTGTCCCATAATCTTGGAGTCTTTTTATTTATCTTTTCATTACTTATTGGTCGTCTGTCTATTGGCAGAGGCCAGAGATGTAAACCATTTTCACTAAAAAAAGTGAAGGTGAATTGCCTTTCATCCAAAAAATGAAAAAGAAAAGGAGACCAAAACTTCAACCTGAATACTTTTCAACTTATAAATGAGATGGCACTTGGCAGCACATATGAAATTTGACTATGCAAAGGGAAACCAGCTATTTGTGAGTTGATTCAATTCCTCATAATCTTTCTGAATATTCAATCTTGGCAGCACATATGAAATTTCACTAAAAAAAGGAATTTAACCATTGGGGTTTGAATAGTTCCCCTGAATGTCCAAGTGAAAGTTGTTACGGCAGTGGGCCAGGCTCTTACATCTATTTAGAAGGTTAATTATCAAATTAGAAATAAAACTAATACACAATAGATTATATAGTTAGGAAAGAGATGTGATTTGTTAGGGATATGGGATAGAGATTGAATTAGTTTATATATTAAAAATTATTTACTTTAGATGTTAAGTTTGTCCTCCCTGTAAATATAGGGTATTCATGTACTCCATTATCAATCAATCAATGAATCTAAACTACTCGAGTCCTCCTCCCCAACCTTGAGTCTCCTCTCATCCAAACTAAGTCCACCACCCAACTATCCTGCCAGGAGTGTTTCTCCCAAAATGAATCATAGACCATAACATCTGGTATCGGAGCCATCTTCCTCTGTCATCATGTCGATGTTCTCGCCCACAGATTAGGTGGCCTTTAACTCAAAGCTGGATGTAATCCTCAAGCGGTTGGAGGAGTTGGACATCATCGAAGGCCATCTGTTCTTGTTAACACCGAAATTTGGTAATCGAGTCCCTAAGTCTGCAAAGGCGAAGCAGAATCGGATCGGCTGGAAACATGGGTCTTATCGGCTGAGAAGTGATCGGCTGCGAGGCCAATCGGCTAAGGTTGGATCGGACAGGGGTAGCCGATAGCCGATTCCAGGTTCGGAAGAGATGAAACCGTTTCTGATGCAGCAGTTTGAGGATAAATAGAAGTTTCAGTTGCTAATTGCGCGTTAAACGATATTGCCACTTATGGATAGAGTCCTATAACGGCAATTGTATCTATAATTTAGGGGTTTGTTTAAAATATTGGTTGTAACACGGCGTGGGTCCTGCTCAGGATAATGTTGTGTTTTAAATAGTAGTTTAGATAGAGTCCAGAGTTTGTACAGATAATTGTATCTTGGGTATAAATAGCACCCGAGACCCCCTGTAAAGATACAATCACAATCAATCAAACCTTCGGCGCATCGCCAACTTTTTCTTCAGACGAGCACTTTGTTTGGCTATGGGTTGCATCGTTTCGATCCCCAGATCTAGGTAAATGCTTGTCATTAGTGGTATGGTCTGTTATTTCTAGTGTTTCCATTGTAATGACACATTAGAATCAAGAGTTTATACTGCACTATTTATCATATAGCGTATATAAATTAGATCAATGTTTAGATCTATCTTACCATTGGCCAGTTCTATCAAGAACTTGCAGCCGATAGGGCTAGATCTAAAGGTTGGCTGGTTTATATGCGGTATCCATCATCTCGAGAGATATAAATCGGCTACAACAGATCAGGTTTTTTTTATACTTAATGCTGCATCAGGTTTGAACTATTAAGTCGTTTTTAGAACTATCAACGATCTGTTCAGCTAAGATTTATATTATTTAGAGACAACGCCGAGGTTTCAGCCGGCTTTATCTGCCTGATATGTTTCTTTTAATATATTTATTATTAGATTTGTATTAGGACTGCCTCTTATGTTAAGATCGCATTCTTGTCGGACGTTGCCAGCCGAAATCGGCTTATCATCGACAGCCGACGGTCGATTTCCAGGCTATGCATCCGTTTCAAGAATGATATCTTTCTATAAGATTCATCGGAGTACTAGCCGATTCGTTGTTAGCTTTCCAGTATCGGCTAGGTTATCGATTCATATATTTATTATCCTTTACTGTATTTAGGTTACACGATTGATGCTGTCTCGGTATAGCCGATCCATTCCAGTCGTCTGGCTTAAATATATTTTAGGATAGCATATATATGCTCATGGATTTCCTCAGCTGATCCAGTGGGGATCTAACCTAACACTTAACGCATATTCTCTTGTTTTTCTTGTTGATTAAAAGATCAAATCAATCGGCACGCCTCGCGCAAAGAAAATGAGAAGGACTCCTGACTGGAGTTAAGCAGATCTCCCGAGCCGGCGCGTGAGAAAAATTTCTCATCAACACGCTTCTTGGCACGCCCAGTGAGACTTTCTCTGTCGGCTCGACTTGGACGCATAGATTCAGCCGGCAAGATGGTCGATTCCAAGAGCCCCAGCATTACGCACGACAACATCGTGCCTGTGAGGATGGAGCAGCTATCGGCTGAACAACAAGCCGATTATAAGAAGATGGTGGAAGAGCTCCAGGCTAATTACGTGCAATCTTTCACCCAAACAAGATCTGGGGCCGTGCATCAGAAGTATAAGTTCAGCATGAACGACACTAAGGCATCCTCCTCTGGTGAGACGAAAGGCAAACAGAAGATAGAGGAGCCGACCCAGGAACGGGATGATTCGGCTGTATATTCTCTACAAGACCGGATTGACTCGGCCGTCCATCACGTGCTAGTCAATCAAAGTAGCATTTTGGTCAACACGCTCAATAACATGATCGCTACTATGGTCGACGCCAAGATAGCCGACCAGCTGCAACGAGGGCCGACGTACTTTGCAGACGGCCAATTTCCTGGTTACAGGACGCTGGTCACACAACAAGGGCCGCCGGGAGGAGTCCTCGGTCAGCCAAACCTAGGTGAATCGGCTGTAAGGCCAGCAATTACTATACTGAACCGACAGCAGCCGCTGCCCCAAGATCAGGTTGCTAACGTGGTCAACGACAATCGGCAGTCAGAGCCGATTGATCCAAACAGGCGGTACAATGCCGGTGGCCGACAGCTGTTTCCAGGACCACCATTGCCACCACCGGCGCATCGGCCGCCTCCCGCTGATCATCACTACCAGTACCAAGGGGACCGTCAAGATCATCATTACAGGCCTCAGACGCCACCACCGCTGTATCGGCAAGCACCCGCGCCGTATGACCCATACGAGCCGATACAGCAAGACAACCGGACATGGGCCGATCTGATCGCAGATGTCATGCGCGATCAATTTGGCCTCAAGCCGAAAGACTCAGGGAACATGTATCGGTATACCTATCCAGAGCACTTCGAGCGGATCCCGTTGCCCAACCGATACAAGATCCCAGATTTTTCGAAGTTCTCAGGGCAGGACAATGTTTCAACCTACGAGCATGTCAGCCGATTCTTGGCATAATGCGATGAAGCATCGGCTACGGACGCCTTGAGAGTCCGATTGTTCCCTCTTTCTCTTTCAGGATCGGCTTTTACTTGGTTATCCTCATTGCCCTACAACTCAATTCAGAGCTGGGCCGATCTTGAAAAACAATTCCACAACTACTTTTACTCCGGCAACCACGAGATAAAGTTGTCGGACCTCACCAGCATCAGGCAAAAACACAACGAATCGGTCCAAGAATACATCCAACGCTTTAGGGAAATGAGGAACTGATGCTACAGCCTAGTGCTATCGGACGCCCAGCTAGCCGATTTGGCCTTTCATGGTTTGATCGTGTCAATCCGAGAGTGATTCTCTGTGCAGGATTTTGACAGCATAGCCCACTTGGTGTAGAAGGTGACGGCCCACTGTGGAGATTTTGGCAATCGGGTATCCACATGGCAAGCTTGTCCGACTGGAGATAGGGATAAGTTGCGCCTGCCAATTATGTAAACCAACTATGACTTGGGTTTTACATTGCCGATTAGATAAGGCAACGACTCATAGTCACGGTTTGGTAAGATTGAGGAAACCGACTTAGAGTAAGATAGGGTTTCCGATTTGTAAGCCCGCCTCCCAAGACTATATAAGGGGGGTAAGGGGCGTCCCTTGAGGGATATCAGAGGTTAGATCAATCATATGCTTTATCAGCTTTCAGCTTTAGATTCAAGAGATCAATAAACACTCGGCGGATCGAATCCCCGAAACAGGAGTAGGGTTTTACCTCACGAGAGGGTCTGAACCTGTCTAAATCTTGTTTTCCACCTAACCCATTGAGCTTGGCGATCTTGATGCACCCCCAATTTTCTATTGCCGAAACCGAGTTTCGACGGTTGGCGTGCTAGGTAGGGGCCCGCGCATCAAGACTTCTTCAACAATCTCGCCGGCAAGCGTGATGGGATCTTCTTCAGGCATCGGCGACTTCGCCGTCGACGACTTCAACAAGATTTCCTCCTCCGACTTAGATTCGGACCAGTCGGAAGGGGGAACCCGCTCAGCGCCGTTCGAGTTACCGAATGCCGCTGAGATCTGTGACACAGTTCTGACGTCCAAGATGCAGTCCATCCACTCTGAAGAAGGAATCCACTCGGTGTCGTTCGGACTACCGAATGCCGCTGAAATCTACAGCTGTCTTCTCACCTCCCCGTCGGAACCAATCTACTCGGGAGAAAACCTCTCGGCGCCGTTTGGATTACCAAACACTGCTGGGATCTACTGCAAGCTCCTCTCCACCGAGTCGAAATCGACCTACTTGGAGGGATCCACGTCATCAAGCTACGACTCGGACTGGAACGATCCAGATTCGAGCAACCTAGGCTCGAGGGAAGTCGCGGTCATCCTCCAACCGTTCGGGTCATGCTCGTCCTCGGAGCTCGATGAATACCTCAGCTCTTCAGGCTTCGACGACCTCTACGACATCCCCTCGGACGAAGCCAACGATTTCGACTGTGACAAGGACTACGAGCCGAAGTGCTTCGACGTCCTCATGGCTGAGGTGGCCGAGACTGACTCAGCCATGGCCCATAGGGTCGCAGAAGAAGAACAAGCCAGACTTGAGCAAGAGCGCAAGCTGGCAGAAGAGAAGAAGAAACGCAAGGAGGAAGCCGACAGAAGAAAGCGGGATCTGAGGGCAACCGGACGATCCGCTCGGGAGGCCATACTTCAGACGCGAATCCACAACACCAACGTCTTCCAGACGCCTCAGCAGAACGCCGTTGCCGCTCTCACCCTTCTGGACACCGTAATTGAGATGGCACCCCCCGACGTGACGCCAATCTTGGACAAGATCAAGACCATCGTTGCAGCTACAGCCAATGGTTCTCCCTCCACCTCAGCACGAAGGCCGACTGAGTCCATGGCAGAAACGCCCGACAGAAGCCGACTCCCGCCGCTGAGGTCAAAAGATTACAGGAGACCCGAACAAGACCGGGCGGCCACTAGGTCAAGAGACCTTCGCCACGAGACCACGGGCAAGCATCAGGAGCAATCGGCTGACTCCCGCGAGAAGCGGCACGGACGACCACCCGTCCACCACCGAGTCCGGCGCAGCAACGACTCCGACTACCGAAGCAGCCTGCCAAGGACCCCGCCGAGTGATTTGCGGGAAGTCCTTGACCGGCGTTATCAAGAACGAGATCAACGCTCTCGGGAAGATCGAAGGGGATCACCCGACAGCAATGACGATGGAGTACCCGCTTTCACTCGGGACCTTCGTTGAGTGCATTGGCCGAACGGTTTCAAGCCGACTGGAATCGAGAAGTATGACGGGAAGACTGACCCCAAGTCGTGGCTAACCGTGTACACCCTCACCATCCGTGCGGCAGGAGGCGACAATAAGGCCATGGCCAATTACTTGCCCGTTGCCTTGCTAACTCAGCCAGGAACTGGCTCACAAGCTTGCCAAGAGGCTCAATCAGCTCATGGAGTGAGCTAAGGGACCACTTCATCGCCAACTTCCAGGGCACCTTCGAAAGACCTGGGACCCACTTCGACCTTTACAACGTCGTCCAGAAACCGGATGAGCCTTTGAAGGACTACATCCGGCGCTTCTCCGAAAAGCGCAACAAGATCCCCAACATCACCGACGACATCATCATCGCCGCCTTCCAGAAGGGAGTCTGTGATGAGCTGTTGATCGAAAAATTTGGGCGCAAGCCACCGAAGACGGTGAAGCAGATGTTCGAGACGGCAAACTCTTACGCCAAATCCAGCGACGCGATCAAAGCGGCGCGCCAAGACCGGCCTGACAGGAGGGACGACAAGCAATCGGGAGGAAGCCGGAATCCTAAGAAGGATAATGGCAACAACAACCAGGGCCAGAAGGACCGCAAGCGCCGACCTGAAGACCTAGTTGCCGCGACGTCCAACTCCCAGCGTCGTCCCCGAGTCGCGGCCTACGATGCAATCATGAACGCTCAGTGCAAGCATCATCCCAACCATAAGCACACGGCCAAGGACTGCTTTATCTACAAGCAGTTCGCCGAGCAATATGCGGCACAACTCAACAAGAAGCCGATTGACGAAGCCGGTCCATCGGGCACTAAGAAGAACAACCCGGCTGGAAACGCGGAGCCCTTTCAAGACCCCGTGGGCGAGCTGAATCACATATTCGGAGGGTCGCAAGCCTATGAATCCAAGAGGAAACAGAAGCTAACTGACCGCGAGGTCAATGCGGTGCAGCCCGAGGTCCCACAGTACCTACGATGGTCGGAGGTGGCCATCACGTTCGACCGCTCGGATCACCCTGACCGAGTGGTTCACCCGGGGCGCTATCCCTTGGTGCTGGGCCCGGTGGTCCGCAACATCAAGCTCAAGCGCGTCCTCATTGATGGGGGCAGCGCCCTCAATATTTTGTTCGTCAAGACCTTGGACGAGATGCAGATCCCGAGAGCCGAACTGAAGGCAAGCTCAGCCCCCTTCCATGGAGTTATCCTGGGGCTGTCATCTACGCCACTCGGGCATATCGCCCTTCCAGTCACCTTCGGAGTTCGAGAGAATTTTCGGACGAAGAACATCACTTTTGAGGTGGCCGACTTCGAGACGGCTTACCACGCGATCATTGGAAGGCCTGCACTCACCAAGTTCATGGCGATACCGCACTATACCTACCTCTGCATGAAGATGCCGGGTCCGAACGGCGTCATCACCTTGCACAGCGACGTAAAGCAAGCCTTCACCTGCGATAAGGAGAGCTGCGACATGGCCCAATCTCGCGAGGAGATCGCGTGGCCAGGAGGAAATCCGATTGGCCGCATCGACTTCGGCAGAGGGTGAAATCCCCGCGAAGAAGATAGCCAGATCGGGACAAGGCGACGCCAAGACGAAGAAGATCTCCCTTGATCCATCAGATCCTTCAAAAACCGCTGTAATCGATGCTGAACTAGATCCTAAATAGGAAAGCGCGCTCGTCACCTTCCTCCAAAATAATAAAAATGTTTTTGCTTGGAAACCATCTGATATGCCTGGAATTCCTAGGGAGGTGATCGAGCACTCTTTACACGTCAAAGATGACGCAAAACCAATCAAACAACGATTGCGCATGTTCGCTCAGGATCAAAAAGATGCCATCAAGGAAGAACTCAAAAAACTCTTAGCCGCCGGTTTCATCAAGGAAGTTTTGTATCCTGACTGGCTGGCTAACCCGGTTCTGGTCCGGAAGAAGACAGGGCAATGGCGCATGTGCGTTGACTACACATACCTCAACAAGGCTTGCCCCAAAGATCCATTCGGATTGCCTCGCATCGACCAAGTCGTGGACTCAACAGCCAGCTGCCAGCTCCTAAGCTTCCTGGATTGTTATTCGGGCTATCATCAAATCAGTTTGAAGGAATCCGACTACCTGAAAACATCATTCATCATGCCGTTTGGAGCTTATTGCTACATCACGATGCCCTTCGTCCTGAAGAACGCCGGGGCCACATACCAACGCATGATCCAAAGATGTTTCCAGACGCAGATCGAGAAAAACGTGGAAGCTTACGTCGATGATGTCGTCATCAAGACCAAGCAGAAGGAAGACCTGATCGCCGACTTAGAAGAAACCTTCGCGAACATCCGGGCCTTCAGAATGAAGTTGAACCTAGAGAAGTGCACGTTCGGCGTGCCATCAGGCAAACTGCTCGGCTTCATGGTGTCACATCGCGGCATTGAAGCCAATCTAAAAAAGATCAACGTCATCTTGAATATGAAGCCCCCGAGTAACTAGAAAGATGTTCAGAAACTCACTGGCTACATGGCAGCGCTAAGCCGATTCATCTCTCGACTCGGTGAACGAGGCATGCCCTTCTTCAGGTTGCTGAAGAAAACGGACGACTTCCAGTGGACCACGGAAGCCCACAAAGCCTTTGAAGATTTTAAAGAATTCCTCACGACGCCGCCCGTCCTAGCCTTACCTCAGCCACAGGAGCCCCTGCTACTGTACGTCTCAGCCACTCACCAAGTGGTCAGTACGGTACTTGTGGTTGAACGTGAGGAAGAAGGACGAGTCCAGAAAATTCAAAGGCCAATCTACTTCGTTAGCGAAGTGCTGACAGGAGCCAAAATTCGTTACCCTCAGGTACAAAAATTGCTATACAGTGTTCTGATAACCGCAAGGAAATTGGCGCACTATTTTCAGGGTCACTCGGTCACAGTCGTCACCTCCTTTCCACTTGGCGATGTCATCCACAACCGGGAGGCGACTGGGCGCATCGCAAAGTGGGCCCTGGAGCTAATGCCGCTGGACTTAACTTTCAAGGCGAGGACGTCTATGAAGTCACAAGCCCTGGCGGACTTCTTGGCCGAGTGGACCGAACAGCAAGAAGATGTACCTCGAGAAGACCTTCAATACTGGACCATGCACTTCGACAGATCCAAGAGGATCACCGGCCTGAGAGCAGGAGTCATGCTAATCTCCCCAATTGGGAAAAGGCCAAGATATGTTCTCCACCTTCACTTCTCCGCGTCACACAACGTTGCCGAGTATGAAGCCCTGCTGCATGGACTGTGACTTGCGGTCTCACTTGGGATACTTCGGCTCATCATGAAAGGGGATTCCCAGCTGGTCGTCAATCAAGTAATGAAAGATTGGTCCTGTCTGAATGACACCATGGAGGCCTACCGGCAAGAAGTTCGCAAACTTGAAGACAGGTTTGACGGACTGGAGCTATCTCATGTCCTAAGACATAATAATGAGGCAGCAGACGAGTTGGCGCAGTTCGGGTCCAAGCGAGAAGCCGCTCCAACAGACGTTTTCGTAGAGCATCTCTACGAGCCAACTGTTGCAGCCAAACCAACTCCCAACGAGCAAACTGCAGACCAGGTCGCCATGATTGACGCCGATTGGAGGACGCCGCTCATCAGATTTTTAACTCAGCAAGAGCTGCCGAAAGACCGGGATGAGGCAGAACGCGTCCGACGTTGCTGTCAAGCTTATGTCATGGTTGATTCTGATTTATACAAGAGGAGCCCCTCTAGAGTCCTGATGAGATGCATCACACCTGAGGAAGGACGACAGCTACTCCAAGATATCCACTCGGGCATATGCGGAAGCCACCCAGCAGCACGCACCTTGGTGGGCAAAGCCTACAGACAAGGTTTCTTCTGGCTTACGGCAGTCTTCGATGTCGACAAAGTAGTACGAACTTGTGAAGGTTGCCAGTTCTTCACTCAGCAGAGCCATGTCCCAGCCCAAGAGCTACAAACGATTCCATTATCCTGGCCGTTCGCGGTATGGGGCTTAGACATGGTCGGCCCTTTCAAGAAGGCTCCAGGAGGATTCACGCATTTATTCGTCGCAATTGACAAATTCTCCAAGTGGATCGAGGCTAAGCCGATTGCTACGATCACCGCTGACAAGGCACGGGACTTCATCCTCAACATCGTGCACCGGTTCGACGTCCCAAATAGAATAATAACTGACAATGGGACTCAATTCACTGGGGGCATCTTTAAAGAATTCTATGAAGACTTCGGCATCAAAATCTGCTATGCATCGGTCGCACATCCCAAAAGCAATGGACAAGTTGAGCGTGCCAACGGCATGGTTCTTCAAGGCATCAAGGCCTAAGTGTTTGACCGGCTAAACCCTTATGCCGGTAAATGGGTCCAAGAGCTCCCCTCGGTTCTATGGTCTCTGCGGACTACGCCCAGTTGGGCTACTAGCCAAACTCCTTTCTTTTTGGTCTACGACGCAGAAGCCATGTTGCCAAACGAGATGGAGTTCGAATTTCTCCGAGTCCGCAGCTTTAACGACGAACGCTATGATCAAGACCGAGTGGATGACCTCACCCGACTGGAAGAGGCCCGTGAGGCAACCTTGATCCAGTCGGCAAGATATCTTCAAGGACTCAGACGATACCATGGTCGCAACATTCGAGCACGAGCTTTTATCGTTGGCGATTTGGTTCTACGCAAGATTCAAACCACCAAGGACCATCACAAATTATCCCCATTGTGGGAAGGACCGTATATAATTGCTGAAGTGACTCGGCCGGGAGCGTACCGACTAAAGCGTGAAGATGGATCTATGGTGGAGAACTCCTGGAACATCGAGCATCTTCGACGATACTATGCTTAAATTGCCTTAAGTTTCACGTTCCTCTTGACTGCCAATCTGAAGCAAGATGACTTCTTGAGTTAGCAGTCGGGGGCTGTACATATGCCAATAAAGCATGGTTTTCTTTAGCAACTTATATTTGGTTTATCATTGTTTAATGTTCCTTGATTCCAGTTTAACGTATAAGGACTGAGAATTTTTTGATGACCTAATCAAGCTTAGGCTTGGTGACAGTCGGACGAAAATTACTTAAGAAATTTTAGATGAAAACTCGGATCAAGACATTAACATAAATAAGCTGAATATTTACAAGGCACATTAGAAAGTTGCATACAATGTTCACAAGAAAATCAAGATCGAAAGTGATTCACTACATCGGCGACCACTTTCTTGGCGGACTCCTGCGCTTCGCTAATCAACTCCAGGGCCAGCTTATCCGAAGTACCGACGGCGAAGCCCTCTCCGACTTAATCAACATCCACTCGGGAGTAGAGCGACTTGGTCTGTGCAAGGGCGAAGCCCGCTCCCATGATGGCTGCCTCAGAAACATTGGCCAAATACTGATCAGGGGCTCGCCTAAGCTTATCGAAGACCTCGACGGTGTCCAACAAGCTGGCCCCGAGTCCATTGTGGAACAGCGACAATAGGATCGGCGTCGTCGGGTTAGCAACATCTTCCCTAACGCTTTCGGCTTTTTTGACCCTCTCAACAAAACATCGTACTGAGCTCGGGTCTTGATCTTGTAAGCTGCCAAAGATGTACGATCACGCAAGGCATTCAAAGATGAAGCAAAATAAAGAGTGCTGTGTTGAAAAGGCTCACCCTCAAACTCGGTCTCCAGCTCGGCTTTGCTAAGGTTGGCTTCTTCCAGTTGGGCCTGGAGCGAGTGGACCTCCGACGAATTTTCTACAACAAGAAAGGTTATCAACAACCAAGACCAACACAGACTACAATTAAAGGCAGAAAGATTAAGGAGATTGAGCTTACTCCTGACTGAACCCCGGAGGTCGAGGTTTTCCTCTCGGAGTGCGGCTATCTCTCTCCTTAAAGCCGCTTCTCCCGACGCAGCTTCCTCTCGAGTGGTCTTTAGCTCTTGATGGATGTCCTCCAGGGAGTTCAAGTGCGGGACCAACTTCTCGAGTGCCTCGGTGTTAACACTGAAATTTGGTAATTGAGTTCCTGAGTCCGCGAAGGCAAAGCGGAATCGGATCGGCTGAAGACAGGAATCGTATCGGCTAAAAGAGTGATCGGCTGTGGGGCTAATTGGCTGAGGATGGATCGAACGGGAGCAGCCGACAATCGATTCTGGGTCCGAAAGAGATGAAACCGTTTCTAGTGCATAAACTTGAAGGTAATAGAAGATTTTTTCTAATTGCGCGTTAAAAGATATTGCCACTTATGGATAGAGTCCTATAACGACAATTGTATCTGTAATTTAGAGATTTGTTAAACTGTTAGTTGTAACACGGTATGGGTCCCGCTAGGGATAATATGGTGTTTTAAATAGTAGTTTAGATAGAGTCCAGGGTCGTTGCAGGTAGTTGTATTTCGGGTATAAATAGGACCCGAGACCCCCTGTAAATGAGATCTATCACTTCAATCAATCAAACCTTCGGCGCATCACCAACCCTTTTCTTTAGACGAGCACTTTGCTTGGCTTCGGGCTGCATCGTCTCGATCCCCAGATTCAGGTAAATGTTTGTCGTTAGTGGTATGGTTCGCTGTTTCTAATGCTTCCATCGCAATGATACATTAGAATCAGAGGTTTATACTGCACTATTTATCATATAGCGCATATAAATTAGGTCAATGTTTAGGTCTATCCCATAATTGGCTAGTTCTGTCAAGAACATGCAGCCAATAGGGCTAGATCTAAAGGTTGGCTGGTTTATATGCGGTATCCACCGTCTCGAGGAGTATAAATCGGCCGTAACAGATCGGATGTTTCTTTTTATACTTAATGCTGCATCGGGTTCGAACTATTAAGTCGTATTTAGAACTATCAATGATCTGTTCATCCGAGATTTATATTAGTTAGAGACAGTGTCGGAGTTTCAGCCGGCCTTACCCGCCCTAATATGCTTCTTTTAATATGCTTATTATTAGATTTGTATTAGGACTGCCTCTTATGTTAAGATCGTGTTTCTGTTGGATGTTGCCGATCGAAATCGGCTCTTCCTGGGTAGCCGATGGCCGATTTTCGGGTTGTACGTTTGGTTCAGGAATATTATCTTTTCATAAGATTCATCGGAGTACTAGCCGATTCTTTGTTAGCTTTCCAGTATCGGCTAGGTTATCAATCCGTATATTCGTTATTCTTCACTACATTTGGACTAAGCGGCTGATGCTGTCTCTGTTTAGCCGATCCATTCCAGTCACTTGGACTAAATATGGCTTAGAATAGCATATATACATCCATGGATTTCCTTAGCCGATCCCGTGGGAATCTAACCTAACACTTAACGCGTATTTCTCGTTTTTCTTGTTGATTAACAGATCAAATCAACTGGCACGCCCTGCACGTTGTAGGTAGCCGAGAAGGACCTGCACTGGAGTCAAGCAGATCTCCCAGGCCAGCGCGTGAGAGAGATTTCTCGTCAACACGCTTCTTGGCACGCCCAGTGGGACTGTCTCTGTCGGCTCGACTCGGACAAATAGACTCAGCCGGCAAGATGGTCGACTCCAAGAGCCCTGGCATCACGCAGGACAACATCGTCCCCGTAAACATGGAACAATTATCGGTTGAACAGCAAGCCAAATATAAGAAGATGGTGGAGGAGCTCCAGGCTAACTATCTACAATCTTTTACCCAAACAAGATCTGGAGCTGTGCACCAAAAGTACAAGTTTAGCCTGAACGATACCAAGGCATCTTCCTCGGGTGACACAAAAGGCAAATAGAAGGTGGAAGAGCCGACCCAGGTGCGAGATGATCCGGCCGTATACTCTCTACAAGATCGGATCGACTCGGCCGTTCACCATGCACTGGTCAACCAAAGTAGCATCTTGGTCAATACCCTCAATAATATGATCTCTAATGTGGTCGACGCCAAGGTAGCCGAACAGCTGCAACGAGGGCCCACCTACTTCGCAGACGGCCAATTTCCTGGTTACAGGACGCTAGTCACGCAGGATTGGCCGCTTCCACTGATAGCACAACCAAACCCGCCAGGAGGGGTCGGTCAGCTGAATCCAGGTGAAACGGCTATAAAACCAACGATTACTATACTAAATCGACAACAGTCGTTGCCTCAGAGTCAACTCGACAGCGTGTTCAATGACAATCGGTAGCCAGAGCCGATTGATTTAGGCAGGCGGCGCAATACCGATGGCCGACAGTTGATTCCAGAACCACCAACGCCACCACCGGTGCATCGGCCACCTCCCGTTGACCATCCCTACCAGTATCAAGGGGGCCATCAAGATCACCATTATAGGCCTCAGACGCCACCACAGCTGTATCGGCAAGCACCCGTGCCGTATGACCCATATGAGCCGATGCAGCAAGACAACCGGGCATGGGCCGATCTAATTGCAGATGTCATGCGCGATCAGTTCGGCCTCAAACCGAAAGATTCAGAGAATATGTATCGATATCCATATCCAGAACATTTCGAACGAATCCCGCTACCCAACCGATACAAGATCCCAGACTTCTCAAAATTCTCAGGGCAAGACAACGTTTCCACTTATGAGCATGTCAGCCGATTTTTGGCACAATGCGGTGAAGCATCGGCTACGGACCCCTTGAGAGTTCGACTGTTCCCCCTTTCTCTTTCAGGATCGGTCTTTACCTGGTTCTCCTCATTGCCCTACAACTCGATTCAGAGTTGGGCCGATCTTAAAAAATAGTTTCACAGCTATTTCTACTCCGGCAACCACGAGATGAAGTTGTCGGACCTCACCAGCGTCATGCAGAAGCACAATGAATCGGTCCAAGACTACATCCAACGCTTTAGGGAGATGAGAAACCGATGTTACAGCCTGGTGCTACCGGACGCTCAGCTGGCCGATCTGGCCTTTCATGGTTTGATCACGTCGATCAGAGAGCGATTCTCTGCGCAAGACTTCGACAGCCTAGCCCACTTGGCGCAGAAGGTGACGGCCCACGAACAGTGTTTCCAAGACACCAGGAAGGCTGTCAAGAATATAACCCAGGTCATCGTCGATTCAGACTACAGGTCCGATGACTATGAAACAGAAGTTGCAGCAGTCGAATGGGCCAAGAACAAAAAGGCCATCGTCTGCCAATGGCTGTTGAAGACGGCTAAGGAAGAAAAGTACGACTTCGACATCACTAAGGCCGACAAGATTTTTGATTTGCTACTCAAGGAGAAACAGATTCAATTACCCAAAAATCATGCGATCCCGTCGGCCGAAGAGTTAAAAAAGAAGAAGTACTGCAAGTGGCACAACTCCACATCTCACGCCACCAATGACTCGCAAAGTCTTCGGACAAGAAATCCGCGGCAATCGAGGCCGAGAAGCTAAAGTTCGCCGACTCAAATCGGTCGATGAAGGTAGACGGCAATCCCTTCCCGGTCAACACGGTCCAGGCCGGCCCCGGGCAAGCTGATCGACAGAACAGAATGGCGCACGACTTAGCCAATACATCGATCGGGGCCAAGGCAGAAGACGACCAGACTGGATGCCATGCCGCACAAATTAATATGGTGCGCCAAGTCATCAGATCGGCTGGCCGACAGCCGATCCATGAACGAAGCCAACACCGTCATCAATACCGGTCTCGGCATGAAGAAATTTACGATGAAGCACCTCGTCGGCACGAACTAAGTACTCAGAGCCGATGATACAAGGTAAACCACGACAATGCCGATCCACATTGGCATTGCGATTTTTTCAGGCACTGCTGGGAATCCGGCATGAGGCTACCAACATTGGATGATTGCCCAGCATGTAACGATCGCCGCGACGATGGACGCGGAAGCCTGTCGCCTGCAAGTCCAGCTCGGCTCGTTCCCAGAGCCGTCCAGCTAAACCAAAGGTAGCGACCTGTCCATGATCGGCTCGGCCCAATCCATCAGGACTTCTTCGTCGACCAGAACCGCAAGGGAGACAACCACGACGACGAAGAGACCGATGATGGGGAATCGGCCAACCCCCAATGGTGCCCGTTCGATCTCTTCACAAAGACGCAGAAAAGGAGGGTTCAACGGCTCAAGCATGAAGGGAGAGAAGACGAGGTGCAACAAATGATCCACGAGTAGCTCCGTCGGTGGGCAAAATCAAAAGGCAGTGGCTACCCAAACGGAAAGCTACCGTAACTGACGAAGAACAATCCGAAGAAAGCCCAGCCAATCAAGCCAGAAGGGCAGCCAAAGGGAAAGGCAAAGTTTCTTCATCGGTTAACATGGTCTTCATGGTGCCGGCCGAGTTCGGCGCCCCCGAAGCCGATGCGGATACTATCGAAGATGACCTGGCAAAGCTGGCAATCTTGCCAGACCAGGCCATCTTCGACAAGCCTGAAGGAACCGAAAATCGGCACTTGAAGCCGTTCTACGTTAAAGGATTCATCAACGGCAAGCCGATCTCCAAAATGCTAGTCGATGGGGGAGCTGCAGTCAACCTCATGCCCTACGCAACTTTCAGAAAACTGGGAAAGGGGGCCGAAGACTTGATAAAAACCAACATGGTGCTCAAGGACTTCGACGGTAACCCATCGGAGACCAAAGGCGTCCTCAACGTTGAACTGACCATCGGCAACAAAACCGTGCCCACAACGTTCTTTGTCATCGACGGGAAGGGGTCTTACGGCCTGCTGCTCGGAAGGGACTGGATACACGCCAACTGCTGCATCCCTTCTACAATACACCAGAGCCTGATCCAATGGGATGGCGACAAGATCGAGATCGTGCCAGCCGACAGGTCAGTTAGTGTCGTCAGTGCCGATTTGCCACTTTGGGAAATCGAAGGCATCGATTGTTTATCTGGGAAAATCTGGCAAGCCGATTTGAACAAGACATGGTGGAGGGCTCAAGCATTCTCGGCGTAGCCACCGCGGACGAAGACGATGGCAAGTTAGGCCAAGGTTTCACGTCGGCCGACGAATTAGAAGAAATTGACATCGGCTCCGGTGATAAGCCGAGGCCGACGTACATTATCAAAAATCTGTCTCCTCATTGTAGATCCCAACTTATTGAATTATTAAAAGAATATAAAGATTGTTTTGCTTGGGAGTACTTCGAGATGCCCGGTCTCAGTCGATCGATAGTGGTCCATCAGCTGCCGATCAAGGCAGGCTATCGGCCGTTCAAACAGCCTCCCAGGAGGTTTAATGCCGATATGTACGACGCAATTAAAGCCGAAATCACTCGGCTATACGATGCATGATTCATTCGGCCTTGCCGATACGCCGAGTGGGTCTCAAACATCGTCCTGGTATTGAATAAAAATGGTAAACTTTGGGTGTGCATCGATTTTAGAGATCTAAACAAAGCAACTCCTAAGGACGAGTACCCAATGCCAATAGCCGATCTACTTGTCGACGCTGCCTCAGGCCATAAGATTATCAGTTTCATGGATGGTAACGCAGGGTATAACCAGATATTCATGGCCAAGGAGGACATCCACAAGACCGCTTTTCGGTGCCCTGGCGCAATCGGCCTTTACGAGTGGGTAGTGATGACGTTCGGCTTGAAGAATGCGGGGGCAACATATCAACGAGCCATGAATTACATCTTTCACGATATGATCGGCTCACTAGTGGAGATATACATTGACGATGTGGTTGTCAAGTCAAGAGAGATAGAAGGCCACATTGCTGATCTCAAACAAGTGTTGGAACGGACGAGGAAATATGGTTTAAAGATGAATCCGCTTAAGTCTACGTTCCACGTGTCGGCCGGACAATTCTTGGGATTTCTCGTCCATGAAAGAGGGATTGAAGTCACACCAAGGAGCATTAATGCTATTAAGACAATTCAACCCCCGAAAGATAAAAAGCAGCTTCAGTCGTTGATCGGAAAGATAAACTTCATCAGACGGTTCATAGCTAATCTCTCAGAAAAATGGAGCCGTTCACACCATTGCTTCGGCTGAAAGCCGATCAGACCTTCACATGGGGGGCAGAGCAGCAGAAAGCGTTAGACAACATAAAAGATTATCTAAGCTCTCCTCCGGTTCTGATGCCTCCACAAAAGGGAATACTGTTCAAGCTGTACCTGTCGGCCGATGACAAATCAATCGGCTCCGTCCTAATCTAAGAGGTCGACGGCAAAGAAAAAGCCATTTTCTATCTCAGCCGACGGCTGCTAGACGCAGAGACAAGGTATTCACATGTGGAGAAGTTATGCCTATGCCTCTATTTTTCATGTACAAAGTTAAGGCACTATCTGCTGTCCAACGAGTGCACGGTAATTTGCAAAGCCGATGTAGTTAAGTATATGCTATCGGCTCCAGTACTTAAAGGAAGAATCGGGAAGTGGATCTTTGCACTCACAGAGTTCAACCTGAGGTACCAGGCACCAAGGGAAGTCAAAGGGCAAGCCATAGCCGACTTCATTGTGGAACACAGAAACGACTCAATCGGCTCAGTGGAAATCATGCCTTGGACTTTGACGTTCGATGGCTCGGTGTGCACCAATGGCTGCGGCATCGGCTTGGTCCTTATTTCGCCCAGGGGGCAAGCTTCGAGTTTGCTTTCGCCATTAACCCCCATGCCACAAATAACCAAGCCGAGTACGAAGCCGTTCTCAAAGGGTTGACTCTGCTCAAGGAAGTAGAAGCCGACGCAGTCGAGATAATGGGAGACTCGTTGCTCGTCATTAGCCAATTATCAGGAGAATATGAGTGCAAAAACGACGCGCTTATGGTCTATTATCCGCAATGCCGGGAGTTAATGAATGGTTTTCGGCTAGTCACCTTGAAGCATATCCCCAGAGAGCGGAACACAGAGGCCAATGACTTGGCTCAAGGGGCGTCAGGCTATCGGCCAATGCGAAAGGAAGTAGACGTAGACGTGGCCGCTGTCACGGCCGATGATTGGAGGTTGGAAGTTTACAACTATCTCAAAGACCCCTCTCAATCGGCCACAAGAAAACTACAATACAAGGCATTACGATACGTGTTGCTCGACGAAGACCTATACTATCGGACGATTGACAGCGTACTACTCAAGTGTTTGGGAGCTGATCAAGCTGCAGTAGCCATCGGGGAGGTTCACAAAGGAATCTGTGGCACACATCAGTCGGCCCACAAAATGAAGTGGCTACTTCGCCAAGCCGGGTACTTTTGGCAGACAATGCTGGAGGATTGTTTCAAATACTACAAGGGGTGCCAGGACTGCCAAAAGTTTGGCGCTATACAACGAGCATCGGCATCGGCCATGAACCCAATCATCAAGCCGTGGCCGTTTAGAGGATGGGGCATCGATATGATTGGCCAGATCAATCCATCCTCAAGCAAAGGACACAAATTTATCCTGGTGGCCACGGATTATGTCACAAAATGGGTGGAGGCGATCCCCCTCAGAAAAGTGGATTCTAAGGACGCAATTGAGTTCGTCAAAGAACACATCATCTACCGATTTGGCGTTCCACAAACAATAACGACCGACCAGGGATCTATCTTTGTGTCAGACGAATTTGTTCAATTTGCCGATGGCATGGGGATCAAGCTACTTAACTCTTCACTGTATTACGCGCAAGCCAACGGGCAAGCCGAGGCCTCAAATAAAAGCTTGATCAAGTTGATTAAATGAAAGATCTCCGAATACCCTAAGCAATGGCACTCCCGATTAGCCGAGTCACTGTGGGCGTATCGGATGGCATGCCACGGGTCAATCCAAGTTCCTCCGTACAAACTGGTCTATGGACATGAAGCAGTGCTGCCATGGGAAAGTGTCGTTGGCTTGAGGCACATTCGGCTGCAGGACCAACTCACAACCGACGTCTATTATCACCTAATGGTAGACGAGTCGGAAGATCTCGTTTTGTCCAGGATGAGGGCCTTGGAAAAAGTGATAAAAGATAAAGAACGAGTAGCCAGATATTACAATAAAATGGTGGTGCCTAAATCTTTTGAGGAAGGCGATCTCGTTTGGAAATTTATACTGCCGATCGGATCTAGAGACAACAAGTTCGGCAAATGGTCACCAAATTGGGAAGGGCCTTTCAAGATCCACAAATGCGTCTCTAATGGAGCTTACATGCTAAAAGGATTGGATGGAGAGATATTCGGAAGGGCCCTTAATGGAAAATATTTGAAGAAATATTACCCGAGCGTGTTGATCAATTCGTGAGTCGGTTATAGTTACTTCAGCCGATCTACGATAGCCGATGTATTACGAGACATCGCCTTTAGGCATTTTCACACATCACTTTTTACCAAGCGCCCTACGATCGGCTCATGATTGCCCAACAAGAATGACCAGAATGTGCGAGCGACTCGAACTCACAATTTTGTCGACACCAAAGCTATCAACAAAACTTGGGGGGCATACACATACACAAGTCAACCGAAAAATCGGGCCGATTGCAACACAAAAATCAGGCTAGAACATTGAACGATCTTTATTCATAATCGGCGTAAAGCCGTTTGTGATTACATATTCCCTAGATAATCCCTGATGGCCGCCAGGGCTCGTTCGATAGGCTTCGCAGTCTCCATCACTAAAGCATCCAAGATCAGATACTCTAGCCGGGTGACCCTTATGTCAGTGGTCGTGGTCAACAGTTCGTTGGCGAGTTGTGTTTGCCTCCCCTCCAGCCGGTCGAGGTGCGTGAGCGTCGAAGACGCCATAGGGGCAGCGGCCGGAATGCTACCAAGATCGATGGGAGGCCTGGCCACCGGGTGACGAGCCTCCAACTCCCTGAAGCGCTTCAAGTTGGCCCTCACTCGTCGGTCTTGGCTGACCGTCAGTTCGTACGACGTGTCCATGATCTCTAGGATCACCCAAAGGGGATGAGGTGGCTGCGAGAAAGTTCATTCCTGAGCACTTAAGGGGAGGAAATGACGAGAATAGATGAGTTGGGAAATCACCTGGTTTACCGACGAGCTCGAGGAAGCCATAGGAAGCCCTACCGAAAACCTGGAGATCTGGATGTTGTATGCCTGGAGAGTGTCTCCTTCGGCTGTGAGTTTTCAGGAAGGCCCGAAGGAGTCCATTTATAGAAAGAAAAGATGCGGTTTTCAGATGTGAAAGGTCGCTGCCGACGTGAGAGTCGAATTGGTTATCATTAAAGGCGTCGGGAATCGTTGAATGGCTGGCGACTGTGCAAGACTGGATACCTATCGTCCAGGACTCACGGGTTTTTGAAGTACAGATTCGGATGAGTCGGACTACGAAACCAAATCGACAGCACACTCGGATATTACCGGCTGATAGCCAACAATACCGGTGTTCGAAGGCTAACACTAAAGGTCATGGTATGATCTCGGAGTCGGCAAGGCTAAATGATGTGAGTGGCTGGAGCCGAATTCGACGCGAACAAGTCAAGGCGCCACACACAGCCGAGGGACAATCTTATCTACAAGTACAGCCGATCATATCTACGAGCGCAGTGGCAGAAAATTGATAAATTATGACACGCGAGTCGAAGCCAAGTATAAGCACAAGTAAGACGGACTATCCAATCACATCACAGAAACATGACAAGTATGGTACAGAAATGTTAGCCGATCTCGAAAGGTTAGATAATTACAATCTCATTTTTTCAGGAAATCGGCTATGGCCGACAACGCCGTGCGCCTAATTTGGTCGATTTCTCCGATGGCCCTAACGTCGTCGGCCTCAGACCCCGCCACCGATCGGGTGCTCCTCACTAAGTTGCATAGGTGCACCACGGCCGCCCTGATGCCTTGGTGCTCGGCTTCAATCTTGGCCGGCAGGCCAGCCATGTACTCCTCATGTACATCGATCTCGTTCGTGATCTGAACAAGATCGGCTATCAGCTGATCCTGGCGGGCGCGGAGTTGCTCGAGCTTGGCCGCCGGCTCAGTCTTCAGGCGGTCAAAGGCGGCCTTCCGGCTCTCAATGGCATCCTTGGTCGACTGGATAGTGGCCGATCGCGCTTGACTCTCGCGGTGATCGATTATTCGCTTCCGAGCCCGTTCGTACTTAAATTGATAGGCTTCCATGAAGGTCGCCGGCACGATGGCTTCGGCTATGGCTTCCGGCAGCTGGTCTTGGATGTCTCTGAATCGCGCGCGTATTGAGCCGCTGTCGACCACCAGCGCGTCTAGCGAGGCTTCCAGCCGATTGCCGATGTCGGCTAAAGTGGCCCTCAGGTCCTCAGCCGGCATCGCAAGCGCCTCCTCGCTGGTGTCACCAGGCTCCTCGAACTCCGACAAATCAAAGTTGAGGAGGTCGGCTATGTTCTGCAGCAAAGAGAGAGATGATCAAGGACATGCTAAGCCGACAAAGCCGACCATCGAAGTTAGTTGGCTTACCGTCAGTGCCGGGGTCGGGGCTGTTGGTTCGGCCAAATAGTTGCCCGTGGCCGTCGGGACTTCTTCGCCGACGTTGTCACCACTATCCCCAATAGGCGCAGTACGCCGCCGACCCTGGGGCAGCCGATGGAGACTCGGGGCCGCAGAAGAAAGAATTAATGACAAGCCGATCGACTACTACAGGTGAGGTGGCAGAAGATAATTACCGATGGCGCGGGGCGGGGAGTGCGACTAGCCAGTCTCCCGGTGGAGTAAAAGCTTACCGGCTGACGTTTCGTTGGCAGACTTGGGGCAGGCGGGACGTTGGCTGGGGCATTGACCGACTCAGGACTCGGAATCCTGGATTCGGCCACCGCCTCGACAGCCGCCGGCGCTTCCTCGCTGGCAATGGTGTCGAGGAATTGCGCGACGGCCGGATCCAGAGGGGGGAGGCTATCGGCTGGCGCTACTGGCTTCGTCTTTTTCACCCTCTTGGGGGTAGGCGCGGCCGACGACCGTGGTGGTGGTGCCGTCTTTCTCTTCTGCGCAATCGGCTGACGCACCTGCCTTCGCAGCAGCGACGCCAGTTTGGGCGCCTCCCAGCCGATGGCCGACGGAGCAAGACCGCCCTCATCCCGAATGCCTGGGTTGTATTCGATGGGGCGTCCGGAGTCACTCATCGTCGGCTGCTCTGTCTCCGTCTCCTGCGAAATCAAAAGATAAACGTTAATCGACTGTGTCAGCTGATGAATTGGAAGAGGAAAATTGTTGAGTCTGAAGCAGAAATGTACCGAGGGGATCTCGTTGGGGAGAAGCAGGTCGATGTAGAAAGACGACCGTTGGTGGAAGATATGGCGCTTAAGTTTGGACCACCATCGGTCGTAAGCGGCGCTTCTCCTCATCGACAATGTTATCACACCGACGTCGCCAAGGGGAGGGCCGACTATGTTCAGCAGCCGATTCATTATCAAGTCCTGGCCGACCGCCCCCTGGTTTCGATCTTATCGGCGTAGAAAAAGCTGATGGGCAGTCGCCCAGGACCAAGCTGCCTCGTCACCGATACTGGGTAGTAGAATTCGTAGCTCCGAGCCACTGATCGGCCTTGGTGAACCCCAGTCGGCAAGATGCAGGGGGACAACAAAGCGATGAACAGCTCCCTGCACCTTGGGTTGTCGGCTGAGTTGAGATCGTCCCAATTGAAATCAACCGGCAGCTCAAACATTCCCCGGTCCAGGTAGAAGTACCAGGTACGGTTGTCACGGGACAACCCGTCGTAAAGGGCTATGAACCATTCGGCCAAAAGCTCGGCCGATTGCTTTGAGCCTTCATGGGCGGCGACTGCTTCTCCGTAGTTCTTGCATCTCCTGGTGGTAATCTGGTTGCCTTCATCGTCTTCAATCGGCTCCAGCCTTGGGAATCCGGCTTCGTCGACGGGGCCGACCGGCTATCTTCTCGGGCTGCCAACACCACCAGACTTGAGGAACCACCAGGGCCACCTGTTGACTGGGCGGCTCGGCGGCCATCTTCGCTGCAGCTTGATGTAGCATTTGATACTAGTAGCCGAGGAGATATTTCCCCAGTGCAAATGTCTTCCCATCGGCCAGAATTTCGGCCATGATCTGCCAATTGGCAGTCGGCCCACAGCTTGATCCGCAGAATACAAACTTCTCCAGCCACATCATCAGGAAGGCGGTGTGTTCCCTGTGGCCGACTATCCCTTCCTTCATGTTTTGGGCGATGAAGCCGCTCCACCCACCAATGGCCTTGGTTTTGAACTGATGATGGCCTTTCCGGTTCAAGACGCTGGGGTCAGCCGATGATTCAATGTCCAGTCCAGTTGTCATATATACGTCGGCCAATGTGATGGTCATCAGCCCTTGCCGGAAGATGAAGGCATTAAGACCGTCGTTCCAAAAGTAGGTTGCAGCTGATAGGAGCGGCTCGTCTTTCTCCATGCCAGCGATGGACAATTCCAGGCATTGGGCAAGTCTTTTCTCTTCCCACTGAGCATACTTAGCCGATCGTACCCTTTTATACCATTCAGTCCAGGCTACATCGGTGGATGGCCACGCTTTGAATGTCCCGTTCCAATGGAAGAGAGATGGCTTGGCGGTGTTAAAATGGATGCGGTTGGTTTTGGCTATGATGATATCGGCTGGATCTGTGTTGCCGATAGGTCCGAGGAAGTACCTCTCTGCTTGTGTCGAATTGGGGATAAGTACTTGATGAGACAGGTGCTACGTTCAGAAAAGGGGAGAAACAAGAATGGTTGCGTATTACGGTTCGGGAACAGGAAAAGTACTAATTGATAAGAATGTGAAGTAAAATGTTACTTGAAAGATCACCGAACGTAATGTTGATGCAAGAATGTTTGAAAAGGCAGATTTGGGAGTAAAATTGTGGATCGGAAGAGAGTACCTTTGGGAACTCGGTTGCAGCGGCAGCTGAAGCGGTTGCGGCGGCGGCTGGAATGGCAGCAGCGGACGGCGCAATGGTTGCGGCCGGCATGACGGCGGTGGCCAGCGAGATGGAGGTGCTCGATGCAGCGGCGGTAGAGGCCATCGGGGTGCTCGGGGACGAAGATGAGTCTGAAGAACGTGAGGAAGGTCGACGAGCGCCGATGAAGTCGCCGGAGGAGAGAGAGAGGGCAAGAGGCTTGTTCGTGAAAAAGGCCGGGTGCGCTTTGGAGGCGTAGGCGGTTCGGCCGAGGAAAGTGGGTATTTAAAGAGCATTCGGAAGGGAAGCCGAGGCGATTTAAGTCAAGAAGGAAGCAAGAGTTTCAATAGGCAAGCAAATCCACAACACTTCGTATTACGGACTTGGGGGGTATGTGTTAACACTGAAATTTGGTAATTGAGTTCCTGAGTCCGTAAAGGAAAAGCGGAATCGGATCGGCTGAAGACAGGAATCGTATCAGCTAAAAGAGTGATCGGCTGTGGGGCTAATTGGCTGAGGATGGATCGAACGGGAGCAGCCGACAGCCGATTCTGGGTCCGGAAGAGATGAAACTGTTTCTAGTGCATAAACTTGAAGGTAATAGAAGATTTGGTTGCTAATTGCGCGTTAAAAGATATTGCCACTTATGGATAGAGTCATATAACGGCAATTGTATCTGTAATTTAGAGATTTGTTAAACTGTTAGTTGTAACACGGTATGGGTCCCTCTAGGGATAATATGGTGTTTTAAATAGTAGTTTAGAGAGAGTCCAGGGTCGTTGCAGGTAGTTGTATTTCGGGTATAAATAGGACCCGAGACCTCCTGTAAATGAGATCTATCACTTCAATCAATCAAACCTTCGGAGCATCGCCAACCCTTTTCTTTAGACGAGCACTTTGCTTGGCTTCGGGCTGGATCGTCTCGATCTCCAGATTCAGGTAAATGTTTGTCGTTAGTGGTATGGTTCGCTGTTTCTAGTGCTTCCATCGCAATGATACATTAGAATCAGAGGTTTATGCTGCACTATTTATCATATAGCGCATATAAATTAGGTCAATGTTTAGGTCTATCCCGTCATTGGCTAGTTCTGTCAAGAACATGCAGCCAATAGGGCTAGATCTAAAGGTTGGCTGGTTTATATGCGGTATCCACCGTCTCGAGGAGTATAAATCGGCCGTAACAGATCGGATGTTTCTTTTTATACTTAATGCTGCATCGGGTTCGAACTATTAAGTCGTATTTAGAACTATCAATGATCTGTTCATCTGAGATTTATATTAGTTAGAGACAGTGTCGGAGTTTCAGCCGGCCTTACCTGCCCTAATATGCTTCTTTTAATATGCTTATTATTAGATTTGTATTAGGACTGCCTCTTATGTTAAGATCGTGTTTCTGTTGGATGTTGCCGATCGAAATCGGCTCTTCCTGGGTAGCCGATGGCCGATTTTCGGGTTGTACGTTTGGTTCAGGAATATTATCTTTTCATAAGATTCATCGGAGTACTAGCCGATTCTTTGTTAGCTTTCTAGTATCGGCTAGGTTATCAATCCGTATATTTGTTATTCTTCACTACATTTGGACTAAGCAGCTGATGCTGTCTCGGTGTAGCCGATCTACTCCAGTCACTTGGACTAAATATGGCTTAGAATAGCATATATACATCCATGGATTTCCTTAGCCGATCCCGTGGGAATCTAACGTAACACTTAACGCGTATTTTCTCGTTTTTCTTGTTGATTAACAGATCAAATATACTAGCATGCCCTGCACATTGTAGGTAGCCGAGAAGGACCTGCACTGGAGTCAAGCAGATCTCCCAGGCCAGCGCGTGAGAGAGATTTCTCATCAACACTCGGTTTTGGCCATCGCCCGGCAATACACCCTCTGCACACAATTTCAGAAGATTGATCGACTGAAAGGCGATGACAAAGCTACAACAGAAAAGGAGAAGAACTCACGTTTAACAGCCGCGTCGCTTCATTTAGGCTGTCCACAAGCACATCTCTTTCTTCATTCTCCATTTGCTTGTTCAGGATGATGCCTTGTCTCTGGCCTTCGGAATCACGCCACTCAATCCTGATTGGAGGGACCCAGGTCTCAGAAGACTGCAACCTGGGGATCTCCTCCACTTTGGCTAAATGGTTCAGAAGAAGCAAATGAAGATACAGGAAAAATTGACTGGAGATAAAAAGCTAGAGATTGATTCAAGACTTACCAATTTTGGTGGCTGAATCTTTAACCGGCACTTCCCGGCTGCTTTTCCCTTCTTGGCTCTTGCCCGACTGGTCTTCAGTCGGGGCCCTTTGGATAGCAGCAGGGGGCTCTCCTGCAGTCGACTGGTTTCAAGTCGGGGTATCCCGGCTGGCGGCCGGGGGCTCTTTCCTTGGGGTATCCTCACTGGGAGGTGAGGGCCTTTCACTCGGAGCGTTCTCGCTCGGGAGAGGGCTCCGGGGTTTTGGCTCTGCAGGCTTGGATGCCTCGGTTGACACGGATGGCGTTGGCCCCTCACTCTGCCCAGTGGGGTCTATGTCTTGAGGCCTCCTGCAAAGAGAAAGACAGGAGCGATCGGGATGAAGACGAAGAAATTTTCAACAAAGAGCTCGATTTCAGTCATAAGGCGTACCTGGTCGATCGGCGGATCTTGGGCGCCGTTTTCGGTGACGGCCTTGGAGGGGTCGCTTCAGCTTGAGGGGCTGGGACATCGTTGTCCGAGTCATCAATAATCAGCCTCCTCTTGCTCGCCAGCTTACTGATGTCTTCACTCGGGGCCGCCCTCTTCCCAGCTGGATCACTCTGGATCTTCACGCCATCGGCTAGTTTCTTAGCGGGCCGAGCCGGCACGTCGTCATGATGAATTTTATATGGTTTTGAGATGATGGAGGCATTTTCCTGCAAGGAAGATTCTTTCGACACTGAGAAGTGTGACATCAAGATTGAAAGACAATGGAGGAGTTAAGTCAGCTTACCGGAGGAGGAGGGCGATAAAGGCTGTATGGGAGGACTGGCAGCATGAGGCTGCGTTCGATTGCAATTCCAGTCGAGAAGATCTTATACATGCAAATCTTCAAGATCTCGAAGCTGAGGGAGTCGCGGTCTTCCCGATTGGGGTCCCTCTCGCCCTCGTACTCAAAGGCAGGCCTCGACCTCTCCTTGATCGGAGCCAGTCGGCTCCTAATGGAGTGTCGAGTGATCTGCTCGCCCTGAAGACCTTTTTGCTTAATCTCCAAGATCTTCGCTAGCAGCTTGTTGGCTTCGTCCCAGTCTTGGGCCACTGGCACGGTGCTCCAGTTGGGCCTAGGCACAGGGGGAAGGCCAACGAAGTTTGGCAGGCTGGGTTCAAGGTTGAAGATATAGAACCAGCTTGCGTGCCAGCCCTTGTTAGAAGATTTCAAGGGAAGAGAAAAATATTCTTTGCAGAGGGATCCGTGGAGTTGGAAGCCCCCCCACCAACAACGCAGGGCTGATCCTTGTTCGGATGCGGCTTAAGATAGAACATGCGCCGGAAGAGTTGAAAGTGGGGGAGGATGCCAAGGAAAGCTTCGCAAACATGAATGAAAAGAGTTATATGGAGCATGGAGTTTGGGTTTAAATGGTAAGGCTGAAGGCTGTAGTAACCAAGAAGCCCCCTAAAGAACTCAGAGGTGGGGAGGCTGAAACCGCAATAGAAAAAAGAAGTGAAGACGACAAGCTCACCGGTGTTCGGAGTGGGGAACTCCTCACCGGCCGCCGGGCGCCAGCCCACGATCTCCTTAGGAGGGAGAACTCTGTGCTTCACCATCTCCTTGAGAGTGGACTCCCTGACATCCGAGGTAGCCCATTGCTCGAAAGGGATCTTTTTCTCTTCCGTCATAAGTGTGGTTTGTGGGGGAGTGGATCTGGCTTGGAGGATGGGGATTTGGGATGGGGATCTGTGAGGATGGATGCGGAGGCTAGCTGGCAGCGAAGCGCGAGCTTCTGGATCGGTGGATTGGGTGCACGCGAGAGATTAGGGTTTTCCGCTGCAAGCTGGTAAACAATGTTGCGAGTGGGGAATTTTTCTGGGAAGACGAAGTGGCGGGGATGACCTCGAGGCTTTGTAAGAGATTTGAGGGTTTCGTTAGATTTTCTCACGATTGGACCGAGCCCATGAGAGACCTACGGCCCAGCTAAGGTGTGGCCTGACGCGTGTCCTTAGGGACTTAAGTGGATGAACTTAAGCAGATTTGCTTTGGCAATATGCGCGTGTCTGAGTGCCCCGTACCTTTGGAAATCCTTTCGTACTGCGGTTTGCATAACTTCATGAGAAGTTAGCACGATGCAATTTGAAAGGTGACAAACAGTTAAGCTTTTCATGACTGCCTTGATGACAAGAACTATTTGGTTTTTAAGCATTTGATTAAATGATTATATCAATGCTATTTTTCCACCTTGGTGAATATCTTTTTAGATTGAGACCAATATTATGGCAGAAGCTATTTAATATTTTGGTCATATTTTTTAGATGACTGAAAAACTTGTTTACCCTGAGGGATGATTAAAATATTTGTTCCGAGATGACTCGGATAGATCCACTCGGATAAACATGAGCTTACCGAGTGCTTTTCACCCACGAGGGTTGATTGAACTATTTGTTCTGAGGTGACTCGGGCAAATTCACTCGGACAAGCACGAGCTTGCCGAGTGGTGAGATTTTTTATGATTGTTTTAGCCTGAGCTAAGCGTCTATACGAGAATGATTTTTTATAGCTCTTGACTATATGTTTAGTCTGTTTTCGACTAACCACATAGTCGGGGGGCTACACCTAATTAGGTGCATCAGGAGATGCACCTAGATATTTATTTGAGAATTTTTTGGATATTTTCCAGCCCTTCACAGTCTTTGGAGCTACTCGGGAGTTTCAGGCAGAGGTGATGGAGTAACTCGGCGCCAGAAGCACTCGGCCAAAGAGTTGTTTGGCCGTGTATTATCTTGGTTCGAAACTGAGCAATCTCGTCGACTGCAAAGGACTCAGGGGCTACTGTGGAGATTATGGCAATCGGGTATCCACATGGCAAGCTTGTCCGACTGGAGATAGGGATAAGTTGCGCCTGCCAATTATGTAAACCAACTATGACTTGGGTTTTACGTTGCCGATTAGATAAGGCAACGGCTCATAGTCACGGTTTGGTAAGATTGAGGAAACCGACTTAGAGTAAGATAGGGTTTTCGATTTGTAAGCCCGCCTCCCAAGACTATATAAGGGGGGTAAGGGGCGTCCCTTGAGGGATATCAGAGGATAGATCAATCATATGCTTTATCAGCTTTTAGCTTTAGATTCAAGAGATCAATAAACACTCGGCGGATCGAATCCCCGAAACAGGAGTAGGGTTTTACCTCACGAGAGGGCCTGAACCATTCTAAATCTTGTTTTCCACCTAACCCATCGAGCTTGGCGATCTCGACTGCACCCCCAATTTTCTATTGTCGAAACCGAGTTTCGACACCCACGAGCAGCGATTCCAAGACACCAGGAAGGCCATCAAAAATATAACTCAGGTCATCGTGGAATTAGACTATGAGTCCGATGACGACGATGCAGAAGTGGCGGCAGCCGAATGGGCCAAGAACAAAAAAGCCATCGTCTGCCAATGGCTGCTGAAGAAGGCTAAGGAAGAATGATACGATTTCGACATCACCAAGGCCGACAAGATCTTCGATTTGCTGCTCAAGGAGAAGCAGATTCAGTTGCCCAAAAATCACGTGATCCCGTCGGCCGAAGAGTTGAAGAAAAAGAAATATTGCAAGTGGCACAACTCCACATCCCACGCCACCAATGACTGCAAGGTCTTCAGGCAGCAAATCCAGTTGGCAATTGAGGCCGGGAAGCTGAAGTTCGCCGATTCAAATCGGCCGATGAAGGTAGACGGCAATCCTTTCCCGGTCAACATAGTCCAAGCCGGCCCCAGGCAAGCTGATCGACAGAACAGAATGGCGCACGACTTAGTCAATACATCGATCGGGGCCAAGGCAGAACGCAATCAAACTGGATGTCATGCCGTGCCAATTAATATGGTGCGCCCAGTTATCAGATCGGCTGACCGATGGCCGATCCATGAACGTAGCCGATATCGTCATCAGTACCGGTCTCGGCAGGAAGAAGCTCACAATGAAGCACCTCGTCGGCGCGAGCCGAACACCCAAAGCCGATGATACGAGGTAAACCACAACAATGCCGATCCGCATTGACATTGTGATTTTTTCAGGTACTGCAGGAAATCCAGCATGAGACTGCCAACATTGGACGATTGCCCAACATGCAACGATCGCCGCGATGACGAGCACAGGAGCTCATCGGCTGCTAGTCCAACTCAGTTCGTCCCCAGAGCCATTCAGCTAAACCAAAGGCGGCGATCTGTCCATGATCGGCTCGGCCTGATCCACCAGGACTTCTTTGTCGATGAAAACCGCGATGGGAACAACCACGACGATGAAGAGGCCGACGATGAGGAATCGGCCAACCCCCAATGGTGCTCGTCCGATCTCTTCACGAAGACACAGAAAAGAAGGGTTCAACGGCTTAAGCGTGAAGGGAGAGAAGACGAAGTTCAGCAAATGATCTATGAACAGCGCCGTCGGCTGGGCAAAATCAAAAGGCGATGGGTACCCAAACAGAAAGCTGCCATAGCCGACGAAGAGCAAGCCAAGGAAAACCCACTCGATCAAGCCAGGAGGGCAGCCAAAGGAAAAAGCAAAATTTCTGCATCGGTCAATATGGTGTTCGTATTGCCAACCGAGTTCGGTGCTCCTGAAGCCGATGCAGACACTGTTGAGGATGACCTGGCGAAACTAGCAATCTCACCAGACCAAGCTGTCTTCGACAAACTTGAAGGAACCGAAAATTGGCACTTAAAGCCGTTGTACATTAAAGGATTCATCAACGGCAAGCCGATTTCCAAAATGCTAGTGGATGGGGGAGCTGCAGTCAACCTCATGCCTTACGCAACATTCAGAAAGCTAGGCAAGGGAGCCGAAGACCTAATAAAAACCAACATGGTGCTCAAAGACTTCGGCGGCGACCCATCAGAAACCAAGGGCGTCCTCAACGTTGAACTGACCATCGGCAACAAGACCGTGCCCACAACATTCTTTGTCATCGATGGGAAGGGGTCTTACAGCCTGCTGCTCGGAAGGGACTGGATACATGCTAACTACTGCATCCCTTCTACAATGCATCAGAGCCTGATCCAATGGGACGGTGACAAGATCGAGATCGTACCAGCCGACAGGTCAGTTAGTGTTGTCAGTGCCGATTTGCCGCTTTGGGAAATCGAGGGCATCGATTGTTGTTAACACTAGAATTTGGTAATAAGGTTCCTAAGTCCTAAGAAAGCAAGGTGGAATCGGATCGGCTGAGGTCAGGAGCCGTATCGGCTAAAAGAGTAATCGGCTGCAGGGCTGGTCGGCTGAGAATGGGTTGAATGGAACAACCGACAGCCGATTCCGAGTTCAGAAGAGATAAAACCGTGTCCAATGCAGAAACTTGAAGATAAGTGGGGATTCGGATGTTGATTGCGCGTTTAAAGATGTTGCCACCTATGGATAGAGTCCTGTAATGGCAGCTGTATTTGTAATTTAGGAGTTTGTTAAATTGTTAGTTGTAATGGGTCTCGTTAGGGATGATGTGATTTTTTAAAAAGTAGTTTAGATAGAGTCCGAAGTTGTTACGAATATTTGTATTTTGGGTATAAATAGGACCCGAGACCCTGTGTATAAGGACGATTTTCAATCAATCTAATCTTCGGCGCATCGCCATCCTTTTCCTTTTGGACGAACACCCTGTTTGGCTTTGGGCTGCATCGTCTCGATCCCCAAGCTCAGGTAAATGTTTGTCGTTAGTGGTGAGATTACTTGTTTCTGATGCTTCCATCGCAATGACACATTGGACTCAATAGTTTTGCTACGACATATATCATATAGTGCATATGAACCAATTCGGTGTTTAGATCTATCCTGTAGTTGACTCATTTTTTCGAGGATGTGTGGTCAACAAGGCTAGGTTTAAGGGTTGGTTGATTCGTATGCAGTATCTACCATCTTACGGAGTGTAAGTTGAAAGTAATAGATTGAATGCTTCTTTTGATACTTAATGCTGCATCAGGGTTGAACTGTTGAGTCGTCTTTAGAATCGTTGGCAATCTATTCTTTTGGACTTACATTATCTGGGGATAGCGTCGGGGTTTCAGCCGACCTTATTTATCTTAGTGTGTTTCTTTAAGTATAATTGTTATTAGATCTGCAGTAGGGCTGTATTTCGTGTCTAGATTGTGCTTGCTTACGTCTTTAATCTAGGAATGTTACGCCTGCACGAGATTCATTGGAACATATTTCCCAGCATCGGTTGGTCTATTGATCTGTATATTTATTATTCTTCGTTATACTTGGATCGGGTGGCTGATGATTGCCTTGGCATAGCCGATGTGCTTTGGTCGCTTGGCCCAAATATGGCTTGGAATAGCATGTATACGTTCATGGAGTTCTTCGGCCGATCCCGTGGGGGTTTGACCTAACGCTTGACGAATATTTTCTTGTACTTTCTCTTGTTGATTGGCAGATCAAATCAACTGGCACGCTCTACACATTGTAGGCAGCTAAGAAGGACCTGCACTGGAGTCAAGCAGATCTCCCAGGCCAGCGCGTGAGAGAGATTTTTCGTCAACAATTTTTTATCCGAGAAAATCTGGCAAGCCAATTTTCTAAATGTGTCCAATTCAACGATACAGCCGATTGGAAATGATGAGCCGTAGCTGCTGCTTCGAACAAGACATGGTGGAGGGCTCGAGCATTCTCGGCATGGACACCGTGGACGAAGATGATGGCAAGCTAGGGCAAGGTTTCACGTCGGCCGACGAATTAGAGGAAATCGACATCGGCTCTGGTGATAAGCCGAGGCCGACGTATATTAGCAAAAATTTGTCTCCTCATTGTAGATCTCAGCTTATTGAATTGTTAAAAGAATATAAAGATTATTTTGCTTGGGAGTACTTCGAGATGCCCGGCCTCAGTCAATCAATAGTGGTCCATCAGCTGCCGATTAAGGCAGGCTATCGGCCGTTCAAACATCCTCCCAGGAGGTTTAAGGCCGATATGTACGATGCAATTAAAGCCGAAATCACTCGGCTATACGACGCGGGATTCATTCGGCCTTGCCGATACGCTGAGTGGGTCTCGAACATCGTCCCAGTGTTGAAGAAAAATGGTAAACTTAGGGTGTGCATTGATTTCAGAGATCTAAACAAGGCAACCCCTAAAGACGAATACCCAATGCCGATAGCCGATCTGCTTGTCGATGCTGCTTCAGGCCACAAAATCATCAGTTTCATGGATGGCAATGCAGGGTACAATCAAATATTCATGGCCGACGAGGACATCCATAAGACCGCTTTTCGGTGTCCCGGCGCAATCGGCCTGTACGAATGGGTAGTAATGACGTTCGGCTTGAAGAATGCTGGGGCAACATATCAACGGGCCATGAATTACATCTTTCACGATAATGATCGGCTCACTAGTAGAGATATACATTGACGACGTGGTTGTCAAGTCAAGGGAGATAGAAGGCCACATTGCCGATCTAAGACAAGTGTTAGAATGGACAAGGAAGTACGGTCTGAAGATTAATCCGCTTAAGTGCGCGTTCGGCGTATCGGCCGGGCAATTCCTGGGATTTCTCGTCCATGAAAGAGAAATTGAAGTTACACCAAGTAGCATAAATGCTATCAAGACAATTCAACCTCCGAAGGACAAAAAACAACTCCAATCATTGATCGGCAAGATAAACTTCATCAGACGGTTCATAGTCAATCTCTCAGAAAAGATGGAGCCGTTCACACCACTGCTTCGGCTGAAAGCCGATCAGACATTCACATGGGGGGCAGAGCAGCAGAAGGCGTTAGACAACATAAAAGATTATCTAAGCTCCCCTCCAGTTCTAATACCTCCACAAAATGGAATACCGTTCAAGATGTACTTATCAGCCGATGACAAATCAATCGGCTCCGTCCTAATCCAAGAGGTCGACGGCACAGAAAAAGCCATCTTCTATCTCAGCCGACAGTTGCTAGATGCAGAAACAAGGTATTCACCTGTGGAGAACCTATGCTTATGCTTCTATTTTTCATGTAAGAAGTTAAGGCACTATCTGCTGTCCAACGAGTGCATAGTAGTCTGCAAAGCTGATGTAGTTAAGTACATGCTATCGGCTCCAGTGCTCAAAGGAAGAATTGGGAAGTGGATTTTCGCACTAACAGAATTCGATCTGAGGTATTAGGCACCAAGGGTAGTCAAGGGACAAGCCATAGCCGATTTCATTGTGGAGCACAGAAACGACTCAATCGGCTCAATGGAAATTATGCCTTGGACTTTGACGTTCGACGGCTCGGTTTGCGCCAACGGCTGTGGCATCGGCTTGGTCATTATTTCGCCCAGGGAGGCAAGCTTCGAGTTTGCTTTTGCCATCAGCCCCCACGCTACAAACAACCAAGCCGAATACGAAGCCGTCCTTAAAGGATTGCATCTGCTGAAGGAAGTTGAAGCCGACGCCATCGAAATAATGGGGGATTCATTATTGGTCATCAGCCAATTATCAAGAGAATATGAATGCAAAAACGACGCGCTGATGGTATATTATCGGCAATGCCAGGAATTAATGGACGGTTTTCGGCTAGTTACTTTGAAACATATCCCCAGAGAGCAGAACACAGAGGCCAATGACTTGGCTCAGGGGGCATCGGGCTATCGGCCGATGCTGAAAGAAGTCGACATAGACGTTGCCGCCATTACAGCCGATGATTGGAGGTATGAAGTTTATAACTATCTCAAAAACCCCTCCCAATCGGTACAAGGCATTAAGATATGCGTTGCTCGATGAAGATCTGTACTATCGAACGATTGACGGCGTGCTACTCAAGTGTTTGGGAGCCGATCAGGCTACAGTGGCCATCGGGGAAGTACATGAAGGAATCTGTGGCACACATCAATCGGCCAACAAAATGAAGTGGCTGCTTCGGAGCAGGGTATTTCTGGCCGACGATGCTGGAGGATTGTTTCAAGTACTACAAGGGCTGCCAGGATTGTCAGAAGTTTGGCGCCATACAACGAGCACCAGCATCGGCTATGAACCCAATTATTAAACCGTGGCCGTTCAGAGGATGGGGCATTGATATGATCGGCCAGATCAATCCACCCTCAAGCAAAGGACATAAGTTTATCCTGGTGGCTATCGATTACTTCACAAAGTGGGTGGAGGCGATTCCCCTCAGAAAAGTGGATTCTAAGGACGCAATCGAGTTTGTCAAAGAACACATCATCTACCGATTTGGCGTTCCACAAACGATAACAACAGACCAGGGATCTATCTTTGTATCGGACGAATTCGTTCAGTTTGGCGACAGCATGGGGATCAAGCTGCTTAATTCTTCGCCGCACTACGCACAAGCCAACGGGCAAGCCAAGGCCTCAAACAAAAGTCTGATCAAGTTGATTAAAAGAAAGATCTCTGAGTACCCTAAACAATGGCACAGCCGATTAGCCGAATCACTGTGGGCATATCGGATGGCATGCCACGGGTCAATTCAAGTCCCTCGTACAAGCTGGTCTACGGACATGAGGCGATGCGCCACTGGGAAAGTGTCGTCGGCTCAAGGCGCATTCGTTCGGGATCAACTCACGCCGACGATTATTATCACCGATGGTGGACGAATCGGAAGATTTAGTTTTATCTAGGATGAGGGCCCTGGAAAACGTCACAAAGGATAAAGAACGAGTAGCCAGACATTATAATAAAAAGCTGGTGCCTAAATCTTTTGAGGAAGGCGAGCTCGTTTGGAAATTGATACTGCCGATCGGATCTAGAGATAACAAATTCGGCAAGTGGTCGCCAAATTGGGAAGGGCCTTTCAAGATCCACAAATGCATCTCTAAAGGAGCTCACATGCTAAAAGGGCTAGACGGAGAAGTATTTGGAAGGGCTCTTAATGGAAAATACCTGAAGAAATATTACCCAAGCGTATGGATCAACTCATGATTCGGCTCTGGTCGCTTCAGCCGATTTACGACAGCCGATGTCTTGCGTTAACAAGGCATCGCCTTTAGGCATTTTTATGCAACGTTTTTGCCAAGTTTTCTACGATCGGCTAATGATTGGCCGATAGGAACGGCAAGGATGTGCGAACGGTTCGAACTCACAATTTTGTCGACACCGAAGCTATCAACAAAACTTGGGGGCATATATGTACATGAGCCGATTGCAAAACTAGGCGTCAGGATCTGGATCTTTTTGAAACTTTTTAGCCTCGTAATCAGCAGTCCGAATAAGGGTGTTGGAAGTGGTCTGGATTGATAAACGTAATTCGAGCGCTGACACTAACGGTTGTGGTGCGGTCTCGGAATTGGCACACGAGGCGATACAGGCGGCTAGAGCCGATTTTAGCATGAGCAATTCGAGACAATACGCGCGACCGAAAGCCGATCTTATCTACAAGCATAGCGGCGAAAGATTGATAAATTATATTACACGATTCAAAGCCGATTACAAACTTGACTAAAGTGATTGTCCAATCCCAGCACAAAAGTATGACAAGTATATTACAAGAGGCATTAGCCGATTTTAGAATGTTAGAATATTACAAGCTCATTGTTTTAAAAAATTGGCTATGGCCGACAACGCCTTTCGCCTGATCTGGTCTATCTCTTCGATGGCCCTGACGTCGTCGGCCTCGGACCCTGCCACCGGTCGGATGCCCTTCACCAGGTCTCGCAAATGCGCCACAACCGCCTTGATGCCTTGGCGTTGAGCTTCGATCTCGGCCGGCAGACCAGCCATATACTCCTTATGGACATCGATCTCGTTCGTGACTTGAACGAGATCGACCATCAGCTGATCTTGGCGTGCAAGGAGTTGCTCGAGCTTGGCTGCCGGTCGAAGGCAGCCTTCCGGCTCTTGATGGCGTCCTTGGTCGACTGGAGGGTGGCCGACCGTGCCTGGCTCTCGCGACGATCGGCTATCCGCTGCCATGCCCGTTCGTACATAAGCTGGTGGGCTTCCATGAAAGTGGCCGGCACAATGGCGTCGGCTAGGGCTTCCGGCAGCTTGCCTTGGATCTCTTTGAATCGTGCACGTATCGAGCCGCTGTCGACCACCAGTGCATCCAGCGAGGCCTCCAGCCGGTTGCCGATGTCGGTTAGGGTGGCCCTCAGGTCCTCAGCCAGCGTCACCAACGCCTCCTTGCCGATTTCGCCGGACTCCTCGAACTCCGACAAGTCAAAGTTGAGGAGGTCGGCTATGTTCTGCAGCAAAGAAAAGAGAGATGATCAGAACACATTAAGTTGACAGAAGCCGATCGTCAGTTTCGATCGGCCTACCGTTGGCACCGGGGTCGGAGCAGTCGGCTCGGCTGGATCGCCGCCTGCGGCCGTCGGGGCCTCTTCGTCGACGTCGTCGCCGCCGCCTGCGGCAGGCACAGCATGTTCGCTGGACGCCTGGGGGGCAGCCGATGGAGATCGTGGGGGCTGCAAAAGAAGAATTAGCGGACAAATCGACTAATTACTACAGGTCAAATGGCAAGAGGCGATTACCGATGGCGCGGGGCGTGAAGTGCGGCCGGCCAATTTCTTGACCTAAAAAGAATGGTTCGGTCAGATGCAAGTGAAGCAAAATTTGGTGGAAGGGGCTTACCGGCCGATTTTTCGCTGGAGGACTTGGAACCGGCGGGACATCGGCGGGCGTTGACCGACTCATGGCTCGAACTCCCGGGTTCGGCCGCCGCTCCAACAGCCATCGGCATTTCCTCGCTAGCGACGGCATTGAGGAACTGCGCGACGGTCGGGTCTAAGGGGAGGCGTCGCTGGCGCTGTCGGCTTCTTCTCTTTCAGCCTCTTGGGGGCAGGCGCGGCCGACGGCCGTGGGGGTGGTGCAGCCCTTTTCTTCTGGGCGATCAGCTGGCACACCTGCCCTCATAGTAACGATGCCAGCTTCGGCGCCCCCAGCCGATGGCCGACGGAGCGAGGCCGCCCCCATCCAGAACACCTAAACGGTATTCGATGGGGTGCCCGGAGTCGCTCACCGTCGGCCGCTCCATCTCCGTCTCCTGCAAACCGAAGGGCAAACGTTAATCGGCTATATCGGCCGATCATGAGAAGAGAATCATTTGGGACTTAAAGCTTACCGAGGGGATCTCCTCGGGCAGGAGGAGGTCGACGTAATAAGACGACCGCTGGGGGGAAAATGTGGTGCTTGATTTTAGTCCACTATTGGTCGTAAGCGACGCTTTTCTTCAGCGCCAGTGTCATCACGCCGACGTCGCCGAGGGGAGGGCCGGCTATATTCAGCAGCCAATCCATTATCAGGTCCTGGCTTATCACTCCCCTCGTCTCAATTTTATCGGCATAAAAGAAGCCGATGGGCAGCTGCCCAAGACCAAACTGCCTCGCTGCTGACGCCGGGTAGTAGAACTCGTAGCTCTTGGCCACTGATCGGCCCTGATGGATCCCGGTCGGTAAGATGCAGGGGGACAGAGCGGCAATGAATAGCTCCCTGCACCTCGGGTTGTCGGCTGAGTTGACGTCTTCCCGGTTGAAGTCGGCCGGCAACTCGAACAGTCCCCGGTCCCGGTAGAAGTACCAGGCACGGTTCTCGTGGGACAGCCCGTCGTAGAGGGCGATGAACCATTCGACCAGCAGTTCAGCCGATTGCTTTGAGCCTACGTGGGCGGCTGCTGCCTCTCCGTAGCTCATGCACCTGGTGGTGGTGATCTGGTTGCCGTCTTCATCTTTGATCGGCTCCAGCCTTGGGAATACGACGTCTATCAGAGAGAGCCGACCGGCCACCCTTTGGGTTGCCAGCACTAACCTGGTCTGAAGGAACCACCAGGGACCGCCAGTGGTGATGGGGGCGTTGGCGGCTATCTTCGCGGCGGCCTGATGCAACATCTGATATAAGTAGCCGAGGAGGTACTTCCCTAGCGCAAGTTTTCCCTCGTCGGCCAAGACTTCGGCTACGACCTGCCAGTTGGCGATCGGCCCGTAGCTCGATCCACAGAACACGAATTTTTTGAGCCACATCATCAAGAATGCGGTATGCTCTCTGTGGCCGACGGATCCATCCTTCATGTTTTGGGCAATGAAGCCGCTCCACCCGCCGATGACATTGGTTTTGAACTGGTGTTGCCCTTTTTGGCTCAAGCTACTGGGGTTGGCTGACAACTCGATGTCCAGCCCAGTCGTCATGTACACGTCGGCCAACGTGATAGTCATCGGCCCTTGACGAAAGATGAAGGCGTTGAAGCTGTCATTCTAGAAATACGTTGCGGCTGACAGAAGCGGCTCGTCCTTCTCTATGTTGGCAATAGACAGAGCCAAGCCTTGGGCTATCCCGGCCTCCTCCCACTGTGTGTATTTGGCCGATCGCACCCTTTTGTACCACTCAACCCAGGCTACGTCGGTGGTCGGCCATGATTTGAATGTCCCGTTCTAGTGAGCGAGGGATGGTTTGGCGGTGTTGAAGGGGATCCGGTTGGTTTCAGCTATGATCACATCGGCTGGATCCGTGTTGCCGATAGGGCCGAGAAAGTACCGTTGTGCTTGTGTCAGGTTTGGGATAAGCACTTGTGCAAAGAAGACTGAGTGCGCTTTGAAGGTGTAAGCGTCTCGGCCGAGGAGAGTGGATATTTAAAGGGCATTTGGGGAGAAGCCGAAGCGGTCTAGGTTAAGAAAAGAGCGGGAGTTTGAATAGGCAAGCAAATCCGTCCCACTTCGTATCACGGACTTGGGGGGCATGTGTTAACACTGAAATTTGGTAATCAAGTCCCTAAGTCTGCAAAGGCGAAGCAGAATTGGATCGGCTGGAAACAGGGGTCGTATCGGCTGAGAAGTGATCGGTTGCGAGGCCAATCGGCTAAGGTTGGATCGGACAGGGGTAGTCGATAGCCGATTCCACGTCCGGAAGAGATGAAACCGTTTCTGAGGCAGCAGTTTGAGGATAAATAAAAGATTCTGTTGTTAATTGCGCGTTAAACGATATTGCCACTTATGGATAGAGTCCTGTAACGGCAATTGTATCTGTAATTTAGGGGTTTGTTTAAACTATTGGTTGTAACATGGCGTGGGTCCCGCTCAAGATAATGTTGTGTTTTAAATAGTAGTTTAGATAGAGTCTAGGGTTTGTAAAGATAATTGTATCTTGGGTATAAATAGGACCCGAGACCCCCTGTAAAGATACAATCACAATCAATCAAACCTTCGGCGCATCGCCAACTTTTTCTTCAGACGAGCACTTTGTTTGGCTACGGGCTGCATCGTTTCAATCCCTAGATCTAGGTAAGTGCTTGTCATTAGTGGTATGATCTGTTATTTCTAGTGCTTCCATCATAATGACACATTAGAATCAAGAGTTTATACTGCGCTATTTATCATATAGCGTATATAAATTAGATCAATGTTTAAATCTATCCTGCCATTGGCCAGTTCTATCAAGAACTTGCAGCCGATAGGGCTAGATCTAAAGGTTGGCTGGTTTATATGCGATATCCACCGTCTCGAGAGATATAAATCGGCTACAACAGATCAGGTTTTTCTTTTTATACTTAATGCTGTATCGGGTTCGAACTATTAAGTCATTTTTAGAACTATCAACGATCTGTTCAGCAAGATTTATATTATTTAGAGACAGCGCCGGGGTTTCAGCCAGCTTTATCTGCCTTGATATATTTCTTTTAATACATTTATTATTAGATTTGTATTAGGACTGCCTTTTATGTTAAGATCGCATTCTTGTCAAACGTTGCCAGCCGAAATCGGCTTATCATCGACAGCCGACGATCGATTTCCAGGCTATGCATCCGTTTCAAGAATGATATCTTTCTATAAGATTCATCGGAGTACTAGCCGATTTGTTGTTAGCTTTCCAGTATCGGCTAGGTTATCGATTCATATATTTATTATCCTTTACTGATTTAGGTTACACGATTGATGCTGTCTCGGTATAGCCGATCCATTCCAGTCGTCTAGCTTAAATATATTTTAGGATAGCATATATATGCTCATGGATTCCCTCAGCCGATCCAGTGGGGATCTAACCTAACACTTAACGCATATTCTCTTGTTTTTCTTGTTGATTAACAGATCAAATCAACTGGCACGCCCTGCATAGCACAGGCAGCCGAGAAGGACCTGCACTGGAGTTAAGCAGATCTCCAAGGCGAGCGCGTGAGAGAAATTTCTCATCAAGAGTTCTCCATCCACTGCCTCTATTTTTGTTTCTTCGAGGGGCCCCACTACTACTGTTGTCGAGCAGGCGCATGTGGTTTCCTTACCATCGGTAACCATGCGGTTACCGCGGTAACCGGGCTTACCACGGTGACATGGTAATGGTTATCGATGGTAAGGTTTGATAAATTTTGGACGAATTCAAAATTTCCAAAAAAATCAAAAAGTATGGATGTAGTCCTTGAATTTCCAAAAAATCAAAAACAATTATGGATGTAGTTCTTGAATTTTAGTGGCAGATGGTGAAATTTTTTTTGAAAAGAGTGAGATAAAATCACTTTCGAGGGTAAAATCGAGAGTATTTTAGAAAATAAAAAAATAAAGTAATGAGCCTTGATTTGCACTGTTTATCTGACCCATTAAGACCCAAATGAGGAGAAAATATCTCGTGGATCTCTCCTCTTGTTCTCGCTTTGTCGACACGGGGTGACGGACTGAGGGAAAGGCGAGCGTGCTCGTGGGAGGCGGCGGCGGCACCAGATCCACTGCCTACGCGCTGGCGGCCGCGGTAACTGCATGGTAGGTAGCAGTAACCACGGTGAGGCTACGGTTATCGTCAAGAAGCGCGACAAGGAGGTAACCCTCGCCCTATTTGTGGTAACTGCACGGTTACCATGATAACCGTATGGTTTCGTTCAATTAATGTCGTCTAGAGGTTGACTTTGGCGTCATTTATTCCAACGATTACTGCATATTACCGCGCGGTAACCGTGCTTCCTACAGCGGTTATCGCGGTTGAACCGTGGTTATAGCTTTGTGCAAATGTTGAATGTTGTGCAAGTTATAGTTTTCTAAGTTGTAGAGTATTTCTATTGGGAAATATTGTTGTTTGTTGACATATGAAGTGCGGTGAAATAGATCAAATATGGTTTTGTAGTGAACTAGTGACGTGGTAAATGGTATTTGTTATTTGTTATTATGTTACGTAAGGGTAGCTATGTCGCCTTGGTGATTTCTTTCATAATGTCGTATTCTTTCCATATGATTCAGGGTGGAGATGGCAGATAGTAGGGACGTTGTGTGGGAGCACGGGGATAACATACCACCATGGTTTCGTTGTAAGTATTGCATCATAAAAAGAGCGGCGATGGGGCAACTCGACTTAAAATTCACTTGGTTGAAAAAGAGAAGTGAACAACATATTGCAATTCAGTGCCTTCAGATGTCCATGAATTCTTCATATGTGTGTTGAACAAGATAAAAGATTCAGGTGTCAACCATAAGAGTGATAGGTCAAGAACAATTGAAACGACAAGGGTCAACATTATGACCTAACAGGCTTTTTGTCCATAATTTGGAGTGCACGGGTTTTTCTTCGGGGACAACAAGACAAGGGGCGGTGTCGTCAACATGAAAATAGAACCAGATTTTTCTCCAATCCTTTCTCGAGGACGGACAGTTGAAAGGGATGTATTCTCCTTTCATTTCGTCCCGAAGACGGAGACCACAACATCCAGAGATTCTAGAAGACTCCATCAATCTGAGTTCATAAAAGTATCTAAATAAAACTAGAAAGGCTTGTACCCCAAGGTCCATCTCACATAGATGGGTGAAGATATTGAGGAAGACAATAGAATTGGGGTTCAGATGAAGAAGATGGATATCATAAAAGTCAAGAAGAAGCGAAAGGAATTTAGAAGAAAGAGGGAGAAAACCACAAAGGACAAAAGAAGTAAGGCTGATGATTTTCCCTAAGTTGGATAGGGGATCTATACCTCCTTCCGAACAACCCAGTACTTGTGCACTCGGTAGAGCACCCTCCTGATGCAACTTTGCCAATGCATCATCGAAGACGATGGACACTAGGAGATCCATGGAACATGTTAGTTGTGGATTGATGGAGTTTGTGGTTTTGAGGATTTTTGCTAGAGCGTAGAACGGGTGCGCAAGAGGAAAGTGCAAAGACTGTTTGTGCAAACAGAACTCAAATGGATCTCAAAAGTGGGATTTATAGGTCACATCTGATGGTTCAAATTTTGAGAAAGAAAGAGAAATCATCAGAGTTTTTGCAGATTTATTTATGGTAGTTTAAGTTTTTGACTTCAATCCAAATTCAAGTTTAGGTCGTGTTCTTGGTCAAGGAGAAGAGGAGAACCTAGTTCCGTGCTTTGTACCAAGTCAGTTACCCGAGAACGGTCAGGTGGGTTCGACAAAGGTTGGTTATAGAATACTTGGTCAAGAATATTGTTCTACTAATTTGCATTAAAGTCAGGGGCTACTGTCAGTGTCAAGGATAAAGAGAAAATTGTCTTCTCTAGATAGAAGGTGTCAGAGTCCTATTCGAGAAAGACAAGGTCTTCTTAGCCCGTGTTCTGTCCAGGTTCTCCAAGTTCTACTTGGAGAAGAAGGTAATCAACGCTATAAATACAAGACCTTCTTGTAGAGAGAGGGGCATCAAATTACAAGCCATAGCCATCAGCCATACAAAGAGAACAACCTGGAGGAAGTCGAAGCCCTATTCTTCGATAGGATCTCGCCAAGCCATACTCGGCGAGTTCTAATCGACGGATTGATTAGCTAGTCTATTTTCCTTATTGTAATCCATATGGTATTCTCTCGGATATACATATAAACTGGATTATGGTTATTAGCCTAAACCAGTAAAAATCCTTGTTTTTTGTCTCCTAGATACGATCTCGTGCATATATTGGTTCCAACAATCCCCATACTTTATAAATACCGTAGGCGGAAATCGCCCATCGACAATGTTTTAAAAGTTTGAGCCAAATCTTGTCCTAAACATTAAATATTTATGACCGAAGAAGGAAGTACATACTTTGTAATTTTTTAGTTAGGGCACTGCCAATAATAACGCCCATGTTAACTAATAACGTGGCATGTAGTACTAGATTTGACATGGTAAGAGAGTTGAAGAAGGTAGAAGAAACCATATGTCTTACACTGCTGGGGAACCGGATATCCCGGTTTGCAACCCATTTTAATATCGGTTGCAAACCAGAACTAAGAAAACGAGACTAAAGATCCCTATTTTTAGTCCCGAGTAAAATAATAAAAAAATTTATTTTTAACCCCGGTTCCTAGTATTAACCGGGACTAAAGATTAAGCGCCACATGGCATTCTTTAGTCCCGGAACTACAGGTTTTTTAATTTTATTTTTGTTCCAAGACAGCTCAAATACAACTAAAAATTCACATCATAGATCAAAAAATAACGACAAAACCACATATCAAAATAACATATCATCAAATACAATATCACAGTCACATATCAAAAACACATATCAACAAATACAAAATCACAATCATAGATCACAAAAAATCTAAAAAATCCTCGGCGCGCACCGCCGCCGCTGCCTGCCACTGCCACCCCCGTGGAGGAGGGGGAGGAGAGGAGAGGGGGAGGAGGAGGGAGAAGCGGTCGCCGTCATGCGTCGAGGGAGAGGGGAAGGAGGAGGTCGCCTGCCCCAGCCCACCCACCGCCGCCCGCCCGCACGGCCGCCGCAAGAGAGATAGAGGAGAGTGGAGGGAAGAGGGCCCACGTGGCCGCCGCCACCCGCCCTAGTCCGCTCGCCCACCGTCGCCTGCCTGCGCTGCCGCCGCAAGAGAGATAGAGGAGAGCGGAGGGGAGAGGGCCCGTGCGGCCGCCGCCACCCGCCCGCGCGGAGGAGAGCGGAGGGGAGAGGGAGAGAAAAGATATGTCCGAGGGAGATGTTTGCGTGCGGCTTTAATTTAACGAGAGAGAAGAAGATCGAGAGGTCTGCGCACCGACCGAGAATATTTTTTGTCATGGTTAAAAAACAAACCGGGATAAATGTTGATCTTTATTTTCGGTTGGTAACACCAACCGGGACTAAAAATAATGAAGATTTGATACGGGCTGCAGATTTTTTGAACCAGGACTAAAAATAAATTTTTATCCCGGTTGATGTCATTATGCGGGATTAAAGATTTAACCAAAACTAAAAATATACTTTTTAGTCTATGTTTCTATTAGAACTGAGAATTTTGACAGATGGATCAAAGATCATTTGTCCAATAATGTTACATGGGACACAACCAAAGCGCACAGACCAACAAACGAAAGAAACTAAAAGAGTAAATAGCTGAGACGATTCTTAAAGTTTTGCTTCGGGATCAATTTAATCCATAATGTATCAAATTATATTCAAACAAGTCATTAAGATTTATCATCTGTCTTAACATAATCTTTAGACCCACCAAAAATGCCATGGGGCACGACACACCTTATCCTCGCATAGAAGGTTAGCAATTAAATGTCCATTCTATAGCTAAAAAGAAAGAAAGATTGGGACAAAAGAAAAGGAACAGTGGGCATACTGCAAAAAATATACCATTTATTTATTTTTAGTTTGGTTTCTGTGGAGATTGTGGCAATCGGGTATCTACTTGGCAAGCTTATCCGACTGGAGGTAGGGATAGATTGTGCCTGCTATATCTGTAAGCCGAACTTGACTTAGGTGTTACGGTTGCCGATAGAGATAAGGCAATCGGCCTATAGTCACGGTTTGGTAAGATTGAGGAAACCAACTTAGAATAAGATAGGGTTTCCGACTTGTAAACCCTTCCTCCCAAGACTATATAAGGGGGGTAAGGGGCGTCCCTTGAGGGATATTCCAAGAGGAGTTCAGCTTTTAGCCCTTAGCTTAGATCACGAGATCAATAAAGACACTCGGCGGATCGAATCCACCGAAACAGGAGTAGGGTATTACCTCTCGAGAGGGCTGAACTGTCTAAATCTTCTTCTTCTTCTAACCCATTGTGCTTGGCGATCTCGATCTGCGACCCCGAAAAATATATTGCCGAAACCAAGTTTCGGCGGTTGGCGCGCTGTAGGGGCCGCGCGTCGAGACTTCTTCAACAATCTCGCCGACAAGCGTGATGGGATCTCCTTCAAGACTCGGCGACTTCGCCGCCAACTTCGCCGGCGACTCCTCCTCGACTCGGATTAGAACCAATCGGAGGGAACAACCTACTCGGCGCCGTTCGGGCTCTCCAACAGCGCCGAGATCTTCGACAACATCTTGAAGACCACGATGCGATCCACCTTCTCCGACGACGGACTTCACTCGGCGCCATTCGGATTACCGAATGCCGCCGAGATCTGCGCCAATCTTCTTGCCTCCCCGACGGAAGCAATCTACTCGGCTGAAGACCTTTCGGTGCCGTTTGGGTTACCAAACGTCGCCAAGATCTACAACATCGCTCTCCCCGAGTTGGCGAGGAACCACTCGGAAGAGCCCGATCCCCAAGCTCCGACTGGACCGGAACGATCCAGATCCGGGTTACCTGTGTTCAAGGGAGGTCGCCGTCATCCTCCCGTCCTTTGGCTCTTGTTCATCTTCAGAGCTCAAAGGATACCTCAGCTCCGCCGGCTTCGACAACCTCTACGGCATCCCTTCTGACGAAGCCAACAACTCCGACTGCCGCATGGACTACGAGCCGAAGTGCTTGACGTCCTCATGGCCGAGCGGACGAGTCCGACTCAGCCATGGCCGAAGGCTTGCTGAAGAAGAGCGAGCAGGTGGAGCTCGAGCGCAAGACAGCCGAAGAGGAGAAACAACGCAAGGACGAGGCCGACAAGAGGAAGCGGGATCTACGTGCGGCGGACGATCCGCCCGAGGCCATACTCCAAACACGGGTTCGCAACACCAATATCTTCCGACACCACGCGTAACGCCGTCGCCGCACTCACGCTCTTGGACACCGTCATAGAGACGGCTCCGCCAACGTGACTCCAATACTCGACAAGATCAAGACTATCGTCGCTGCCACGGCGAACGGCCATCTCACCACTTCGGCACGAAGACCGACGAATCGTGGCCGAAACGCCGGACAAGAGCCGCTTCCACCTCGAAGTCGGGAGACTATAGGAGGCCCGAGCCGGCTCGGTCGACGACTGTGCCAAGAGGCCCACCTCGCGAGTCCACGCTGAAGTACCAGGAGCAGACGGCCGACTCCCGCGACAAACGACACGGACGTCCACCCGTCCACCACCGAGCCCGTCGCAACAGTTCCAGCTATCCAACCAGCCAACCGAAGACCCCGCCGAGTGATCTGCGGGAAGTCCTCGATCGCCGCTACCAGGAGCGCGACCGACGCACTCGGGAAGATCGGAGGGGATCACCCGATAACGGCGACGACGGAGTACCAGCCTTCACTCGGGAACTTCGCCGAGTGCACTGGCCGAGTGGCTTCAAGCCTACAGGGATTGAAAGGTACGACGGTAAGACCGACCCTGAATCTTGGCTAACTGTATACACCCTCGCCATCCGCGCTGCAGGTGGCGACAACAAGGCTATGGCCAATTACCTGCCTGTGGCCCTCGCAAACTCAGCCAGAAATTGGCTCACGAGCCTGCCAAGAGGCTCAATCGGCTCGTGGAGCGAGCTGAGGGACCACTTCATCGCCAACTTCCAAGGAACCTTCGAGAGGCCCGGCACACACTTTGACCTTTACAACGTCATCCGAAGCGGACGAGCCCCGAAGGATTATATTCGTCGTTTCTCCGAGAAGCGCAACAAGATCCCGAACATCACCGATGACATCATCATCGCCGCCTTCCGGAAGGGAGTCCGTGATGAGCTGCTCATCGGGAAGTTCGGGCGCAAACCACCGAAGACGGTGAAGCAAATGTTCGAGACGGCGAACTCCTACGCCAAGTCCAACGATGCAATCAAGGCGGCACGCCAAGACCGGCCCGACAGAGGGACGATAAGCAATCGGGAGGAAGCCGGCATCCTAAGAAGGATAACGGCAATAACAATCAGCCCGAAAGACCGCAAGCGTCGGCACGAAGACCTGGTTGCCACAACATCCAACTCTCAATGTTGTCCTCGAGTTGCGGCCTACGACGCGATCATGAACGATCATGAACGCTCGGTGCACGCATCATCTACAAGCAATTCGCAGAGCAATATGCGGCACGGTTGAACAAGAAGCCAACTAATGAAACCGGTCCATCGGGAACCAAGAAGAACAACCCGATTGGAAATTTGAAGCCTTTTCAAGACCACGTGGGCGAGCCGAATCACATCTTCGGGGCCGCAGGCTTATGAGTCCAAGAGGAAGCAAAAGCCGATGGACCGCGAGGTCAATGCGACACAACCCGAAGTCCCACAACATCTACGATGGTCGGAGGTGGCCATCACGTTTAATCGCTCGGATCATCCCGACCGAGTGGTTCACCCAGGCGTATCCCTTGGTACTTGACCCGGTGGTTCGAACATCGAGCGAAGCGCGTCCTCATCGATGGGGCGTGTCCTCAATCTCCTATTCGTCAAAACCCTGGATGAGATACAAATCCCGAGAACTAAGTTGAAGACAAGCTCAGCCCCTTCCACGGAGTGATCCCGGGCTGTCGCCCACACCACTCGGGCACGTCGCCCTTCCAGTCACCTCGGAGTTCGCGAGAATTTCGAACGGAGAATACCACCTTCGGGGTGGTCGACTTCAAGACGGCCTACCACGCGATCATCGGAAGGCCTGCACTCGCCAAGTTCATAGCGATACTACACTACATTTACTTATGCATGAAGACGCCCGCCCTAACGGCGTCATCACCCGCGCAGCGACGTCAAGCAAGCCTTCACTGCGACAAAGAAAGCTGCAATATGGTCCAATCTTGTGAGAGATCACGTGGCCGGGAAGAAATCCGGCTACATCAACATCCGAAGAGGGTGAAATTCCTACAAAGAAGATAGCCAAGTCGGGACAAGGCGAGCCAAAACGAAGAAAATCTTCCTTGATCCAATCGACCATCAAGGACCATTACAAATTATCTCCACTATGGGAGGGACCATACATAATTGCTGAGGTGACTCGGCCAGAGCATTTCGACTAAAGAGCGAAGATGGATCTATGGTGGAGAACTCTGGAATATTGAACATCTTCGACGATACTATGCTTAAATTGCCGTAAGTTTTATGTTGTTCTTGATCCAACCTCAAGCAAGATGACTTCTTGAGTTGACAATGGGGCTGCATACGTGTCAATAAAGCATGGTTTTCTTTGATAACTTGTTTATATTTAGTTTATCATTGTTTATTGTTTTGATTCGAGTTCAATAGATAAGGACTGAGAATTTTTGATGATCTAATCAAGTTTTAGGCTTGGTGACGGTCGGACGAAAATTACTTAAGAAATTTTCTATGAAGACTCGGGTCAAGGCTTTAACATAAATAAGCTAGATACCTACAAGTTCACATCGGAGGCATAAAGAGACCAAGATGATTAGATGAAGTGGCGGGGACGACCTCGAGGCTTCTAAAAGACATGAGGGTTTTTGCTAAGTCGTCTCGTGATTGGGCCGAGCCCATGAGAGACTTGCGGCCCGGCTAAGGTGTGGCTTGACACGTGTCCTTAGGGACTTAAGTGGATGGACTTAAGCAGATTTGCCCGGCAATATGCACGTGTTACATAGCCCAATACCTTTAAAATCCTTTCATACCGCGGTTTGCGTAACTTCATGAGAAGTTGGCACGATGCAATTTGAAAGGTGACAAACGCTTAAGCTTTTCATGGTCGTCCCGATGACAGGACTGTTTGGTTTCTAAGCATTTGATTAAATGATTATATCAATGCTATTTTTCCACCTTGGTGAAGATCTTTTAGATTAAGACCAATATTATGGCAGAGCTATTTAATATTTTGGTCGTATTTTTCAGATGACTGAAAATTTGTTTACCCATGAGGGTTGACTAAATTATTTGTCCCGAGATGACTCGGGCAAGTTAACTCGGATGAGCATGAGCTTGCCGAGTGTTTTTTACCCATGAGGGTTGATGAAATTATTTGTCCCGAGATGACTCGGACAAGTTAACTCGGATGAGCATGAGCTTGCCGAGTGTTTTTACCCATGAGGGTTGACTAAAATTATTTGTCCCGAGATGACTCGGACAAGTTAACTCGGATGAGCATGAGCTTGCCGAGTGTTTTTACCCACGAGGGTTGATTAGATTATTTGTCCCGAGATGACTCGGACAAGTTAACTCGGATAAGCATGAGCTTGCCGAGTGTTTTTTGCCCACGAGGGTCGATTGAGCTATTTTGTTCCGAGATGACTCGGGCAAATCAACTCGGATAAGCATGAGTTTGCCGAGTGAATTAACTTCTTACCTACAAGGGTTGATTAAATTGTTTGTTCGAGACGACTCGGCGAACTTACTCGGATAAGCATGAGCTTGCCGAGTGATGTGATTTTTTATAACTGCTTTAGCTTGAGCTAAGCATTTATAAGAGAATTATTTGTTCCGAGATGACTCGGGCAAATTTCCGGATGACTCGGGAGGATCAGCTCGGATAAGCATGAGCTTACCGAGCGAATTGATTTCTTACCCATGAGGGATGATTGAAATATTTGTTCCGAGATGACTTGGGCAGATCTACTCGGATAAGCATGAGCTTACCGAGTGCTTTTTACCCGCTAGGGTTGATTGAGTTATTATTCCGGGATTACTCGGGCGAATCCACTCGGTTGAGCAAGAGTTTACCGAGTGTTTTTACCCATGAGGGATGATTGAATTATTTGTTCCGAGATGACTCGGGCAAATTCACTCGGTTGAGTATGAACTTGATGAGTAATGAGATTTCTATGATTGCTTTAGCATGAGCTAGGCATCTACATGAGAGTAATTTTTTTTATATAGTTCTTGACTATATGCTTAGTCTATTTTTGACTAATCACATAGTCGGGGCTACACCTATAATTAGGTGCATCAGAGATGCACCTAGATATTTATTTTTGAGAATTTTTCAGCCCTTCACGCCTTTGGAGCCACTCGGGAAGATTTAGGCAGAGATGATGGAATCACTCGGCGCCAAAAGCACTCGGTCAAAGAAATTTTTTGGTTGAGTGCTGCTTTGGTCTGAAGCTGAGTTGTCTCGTCGACTGAAAAGGACTCGGGGGCTACTGTGGAGATTGTGGCAATCGGGTATCTACTTGGCAAGCTTATCCGACTGGAGGTAGGGATAGATTGTGCCTGCTATATCTGTAAGCCGAACTTGACTTAGGTGTTACGGTTGCCGATAGAGATAAGGCAATCGGCCTATAGTCACGGTTTGGTAAGATTGAGGAAACCAACTTAGAATAAGATAGGGTTTCCGACTTGTAAACCCTTCCTCCCAAGACTATATAAGGGGGGTAAGGGGCGTCCCTTGAGGGATATTCCAAGAGGAGTTCAGCTTTTAGCCCTTAGCTTAGATCACGAGATCAATAAAGACACTCGGCGGATCGAATCCACCGAAACAGGAGTAGGGTATTACCTCTCGAGAGGGCCTGAACCTGTCTAAATCTTCTTCTTCTTCTAACCCATTGTGCTTGGCGATCTCGACTGCGACCCCAGAAAATATATTGCCGAAACCAAGTTTCGACAGTTTCTTTTTCTATATATATATATATATATAAAGGGTAGAATGGATATTTAATTGTTGACATTGCATGTCAGGATGAAGTGACATGTTCACATCGTATTTTTGTTGGGTAAAAGGCCTATATTAAACCAAACGATAAACGTCGAGAACTTATTTGAACAATTTAAAACGTCTGGGACTAAATTGCCTCTGAGCAAACTTTATGTACTGTATCGACTATTCGCCCAAACTAAAATAATAGCATTGGAATCAAGGTGGCATGTACAAATCAGTGAATGGAAGGAGGAGAGAGGGATGAAGAGTAATTAAGTATTTGGTTTCACCTATAAATTATGCATTGGGTTTCTTAGGTTCTGTATATCCATATGATATTGAAAAGCATGGATATGATATGTGTGATGTCTCCTATTGGAAAAGCTCTTGTAAATAATTGTTACGTGTGCCAGCTATATGTCAAGAACATGCGGTAAATTAAAGCAATATAACGTGGCAAGTTCAGCACCCTATTATCATAAGCTTAATTAAGTCATACGCCGCAATAAAATCATCATCCAGAGCTTGAAAATTAATGTCAGCTCAACACATTATTGTAACATTAGACAGATGCTTTTATCTATGATAATCTTTTATATATCTGGATTTTACGAGCCACCATAACAAAGTCACCTCAAACAAACCTAAAAAGAGGTCGACAAAGAAATACTTACACAGACATGTTAGATGTGAAAAAAATTTGAGCCCATCATGAATAATATCTATCGGTGACGGACTCAAATCATGGCCCGATAAAAATAACTTACGATATCTTTGTTAGGCCCCAACAGAACCCCGTGACCAATGACACTCATCGGTGACGGACACCAACCGAAGGCCCAATTGAGATAATAATTAGGCCCGTCACCGATGAGTGTCATCGGTGACGGGCTCCAACCTGAGACCCAATTTAGATAACAATTAGGCCCGTCACCTATGAGTATCGTCACTTTAAGCCCGAGCGCCGATTTAGATCTACATATGAGCACAAAAATTTTCTAAGTCCTCACATTGCGAACCCTAGCGCCGCTGCCATTTTTCGAAGCCCTAGCGTCGCCGTCATCTCGCAGAGCCCGTCGCCACCGTCCCCCACACCCTCCCGAGCCCGACGCCGTCGTTCTTCCTCACCGCCAATGAGCGCCGCCGTCTCCGAGCCTGAGCGCCAACATCCTCGAGCCCGCTATCGAGCGCCGTCGTCCTGACCCGGAGCGTCGTCGTCCCCGAGCCCGGCCACCAAGCGACGCCGTCCTCGACCCCGAGCCCGGCCATTGAGCGCCACCGTGCTCCAGGTAAGTCCATCTCCCTTATGTGCTGTTGTGCTCCCTCATGTGTTTCCTTCATTTGCTTTCATCAAACCCTAGCTGTCATGTCTAGTTTGTGTGTGTAATAAGTTTTTGCGCACATTGTTTCCATTTTGTCCTCTAATTCGGAGTCGATTTTTAAAATGGTCATAACTTTCACATACGGACTCCGATTGAGATGAGGGAAGTTTGTCCTTTAAGCTATGACGGACGTCATACCTGATATAAATGAGGATTGCTGCCCGATTAAGATGAGGGTTTCCATTGTAATGTCATGAGCTTAATCAAGCCATAGGCATTAAGGCCTTCAGCCAGCTTACCGCAAGTATGTAGTTATGTTTTGCGCTTTTCAACATATATATACACACACACATGTGCCCGTATTTTAGTCCTGCGTTGCACAGGAGCCACGCACGACCAACGGATCCTTCGAGCACCCAATTCATATCCTCGCAGGCGCACTTGAACTAAACATAAAGCACTGGATCTCACTAAGGCAACAGATCCCATTAAAACTCTAAGCGTGCTTGGGCAAAAGTAGTACTAGGATGGGTGACCTCATGAGAAATCTAGTTATAACTTTATTTACACACAAATTGCAATTGTTGTTTTGTTACACCAGTTACAACATACCAATATCACCAACCGCTGTCCAGTTGCAACTGGTGCAACTTTCATCTAAACACCGTTGCGACACACTAATATCACCGACTGTCCAGTTGCAACTTCATCTAAATATCAGTTGCAACTCCAACCATAGCTAGTTGCAACTTCATCTATTTGTAACTTGTGTTTAGAGGTTGCAACCGGCGTGCAGCTCTAGTGGTTGATCAGTTACAACACACTTGGTATGCTAGTTGCAACCTAATCTATACATCAGTTACAACTTTACAACACATGATATGCTAGTTGCAACCTAATCTAAATACCACTTGTAACTCTCCAGTTGCAACTCAGTTGCAACACACATGGTATGTTGGTTACAACCTAATTTAAACACCAGTTGCAACTCCACCAGATGCAACATAATACGAGGACTTTCCAAAAGGTCACTCATCCTAGTACTACTCTCATCCAAGCACAGTTAACTTAAGAATTTTAATAGGATCTGATGCTTTAGTGTCGGTCATGACGAATCAGCCGGTGAGTTCGTATGTGGAGTGACCGGCCTGATTGGTTGGGTCGGTTGACCTGGGTGCATTTTATATATGAAATATACCGAAATGTACCAAGACGCAGTATAGACACATAATATATATATATATATATTCTGGCTTTGATTGTTGTGCATTATCTGTATTCGCTTGTTGGAGAAGTTAGATAGCTATATGGTAAATATTTTAGACTTAATCTCAATATAAAAAGGATTGGATGGGATTAATTTTCTTATGAGAGAAACTAACTTTATTCGGCCTTTTGCGTAGTCAAAAAGGTAGAATTGTAGGAGATTGAGGGAAAATAATTTTACATCATAATAGGATGTTAAATAATTTTTTCTAGATTCCTTCAATGCTATTATAAAAGGGATTAATCGTATAATATCTTGATGGTTAATTTTTCCAGCTCTCTCTCGTGAGTAGATTAATTTAATTTGTTGAGGTGTTTTACTGTGGTTGTTTGGTTCCTCTGGTTTCTCTTGGTTCTTTCATCCATCAATTTATCTTGGCCATAGAAAATTATATAATAAATTTAAATTAAATTAATGTGTTTAAGGGTATTATGAGACTGAGCGGCGTCGTTGTTCCGAGCGCGACATCTTTGTAAATAGTAGTCCAAACTCGCAATTCTCTCTATTTAATCCACGGACGCTTAATCTTGTACCGCGTTTAATAGAAACAGAGAAATGCTGCATGGCTGCACCGTTTAAGTTTTGTCACAAATGTAAAACAAGAGCTGCATTGCAGTCACAACTCACAAATGTAAAATTTATCAAAAAAACTCACAAATGTAAAACTAGTAATTAAACACTGATTCATAAATATTATTTAGAAGCAGAACAATAATACTATGACCAAGCATTAGTACTTTTGTCATAGTATTTTTTGTTCTGCTTCTAATGCCATGTTTTTTAGCTTCTGTTTCTAGAAGCAAGTTTCTGACTTCTGGCTGCTACTAATATTACTAATATGAAAGTTGACTCTGTTTCATAACTTTCTTTAGGATTAGTTTTTGACCAAATGGAGTTCAATTTTCAGCGAGATATGAAGAAAAAAATAGCCTACATATACTACTAGTAATTTATATTCCATTCACTAAGAAACACATTCTTCTATGTAAAAAGAACAGAGGAGGGAGTACACTATTTTTATATACTAGTAGTATCTTTTTTTCATTTATCACAATCAACTCATTCTTTTCTATTCTTAATGAAAAACAAAAACGGCATCCTGAATTTCTTTTCCGTCATCTTCTGATCCAAGAACAGTAGCCAAATCACAGAAAAAAGAAAGAAAGATATGCATAAATTGATTAGAGGGAATAATGGAGTGCTGATATATTTTCTTCTTTTCATGCATCGATTCGATCTCGTCGTATGCAACAAAAAGATGGCATTTGCCAATTTCCTCTTGGACAACACAAAACAAAACAAAACAAAGTTGCTCACTAACAAAAAAAGAAAGAAGAAAGATTGTATTTGTCCCTTGCACACATGCAGCAGTAGGAAGTAGAGGCCGCCGCATTCTCTCACAAAAAACATCTTGCACAGAAAAACATTCTCCATCTCCTCCTTCCTCGCATTCTCTCAAAAAAAACCTTCTTGCACAGGGAAGTAGAGGCCCGCGCGGCGGTGGTAGGAGATGGCGCCGGCGGGGGTAGGAGACGGTGTGGGGGAGGGGGTAGGAGATGGCGCCGGCGGGGAAGCGAGAGGGCGGCGCCGCGAGGAAAGGAGAGGGCGGCGGGGGCGGGGAGGACAAGAAGGCGACATACCTTGGACCACCGGTGACGGCGGGGGGAGGAGAGGCGACGCACCATCTCTAGTGCGGCGGTGCGGGAGTCGCCGTACCCTATCTCCCTGCCTCACGCACGAGATTGGATTGTACATGAACTAATATGTTCATTACAGTGACAGAGTGTTGACGAGAAATCTCTCTCACGCGCTGGCCTGGGAGATCTGCTTGACTCCAGTGCAGGTCCTTCTTGGCTGCCTACAGCGTGTAGAGCGTGCCAGTTGATTTGATCTGCCAATCAACAAGATAAACAAGGAAGTGTTCGTTAAGCGTTAGGTTAGATCCCCACGGGATCGGCCAAGGAAATCCATGGATGTATACATATTATTCTAGACCATATTTGGGCCAAGCGACTGGAATATATCGAACACGCCGAGACGGCCATCAGCCGCACGATCCAAATATAACAAAGAATAATAGGTATACAGATCAATAGCCTAGCCGATACTGGGAAACTAACGTCGGATCGGCGGGTATTCCAACGAGCCTCATATGAAGATAATATAAAAGATAGTCCTAACACAAATCTAGTAACAATCACGTTAAAAGAAACACGTTAGGGCAAATAAGGTCGGCTGAAACCCCGACACTATCTCTAGATAATGTAAATCCCAGAAGAACAGATCACTGATGGTTCTAAAGACGACTTAATAGTTCAAACTTGATGCAGCATTAAGTATCAAAAGAAACACCCAATCTATTACTACCGACTTACACTCCGTGAGATGATAGATAGCACATAGGAACCAACCAACCCTTAAACCTAGCCCTGTTGACCACATATTCTTGACGAGATAGGCCAACTACAAGATAGATCTAAACATTGACCTGATTCATACGCATTATATGATATATGACGCAGTAAAACTACTAATTCTAATGTATCATTGCGATGGAAGCATTAGAAACAGATAATCTTACCACTAATGACAGACATTTACCTGAGTTTGGGGATCGAGACGATGCAGCCCAAAGCCAAACAGAGTGTTCGTCTAAAAGGAAAAAGGATGGCGATGCGCCGAAGATTAGATTGATTCAATTGTTCTTGATACAGAGGGTCTTGGGTCCTATTTATACCCAATATACAAATATCTTGCAACAACCCTGGAGTCTATCTAAACTACTATTTAAACATCATATTATCTCTAGCGGGACCCATAACGTGTTACAACTAACAATTTAACAAATCTCAGGATTATAGCTACAATTGCCGTTACAGGACTCTATCCATAAGTGGCAATATCTTTAAACGCGCAATTAGCAACCGAATCTCCTATTTATCTTTAAGTTTCTGCACTAAACACGGTTTCATCTCTTCTGAACTCAAAATCGGCTGTCAGCTGCTCCCACTCGATTTATCCTCAGCCGATTAGCCCTGCAGCCGATCGTTCTCTTAGCTGATACGACTCCTGTCTTCAGCCGATCCGATTCCACTTTGCCTTTTAAGACTTAGGAACCCAATTACCAAATTCCAGTGTTAACACATGCCCCCCAAGTCCGTAATACGAAGTGTTGCGGATTTGTTCGCCTATTCAAACTCTTGCTCCCTTCTTGGCCTAAACCGTCTCGGCTTCTCCCCAAGTGCTCTTTAAATACCCACCTTCCTTGGTCGAATCGCCTACGCCCTCCACGTGCGCTCGGCTTTCTTCTCGAACAAACTTCCTGCCTTTCTCTCTCCCCTCCGGTGACTCCATCGGCGTTCGACATCTTTTCCCACATTCTTCAAACTCGCCTTCATCCCCGAACTTCCCGATGGCCTCCGCCGCTGCATCGAGTACCTCCAACTCGCCTGCCACCACCATCACGCCGGCCACAACCGCAGCGCCATCTGCCGCCGCCACCGGGACTACTCCAGCCGCTGTTACAAACGAGTTTCCTCAGGTATTCTCTCTTGATCTACAATTTTACTCCCAACTCGCTTCTCCAAATATCTTTATACCAATGGTCCGTTTGGTGATTTTTCAGTTGTATTTTGTTTCATACTCTTACCAATTAATACTTTTCTCATCTCGAACCGTAAAACACCATCATTCCTAACTAGTACTTTTCTCTCCTTCTTTGAACTGTAGCACCTATCTCATCAAATACTCATCCCCAATTCGACACAAGAAGAGAAGTATTTCCTCGGACCTATCGGCAACACAGACCCAGCCGATGTAATCATAGCCGAAACCAACCGCATGCCTTTCAACACCGCCAAACCCTCTCTCTTCCACTGGAACGGAACATTCAAAGCTTGTCCATCTACTGACGCAGCCTGGACTGAATGGTATAAAAGGATACAGTCGGCCAAGTACACCCAATGGGAAGAGAGAAAACTCGCCCAATGCTTGGAATTGTCCATCGCTGGCATGGAGAAAGACGAGCCGCTTCTATCGGCTGCGACCTACTTTTGGAACGACAGTTTTAATGCCTTCATCTTTAGGCAAGGGCCGATGACCATTACACTAGCCGATGTATATATGGCAACTGGGCTGGACATCGAATCATCGGCTAACCCCTGCGTTTTGAACCGAAAAGGCCAACATCAGTTCAAAACCAAAGCTATCGGTGGATGGAGCGGCTTCATCGCCCAAAATATGAAAGATGGAACAGTCGGCCACCGGGAATACACCGCTTTTCTGATGATGTGGCTGGAAAAATTTGTATTCTGCGGATCGAGCTGTGGGCCGACCGCTAATTGGCAAATCATGGCCGAAGTCCTAGCCGACGGAAAGGAATTTGCACTGGGAAAATACCTCCTCGGCTACACATATCAAATGCTACATCAAGCCGCCACGAAAATAGCCGCCAACGCCCCAGTTAACACCGATGGCCCCTGGTGGTTTCTGCAAATCTGGCTGGTGTTGGCCACCCAGAATGTAGCTGGTCGGCCCCGTCTGACAGACGCCGGATTTCCACGGCTAGAGCCGATTGAAGACGAAGAAGGTAATCAGATTGACACCAGGCGATGCACGAACTACGGAGAAGCAGCCGCCGTCCATGAAGGCTCAAGGCAATCGGCCGAGCTATTGGCCGATTGGTTCACAGCCTTTTATGATGGGCTGTCTCGCGACAACCGCACCTGGCATTTCTACCCAGACCAAGGATCTTTTGAGCTACCGATTGACTTCGATTGGGATGACCTCAACTCAGCCGATAACCCGAGGTGTTGAGAGTTGTTCCTCGCCTCTCTGTCTCCCTGCATCCTGCCGACCGGGGTTCACCAAGGCCGATCAACAGCCCGGAGCTATGAATTCTACTACCCGGTATCGGCGGCGAGACAGTTCGGTCTTGGGCAACTATCCATCGGCTTCTTTTATGCCGATAAGATTGAAACTAGAGGGCGGTCGGCCAAGATTTGATAATGAATTGGCTGCCTAAACATAGCCGGCGCCCCCTTCGGCGACGCCAACACAATCACTCTGTCGACGAGGAGAAGCGTTGCTTACGACCGATGGCGGTCTGAACTTAAACGCCACATTTTTCACCAACGGCCGTCTTGCTACATCGACTTGCTCCTGCCGGATGAGATCCCCTCGGTATATCCCTGCTTCCAGCCGATGATTTCTTTCCCATGATTCATTCATTGGCCACATCAGCCGATTTAACCTTTGTGCTTCGACTTTGCAGGAAACAGAAATGAAGCGGCCGACGGTAAGCGACTCCGGACGCCCCATCAAATATAATTCAGGCATTCTGGACGTGGGGGGCCTTGCTCCGTCAGCTATCGGCTGGGGGGCGCCAAAACTATCATCCCTGTTGCGAGGGCAGGTGCGTCATCCGATCGCGCCGAAAAGAAAAACGGCACCACCACCGCGTTCGTCGGCTGCGCCTGCCCCCAAAAGGGTGAAGAAGACACAACTGGTCGCCTCGACCGACAGCCTTCCTCCTCTAGATCCGGCCATCGAGCAATTTCTCGATGCCGCTGTCCATGAAGAGGCGCCGACGGCTGCCCGTGCGACGGCCGAAACCGGGCTTCGAGCCCCGAGTCGGTGAACGCCCCAATTGACGCTTCGCCTGCCCTAAGCCCACCGACAAGACATCCTCCTGTAAGTTTTTTACTTCGTTGGGCTTGGTTTCGAGATGATCGCTTGCACCTGACTCGTCTGTTCTTCGTAGTTCAAAAAATTGGCCGGTCGCACTCCTCGCCCTGCACTGCCGGTAATCGTCTCTTACCCCTTTGTCTGTGGTAATTAGTCAGTTCGTCCGCTAATCCTTTCTTCTATAGCTCCCGCGATCTCCATCGGCTGTCCCCCAGGCGTTGGGCGACTGTACCGCGCCTGCTGGGGGCAGTGACGACACGCCGGCAAAGAGGGCCAGACAGCCATGGGCAATGATCCAGTCGAGCCAACAGTCCTGACGACGCGCGCCGACGGTAAGCTAACTGGTCTCAACCATTGGTTTTGCCAGGCCCCTGATCCTTTTTTCTCCCCTTCAGAACATGGCCGATCTTCTCAAGTTTGACTTGTCGGAGTTCGAGGAGCCCGGTGATGCCGGCGAGGAAGCACTCGCAGCGTCGGCTGAGGGCCTGAAGGCCACTTTAGCCGATATCAGCAACCGGCTGGAAGCCTCATTGGACGCGCTGGTAGTCGACTGCGGCTCGATACGCGCGCGGTTCAGAGATATCCAAGATCAGCTGCCGGATGCCGTAGCCAAAGCCATCATGCCGGTGACCTTCATGGAAGCCTATCAGTTAAAATACGAACGAGCCCGGCAGCGAGTCATTGATCGCCATGAGAGTCAAGCGTGATCGGCTGCCATTCAATCGACAAAAGAGGCCATTGAGGCCCGGAAGGCCGCCTTCGACCGCCTGAAAACGGAGCCGACGGCCAAGCTTGAGCAATTTCGCGCCCGCCAGGATCAATTGGTGGCCGACCTCGTTCAAATTACAAATGAAATTGACGTCCATGAGGAGTATATGGCTGATCTGTCGGCCAGGGTTGAAGTCGAGCGTCAAAGCATCAGGCGGCCGTGGCGCATTTGCGGGGCTTGGTGCAGAGCGCTCAACCAGTGGTGGGGTCCGAGGCTGACGACCTTAGGGCAATCAGCGAGATTGACCAGGTCAGACGGATAGCTTTGTCGGCCATAGCCGATTTCCTGAAGAAATGAGATTATAAAATGTCCGACCTTGTGAGGTCGGCTCGCGTTTCTGCAACATACTTGTGTTCTTGCGATGTAATTGGATAGCCTGTACTATTTGCGCTTGTAGATGCAATCGGCTATGTTCATAGGTGGGAATGCCCCTTGGCTATGTGCGGTGTCTCAACTTGTTTGGTTCAAAATCACCCCGAGGTGACGCCCTGACCTTTAGCGTTTATCCTTCGGACATTCGTCTCGCTAGCTATCGGCCGGTAATACCTGGTTACGTCGCCGATCTGTCTTCGTAGGCCGACTCCCTCGAACCTGTGCTTCAGGAACCCGTGAGTCCTGGGCGATGAGTATCCAGGCTTGCGCAGTCGCTGATTATTCAACGATTCCCGACGTTTCTAATGATGATCTCTTTGACTCTTGGGTTGGCAGCGACCTTTCACATCTAAAAACTGTATCTTTTCTTTCTATAAATAGGTTCCCCCGGCTCTTCCGAATAACTCATGGCCAAAGGCGACGAACCCCCAGTAGTACAACTCCCAGACTTCCAAGTCTTTGGCAAGGCTTCTCATGGCTTCTTCGAGCTCGTCGGTGAACCAGGTGGTTTCCCAACTCATCTATTCTCGCCATTTTCTCCCTTCGAATACTTAGGAACAGATTTCCTCGTAGCCGCCTCACCCACTTCGGGTGATCCTGGAGATTATGGAGACGCCGTACGAACTGTCGGTCAGCCAAGACCGACGAGTGAGGGCGCATCTGAAGCGCTTCAGGGAGTTGGAGGCTCGTTACCCGGCGGCCAGGCCTCCCTTTCATCTTGGTGGCATCCCGGCTGCTGCCCCCATGGCGTCCTCGACGCTCGTGCGCCTCGACCGGCTGGAAGGTAGGCAAGCCCAACTTGCCAACGAGCTACTGACCATGACCACCGACATAAGGGTCACTCGGCTGGAGCACCTGATCCTGGATGCTCTAGAGATGGAGACTGCGGAGCCCATTGAACGAGCCCTGGCGGCCATTAGGGAATACCTGGCGAACATGTAATCAAAGACGGCTTCGCGTCGATTCTGAATAAAGTTCATCTTAATGTTCCTAGTTTCATCTGACTTGGGGTTTTTCAACTTCTCTGGCTTGATTAATCAAAATCGGCTTGATTTTTGATTTTTTGACTGTTTATTTTTTACTGTCTCGCGCATGTGTATGCCCCCAAGTTTTGTTGATAGCTTTGATGTCGACAAAATTTGTGAGTCCGATGCGTTCGTTCATTCTGATCTCTGTCGGGGGGTCCTGAGCCGATCATGGGGCGTATGAGGTGGTGTATGCGAATGCCTAAAGGTGATGCCTTGTAAGGCATCGGCTGTCGTGGATCAGCCTATTGTGACGATAACCGACTCACGCATTGATCCACACCCTTGGGTAGTATTTCTTTAGATATTTTCCGTTGAGGGCCCTTCCGAATACCTCCCTGTCCAGCCCTTTTAGCATGTAAGCTCCTTTAGAGACGAATTTGTGGATCTTGAAAGGCCCCTCCCAATTTGGTGACCATTTGCCAAACTTGTTGTCTCTAGACCCTATCGGCAGTATAAGTTTCCAAACGAGTTCGCCTTTCTCAAATAATTTAGGCACAACTTTTTTATTGTAATGTCTGGCTACTCGTTCCTTATCTTTTGTTACTTTTTCTAAAGCTCTCATTCTGGATAAAGCGAGATCCTCCGACTCATCTATCATGAGGTTATAATAATCGTCGGCCGTGAGCTGGTCTTGTAGCTGAATGCGCCTTGAGCCGACGACACTTTCTCATGGGAGCACCGCTTCATGTCCATAGACCAGCTTGTATGGGGGAACTTGGATTGACCCGTGGCATGCCATCCGATACACCCATAATGATTCGGCCAATCGGGTGTGCCATTGCTTAGGATGCTCAGATATCTTTCTTTTAATCAGCTTCATCAAGCTTTTGTTTGATGCTTCGGCCTGTCTGTTGGCTTGCGCGTAATACGGCGAAGAGTTAAGTAGCTTGATCCCATGCCTCGGCAAACTGGATGAACTCGTCCGAAACAAAGATGGACCCCTGGTCGGTCGTTATTGTTTGCGGAATGCCGATCGATAGATGATGTGTTCTTTGACAAACTCGATTGCGTCTTTAGAATCCACTTTTTTGAGGGGGATCGCTTCCACCCATTTTGTGAAATAATATGTGGCTGCTAGGATAAATTTGTGCCCCTTGCTTGAAGGTGGGTTGATCTGGCCGATCATATCAATGCCCCATCCCTGAAGGGCCACGGCTTGATGATTGGGTTCATGGCCGACGCCGGCGCTCGTTGTATCGTGCCAAACTTTTGGCAGTCTTGGCACCCTTTATAGTATTTGAAACAATCTTCCAGCATTGTCGGCCAGAAATACCCAGCCCGGCGAAGTAGCCATTTCATTTTGTGTGCCGATTGATGCGTGCCGCAGATTCCTTCGTGTACTTCCCCGATGGCCACTGTGGCTTGATCGGCCCCCAAACACTTGAGTAGTACGCCATCGATCGTCCGATAGTATAAGTCTTCATCGAGCAATACGTACCGTAGCGCTTTGTATCGTAGTTTCCTTGTGGCCGACTGAGAAGGGTCTTTGAGATAATTGTAGACGTCAAACCTCCAATCGTCGGTTGTGATGATGGTCACACCTACGTCGACGTCTCTCAGCATCGGCCGGTAGCCCGATGCTCCTTGAGCTAAATCATTGGCCTCCGTATTCTGCTCCCTGGGGATATGCTTCAAAGTGACTAGCCGGAAACCATCCATTAACTCTCGGCATTGTTGATGATAAACCATCAGTGCGTCATTTTTGCACTCATATTCTCCTGATAATTGGTTGATGACGAGCAACGAGTCTCCCATTATCTCGACTGCGTCAGCTTTCATCTCCTTGAGCAGAGTTAGCCTTTGAGAACGGCTTCATACTCGGCTTGGTTATTCGTAGCGTGGGGGTCGATGGCGAAAGCGAACTCGAAGCTTGCCCCCCTGGGCGAGATAAGGACTAAGCCGATGCCACAGCCGTTGGTGCACACCGAGCCATCGAAAGTCAAAGTCCAAGGCATAATTTCCACGGAGCTGATCGAATTGTTTCTATGTTCCACAATGAGATCGGCTATGGCCTGTCCTTTTACTGCTCTTGGAGCCTGATACCTCAGATCGAACTCTGTCAGCGCGAAGATCCACTTTCTGATCCTTCCTTTGAGCATTGGAGCCGATAGCATGTACTTGACTACATCGGCTTTGCAAGTTACCGTGCATTCATTGGACAGCAGATAGTGCCTTAACTTTGTACATGAGAAATAGAGGTACAGACATAACTTCTCGACGGGTGAATACCTGGTCTCTGCATCTAGTACCTGCCGGCTGAGATAGAAAATGGCCCTTTCTGTGCCGTCGACATCTTGGATTAGGACAGAGCCGATTGACTTGTCGTCGGCGAACAGGTACAGCTTGAATGGCATTCCCTTTTGTGGGGGCATTAGAACTGGAGGGGAGCTTAGATAATCTTTTATGTTGTCTAGCGCTCTCTGTTGATCTTCCCTCCATGTGAATGTCTGATCGGCCTTAAGCCGAAGCAATGGTGTGAACGGCTTCATTTTTTCTGAGAGGTTAGCTATGAACCGTCTGATGAAGTTTATCTTTCCGATTAATGACTGAAGTTGTCTTTTATCCTTAGGGGGTTGAATTGTCTTGATAGCATTGATGCTCCTTGCGTGACTTCAATCCCTCTTTCATGGACGAGGAACCCTAAGAATTGCCCGGCCGATACGCCGAACGCACATTTAAGCGGATTCATCTTCAAACCATATTTTCTCGTCCGCTCCAGCACTTGCCTCAGATTGGCGACGTGGCTTTCTATCTCTCTTGACTTGACGACGACGTCGTCAATGTATATCTCTACTAGTGCGCTGATCATATCGTGAAAGATGTAATTCATTGCCCTTTGATATGTTGCCCCAGCGTTCTTTAAGCCAAACGTCATCACCACCCACTCATAGAGGCCGATCGCACCAGGGCATCGAAAAGCTGTCTTGTGGATATCCTCCTCGGCCATGAATATCTGGTAATATCCCATGTTGCCGTCCATGAAACTGATGATTTTGTGGCCTGAGGCAGCGTCGACGAGCAGATCGGCTATTGGCATTGGGTATTCGTCTTTTGGGGTCGCCTTGTTCAAGTCTCTGAAGTCGATGCATACCCGAAGTTTGCCGTTCTTCTTCAATACTGGGACGATATTAGAGACCCATTCGACGTATCGGCAAGGCCGAATGAATCCTGCGTCGTATAGCCGAGTGATTTCGGCTTTGATTGCGTCGTACATATCGGCCTTGAACCTCCTGGGAGGCTGTTTGAATGGCCGATATCCTGCCTTGATCGGCAGCTGATGGACCACTATCGATCGGCTAAGACCGGGCATCTCGAAGTATTCCCAAGCGAAACAATCTTTATATTCTTTTAGTAATTCAATAAGTTGGGATCTACAATGAGGAGATAAATTTTTGCTAATGTACGTCGGCCTCGGTTTATCACCAGAGCCGATGTTGATTTCCTCTAACTCGTCGGCCGACGTGAAGCCTTGTCCTAACTTGCCATCGTCTTCGTCCGCGGTGGCTACGCCGAGAACGCTGGAGCCCTCCACCATGTCTTGTTCAAAGCAACAGCTGCGGCTCGTCGCTTCCGATGGGCTGTATTGTCGAATTGGACACATTTAGAAAATTGGCTTGCCAGATTTTCCCAGATAAACAGTCGATGCCTTCCATTTCCCAAAGTGGCAAATCGGCACTGACGACACTAACTGACCTGTCGGCTGGCACGATCTTGATTTTGTCGCCGTCCCACTGGATGAGACTCTGGTGCATTGTAGAAGGGATGCAGCAATTAGCGTGGATCCAGTCCCTTCTGAGCAGCAGGCTGTAAGACCCCTTCCCGTCGATGACAAAGAACGTTGTGGGCACAGTTTTGTTGCCGATGGTCAGTTCGACGTTGAGAACGCCTTTGGTCTCCGATGGGTTGCCACCGAAGTCCTTGAGTATCATGTTGGTTTTTATCAGGTCTTCAACTCTTTTTTCAAGTTTTCTGAAAGTCGCATAAGGCATGAGGTTGATTGCTGCTCCCCCATCGACCAGCATTTTGGAGACCGGCTTACCGTTAACGAATCCTTTAACGTATAACGATTTCAGGTGCCGATTTTCGGTTCCTTCGGGCTTGTCGAAGATGGCCTGGTCCGGCGAGATTGTTAGTTTTGTTGGGTCATCTTCGACAGCATCTGCGTCAGCTTTGGGGGCGCCGAACTCAGCCGGCAACACGAAGACCATGTTGACTGATGCGGTAGCTTTACCCTTCCCTTTGGCTGTCCTTCTGGCTTGGTCGGCTCGGCTTTCCTCGGCTTGCTCTTCATTGGCCGTAGGGTTCTCCCTCTTGGGTACCCACTGTCTTTTGATTTTACCCAGCCGACGGCGTTGCTCGTAGATCATTTGTCGCACCTCGTCTTCTCTTCCTTCACGCTTGAGCCGTTGAATTCTCCTCTTCTGGGTCTTTGTAAAGAGATCGGACAGGCACCATTGGGGGTTGGCCGATTCCTCATCGTCGGCTTTTTCGTCATCGCGGTTGTCTCCATCCCGGTTCTCGTCGATGAAGAAGTCCTGATGGATCGGACCGAGCCGATCGTGGACAGGTCGCCGTCTTTGGTTTAGCTGGACGGCTCTGGGGATGAGCCGGACTGGGCTTGCAGATGATGAACTCCCGCGTTCGTCATTGTTATGGTGACCGTTACATGCTGAGCAATCTTCCAATGTTGGTAGCCTCATGCCGGATTCCCAGCAATGCCTGAAGAAGCCGCAATGCCAATGTGGATCGACATCGTCACGGTTTGCCATGTACCGTCGGTTCTGAACACTTGGCTTGTGCCGGCGAGGTGCTTCGTTACAAATTTCTTCACGCCGAGACTGGTATTGATGACAGTGTTGGCTTTGTTCATGGATCGGCTGTCGGCCAGCCGATCTGATGACTGGGCACACCATATTAATTTGTACGGTGTGGTATCCAGTCTGGTTGTCTCCTGCTTCGGCCTCGATCATCGTATTGGCTAAGCCGTGCGCCATTCTGTCCTGTCGATCAGCTCGCCCGGGGCCGGCATGGACTGTGTTGACTGGGAACGGATTGCCGTCTACTTTCATGGACCGATTTGAGTCGGCGAACTTTAACTTCCCGGCCTCGATGGCCGACTGGATTTGCTACCTGAAGACTTTGCAATCGTTTGTGGCATGAGACGTGGAGTTGTGCCACTTGCAGTACTTCTTCTTTTTCAATTCTTCGGCCGACGGGATCACATGATTTTCAGGCAACTGAATCTGTTTTTCTTTGAGCAGTAAATCAAAGATCTTGTCGGCTTTAGTGATGTCAAAATCATATTTTTCTTCTTTAGCTGTCTTCAGTAGCCATTGGCAGACGATGGCCTTCTTGTTCTTGGCCCATTCGGCTGCCGCCACTTCTGTTTCATCGTCGTCGGACCCGTAATCTGAATCGATGATGACCTGGGTTATGCTTTTGACGGCCTTTCGGGTTTCTTGAAAACGCTGTTTGTGGGCCGTCACCTTCTGCGCCAGGTGGGCTAGACTATCGAAGTCCTGCGCAGACAATCGTTCCCTGATCGGCGCGATCAAACCATGGAAGGCTAAATCGGCCAGCTGAGCATCTGATAGCACCAGGCTGTAACATCGGCTTCTCATTTCTCTGAAGCGTTGAATGTAGTCTTGGACCGATTCATTGTGTTTCTGCCTGACGCTGGTGAGGTCCGACAACTTCATTTCATGGTTGCTGGAATAAAAATAGCTGTGAAACTGTTTCTCAAGATCGGCCCAACTCTGGATTGAGTTGTAAGGCAGCGAAGAGAACCAGGTGAAGGCCGATCCTGAAAGAGAGTAGGGAAATAACCGAACTCTCAAGGGGTCCGTGGCCGATGCTTCATCGCATTGTGCCAAGAATCGGCTGACATGTTCATAGGTAGAGACATTGTCTTATCCTGAGAATTTGGAGAAGTCCGGAATCTTGTATCGGTTGGGCGGCGGGACCCTTTCGAAATGTTCCGGATAGGGGTACCAATACATATTCCCTGAATCATTTGGTTTGAGGCCGAACTGATCCCGCATGACGTCTGCGATTAGCTCGGCCCAGGCTCGTTTATCTTGCTGTATCGGCTCGTATGGGTCATACGGCATGGGTGCTTGCCGATACAGCTGTGACGGTGTCTAAGGTCTGTAGTGATCCTGACGGCCCCCTTGGTATTGGTAGCGATGATCAGCGGGCGGCAGCCGAGGCTCCTGTTGTGGCGTTGGTGGGTCTGGGAACAACTGTCGGCCCCTGACATTCTGCCGCCTGCCAGGATCAATCGGCTCTGGCTGCCGATTATTATGTAATACGTTGTCGAGTTGACCTTGAGGCAACGGTTGTTGTCGGTCTAAAATAGTGACCGCTGGCCTTACAGCCGTCTCGCCTGGACTCAAGTGGCCGATTCCTCCTGGCGGGTTGGGTTGCGCTATTAGTGGAAGCGGCCGATCCTAGGTGACTAGTGTCCTGTAACCAGGAAACTGGCCATCCGCGAAATACGTGGGGCCTCGTTGCAGCTGCTCAGCCACCTTGGCATCAACCACGTGAGAAATCATATTATTGAGGGTGTTGACTAGGATGCTGCTTTGGTTGACCAGCGCGTGATGAACAGCCGAGTCGATCTGATCTTGTAAAGAGTATACGGCTGGATCATCTTGCACTTGAGTTGGCTCTTCCACCTTCTGCTTGCCTTTCGCATCGCTTGACGAGGATGCCTTGGTATCGTTCAGGCTGAATTTGTACTTTTGGTGCATAGTTCCAGACCTTGTTTGGGCGAAGGATTGAAGGTAATTATTCTGGAGCTCCTCCACCATTTTCTTGTATTCGGCTTGCTGTTCGGCCGATAGTTGTTCCATCTTTACAGGTACGACATTGTCCTGTGTGATGCCAGGGATCTTGGGATCGACCATCTTGCCGGCAGAGTCTATTCGGCCGAGTCGAGCCGACAAAGACAGTCCCACTGGACGTGCCAAGAAGCGTGTTGACGAGAAATCTCTCTCACGCGCTGGCCTGGGAGATCTGCTTGACTCCAGTGCAGGTCCTTCTTGGCTGTCTAAAGCGTGTAGAGCGTGCCAGTTGATTTGGTCTGCCAATCAACAAGATAAACAAGGAAGTGTTCGTTAAGCGTTAGGTTAGATCCCCACGGGATCGGCCAAAGAAATCCATGGATGTATACATATTATTCTAGACCATATTTGGGCCAAGCGACTGGAATGTATCGGACACGCCGAGACGGCCATCAGCTGCCCGATCCAAATATAACGAAGAATAATAGGTATACAGATCAATAGCCTAGCCGATACTGGGAAACTAACGTCGGATCGGTGGGTATTCCAACGAGCCTCATGTGAAGATAATATAAAAGATAGTCCTAACACAAATCTAGTAACAATCACGTTAAAAGAAACACGTTAGGGCAAATAAGGTCGGCTGAAACCCCGACACTATCTCTAGATAATGTAAATCCCAGAAGAACAGATCACTGATGGTTCTAAAGACGACTTAATAGTTCAAACTTGATGCAGCATTAAGTATCAAAAGAAACACCCAATCTATTACTACCGACTTACACTCCGTGAGATGATAGATAGCACATACGAACCAACCAACCCTTAAACCTAGCCCTGTTGACCACATATTCTTGACGAGATAGGCCAACTACAAGATAGATCTAAACATTGACCTGATTCATACGCATTATATGATATATGACGCAGTAAAACTACTAATTCTAATGTATCATTGCAATGTAAGCATTAGAAACAGATAATCTTACCACTAATGACAAACATTTACCTGAGTTTGGGGATCGAGACGATGCAGCCCAAAGCCAAACAGAGTATTCGTCTAAAAGGAAAAAGGATGGCGATGCGCCGAAGATTAGATTGATTCAATTGTTCTTGATACAGAGGGTCTCGGGTCATATTTATACCCAATATACAAATATCTTGCAACAACCCTGGACTCTATCTAAACTACTATTTAAACATCATATTATCTCTAGCGGGACCCATAACGTGTTACAATTAACAATTTAACAAATCTCCGGATTACAGCTACAATTGCCGTTACAGGACTCTATCCATAAGTGGCAATATCTTTAACCGCGCAATTAGCAACCGAATCTCCTATTTATCTTCAAGTTTCTGCACTAAACACGGTTTCATCTCTTCTGAACCCAAAATCGGCTGTCGGCTGCTCCCACTCGATTTATCCTCAGCCGATTAGCCCTGCAGCCGATCGTTCTCTTAGCCGATACGACTCCTATCTTCAGCCGATCCGATTCCACTTTGCCTTTTAAGACTTAGGAACCCAATTACCAAATTCCAGTGTTAACAGAGGTGGGTAGTTTTTATCCTCAAAAGCCAGAAAAGCTCATCCTGGTGGGCTTCTAGCTTTTAACTTTTGTTCAGAAATGCCAAATGGCTTTTGAGAAACTAAACATAGAAACTAGCTGTTTCTTTCACTTATTGTCTACTACAGGCTGAAAAGCCAGAAGCTGGTGTAAAGAAACAGATTCGTAATTACCTATTAATAATATCTCCCGCTTCCCTTTTGTGAACATTAACACAAGCCAGCGATCGGTGCCTCAGGAGCTTCCAGACGCACCCACCGTGTTGCCCAGCTTCCTCGGCCAGCCGCCGCACCACTGCCTTCCTGCGCCGTCGCTACGCCCCATGATGCCGCCTCTCAGGCCGTCGCGACCGGCGACGTCGCTCGCCTCGTCGCGCGGCCTCTTCGCGCCCATGTCCGGCGCCGATAGCTTCCGTCCCCTGACTGCCTGGATGACCTAGAGCAGCAGCATTACGCCGTCCATGTTGAGGCACCACCGATCGGGCCCACCACCGCCGCTGCCCGCCCTTCGTGCCGCCTCCCGGCTGGGCGACGTACGGCTCGTCTTGATAGCCTCCAGAAGGTTAGACACGACCGACTTGCTAGGCAGCACTGCCGTTGAACCATCGATGCCGGCGCTGGTGCCAACATTATTAGCGTCGCCGGTGGAGATGGCGGTGAGGGTGATCACCAGGTGGGCGCAGGCTGAACACGCCGGTGAGGAGGGAGCGGCTGAGCAGCTGCATTATATGTGAAATTACTATACTATCTAATAATTCCCAGTTCTTCTCGGTTTCCTTCTAGTTCTTTCTTTTGAGTTCCTCCTGTTTTTTTATCGGTGGATCTAAAGTGATGGACGATCCTCATTTTTTCTAACCTTCTATTATTTGTTTTCCTTACTAGCTAGAATTGGCCCATATACGCAAAATATGCCGGCATTGGTGAAGATCGGGCAGTGGGGTGGATTTGGAGGGTCAGCTAAGGACATCACCGTGACACCCATCAAACTCACCGGCATGACAATTCGTAGCGGAAATGCGATCGATTCCAAAAGCTTCTCCTACAGTGGCATTGATGGACAGGAGCATATCGTGGGCCCATGGGGTGGTAACGGTGGAAGGGCTACCACGGTACGTACGGTGAACAATCTCAATGCTTGATTTGATTAGTTAAGCTTCTCGTATTCCAAATTAACTGACCTAATAACTAATAACTATTCCCTCTGTTACAAATATTCTAACTTGTTTGCGGGATTATTAAAGAGAGGCACCATTCAAATTAATTTAATTTCTTTGACAAAAATCCTGCTCTCTCTAATGTCAAATATTAACTTGTGTCTAGATAATATTCACTTATCAACTTTGGCGCTCGTCTTTTTAAAGAGATCTTATCTATGCTCAAAAGTATGACAAAACAATATTTTTTGTAATTACTCCGTATGTTCTTGCAGATCATGTTAGGCCCTACGGAGCACGTGATAGAAGTTTCTGGAACCCATGGCAAATTGGACTCGTAGCTGATCTTGTGACATACCTTAAGATTGTCACCGATGTTACCACATATGAGTTTGATGTGCGTAGTGGAACAAACTTTAGTCTCCCGCTGCTGGGTGGCGTCCATTTTATTGGTTTCTTTGGACGCTCTGGAGATCTTATCGACGCGATTGGTGTCTATGTCCGCCCATGATGATTCACGTCACCTATCAACATTATATCTATAACGCAAGTAGTCTTTCATACAAATTTTGTTCTGCGCCGGCTATTTTGCAGAAAACCCCTTGAGTTTTTTAAAATTACCCCGTAGTTCTCCGGCTATTTAAAAAACCCAGTTAAAGAAGAAAAAGTGGTTATTTTGCAGAAAACACCTTGAATATTTATAAAATTAATACGCAGTCCCAATGTTGAAAAGAAAGGGATGGCTTAGATGAAAAAAAGACCTCATGTGTTCCTCTCTTTCGGCCCTATTCGCGTCGCGCCCTGCGCCGCGCCTGCGCCCCTCCCTCCCGTCGCTGCTCAGAGCTCCCGCGCTGCCTCCTGGACCTTTGTCCTCCGTCTGCTTCCCTCCCTGTGTCGTCGTCCCGTTGCAACGTACGGGCATTTTGCTAGTCTATATATAAAGCAAGTAGTGTTTCCACCCAAATTTTGTTTTGCCTGGCTATTTTGCAGAAAACCCCTTGAGTTTTTTCAAAATTAACCCGCAGTCCGTCTGACTATTTTAAAAAAACACAATTAAAGAAGAAAAAAGTGTTATTTTACAGAAAACCCTTTGACTGTTTATAAAATTAACCTGCAGTCCTAATGTTGAAAAGAAAGAGAGGGCTTGGATGAAAAAAGACCTCATACGTCTCTCTCTTCTGCTCCCATCCGCGCTGCGCTTGCGCCCCTCCCTCCCGTCGCCGCCTGGACTTTCGTCCTCCGCCTGCTTCCCTCCCTGCATCGTCGTCCCGTTACAACGCACGGACATTTTGCTAGCTATCTATAAAGCAAGTAGTGTTTCTATCCAAAAATTTTATTCTGCCTAGCTATTTTGCAAAAACCTCTTGATTTTTTCCAAAATTAACCCGCAGTTAGGGGTGGATACCGGCTCGGCTCGGCTCGGCTCGGCCAGCTCAGCTCAGCTCGGCTCGGCTCGGTAGAGAGCCGAGCCAGGAGGCTCGGCTCTCGGCTTGGCTCGGTTCGGCCGGCTCGGTAGAGAGCCGAGCCTCCTCGGCTCGTTTAGCTCGCGAACACAATTGCTCGTGCGCCGGCTCGTTTAGCTCGCGAGCCACTTTAATACAGTGCAATTTATGTACAAATTATATTTTATTTTTAGTCTATTAAACATGCAAATATACAATTGAAAAAAATGAAAAGTGATACATTAAGTCCATAATTAATGTAATAACACTTGTCCATCGACAATTATCCATGCAAATGTAATGATGTAACTAGATTAAATATTATTACTATTATAATCTAAAGCATTAGATCCATATTGACCATCACAAAATTATAAAAATTATTGATTTATTCACATCAACAACAAAACAAGCAAAAGAATAGCAAAACAAGCAAAACATTAGGCCCTACTTTTGCATCTGGCTCGTTGAGCTCACGAGCAGCTTGCGAGCTGACTCGAGCTGGCTCATTATAGCTAACGAGCTAAACCCTTGGCGCAGCTCGTTAGCATTTCTCAACGAGCCGAGCCGAGCCATCCACGAGCCGAACGAGCTAGCGAGCCACGAGTATTTCGTCAGCCCTACCCGCAATCCCAATGCTGAAAAGAAAAGGAGGGCTTGGATGAAAAAAAGACCCCCTTCGCTCCTCCCTCCCTGCGCCCCTCCCTCTCATCCCCATCTGCGCCGCGCCCAGCATCGCGACTGCGCTCCTCCCTCCCATCGCTGCTCGGAGCTCCCGCGCCCCTCTGTGCCGTCCTCATCCGTGTCGCGCCTCGACTTTACCCGTTGCAACGCACGGGCACAATTGCTAGTATATATATATATACTAGTAAATATGTCCGTGCGTTGCAACAGACGTCATTTTATAAAAAGTCTTTTTTATTAAACATTTAATGGTTTTCTGCAAATCTTTTGCACCAAGGGGTTTCTTATATTTCAGAAGTTTGAAAGCGTGGTGGAACCTCCTACCTTGATAACCTTGAAATGCCTAAATTTGAACCAGAGGAAAGAGGAAATATGTATAGATTATGAGCTTAGTGAAAGTATAGATGAATATTATATTGCAAGTTCTAGTATAGAATGTATAGGATTATAATCTTTTACACCAAATTGGTATAGAGACATTTAATTAAAAAAGATATAGAAAGAATTGTTCATAGATTAGAAGACATCCAAATAATAGGAGAAATCCCAATGAAATATTGGGAGAAAAATTCAATCATTTGTAAAATCAATATAATAAATCCAGACTATATAATCAAAACATGTCCAATAGAGGCAACCCCAAAAGATATAGAAGAATTTAAAATGTATATATAAGAACTGTTAAAATTAAGAGTAATAGGGGAAGTAGGAGCCCTCATAGATCGGCTGCTTTTATAGTAAGAAACATACCGAAGAAGTTAGAGACAAATCCAGGATGGTCATAAATTATAAAAGATTAAATAATAATACAATTGAAGATGCTTATAACATCCCTAATAAACAAGAATGGATCAATAGAATACAAGGTAGTAGTAATATTTCTCGAAATTTGACCTAAAGGCCGGACTCTGGCAAGTAAAGATGGCAGGGGAGTCTATAGAATGGACCGCATTCATATGTCCTCAGGGACATTATGAATGGCTTGTAATGCCACTAGGTCTAAAAAACACACCTGCCATATTCCAAAGAAAAATACGAAAACCAAGAATTTATATTAGTCTACATAGATGATTTGCTAGTCTTCTCAAAAACATATAAAGAACATATCGCACATTTAGAGATATTTTTTAGAAAGGTAGAACAAAATGGGTTAATTTTATCCAAAAGAAAAATGGAAATATGCAAAGAGAAGATCAACTTCCTTGGCCATGAAATAGGAGAAGGCAAAATACATTTAAAAGAACATATTGCTAAGAAAATTTTACAATTTTCTGATGCTATGAATGATAGAAAAACAATTGCAACAATTCTTGGAAATTGTAAATTATGCTAGAAATCATATTAATAATCTAGCAAAATTAGCAGGACCTCTATATGCTAAATTGAGAAAAAATGGTCAGTGATATTTTAATTCTGAAGACATTAAATTAGTAAGGTTAATAAAATAAAGGGTGAAAAAACTAAAGCCTCTAGAATTGCCTTTAGAAGAAAATTATTTCATTATTGAAACAGATGCATCGCAACAAGGTTAGGGTGTTGTATTAAAACAAAGACCTACTAAATATTCACCTAAATCAGAAGAAAAAAATATGTAGGTATGTCTCTGGAATCTATAAATTAAAAATAGTAAATAACACAGATCAAGAAATTCTAGCAATAATCAATACTATAAATGCCTTTAGGTTATATCTAGGGTTCAAAGAATTTATGGTTAGAATGGATTGCGAAGCAATATATAGATATTATAATCAACTTAATAGCAAAAAAAGTTCTACTAGAAGATGGATTTTATTTGAAGATATCATTACTGGAAATGGATACAAAATTATATTTGAACATATTAAGGGAAAAATAATCATTTACCTGACATGCTCTCTCATGTACCTTTGTTGCAGGAATGAAGAAATCCATGAGCTACAATGGAGTTGAATTCTTTACATTTGGAGAAGACAACAAACTTAAAGTATTTCCACCAAATACTTACAAGTTTAAACCAAAGACTCATATAGTATTAGATGAAGTCCAAGAATGCATCTTAGACAATTTCTGGTACCAATATAATAATAAGAGAGAAGAAAAAGGTTACATGCTATCAATATTAAATAGTCTTGCTAAATATTTTCATCTAATAAATGAGCTAATGCCAACCTCAGAAAATAACAAAATAATACAACAAAAACCTATATATGTAGTGTTTGATGGAAAACTCCCAGGAGTTTATATATCTTTCGAAGAGATAGTAGCCCAAAAATTAAATGCAAAATTAATGGGGGGCTTATCATGGAAAAAATATAGATATAGATGAAGCATTAAGCCAAGCTAGGAAAATATTAGGAATAAACTACTATTTGGAGCCAGCCGCAAAAGAATATATAAAAATGCAAAAAGGCCAAAAATAAGAAAGCACCAGAAACCCCATATTATGAAAATATTAAGAATGAAGGGTCATCCAAAAAACCTACATATAAAGAATGCTTAATTAAGGGAGTTGATCCCTTGGATGGAGAATATATTGATTGGAAAATAATTGAAAATTTTGAAGAAGCATCAACCTCAATTAAAAAAATAATTAAAAGAAGAAATACTTAAGGAATTAAAATAAGAAATGAATAACAAATTTGAAGAAATAAAAAAAACATATGATGAAAAATTTGATGTTTCTTTCTCTGATGTTGATACCATGGATATGTGTGGTCATGGGCAGCTAGACCAATGAAGCAATATAGCTAAACTACTAAATTTTGATAATAAAAGTCAATTTTCTGGTGGGGTAAGCCCAACCCCAACCGTAATAAAAATAATTCTGAATCAATCCAAAAATACTTTTGGTGAAGAGACACTTCACTGTAAGAGAATATAATCTTTCGGTTGAAATGACATTTCACTGTAGAGAATATAACATCTGGCATAAAAGGAATGGCAAAGGTACAAAGGTGTCTCCACCTCAGGCAAAATAAAAGGCAAAGTAAAGAAAAAGAAAGCCCTTCTTCATGATGCGAGCCAGCTTGTGAATCCACAGTATCAAGAAGATAAGCTCGAAGCACTTCAGAGCATCCTTCTCCATCCCCTATAAAAGGAGGAGCCTGCCCAGTTAAGGAACACACACCGCAAGAAGGAGCTTCCCACTTAGAGCCTTCAAGCAACCCACTAGTCTTATAGTAGTATTTTAGAATCCACCTTGCCAGCATAGTTGAGCAAGGAGTGTAATATTTAATCAGTGTAAGGTAAGAAAAACTTGTTTGTATTCTCTTCGGGGTTCCCAAAAGGGAAAACCGTATGTAAGCTTACCTGTTTAATATAAAGTAATTTTCATTATTTATCCCTGTCTGTTTGTTCTAGTCAAGCGTTTATGCTAGGGACCCGAGAAACCTCTTCGGTCGTTCTCGTTTCTAGCCTGTATCTTGCATAGGCGTCTAGAGAACCCTGTGTCCGTAGAGAAGTGTTCCCTTTGGGTGGAACTGCCTGGGGAGACGATAAATTCTTAGCTAGATCATTTGTGACTAGGGATATATAGTTTTAAGTTGCTTCTAAGAAGACAGGTAGGTGAGGCATACGACGAGTACCGAGTAGGATTTTAAACTTCTGAATCAAGCACCGGCCGTTTAGGATTCGCCACCATGCAAAGATCCAAAAATTTTCGAATAATTCGGCGATGTGAACAGTAAAAGCGAACAGTAAAAGTGAATAGTAAAAGTAAGCAATAAAAGTAAGTGAATAGTAAAAGTGAATAATAATTAATCAAATATAGTCAAGTGCAGACTAGTTAGTCTCTTTGTATTTTGGAGATAGAAATAAGTGGTATTAGAGCCAGTCATCATAGAAAAGCTAAATTGAGAAGTTAATATTGGAAAAGTTATAACTACCAAAGAAAATATTAATATAAGGTGTAGACTAAATCATATCGAAGACCATAGTTGGCACTCTAACAATAGTCAGCTAAATTTAATTATTGATCTAATCTATAATTTTTATACAAATTGGGATAAAAGGCAAGAAGACTTAGAGCAAAAAATTGAAGAAGTACATAAAGAACGAAAACAGATTGAAGAACAATATTTTCTTGTTAACAACAAATTAAATTCTGCATTAAAATTGCTAGAGGAATATAAGACAAGGCAAAATAAGATCTCGCAAAGCATGACTATATCGAGAATTATTAGAAAAGATAAAATCTAGTGAAGGAAAGAAGATAGTTTTGGCTTCATCAGGTATAATTGCATCCTCACAAGCCATTAATTCAGAAAAATGGACTTATCTAAAAGTCTCTTCAGAAGAATAGCAAACAGAGATGACAGATCTTTAAGTTATACTGAAAAGCAAAAAGGCAAATATGAAGACATAGATGAGCTGGAAGATATTACAGAAGTAGACAAACAGCTCGAAAGATATCAAAGAGATACTCTGAGAGCAATAAGACCTCAACAAGTATACTACATGGGATTCTTTGAGAATAAAAATGGGTTATACAGAATATCTAGAGAAATAAAATTAAGTGTTCTAACCAAGCCAGTAGATTTAAAAATAGTGGCTAAAGAATTTGAAAATGGGTTAACATATTCAGGATATAAGTATATTCACCAAGGTATGTATATAATAGGAATCAAAGGAATGACAAGGAGAAAATTAGGTGCTAAAGTTTTAATAACCTTATTAGATAAGAGATGGGACACAATAGATAAAGCCTTACTAGGTTATTTAAAAGGAGATATGAATGAGAACATGTTGATAACTTATATAGCACATGATTTAATGATGCCTATAAAAGAATTCATAGATAAAATGAGTCTTGGTTTTCAAACAAAGGGATATGAAGAATTTAAAGGGACAAATTTGATAGTAAGCGTAGAATTTATAGGAAGATTAACTAATAGAAGTGCCTCTAAATACAAAATAAATGTAAATGATGTGATTGAAAAAATGCATTCGAAAGGAATAGTATTTATGAGCCCCATGACAATAGATTCTGAAGAAAGAGCAGGAGAACAATGGCAAATTAGTGAATTTATAAAAAATAAAACTTTGAGTCAGCCCGAAAACTACATAAGTTACCAAGATAGAAAAGGGAATGTTAGTATTAGATTTACAAACTATAAATCTAGAACCACAGAAGACTTGGATGCAGAATCATCCAATAGAAATATAATAAATACTAATACCAGACATAATGTCTCAGAGTTTATGGCAAAATTAGATCAAGATAGCGAAATAAAATATTATGAAGAAAAATTAAAGGAAATAAATGAAGAATACAATAATTCAATGAAGAGTGAGTGGCCTAAAATAAGAGACAAAGAACTTTATTTCTATAGAGAATTATCTAGGGTAAAGAAACTAAAAAAGAATAAAAGTATGGCATTAGAAATTTCCAACACCCAAGAAACCAAAGTAGAACAAATAAAGCGAAAGAGCAGTGAAAATGACAAAGGAAAGCGAAAGCTTGATAAAGGTTTAAGTGAAGAAGAACAATGGAAAGAAAATGAAAGGTTATTTCTCGAAAGTTATGAAGAATAAATAAATCTAGTAAATGAAATGGAAGATATAGAATATGAAATAGATAATGCAGAACAATACAATGATTTTATAAACTCTTTAGATGATGTAGGTTTGCACAACCTTGACAATGCAATGGAAGCTATGGAAGTAGAATTAGGAATAGGAAAGAGGAAAAGATATAAGGAAGGTACTGTAAAGAATGAAGGGGAAAGAGAAAGACCAGCCAGGGCAGCAGGAAAGTGGCCCCCAGATAGAGAAGATTTTTCATATAATTATATTCCAGGACAATATAGGCATATGGGCACTAAAAGGAGAGACTTTGAGAAACCTATTAAATTCCAAAATCAAAGGAGTGATGGTGCTATATTAAATTTAGCCGCACATGACCCCATTGACTGGCCCAATATTATTAGCATTTGGAAAGGGTTAATAGTTCAAAAATATATACAAAACCAACACAATATAGGAAATAAAGTTGAAGATATGATAACTTATTTAGAAACATTTCTAGGAGAATCTGCTAAGGTCTTGTGGGAACAATGGGTTGAAAAGAATCCTAACAATTATGAAGAATTAAAAAGAGTTGGTAGTAATCCGTATAATTTTGCAAATGTAATATCCAACATTATTATAGCAGAAGATCCAGAATTAGGTTATACAACATTACAAAGTGAAAGGTTAAAAGAAATAGAGAAATTAACATTAACAAGTTGGAAAGGCATAAAAGAATTTTCTCAACATTACTTATATAATGCTACAACTCCCAAACAAGGATATAACAAGGGAATAGTTGAACGTTATTTCAATAAATTACGACCCATTAGGAAGCAGGATATTTGAAGAATATAAAAAGGAAACTGAAGGAGCTGAAATTAATATTTCCCAAGCCATAACATTTGTGTTTAAACAAGTAAGAAAAATATGCACTAGTATACAAGCCCAAAGATCTATGAAGCATTCAGATTACAATTTTTGCAACAAAATAATACAAATACCTTTGTCATATGGAGAGGATAGGACTAGAAGTAGAAGAAATTATAAACATCAAAATAAAAATAACTATAATACTAGGATTAAGAAAAGATATTTCCTAAAAAGATCAGATAATAGAGCACCTTTCTTACATAAAAGAAATGTAAGAAGATATAATCCAAAGAAAACTTATGATAGAACATGTAGATGTTTTATATGTAACTCGCCTGACCATTTAAGCAAAACATGCCCAAATAAAGATAAAAAAGATACTCTAGTAAATATGAAGAACAAGAGAGAATCCTAATTATAGATAGCGTAAAAGAAAATATATTAGTATGTGATGATGAAATAAAAGATGACGAATCAATATATTCTATCATAGAAACAGACGAAATTGAAAATGTTAATGAAGAGTATGAATCAACCAATGAGGAGTTAGATTTAGTAGATGAATTAGCAGGATTAAGGATCAAAATGATGGATCAATTAAATTGTGAACATGATTGGATTAGAGGAAAAAGGCGATTACAATATCAAATGTGCTTTTTGCATATATTACCCAAGCCAAGACAATAGGGTAACATGCAGTATATGCCTAAAACAAGGCTGTGCTAAATGTATAAAAGCAAATAAGCAGAAATGGAGAAAGGAGTTAGAATTAGAATCAGATGAAAGGATATTATCTAGTAGAGTGAGAGTTTTAGAAAATAGACTAAATAAACTAGAAGTAGAGCTAGAAAAATTAAAAACTAATGTTGAAATTAAAGCATTATCAGAAAATGAGGACATACAAAACACGAAATTTAAAGAGCAATTGATAACATTGAAAGACAATAATACTTCTAAACTAATCAACTAAAAGATGTTTTGGAAGTAAATATATAGTAAAGTTACCTTTCAAAGAAATTTTTGGGACAAGGATCCCTGTTAAAGTAAAGTTGTCGCCCAAAATATCTTATAAGATATTAGCACTAGTAGACACCGGGTGTACAAAAAATATTATACATGATAAATATTTCATAAAATATCCAGAGATAGTTCATACAATTGCTGATAGTAGGGCAAAAGTTTCTACAGACATGTCCGGAATAAAAAAAATCCACAACAAGTTAGCATATAATATTGAAGTATACATCAATGGAACTAAATACATAATATATGAGATTACAATAAGAGATTTATCAATGATAAATGATGACATGATAATAGGCTTAAGATTTCTTCAACAATCAGTACAGACCACAGTAATACTTGAGCAAGGAATTACATTTATACCATATCAAGACAATGTATATATATACACACACTAGTAAATATGCCCGTGCGTTATAACGAGCGTTATTTTATTTTATCATAATTACTTTCAAGTTGAAGTCTCATGTAATTCTAATTTATATTTTTTTCTTTATGTCTTCATGTGAGGCCTATTGTCCGTCACACTTGGAATACTAAACATGCTTGCACGAGTGATTTGGATTTAATTTAATTTAATTTAGATATCAAAGGTGAGTTTGTTTTTTTCTATTGCAAAATACAAACTAAAGCTAGTATGTAAACAACATCATATAAAAATCTATGGCGGCGGCGTGGGAGCTCCGAGCGGCGACGGAAGGGAGGGGTGCAGCGCGAATAGCCAGGCGGACTGCGGGTTAATTTTATAAAGACTCAAGGGGTTTTCTGCAAAATAGTCAAATGGACTGTGGGTTAATTTTATAAACACTCAAGGGGTTTTCTGTAAAATAGCTAGGCGGACAAAAATTTTGGGTGAAAACACTACTTGCTTTATAGATAGTTATATATATATATACACTAGCAAATTGTGTCTGTGCGTTGCAACGGGTGAAGTCGGGGCGCAACGTGGATGGGGACGGGAGGAAGGGGCGCAGGCGTGGGCGGGGCGCGGCGCGGGAGCTCCGAGCAGCGACGGGAGGGAGGGGTGCAGGCGCGGCGCGGGGCGCGGCGCGGATGGGGACGGGAGGGAGGGTCCAGAGAGGGAGGGGCACAGGAGGTCTTTTATTCATCCAAGCTCACTCTTTCTTTTCAGCATTGGGACTACGGGTTAATTTAACAAAAACTCAAGAAGTTTTCTGCAAAATATCCAGGTGGACAAAAATTTTGGGTGGAAACACTAGGAAGGGAGGGGCGCAGGCGCGGCGCGGGGTGTGGCGCGGGAGGTCCGAGCAGCGATGGGAGGGAGGGGCGCAGGCGAGGCGCGGGGCGCGGCGTGGATGGGGATGGGAGGAAGGGGCACAGGGAGGGAGGGCGCAGGAGGTCTTTTTTCCATCGCTCTCTTTCTTTTCAGCATTGAGACTACGTGTTAATTTCATAAAAACTCAAGAGGTTTTCTACAAAATAGCCAGGCGGACGAAAATTTTGGGTGAAAACACTACTTGCTTTATATATATACTAGCAACTATGCCCATGCGTTGCAACGGGTGAAGTCGAGGCGTAGCGCGGATGGGGACGAGAAGGAGGGGTGCAAGCGCGGCATGGGAGCTCTGAGCAGCGGCAGGAGGGAGGGGCACAAGCGTGGCGTGGGGCACGGCGCGGATGGGGACGAGAGAGAGGGGCGCAGGAGGTCTTTTTTTCATCCAAGCCCTTCCTTTCTTTTCAGCATTGAGACTGCAGGTTAATTTTATAAACACTCAAGGGGTTTTCTGCAAAATAGCTAGGCGGACGAAAATTTTGGGTAGAAACACTACTTGCTTTATAGATAGTTATAGATATATATATATAGTAAATATGCCCATGAGTTGCAACGGGTGTCATTTTATTTTATCATAATTATCTCAAAGTTGAAGTCTCATGTAATTTTAATTTATATTTTTTATGTCTTCACCTGAGGCCTATTTCAATATTGGGACTGCGGGTTAATTTTATAAACACTTAAGGGGTTTTTTTGCAAATAGCCAGACAGACTGTGGGTCATTTTATTTTATCATAATTATTTCAAAGTTGAAGTCTCATGTAATTCCAATTTATATTTTTTCTTTACGTCTTCATCTAAGACCTATTTCAGCATTGACGGGTTAATTTTATAAACACTCAAGAGGTTTTCTGCAAAATAGTCAGGCGGACTGCGGGTTAATTTTATAAACACTCAAGGGGTTTTCTTCGAAATAGTCAGGCGAACTGCGGCTTAATTTTATAAATACTCAAAGGGTTTTATGCAAAATAGCCAGACGGACGAAAATTTTGGGTGAAAACACTACTTGCTTTATAGATAGTTATATATATATATCACGGTGTCGTTATTACTATAATTGTTTGTGAGGATCAAAATTTGTTGTTTGTACTTGGTAAAAGACCCCTTATTGTAATAGTTTCACATGTGTTGTACAACTGGGTGTTGTAATAAGGTTAGGGGTCATATGCTTTTGTTCCTTTCAGAGATTAGGCAATCCTATGTGTTGACATGATCCCTTTCGAAGTCCAGTATCTTGTTATTCACCAACTGTGTTATTATTGAATAAAGTGCCGTGGTAACAGAAGATGAGCTTATATTTGTGTGCAGTCTTGGACATGTATAGTTTTGTAATACTCTGAGCTTGAATTAAGCAATGCAATACTATGCGCTTTAATTAAGTAGAATAAATTGTGTTGGAGGTATCAGAAATTGATAGGTGAGTGCGATTAGGTAAAATAACTTGAAAACCAAACATAACGGTACAATAACTTGGCTATATGACGCAGCGTGCGGCGTGCATTCAACATCAGTACTACTATTCTGAGACCTCCTCGCCATGCCTCCCCTCCTCGCTCCGCTTCACAGCTCCTCCAGCCTCCGACTCCCTCGTTTTTTCGTGGCCATAATCCGCGATGATCTACCTGCTTGAGCGTGCCTGGCCAAGCCTCCGTACATGGGGTCTGCCGCGGATCTTGCCGGCAAAATGGACTTCGACAAGGGCCTGGCTTTTCAAGAGGAAGTTCGTCGTCGTTTCAGGTCACCCGTGCACCATCCTTCTGATTCTGCTTCGGGTTCTTTCTTTTTGTTGGTCACTTTCCGTCGCCATCTTTTTCGGCTCTCCGAGGAATCTGTGGCTCTTGCTCTGCAAGCGTGTTTGGGTGGCAAAGCTGATAACTTTCACGTTCGTTTCTTGAGCAACAACCATTTTTGCTTCTCGGTTTTCTCTAAGCAAGTGGGCTTTCATGTTTATAAGCTTCATCGGGTCATCATGACTAGCTTTGATTGCTATTTTCACCTTTGGAGCAATGGCTTGCCCAACTGGGAAAAAGAGAAGCGTCTTTGGGAAATTGAGGAGGAAAAAGAATGGATCAAAGTGGTCTCTAAGAGGTCCAGAAAGCTTATCTCTAAAAACCCTAAAAAAGTTTCTTTTGCCAAGCCGTTTACCAGTTCTACGAGCAAATCATCTGGACCAAAGTCTTTCATTTACTTTGGCTCCCTCAAAGTTAACTTGGAAGCTTCTTCATGCTTGTTCCCTAGTAAACTCATTTTTGGGAAAGGTTCATCTTCTTTTAACTCAAGCCCGGGCCTTCATTATGGTTCTCCTGTTCTTCGGTCTTGTTTCAAACGGTCGACAACTCTCACCCAAAGTACTGCATTAATTGGCAACAGTATGGGCCGAGCAGAGAAGATTTCCATATCTCAGTCTGCACATTCCCCAACTCTTGTTTCCCTAGTTTCAAAAACTTGCAGTACCTGCCTCATGCCTGGTCACATCGGCTTTAATTGCCCGGGTAGAACTCGGTGCAGCCAGTGCAACTTCTTCGGACATACTGTAGCGCGTTGCATGTCACGCAAACCTTTTGTTTCGCGCTTAACATGGCGACCAAAATTTCGTTCCGCGTGGAGTACCAACTCTACGGCTGGTGGGGTCACTCAATCTATCCCCTGTCTAACATGGCGTTCCAAGGGCATAACCAGGATACCATCGGACGCCCACCTCCATCTCCACGCCCACGATCGGCCTCCTCCAGATTCATCTCTTCAACTGCTTCAAACCTCTCCGCCGGTTCCTTCTTCCAGCCTGCCTCAGCCTAATAACAATAGTCGTTCCCCTTCCACCTCCACCGCCATGGCCAACTTCCCGGTGAACCCGAATCCTTTTCTCGTTGGCGGCCTCCAGGTAGATCAAGGGTGGGAGTGACCGGCATGAACTAGGGTTGCTCTTGGAGGCGAACCGCCACGGGGTCATGAGGAGTTCGCCATTGTTTGCTTAGAGCCAATGCTAGAAGATCACGAGCTCCTTCGCCAAGCACTCACCAACGTCTATGACTTCCTAGAAGAAGACCAGCATGTGCGCATCGTGGAAGCACACCTCTCTCCTCTAGGCTTGGGGCTGATCAAGCTTAGGACTGTGGTGCAGCGGGAACGACTGGTTCGAAACTCCCCCTTCCACCCGGGTCAAGATCATGTCATCCGGGTGGTTCGGCATGACGAAGGAATCAATCTGCGATCTTGCAGTTACACTAGGCTTTGTTGGATTATGCTTCTGGCCTTCCCTTTGGACTACCAGAACGACTCCTTCTTGCAGGCGGCGGTGGCGCCATTTGGAAGGCTTCTAGAGTGGTACCGGGATGATAACCGATCAAGAATCCTTGCGAGGATGCTGATTCCGAGCACTGACAGGGTCCCACGGAGCATTGTGGTTTCTGCGGGCTCCATCTTTGACGGAACTAGCAGATCCTGGACGGTCCCTGTCTTCATTCTCAATGGACAATTCCCATATCAGGTCCCAGCAGACGAGGACCCAGTCCCCCACGGGGGTCAGCCACATCTTCCCCCGATTCTAGCTCTTCCCGAGCTCGTGCCGTCGATCCCTGACTGGCAGAATGAACAACAAGGAGGGGGGATCACCTGTGTGTGATTGGAGGTGACCCCTACCAGGAGGCGGCGCAACAAGAGCAGCCCCAGTGGCATCAGCAACAGTTTGAGCAACCACCTCCTCCCGGAGTTGTTGAACAGCAGGCTCAGCAGGGCTTGGAGGTAGATGGGGAAAATGTTAATGACTGGCCTGCTTGGGATCCCCAGATACCGGAACACCCTCAATTCCCCCAGCACTATAGGGACATTGATCACTCGTCCTCCTCTGTGCGCTACCTACGTGCGCAACGCCCTGACATCCCCCTTGATGATCTAATCAAGGCTCTAAATGGGGAAGGGGACCAATACAGTTCCTCCTCCAATGAGGAGTCCTCTCCAGCTTTGAATGAGGAAAGGGCCAACTTTCTCGCAGTCAGGGCGCGGTGCGCAGACCTGGCCTTCTAGGGCAGAAGAGACATTCCAAACACTCGCTTCGAGGTCGGGGAGTCCTCCAGCAACCCGAGTCGTCTGGATGTCAGCTCCCTCATTTGGAGGCCAATCATGCCAATCCAGCCGTCCAGGCCATCGCAGGGGATGGAAATTATACCCTGGTACCCAGTGAGGGATGCCATTGCTCTTGGGCTCTGGCCCATGGTGGACAGGGTGATAAGAGATGGACGAAGGAACAAGGAGGCGAATGCTGCCCGCGTAGAGACAGCCCAGACACCAGCTTCAGACGACCCGGTCTGCATCGCCTCCCAATCCGCCCAAAGGAACAAAATTCCACCGGGTACAAAATCTCTTGCCCTTCCTACTAAAGCTTTGAATAGTAACAAACAAACACCTCTGTTGCACAACTGTGTAAGAAGAAGTTCAAGAAGAAATCCTAACACCAATGGTTTTTTCCACCCAACAGTGATGCTAGATGCTAATCCTTCCAAGAAACGCAAAATCGCGGTGGTCCAGATAGACGAGAACACTGGGAAGGAAGGGCCAATCGACATAGCGGTCCTACAGGGCTGGGGAATTGACTGCGGGGCTGATCCTAGCGAGGTCTTCGAAGAGGTGATGATGCAGAACCCAGATGATACCAATGAAGGAAACCAAGAGTAGCATCCCTCATCGGCAGCTGGCCCTAATCATTCACTGCTTCAGCTCGTTTTCTCCTATTAAGACTGTGTTTGTGATGTTGATGGTTGAACATGACTTTGCTATGGTTTTTTGTAATATGTTTAACTGTTACTTACTAGGCCTTATTTATCACTCTGGTAGGAGGTCTACCCTGCTGGTTTTGTTGCTGAAGAGGCTCCCTTTTGGCCTTTCTTGCCTTCATGCTCCTTATGGCTGTGCTCTCTCCCTTTTGGTCCGGTTATTGGCGAATTCTGATGGGCTATGCCTATCAGCTTTTTCCTGCTGTGATTGTGTTTGGCCTTCATGTCTCATCGTGACTGGATTATTCTATGTTGGAATATAAGGGGGATCAATGCACCAGGAAAATGGGAGGCCATCAGAAACAAAATTGAGGAAAGTGCCTGCTCAATTGTCTGTATCCAAGAAACGAAGAGGGAATCCTTTGACAAAAATTATATCAGAAAGCTAGCCCCAAAGAGCTTTGGTTGTTTTGATTTCATTCCCTTTGTGGGAGCCTCGGGGGGTATTCTGATTCTTTGGAAAGGAAAGCTTTTTTCGGGTCTGGTTTTTGATAAACAAAGTTTCGGCATCTCAGTGGCCCTAACCTCCCTTCAGTCCTCGCTAACTTGGAAACTAACAGTGGTTTATGGTCCCTGTGAAGAACCACTACGATCGGAATTCATGAATTAGTTCAGAAACCATGAGATTGCAGAACTAGATGAATGGCTATTTCTGGGGGATTTCAACTTTTATCGGTCGCCAGCTAACAGAAACAAGCCGGGAGGAAACATTCTGGACACTCTAACCTTTAATGAGGCCATTGGTCATTTAGGCTTAATTGAAATCCCAATTAAGGGGAGGGCTTTCGCATGGAGTAATATGCAAATTGACCCCCTCCTTGGACAACTCGATTGGTTTCTTTCCTCCATCAATTGGACGACAGATTTTCCAAACACCAGAGTAATTCCGCTAGCAAGAACAGTCTCAGATCATGTCCCCTGTAAAATTATGATTGGAACAAAAATCCCTAAGGCAAGCATCTTCCGCTTTGAGAATTTCTGGGCTGAGCAACCGGATTTCAGCGTCATAGTTTCCAATTGTTGGTCTCTCCCAGCGTTCCCTGGGCATGCAGCAAAGAATATTGCAAGGAAATTCAAAACTTTGAGAGCAGAGCTTCGATCTTGGAGTAAAAGTTTCTCTAATCTAAAGGCTCTCATTCAAAACTGCAACACTGTGATTGCCTTTCTTGACTTGCTCGAGGAAGGAAGGCGCTTATTCAACACAGAATTTAATCTGAGGAAAGTGGTTAAAAAGAAACTTCAACATTGGCTGCATATGAAGAATATTTACTGGAGGAATAGGTACACTGTGAACAGGGTAAAACTTGGGGATGAATGCACAAAATTCTTTCACAGCTTGGCCTCTATTTCCTACAGGAAAAACATGATTTCGCAGATCAGGAATGAGCAAGGTGACTGGATCCAAGATCACGCAGGAAAGGCGGCAATCCTTTGGTCTTCCTTCAAGGATAGAATGGGATCTTCTTCCAATCCAGATATGATCTTTCATCTCCCAAGCCTTATTCAACCAAGAGAAGGATTAGATTCTCCGGCTCAACAAATTTCTCATGAAGAAATTGATCTGGTGGTCAAAAGGATGCTGATTGATAAAGCCCTAGGACCGGATGGCTTCAATGGTCTTTTCTACAAAAAAAAGTTGGTCAATCATCAAGGATGATTTCTACAGACTCTATGACTCTTTTCAGCAAGGACAGATCAGTCTTCAGCCAATTAATAACTCCTTCATCACTTTGATCCCGAAAAAAGACAACCCTGAAACAGTCAATGACTATCGGCCTATCTCCTTGCTCAACTCCTCCCTGAAAATACTAACAAAAGTATTAGCATATCAGCTACAGGGAGTCATAAAATCAGTAATTCACAAGAATCAATATGGCTTTATTCGATCAAGAACAATCCAAGACTGCCTTGCCTAGGCCTTTGAATACATACATCAATGTCATCGCTCCAGAGAAGAAGTGATCATCCTCAAATTGGACTTTGAAAAGGCATTTGATACCATCGAACACTCAACCATCCTCCTTATGATGCAAAGTCTTGGGTTCCCGGATAAATGGCTGCAATGGGTTCAAGAAATCTTATCCTTCGGAACCTCCGCTGTCCTGCTAAATGGAATCCCTGGGAAAACTTTTCGCTGCAAGAGAGGTGTCAGACAAGGAGATCCACTTTCGCCCCTGCTCTTTGTGCTGACGGCTGAGCTGATCCAGGTCTTAATCAATAAAGCCAGGCAAGAGGGCCTTCTTCACTTGCCAATAACGCAACCAACGGAGGATTTTTCAGTAGTCCAATATGCGGATGATACCATTACCATCCTTCAAGCAGATGCCAGGCAGCTTCTCTTTCTCAAAAGCCTTCTGAACACAATCCAAACGGCGACTGGACTCAAAGTGAACTACAAAAAATCAAGCATGTACCCGATTAATCTCAGCAATGACAAGCTTAGCCACCTAGCCAACACCTTTGGATGCGATGCGGGCTCGTTGCCGTTCACCTATTTGGGTTTACCACTGGGGACAACTAAGCCAAAAATTGAGGATCTAATGCCGCTTCTGAACAAAGTTGAAAGGAAGTTCTCTTCATGTGCGTCCTGGTTATCCTACTCAGGTAGGCTCGAGATGATCAACTCGGCAATTACTCCGATAACAACTTACGCCATGTGCACCCTCAAGATCCCTAAAAGTATTATAGAAGCCATCGACAGGGCAAGAAAATAGTGTCTCTGGAGGGGAAACAATCTGGAAAAAAAGGAGGCAACCTAGCAGCTTGGAATCTAGTAACCAGACCAAAAGCGAAAGAGGGTCTAGGGGTACTAAATCTCCGCCTCCAAAACGATGCTCTACTCATCAAGCAACTCTCAAAATTTTACAACCGTGAAGACATCCCCTGGGTGGAGCTCATTTGGTTTAGATATTATCAAGACAAGGTCCCCCACCACTGTAGGGAAATGGGATCCTTCTGGTGGAAGGACATTCTTAGACTCAATGACCTTTTCAGGATGGTGGCCTCATGTCAAATAGGTAAAGGTTACTCGGTAAGCTTATGGGCAGACAACTAGAATAACTTAAATATCCAATCCAACTTCCCCCACCTTGCCTCGTTTGCCAAGAAAAGCAAGGCCTCGGTAACCGAAATCATGCAAGCTGAAGACCTGGATTCAGTTCTGCACCTACCGCTTTCTGACCAAGCCTACCATGAACTACTTCAGCTTCAACCTCTTCTTCAGGGTCTACCCTATGAGGAGGAATCTCTTGACAGCTGGTCGATGGTCTGGGGAAAGAATTACACCTTAAGGGGATTCTACAATTATGTCTTTGACTCCTTCGCGGGTCACCAAAGCTTTAAGTTGATTTGGAAGTCCAATTGCCTTCCAAGAATCAAGTTCTTCACGTGGCTTTTGTTATTAGATAGGTTAAATACGAAATCAATGCTACAAAGAAGACACATCAACATCCAGGATGACAGTCTATGCATAATGTGTGACCTAGGAGAGGAAGAAACTGCTGAGCATCTTTTCTTCACATGCCCCTTTGCGATTCAATGTTGGTCAACCCTTCAGTTACAATGGGACACCTCCCTACCCATCATGGACAGATTGCTGCAATCGATCTCCACGTCAACGCTTCCTTGTGCCACAGAGATAACCCTCTTAGCGGCTTGGGAAATATGGAAGATTCGAAACGATAAGGTGTTCCAGAGAGTAACTCCATCTGCCTCTCTGGAAAAGGAATTTCAAACTTCAGTGCTCTTTACAAGTTCTTAGGCTTAGGATAAAAGATAAGAGCTCCTTCTGCACCTGGCTTGATGCATACAGTTAGAGATAGTTCTAGTTTCTATCTACGAGTAGTCGCGGCCTCAGTTATGCTAGTGGCTTCTGCTAGCAACTTTGTTAGGGCATCTTCGCCCTTTTCTAAAAAGGTTTTATTCTAAACTTTTCCTTCCCTTATCTATAAAAATTTGGCTTGAAACTGTGGGGACCTCCCCCCCCAGTGATTTACGGTCAAAAATAACTTGGCTATATGGGTATGCTCATAGTGCGAAAGACCGCTACGTAAGAAATTTTGCCATATCGTTGCTCCACGTTAGTCGTGTGGGACACCCCTCTACAACATCATGTTTATTTTTGCAAAAAAACATGCTACCATTCCTGTTTGAGGTTTTTTTCTTCGTGTTGAATCAATTGAGGGTGACTGCAAAATGTCCTCTTGAGTTGGATCCCTACTAATCGGCAGCAAGGTTTACGAAACCGTTTGGAAAGGAGTTACCGTGGTAACCACCAAAAACTGCGCAAATTTCACCATCAAATTTTTGAATTTGAATAGCTGACGATTTTGCGGTTTGGTCACGGTTACCGCACGGTTTGACGTGGTAACCGCGATATGAGGCGCAATTACCACGTTACGTTTGGCAGGAAAAGATTAACGCTAAAAAAAGAAAAAACACTTAAATGTGTGGAGAAATTCAGGATAATTAGAAGAATATATAGGATACTTGCAAACCTAACTTATGTATATAGAATACAAAAATTTGCCATGATATTTTCCAGATTATGGACTTTGAAGCAATTCAATAATTCATAGCATAATAATTCAACAATAACATTTCAACAATAACATTTCAACAATAACATTTCAACAATAACATTTCAACAACTTCATATTTCAAAGCATAATGATGTCCACATGTAGCTGAAACAATCAAGTCCATAATATAATGTTCATGATTACAGATATGATAGTTCATATGACAAGCAAGACAAATATAGAAGTTATAGTTTAAAACGAAGGAAATAAACAAATACATACTGACATAGAGCATAGCTAGGTGTTTCACTGATTATATGTCATGTTGTACTCCTTTGTGGACATGAGCAGCAAGCCATGTGAGTGTAGCAACCCCACTTTGTATTCTTGCCAACTTTAACCTGTCCATGAGGTTGTTGATTGCCACTGACCGTACAATTGAGCATACCACTGGGGCTCTTGTCACTCATACACCCATGTAGGAGGAGGATAATCGAAAATGGTGAGACGGATGTACACGTACGTTGGATATCCACTTTCAATGCTAGAGGCACTGAATAAGCTATATTTATCCTGTGGTGTGTCAAGCTGCTGTTGTTGTTGACGACCACTCGAAGTAACGATAGTTCGTTGAGAGCTTGAAGCACCATGATCTAGGTCCTAAGTAGCATGATTGAAATCAGCCTCACCAGCAAATCAAGTAGTAGGAAGAAAATTAATTAGTCACGAATTGCATGCTAAGGGTTAAAATAGCAAGTAAACTACATCGTACCAGTGAATTGAATCAGGTTGTGGTGATCTGATTGTGTTGTGTGACCCCTAAAAGGCACATCCGTGGTCCCTTGGCCTCCTTGACCACTTTCATCTCCGTCATCTATATCAGTTCTTCAGCTACTATCAATAGACTCTTGGTAGTTCGGGCTTCCTTGAGTCTCATCATCACTATCAACACTCCTCAACCGTGTTGCTGGACCTTTTTTGGTTGGAGGTTGTTTTGGCCGCTGTCGAGTCTTTCTTTTTCCAATATGACTATCACCTATAGTCCTATCAGCCCACTCAGCAATAGTAGAAGCTCCCATGGTCTTGCGGTCAGTTCCACTAGGTTGGCTACAAGTGGACCAGGCATGGAGGCGTCACTCTCTGTTGAGTCTTCATCTAGTTCAGGGCAAGCATTGGACCGAGCATTGTTCATCCAGTCTCTAATCTGATTGTTAGTATTGTAGAATGATAGGTCCGCTAGTCTTTGCAGGGGATCGTCATCCTCCTTCCTAACTTGGTCATTTGCTTGCTGAATTCGAAGGCGAAAGTTGTAGTTGACATAAACTAGCTTGTTGAGCTTCTTGTGTGTAAGTTTATTATGGACCTTGGTATATATTAATATGAATGTGCTCCAATTCCATTCACATCCACTTGAAGAGCAATACTAACCAACCAAATGCAACGCAAGCTTCTTCAAATTCGGCATGTCTGAAGCAAACATAGACCACCATTGTGCTGCAAATGACGAGTTTCATGTCATTTTTTAATTCTAAAATCCAAATATGTCAAAAGCATTAGGAGTTTTGATAGTTGTATTATGAGGAACATACCAGGGGAGGTATTCCCATCAATCGCCATCTTTCTTGCAAGCGACCTCCCAAATTCGCCACTCTTATGCCAATACAACTCAACCTCCAGAAAAGCGGCAACGGTCATGTCAATGTCCGTCATCCACTCGAAGGTCTGACGGAGGTCTTGGAAGACGGTCGCACTTGCAGTGTATGTGTAGTGCGTCCGAGGTTTCAATGCCGCAGCTACAAAAACAAGGCACAAATTAGGTAAAGAGTCATTTGCTATGAATTGACCGTATTATTAAGAACATAAGTTCTAGCTACTTACTAGCATTGATGAGTGTATCATTTGTCAGGTCGCGCATCCTTCTATCAACAATATCCATGTAAGTTGCATGCTTGTCCTTTCACGAGCGAACAGACTGTCGTACTCCATTTTCAACAACTGATATCTAAGAAGAACCTCACTTAAATTGGGGTTCTTGTCCTCATCAACAAAGCGAAGGAAGGAGTACATCGGTTGGACTAAATTCACCACTTCCTCTAAGTTTTCCCACCAACCAATGCTACTTAGGCAATCGTTCGCATATCTACCTTCCATTGTGGCACTGAATTTGCTTTGCATAAAGCTTAAGAAAGCCATCCACTGCATAAACTGCTCTCACTTCCTAAGAAACTTTGAAGGAACATGTAGTTCGTACCAAACTACATAGCACCCTTCCACTTAACCAATTCACCACCTATAGTTGTCGTCATCATAGCATGCAGCTTGGAATGACCAATTCACCACCTATAGCTGTCGTCATCATAGCATGCAACTTGGAATGATTGTACAACCATCTGCAAATTTTCATAGCACTCGTAATCACCATTTCATGGTCTGGCATTTTTCCAACCTCCTTAAGCATTAAGTTAATTGTGTGAGACACACAAGGTTGCCACACAATAGTTGGGTACTCTTGCCGCAGTAGTTTGCAAGCCTTCTTGTAGTTTGACCCATTGTCAGTGATAATCTGCATGACATGCTGAGGGCCTACTTTGCGTACCACCTTCCTGTTAATGACCAAATTTGGTAACTAAATCCCTAAGTCCGAGCCGAGGTTATAGCGGAATCAGATTGGAACACGATCTACGGAGAAAGCAGAGGTTGCATCGGCTACGAGCAAATCGGCTGGAAGGCCAGTCGGCTGAGTCCGAATCGGACATGGATAGCTGATAGCCGATTCCGATTCAGAGAAGGAGGTGGAACCATTTCCGGTAAAGAAGCTTCAAGATAGAAGGAAGATTCGGTTCCTAAATGTTCGTTAAAATATTGCCATCTATGGATAAAGTCCTATAACGGCAATTGTATCTGTAAAATAGGGTTTGTTTAGATATTTTCTTTTGTAATGCGGCATGGGACTGTATCCCGGGATATTGTCGTATTTTGAATAGTAGATTAGATAAAAACCGTGGTTTGTACGGATAATGTTATTCTTGGGTATAAATAGGACCCGAGACCTCTTGTAAATAACAATCACAATCAATACAATCTCGGCGCATTGCCTCCTATTTTCTTTTAGACGAGTTCTTGATCCGGCTTCGGGCTACATCGTTTCGACCCCCAATTAAGGTGAATGCTTATCGTTTAGTGGTTTATTTCATCGAATCTAGTGCTTCCATCATCATGACACTCTAGGTTTAATGTTATAAACTGTGCAAGTTATCATATACAACATATAATATAGAACAATGTCTAGATCTATCTTGCCATCGGCTTGTTCTTCTCGGGAAGCAGCAGCCGATAGAGCTAGATCTAAATGTTGGCCTGGATTATATGTTGTATCCACTGTCTTGAAAGGTTTACATCGGTCCATATAGATCCAATGCTATCCTTTTGTACTTAATGTTGCATCATCCATGACCTATTAAGTCGCTTTTAGAAGTATTATGATCTATTCAGCTAGATGTAAATTTATAGAGACAGTGCCGGGGTTTCAGCCAGCCTTATCTATTTTAATATTTCTTTAGTATTATTTGCTATTAGATCTATTAGAACCGCCTCTTATATTAAGATCTCGATCTAGTTAAATGCCTTAAGCCAGTATCAGTCCGTTGGCATCAGCCGATAGCCGATTGATCTAGGTTTAACGCATTTAGGTCAGATCGATATCTTTTTATAAGATATATCGGAGTATTAGCCGATTTACGTTAGACCTGCAGTATCTGCTAGGTCATGAAAACATATATTCATTACCTTGACGTATATTTAGATTAAGTGATTCATACTGTCTCGGCACAACCAATCTATCCCAGTCACTTAGTTTAAATATGCTTCGAAAAAGCAATTATATGCAGGCTGGTTTCCTGAGCCGATCCAGTAGGATCTAACTTTAACCTTAATGCACGAATCTATTTATTCTTTCTATGTTAGCATATCAAACCAATTGACACGCCTAGATCATCACAAGTAGCCAAGGATGGACCTGCACTGGAGCTAGGCAGACCTCCCAGGCCAGCGGGTGAGAGATTTTTCTCATCAACACTTCCTGATCTCCTACATTAGTAAATCACAAAATAAAAATAAGTTCATCACCCTAAACTTGATAATAACATATGAGGGTAAGTTGTAGCATCAAAGTCGTCACCTTCCAGTACGAAATTAGCATCCTGGCTATGGCCCGTCGCATCAATGGACTTGTGAAAAAACATTATTCCATTGCAATGTATCAAAAAGTTTATGACAGTCATACTTGTCGATCCAATCCAAGAATCACACATTATAGTAACACCGTACTCATCCCAATCGTGCTTGAACTCTCGAATTGCTTTTTACGTCCTTCTCTGTAGCATCAAGGTATGTACCATCTATCTCTCTACCAGTCAGAGAAGGTATGTTTTCATCTATAATTAACATATCAAATAATTAGTCTCTAATCTTTTTGTAAAATATGAATCCATATTAATTGCATATGTACCCCAACTTTTGTGTCTCTCTCATGGCGCTGACAAATTATAGATTATCGACATTTCTTGTAGGGATGCCTGAGGTAAACAAGAACCTTGCCCAAGACTCACTAATGACCTCCCTAGCTTGCTTTCCCTTCTTTGTTAAGAATCCTGTGTCAATACGTGTCTGCATAGGGGACTTGGCACCTGCTAGATTGTAATCTCTCACAGCAGGTGACTCCCTCTGAGATGTAGCCCTTCGTAGAAAATTGGCAATTGGATTACTTTTGCCTTTCCGTGCCTCACGCTGAGAGGGTCCACTGGCACCGCCATGCTCATATGTGCCACCTCGATCCTCCACATCCCTTCTAAAATTGTCCTCTTGTCGTGAGGCTTGCATGGCCGCTTCCATTTGTCCCAACTTGTTCCCAGTATTCTTCTAACACGTTGACATCGTTTGCTTGCCAGTTGTCCTGGTCCTCATCTAAGTACTCCTTGACGCGTGTAGACCAGTAGCGTAGCTCTGTAGGGAGCATGGCCTCAGATCCGTACACAAGGAAGAAGGGAGTCTCTTTGGTAGGTGTAGTTGGAGTGGTATGGATGACCCATAGAACGGAGGGAAGTTCTTTAACCCATTTTGAGTGGTAGGCCATGAGCCTATCGTAAACACATGTTTTGATCCCTTGTAGCATGATTGAATTGGCCTGCTCGACTTGCCCGTTGCTCTAAGGGTGAGAGACCGAAGCAAAGCAGATCTTGACAGTGAATTCTAAGCAGTAGTCCTAGAAGGCACCACTTATAAATTAGGAGTTATTGTCTGTCAGTATTCGATTTAGAAGTCCATATCGATAGAATATCCCTTTAATGAACTTGATGGCGTGTTCGGCTTTGATTTCTCTTGTTGATTTCGGTAGAATATACACTTAGTGAATTTGTCGATAGCCACGAATAAGAATTTGTAGCCGCTTTATCCTTGTGGAAAGGTCCGAGGATGTCAAGCCTCTAGCACGATAACGCCTAGGACTACAGAATAGTTTGTAGGGCTTGTGCTGGTAGCTTGGTGTGTTTGCTATGAAACTGGCACGCTTCACACCGTTGTACCATATCGCAAGCGTCCTAGAGGGTTGTTTGCCAGTAAAAACCTTGTCGGAAGGCTCTACCGACCAGAGTTCGCCCTCCGGCGTGTGATTTGCATATTTGTTCGTGGATGTCGAGGAGCAGCTCCTCTATCGTAAAAAAGATGCATTTCAGCAGGACTCCATTTGTGGCTTTTTTGTAAAGATTGTTCCCGATCATACAATAGGCCTTTGCTCGATGTGAGAGTTTCTCTACTTATGTGTCATCTTCCGGCAACTTGTTGGTGCTGAGGATTTCTGTCAGCGGTGTACACTAGTCTTGTTTAGTCTCAATGTCTGCCAGATGTTGTCGATCTGGGTTGTAGCCTCCGAGCCAATGTCGGTGTTGTTATTCGGCAAACTCTTGACAGACGGCTTTGTCAACATTTCCAGAAACGTCCCCGGCTCTACCGGTTCTCGTCTGGAGGCGCGTCAGGCGAGGTTGTCAGCGTCAGCGCTGTCTTTGCGGCATACATGGCGCACCTCGAACCCGTCGAACCTTTGCTCCAACTTTCTAACTTCTGCGAGATACTTGGACAACTCGTGGTTAGAGCATTTATAATCCTTGTGCACTTGGTTAGCAACTATTACGAGTCCCTTTTCACAATTAGTGTTTTGACCCTAAGTGACGCGATAGCTCGTAATCCAGCGAGAAGTCCTTCGTACTCCGCAGTGTTGTTTGTTGTCCGAAAATCTAGTTGTATTGCATGTCGAAATTGATCTTCGGTTGGTGATGTTATGAATGAATCCAGCGCCTGCTCCCTGGCTCTTGAATGCTCCATCGAAGGCCATTGTTCATCACTCTTTGTCCGTACGTTTAGTGTTGCCGTCCTCGGGGACTATCCAGTCGGCGATGAAATCGATGAGTACTTGGGACTTGATTAGCCGTTTGTGGGATGAAGTGGGCATGGAACTGGCTGAGCTCAATGATCCATTTGGTAATACGTCCTGTGACTTCTTTGTTGCAGACAACCTCTCCAAGGGGATATGACGAGACGACCATGACCTTATGGGCCTGAAAGTAGTGGCATAGCTTTCGGGATGTCATGACCACAACATAGAGCAGCTTCTGGATCTGGGGATATCTAGGGGGTATTTGGTAGGGCTCCAGATCCTGGATCCTGGTGGAGTGGAGCTGGAGCCCTGCCAAACGCTCCAGCTCCAAACAGATCTGGATGGAGCACTCCAGTAAAATGAACTAGCAAGGTGGAGCTACCTTCCACCAGCTCGAGACCAAACAGCTTGGAGTTGAAGCCCTACCAAACAACCCCTAGTCTTGGTGTCGTGAAGAACCTAACTAACATAGTAGACATGATGTTGAATCTTGTCAAGCTTGACAACAATGATGGTGCTGATGGAGTATGGTGTTGCGACGATGTAGAGGAACAACTCCTCCTATGGTTATGGGTCGACGAGGACAGGTTGTTAATGCCAAAATTTGGTAAGCCCTGAAGTCATTACCGGCTAAAGGTTAGTGTCGGCTCGAAGCAAAATCAGCTGAGAGTTTTGCGTCAGCCAATGGAGGATCCATATCTCCAACGGTCGGATTCTTGTTAGATTCGGTTTGAGAAGATCTTATCCAGAAGAAACCGAGTCCAGGGAGGATACGGCTTGTATCTATTAATTAGGAAGAAATTGTTAGTTTCCTATTTTATCTTTAGGAAAGTTTGTTTTGTAATTTGTTAGGATCTTTGTCACCCTACGGGTATAAATATGTAAGCCCAGGTTCATGTAAATATATCTCTCGATCAATATAACTCGGTGCATCGCCACTTTTTATTCTTCATCTTCGTTCAACATCCAGCGAGACTTGGCACCTGACGCGGGGCTGCATCGGCTTCGATCTCCGGCGAAGGGGTAAGTCCAAGGTCCCGCCGGGTCAGGCAATCGTATTGTCTACGTCGGCATCGTCCAAGGCTGCATCAGTACATTCGACCTCTTGTATTGCTTCGGTTCTTTGATATGTTCGCCTGAATATTTATCATATGTCTCTCTTGAATCTAATCATAGTATCTCGATTTAGCTCTATCGGCTGTCTCTCATCTTAGGGTTTCTGCCGATACCGGCTAAATCGTTATATTAGATTAGATTAGCTTAGGCATCTACCACTCTGAAAATCAGCCAAGGGCTTGATTGTCTAGATATTGCTTTTCTTTTCATACTTAGTGCTGCATCAGTTTGAATCTACTAAGTCGTGATTAGAACCGTAATATCTAGCCTGCCTGTTGACTGCCACTAAGGGTTTCATTGGGGTTTCAGCCGGTGAGTTATTTGGGTATTGCATCGGCTTGTAAGGATTATATACAAGTTGGATCTAGCCGATTGCGGCGAAGGCGTCATCGAATATTCGATCATTTGGATTTTATGATATCGGACTTCCAGCCGATATGTGCTTTAATCTTTAAATCAATATCTATTTCATCATGTGATTGGTTCATGCAATGTTATATATATTACGTTATTGTTAGCCGATTGCCTTTATATAAATATTTGCTCAGCGCACGGCCGATGGATTCAAACCCTAACACCATCGGCTGCCATCGGCATCGGCTGGGATTGCACCATCGGCTTATTAGCTGATCAGTTAGTTTTTGGGTATCAGTCTATCGGCCGATATGATTTATGTTCTGCTGTTTTGCATAACTTGTCAGTGGCAGGATAAAACTGACTGGCACGCCCACGCTTCATCTATTCTAGGACCTGCACTGGAGTCAAGCAGATCTCCCAGGCCGGCATGTTGATTTTTCTCGTCAACACATTTTTTGGCACGCCCAGTGGGACCGTGTTTGTGACAATAGGTTTTTTTACACAGTTCTTGGGACCCATAATTGCCGCAAGATGTCTGAAAAGGAAGTCAAGGCTGAGGAAGAACAATCTCTCAAGCTGATTAATGAAGAGAAGGAGCAATTTATCGAGCCGATGGATGATGAGACGCTTCAAGAGATGGTTGATAACATCATTCATCGTGCTGTGTTCAATCAATCTGGAGTTTTGATGAATACATTGTATGATTTGATCGAGGAAACAGTTCCCAAGGTAATTGCCTTAAGAAGTCAGCGTTGGGGGCAGATTGGCAAGCAATCTTAGCATCATCGGTAACAACAAAATTGGCTCGGGGGGCAAGATGATCAATATCAGTATGAGGAGCCACATCAGCAATATCGGCCAGAGGAAACTCAAAGATATCTGTCCAAAGAGGATTGGGTCGATATAATTGCAAAGGTAATGGAGGAGCAGTTTGGAATTAAACGCAAAAATCAAATTTCTGTGTATCGGCTGCCATATCCTGAGTGGTTTGATAGGGTTCCACTTCCTAGCCGATACAAGGTTCCAGATTTCTCCATGTTTTCAGGGCAAGATGGTATCTCCACAATGGAACATATCAGCCGATTCTTAGCTCAATGTGGAGAAGCATCGGCTGAAGAAGCTCTGAAAGTTAGACTTTTTCCATTGTCTTTGACTGGATCGGCTTTCACATGGTTTTCATCATTGCCACCAAATTCCATCAGCAGTTGGGCCGATCTTTAAAAGCAGTTTCACATGTACTTCTTTGCTGGGGTTAGCGAGTTGAGGCTTGCAGATTTGATATCAGTTAAATAGCAAAAAGGGAAATCGGCTAAGGAATACATTCAAAGGTTTCGTAATATCCACAGCCGATGTTATAGCTTGAGCCTAACTGATGAGCAGATAGCAGATCTTGCATTCCAAGGGTTGTCGATAGCTAACCGAGGCAGGTTTTTCATCCATGAGTTCGACAGCCTGGCTCAGCTATTACAGAGGGTATCGGCTTATGAGGGCCGGTGTCAAGAAGAAGAAAAGAATCAGTTTTGGGGCGATCAAGACAAGGACATTTTTGAAGCATGAATTCTCATACTCCAAAACTGGGGGGCATGTGTTAATGCCAAAATTTGGTAAGCCCTGAAGTCATTATCGGCTAAAGGTTAGTGTCGGCTCGAAGCAAAATCGGCTGAGAGTTTTGCGTCAGCCGATGGAGGATCCATATCTCCAACGGTCGGATTCTTGTTAGATTCGGTTTGAGAAGATCTTATCCAGAAGAAACCGAGTCCAGGGAGGATATGGCTTGTATCTATTAATTAGGAAGAGATTGTTAGTTTCCTATTTTATCTTTAGAAAAGTTTGTTTTGTAATTTGTTAGGATCTTTGTCACCCTACGGGTATAAATATGTAAGCCCAGGGTTCATGTAAATATATCTCTCGATCAATATAACTCGGTGCATCACCACTTTTTATTCTTCATCTTCGTTCAACATCCGGCGAGACTTGGCACCTGACACGGGGCTGCATCGGCTTCGATCTCCGGCGAAGGGGTAAGTCCAAGGTCCCGTCAGGTCAAGCAATCGTATTGGCTACGTCGGCGTCGTCCAAGGCTGCAACAGTACATTCGACCTCTTGGATTGCTTCGGTTCGTTGACATGTTCGCCTGAATATTTATCATATGTCTCTCTTGAATCTAGTCATAGTATCTCGATTTGGCTCTATCGGCTGTCTCTCATCTTAGGGTTTCTGCCGATACCGGCTAAATCGTTATATTAGATTAGATTAGCTTAGGCATCTACCACTCTGAAAATCAGCCAAGGGCTTGATTGTCTAGATATTGCTTTTCTTTTCATACTTAGTGCTGCATCAGTTTGAATCTACTAAGTCATGATTAGAACCGTAATATCTAGCCTGCCTGTTGACTGCCACTAAGGGTTTCATTGGGGTTTCAGCCGGTGAGTTATCTGGGTATTGCATCGGCTTGTAAGGATTATATACAAGTTGGATCTAGCCAATTGCGGCGAAGGCGTCATCGAATATTCGATCATTTGGATTTTATGATATCGGACTTTCAGCCGATATGTGCTTTAATCTTTAAATCAATATCTATTTCATCATGTGATTGGTTCATGCAATGTTATATATATTACGTTATTGTTAGCTGATCGCCTTTATATAAATATTTGCTCAGCGCACAGCCGAAGGATTCAAACCCTAACACCATCGGCTGGCATCGGTATCGGCTGGGATTGCACCATCGGCTTATTAGCCGATCAGTTAGTTTTTGGGTATCGGTCTATCGGCCGATATGATTTATGTTCTGCTGTTTTGCATAACTTGTCAGTGGTAGGATCAAACTGATTGGCACGCCCGCGCTTCATCTATTCTAGGACCTGCACTGGAGTCAAGCAGATCTCCCAGGCCGGCGTGTTGATTTTTCTCGTCAACACAGGTGGATTGGTGAGGTATTGCTTGAGTGCAATAAATGCCTCTTTGGCCTCAAGTGTCCACTCAAACTTGTCATATTACTTCGATAGGTTGAAGAAAGGTAGGCCTCGTTCTCCCATCCTAGCCACAAATCGATGGAGCGCAGCCATACATTCTGTGAGCTTTTGAACTTCTTTGAGCTTTGTCGGTGAATTCATGTTCTTGATGGCCTGGATCTTTTCAGGGATTACTTCGTTTCCTCGTCTAGAGACTAGGGATCTGAGCAGTTTGCCTGATGGTACTCTGAACGTACACTTCTTTGGATTTAGCTTGAGCTGATGATTTTAGAGGTTGTTGAACATGTCTCATAAGTCGTAGATCTGTCGGTCTCGGGTCTTTGTCTTGACGACAACATCATCGATGTAGGCTTCGACATTATTGCCGAGTTGAGGTTGTAAAACCCCCTGGATTTCTCGTTGGTAGGTAGATCCTGTGTTGATCAATCCAAAAGGCATCTTCACATAGCAGAATACACTAAAGGGTGTGATGAATGTTGTCTCTTCCACATCTTCCCTGGCCATGCTGATATGATGGTACCCAGAGTAAGCGTCGAGGAAACTCAATAGCTTACATCTTGCGGTAGAGTTAATCAGTTGGTTGATATGCGAGAGGGGAAAGAGGTCCTTAGGACACGCCTTGTTGAGGTCGGTGAAGTCTATGCACATCCTCCACTTGCCATTGGCCTTGCACACCATGACTGAGTTTATGAGCCACTTTGGATGGAGTACTTCTCTGATGAACTCGGTTTTGAGGAGTTTATTAAGTCCTTCTCAAATAGCCTCTTTATGGTTTGGTGTGAAGCGACGTAACTTCTGCTTGACATGTTTTGTGTTGGATCGAACCATCAACTTGTGCTCGATCACCTCCCTGAGGACTCCGAGCATGTCGGATGGTTGCCAGGAAAACACGTCTGCATTGTCATGGAGGAAGATGATGCGCTTGAGTTCCTATTTGTCATCGAGCTCGGCCCCGATTTTGACTGTCTTGGCGAGGGTGTTGCTGGACAACGGGATCAACTTTGCTTCGTTTGGTTTCAGCGTCGGGTTGGATTTGCTCAGTTATGAGGAGGCTCAGTTGTGGCGGGATTGGTGGGAGTTTGCTTGATCATATCGAGACTCCTCTTGTCACACTACACGACCATCTTTGCGTTTCCTGTACTGTGATTATCCCTTTTGGTCCCAGAATCTTGATCAGCTGATAGGCATAATGTGAGGCCGCCATGAACTTGGCAAGTGCTATCCTTCCGAGGATAGCATTGTAGGCCGTGTTGAACTCCACTATGTCAAAGGTGATTTGCTTGGTTCACAAGTTATTTAGCTTTGCCAAAGGTCATAGTTACTGTAATCTTCCCCAATGGTCTGGATGATGACTCTGGGGTAATGACATAGAAGGGTTGATCTGAAGGGATGAGCTCGCTTCGAGGGATTCCCATTACATCAAGCGTGTTGGCAAACAGAAGGTTAATTGAACCACCTTAATTGATGAGAACTCGCGCAACTTTGATGTTCTAAATAGTAGGCTCGACTACTATCGAATATTGCCCAGGGGTTGTCATCAAAGAAGGGTGGTCGGAGTTGAAGAACTCAATCTTCTGATCTAACCACTTCATATTAGATGTCGACCCTCGGGATATAGAGCATACTTCTTGTTCCACCTTCTTGTATTCTCGCATGGAAGAATAGGAGGTGGATGCACCAAAGATATGTGCTACATGTTGATCGAAGTCGGGGAAGTCTAGCTCATCGTCGGGCGGATGGTTTTTCTTGCCCTTCTCTACCACGCGAACTCGTTTTCCCTTGTCTTGGGCCATCTTTCTGACCATTGCTTTCTGGAACACAAGGCACTCCCCTAACATGTGAGCACTTATTTTGTGTACCGGGCACCATTGTTGCACTGGGCTGTCGTCTTGAGGGGGAAGTTGTTGGGGAGCATTGTTTCCTTGTTCAGCGATAAGGACCTCTGTCTGTGCCTTCCGCTTCTCGCCTTTATTGCGACCCTTCCCAAGCTTCTGACTTGATTCTGGGTGTCTTTCTTTGTCGATTTGCTTCTCCTCGATTGCTTTTCCCTTCCCATTGTTTCTTTAGACCACTTCGTCTCCATGAGCACACCTGTCGATGATCTCGAACAACTTCATGGCGGAAGTTATCCGGTTTGTTGCCATCTCTTGAATAGTATAGCAATCTCGGACGCCTGGCTTGGATGCCCGTATTATGGATGCATCAGTAATCTCGGGGATTGTATTTTGAAATTCGTTGAATCGCCGAATAAAATCCCTAAGAGGTTCACCGGGTTTCTGTCGGAGGGCATGCAAATTGTCTTCGACCACATATCTGTTGTAGGTGCCTTGAAAGTTTGCGACTAATTGCTTCACAAAATCTGCCCAGGAAGAGATCAAGGAGGGAGGGAGATGAATTAGCCATGACCGAGCAGAACCCTTCAACGCTGCTGGAAAATAATTTGCCAACGCGTTGTCATCTGCGTCGGTGATGTATAGAACAGTTGAGTAGACGTGCAGGAATTCCTCTAGATAAGTTAGATAAGTAATGTTGTTGTATTTTTCTACTGAAGTAGGACATAATTTGGAAGGCAATCTAACTTCTCAGAGGCAAGGTTTGAAGACTCGACATCCGCCTCCTGGGTAGAAAGGGTGGTTGGCGGCCGCGTGGCCTGCATAACCCGCCCTGGGATGATGATGACGACGAAGATGAGGGATTTCCATGATTGGAGGTACAGCCTCCAGAGCAGTGGTCACGACTTCAGTCCCGTCTTGGAACTAGGGATCACGAATCTCGTCGCTCCCGATCATCATGGTGATACCTCTACCATGATTGTTCTCGTCCTGATGGCTTTGTCGGTCGAGGCGATCTCAATCATTGTTGCGGTCATAACAGTTGTGGTTGTCATCCTGGCATCGGTCCCTATGATGTTGGTCGCGGGGTTGTCAGTGTTCAACATCGTGTTGGCTCTTTTTCTCTTGCCTTCGGCCGTTCAACTAATTGCGGAGATCCCGAGGATATTGACGAGGTGGCATCTTTTGAGCTTGTCGTCGTCCCGGAGTGTTCTAGGGCAGACGGGGTACGCCGTTCTCGGCGTTTGGGCTGTTGGCGGCATCCGCTTACTCAGGAAACTCGCCGTTTTGAGGGAGTCCTTCGGAATAGGTGGATCTACAGTAGCGCTGAAGGCGGAATGGAGTTTGGTGATGGTAAACTTGATGCGTTTCAACTAGGCATCCGCATCAGGGTTGGTTATTGGGTTGAAAGGAGATTGTTGCAGCAGATTGTTGATGCTGGTCAGGTGTTCAGTAGGCGTACAAACGGGTTCAACCGGGTCGGGTGTCTTGTTTTGGGAGTGGATTTCTGTGTCTTTGATGGTGTCCCAGGTACGACCATCTTCGCCGAGGTTGTGGACCACTCTTTCGATCATGTTCATGTTGCGAACAGAGTTTGACCCCGATGATTCTGGGCCGTCCAAGCCATGAAGAACAAATGGTTCGTGGAGGTCTAAACCGATGTACCCAACATCCGATCTGAGTCAGCCGAAGTGTTTTCGTTCACGGATATGTTGTCAAATTGCTTACGACGAGAGTGAATTGAACAACAAGAGGATGGAGAACCTCTGTGAGATGAGGTACTAGATTCGGTGATCCTGAGGAATATCTTACACCCTGTCAGAGTCTAGCTCTTGGATTTATGTGAAAGCCCGTAGATGTCGCCTAAAGGAAGGGTGAATCGGCGTTCTTGAAAATCACTTCAAATTCACAGGGGTTAAATTAAAAAAGGGCCCGAACTTCCTGGCAAGAACTCCGAAACTTCCTTGCAGCTCAGGCTGACCGAAACTTCCGGTGTTCTTTTTAGGAACTTCCGATGTTCTAGCATTTCGAGGTTCAGATCTTGATTCTCAAGGAACTTCAAGACCTGTCTATGTGCAGGAGATAAAGTGGATCAAGCAAGAAATAGAGAAACTTAAAAGAAGACACATATCATATATAAGGGAGACAAGGGATTTTTTTCTCGAAGTTCGGATTACAAGAATCCTACTCTCTCTTGAGGAACTCCGTAGAGTTGGGTCTTGGTTAACCCCTTACCTTACCAAGCAAAAACCTAGGAAGATGTCTTCGGTTTTTAATCCAACATTCCTAGTGTTAGTGATATGCCCTAGAGGAAACATGGAGATGTTGGATATCATTGTCAATGTTTATGTATAAATGAATAAAGTGTTATTCAGTTCCATGAAATAGACATCTTGTATTGATCAATAAGTATGTGACTTATTTATAAGACTCTATATGTATGAATCTATTTCTAAATGATCCCTGATCATATGTCATATTGTTGGAACAAATATGATTCTAAGATCGGCATGCTTATTGATTGATGATCATGTCTCATAGATCATGGTATGGAGAGACCAAATCAATATACATGGACATGTGTTAGAGAACACATTGTTGGATAGACCCACCATGAGACACTATAGGAATTAATGTGCCATTAGTTGGTCTCAGGTAGTGTTGGTACAAAGTCCTTAGACCTAAGATCATCATGGATTCCAACATGTGTAGTAGCCTACTTTGGGACTACCAAACGCTATTCAGTAACAGGGTAGTTATAAAAGTAGTCTTCAGGTTTACTATAAAACATGGAGTGGGATGTGAGTGATCAAGATGGAATTTGCCCCTCCTTTGGGAGAGATATCTCTGGGCCCCTCGAGGTAATGGATTATGGAAGTGCATGGCCATGCCGAGTTGATTGAGGAGTCAATCAATAAACAGATAATTCAATACGGTTCGAATGAATGGTTAAGCTATTGAAGGGATGGCACACACATCTTGCCTATAACTTAATTGGTATCGTGTGGCAAAGGGATTTGTCTACACATTACAGGTTCAGAGCCGATATTATATTCTTGTATACTATGGTGTCAATATGTGCTGCTAGGCGCCGCTATTGACGGTCGGCTGAGTTGGATTCTAGCCGAAACCGAGTATATCTGAACCTACAGGGTCGCACGCTTAAGGGGTTAAGAACAGGCATTCGAGTTGGACTTGGATACGACTCGATCGGATAGGGATCCGATCGGATAGAGTCCTATGGGCTTACGAAGTCTGGCCGGCCAACTCCATGAGATTCGGATAGGATCCGATTCAAAATAGTGTCCCGATGGGCCTCTAGGCCCAACCGGCAACTCTATATAAAGGGGTGAGGGGTGGAGAGCTGCTGCATGCAATTGGAACCTAATCAGTCTGATCACGTGTGTCTTCAGAAGTCGGCGAGATCAATCTCCACAGAAACCCTCCCCACTTCCGAGCCAAACCTTAGCCTTGCATCTTGTGCTAGCACACGGGTGTTAGGCGTTCTGTCCCCGGACGTGTGGATACCGGTAGAGGCGCTGCTACGTTGCGGTGTTGTTCGTCGGCTACAAATCGGCTGTGGTGGAATCGGCTGCGGTCGGGCGCACCGGAGCGAGGCGCGCGAGCGCGGTCGGACGACTCGGCGAATCGGCTACTCGGTGAATCGGCTGATTGGTGAATCGGCTATTCCAAGGAATCGGCTGTCGGCTTGCGGGAATCGGCTGTCGGCAAATTGGACTTCATCGGCCTGCACTATTTCGGATCGGATAGCTCCTGATTGGCTATTTCCGCTGCGTACTCCAATCGGTAACGATCTATCGACCCTTACTTGCAAGTGTTCCTGGTTTGCGCAGTAGGAAAGTTTCATTATTAGCTAGCGTAGCCTCCGCGTAACCCTTCAGTGGTATCAGAGCTAATCTTGCTTAGTTCAGGTTTTAGATTGGATCTGAAACAAGTTTTGCACATGGGTTGATTAGATCAATCGGTTTTTACGGGATCTTTAGAGGAGAGTAGATGGTAATTACGTTCCTTGATAGTGTATCAGAACGACATAATGTGATTACGTCGAAGCAATATCCATAGAACTCGGTTTGAGTTGGGTTCGAGATAGCGTTCCTTGATAGTGTATCGGAACGGTATAATGTTATTATGCCGAAGCTGTCTCGTAGTCCGACCTTGTTTGCTGCCTCGCGCCTACGCAAACCTTCTCCCTTGATAGTGTATCGGGACGGCATAATGTGATTACACCGATATGGTTTCCGTAAGCGATTTCATAGATTGGATCTATGAATTTCGTGTGGTGTTCCGGGCGCTGCCCAGAAGCCCGCGAGGGGGCGGCTTTCCCCTCGACCCCCCGCCCGCTAACCGGCTAGCGGGATCGCCGTGTGCGCCCCCCTTATAGGTCGTCTCGATACCGTATCTCTGCGATAGGTAGAAAACATTCTATGCCTAACTTGTTTTTGCAGAGAATGCTTTGAGATGGTATGGCCCTATTGTATGTATAAGATGCATATGATGCATATAATATTCTTTCATATGTGCAATCCCTGTAATATTCTTTCTACATGCAATGCTTGTAATATTCTTTCACGACCTAAGAGTCGATGTAATCTTCAATTATAGCTTCTATAGTAGTAGCTTAGTTTGAAGAAATCAAGCATTCGGCACTTGGAAGAACGGTGATGAAGATGAAGATCCTCTACACCGATATGGAGATGGAGATCACCATGTGAAGGGGGCCATACTATTTCATTATATGTTGTTCTACCTGCTTTCATATATGTGATATGTTTGTTTGATAGGATAGTATCCCTCACAAAATTAAGTGGTAGTGATGTCCTTCCAAATGTTGCACCCGTCACCGTTATGCTCATCAATGGTGAGTCTGCCAAAGTAGAGTGTCATTCTCTATCATAACACGAGGGGGTATATGTCGGACATATACAGCATGAGCATTTGGTTTACTTAACAAGGCTATCAAAACAGTTTTGGGCCTTGGGGCATAGGTTGGCGCGGGGGCATGGAGATGCCACACCAACAACAAGAGTCACATAGAGATGTGATTAGCAAGGAGTTGCTTACCGATGTTATTAATCTTCTAGCCGTGATGCCAAAGCTCACTAGAAATTAATTAACATATGGATCTTGACCCAATACGTAACCTAGAGGGAAGGTGTAAAATACGTAATGGGAGTCTTATGTTAAATTGTTTAACAAGAGACATAGCTAAACTTTGTTTTTTCTGTTGTAGAATAAATGGCAGCTAATACTACACCCAGTACCTTTAATTTGTGATGTATTCTCGAGAAAGAAAAATTAAACGGAACAAACTTTATGGATTGGTATCGCAACTTGAGAATTGTTCTCAAGCAAGAGCACAAGGAGTACGTTCTTGAAGTACCCTATCCGGATGATTTGCCTAATAATGCTACTGCTACTGCATGGAGGGCTTATGAGAAGCACACTAATGATGCCCTAGACATAAGCTGTCTCATGCTAGCTACAATGTCCTCTGAGCTTCAGAAGCAATATGAGAGCAGTGATGCTAATACTATTATTCAGGGACTGCGTGGCATGTTTGAGAACCAAGCAAGGGCCGAGAGGTTCAACACCTCAAAGTCCCTGTTTGCGTGCAGGCTTGTTGAGGGGAGTTCCGTCAGTTCGCATGTGATAAACATGATTGGCTACATTGAGAGTCTGAAAAAACTAGGTTTTCCCCTTAACCTAGAGTTGGCTACTGATGTGATTCTCCAGTTGCTCCCTCCAAGCTTCGAGCCATTCATATTAAATTATCATATGAACAGTATGGATAAGACATTGGCTGAATTGCATGGGATGTTAAAGACGGCTGAGGAGAGTATCCAGAAAAAGGTCATCATGTGATGATGATGCAGAAGGCTAAGCGCAAACCACCTGTCAAGAAACTTTGCACCAAGAGGAAACTAACTTCCGATGAGATCGCGAGTGCCTCTAATGCAAAGAAGGGCAAGAAGGGGTCGGCGGCATCAGATGTCGTTTGCTTCTATTGCAAGCAGACAGCTCACTGGAAAAGGAACTGCAAGAAGTACATGGAGGATCTCAAAAAGAAGCAAAGTGTGACTTCTGCTTTAGGTATTAATGTTATAGACATTAATCTTGCTACTTCACCTACTAACTCTTGGGTATTTGATACCAGATCAGTAGCTCATATTTGCAAATCGTTGCAGGGAATGAGAAGAAGTAGAGGCTTGAGAAGGGGTGAGGTGAACCTGTGCGTCAGCAATGGAGCAAGCGTTGCTACAGTTGTTGTCGGCATTGTTCCACTTCATCTACCTTCAGGATTAGTTTTGGAATTGAATAATTGTTATTGTGTTCCAACTCTATGTCAAGACGTTATTTTCGCTTCATGTTTGCAAGCGGAAGGATATGATTTTAAGATCAATTGACAATGGTTGTTCAGTTTATCTCGAGATATGTTCTATTTTCATACACCATTGATGAATGGATTATACATTTTGAATCTTCAAGCATCTCCCATCTATAACATTAATACGAGAGAGGCAACTCCCAAATGATGCAAACCCCACGTTTATCCGGCATTGTCGCTTAGGCCATATAAATCGAAATGCATGGAGAAGCTCCATAAGGATGGATTGCTTCACTCTTTTGATTTTGATCATTTGAGACATGTGAGTCTTGTTTACTTGGTAAGATGACAAAGGCACCTTTCACAGGACACAGTGAGAGAGCAAATGACTAGTTGGCACTGGTACATACTGATGTATGTGGACCAATGAGCTCAGCGGCCATAGGTGGTTATCAGCACTTCATTACCTTCACCGATGACTTTAGTAGATATGGTTATATCTACTTAATGAGGCATAAGTCTGAATCCTTTGAAAAGTTCAAAGAATTCCAAGTTTCTACGATCAGATCGTGGAGGGGAATACTTGAGCCAAGAGTTTGGTAATCATCTAAAAGATTGTGGAATTGTTCCACAGTTGACTCCGCCAGGAACTCCACAATGGAATGGAGTGTCCGAACGGAGAAATCGCACCTTGTTGGACATGGTGCGATCCATGATGAGCCAAAGTGATCTTCCGTTATCCTTCTGGGATATGCTCTTGAAACAGCTGCGTTCACACTAAATAGAGTTCCATCTAAGTCAGTTAAAAAGACACCATATGAGATATGGACAGCGCAACCCCCTAGTTTGTCTTTTCTCAAAATTTGGAGATGTGAGGCTTATCTAAAACGTTTACAGTCCGACAAGCTCACACCCAAATCTGACAAGTGCTTCTTTGTGGGATATCCTAAGGAAACTAAGGGATATTACTTTTATAATCGGGAACAAGGCAAAGTGTTTGTCGCCCGACACGGTGTCTTCTTGAAGAAAGAGTTTCTTTCAAGAAGGGTTAGTGGGAGCAGGGTGCATCTTGAAGAAGTTCAAGAAACACCAGAAAATGTTTCAGCTACCACGGAACCACAACAGGAGGAACAAGATGTTGCGCCACCTGTTGTAGATACACCAGCCCCACGGAGGTCTGAAAGATCACGTCGTGCGCCTGACAGGTACACAGGTGCGAAACAACGTGATATATTGTTGTTGGACAACGATGAGCCTAAGACCTATGAGGAAGCGATGGTGGGACCCGATTCCAACAAGTGGCTTGGAGCCATGAAATCCGAAATAGAATCCATGTATGACAATCAAGTTTGGAACTTGGTTGATCCACCCGATGGTGTCAAAACCATTGAGTGCAAATGGGTTTTTAAGAAAAAGGCCGATATGGATGGAAATGTTCACATCTATAAGGCGCGATTGGTGGAGAAAGGTTTTAAACAGATTCAAGGTGTTGATTATGATGAAACCTTCTCGCCCGTCGCAATGCTTAAATCTATTCGGATTATTCTAGCGATTGCTGCATATTTCGATTATGAGATATGGCATATGGATGTCAAAACGGCTTTCCTAAATGGAAACCTAAGCGAGGATGTATACATGATACAACCTGAAGGTTTTGTCGATCCACAATCGCCTGGAAAGATATGCAAGCCACAGAAATCCATTTATGGATTGAAGCAAGCATCTCGGAGTTGGAATATTCATTTTGATGAAGTAATCAAAGGGTTTGGTTTCATCAAAAATGAGGAGAAGACCTGTGTTTACAAAAAGGTCAGTGGGAGCGCAATTGTATTTCTAATCTTATATGTGGATGACATATTATTGATTGAAAATGATATCCCTATGCTAGAATCCGTCAAGTCTTCATTGAAAAATAGTTTTTCCATGAAAGACTTAGGGGAGGCAGCATACATATTGGGCATTCGGATCTATAGAGATAGATCCAAGAGGCTAATTGGATTAAGCCAAAGTACATATATTGACAAGGTGTTGAAAAGGTTCAACATGCATGAATCCAAGAAAGGTTTCTTGCCCATGTCACATGGCATTAATCTTAGCAAGAATCAGTGTCCTCAGACACATGATGAGCGAAATAAGATGGGTATGGTTCCATATGCTTCGGCAATTGGATCCATCATGTATGCCATGCTTTGTACACGTCCAGATGTCTCGTACGCTTTGAGTGCTACGAGCAGATACCAGTCAGATCCAGGTGAAGGTCACTGGACTGCCGTAAAGAATATCCTTAAGTACTTGAGAAGAACTAAGGATATGTTCCTAGTCTATGGAGGTGAAGAAGAGCTCGTTGTAAGTGGTTACACCGATGCTAGCTTTCAAACGGACAAGGATGATTATAGATCGCAATCTGGGTTCGTGTTCTGCCTGAACGGAGGCACAGTTAGCTGGAAGAGTTCCAAGCAGGATACTGTTGATGATTCTACAATGGAGGCCGAGTACATGGCTGCTTCAGAAGCTGCAAAGGAGGCTATTTGGATCAAGAAATTTGTTTCTGAGCTGGGTGTGATGACCAGTGCAACTGGTCAATGTCTCTCTATTGTGATAATAGTGGAGCCATTGTGCAAGCCAAGGAGCCGAGGTCACATCAGAAGTCCAAACACATACTTCGGCGATATCATCTCATCCACAAGATAGTGGATAGAGGTGATGTCAAGATATGCAAAGTGCACACGGATCTCAACATACCTGATCCGTTGACAAAACCTCTCCCTCAGCCGAAACATGAGGCGCACATAAGAGCAATGGGTATTAGATACTTACATGTTTGACTCTAGTGCAGGTGGGAGACTGTTAGTGATATGCCCTAGAGGCAACATGGAGATGTTGGATACCATTGTCAATGTTTATGTATAAATGAATAAAGTGTTATTCAGTTTCATGAAATAGACATCTTGTATTGATCAATAAGTATGTGACTTATTTATAAGACTCTATATGTATGAATCTATTTCTAAATGATCCCTGATCATATGTCATATTATTGAAACAAATATGATTCTAAGATCGGCATGTTTATTGATTGATGATCATGTCTCATAGATCATGGTATGAAGATACCAAATCAATATCCATGGACATGTGTTAGAGAACACATTGTTGGATAGACCCATCATGAGACACTACAGGAATTAATGTGCCATTAGTTGGTCTCAGGTAGTGTTGGTACAAAGTCCTTAGACCTAAGATCATCATGGATTCAACCATGTGTAGTAGCCTACTTTGGGACTACCAAACGCTACTCCGTAACTGGGAAGTTATAAAGTAGTCTTCAGGTTTGCTATGAAACATGGAGTGGGATGTGAGTGATCAAGATGGAATTTGCCCCTCCTTTGGGAGAGATATCTCTGGGCCCCTCGAGGTAATAGATTATGGAAGTGCATGGCCATGCCGAGTTGATTGAGAAGTCAATAAACAGACAGATAATCCAATACGGTTCGAGTGAATGGTTAAGCTGTTGAAGGGATGTCACACACATCTTGCCTATAACTTATTGGTATCGTGAGGCAAAGGGATTTGTGTACACATTACAGGTTCAGAGCCAATATTATATTCTTGTATACTATGGTGTCAATATGTGCTGCTAGGCGGTCGGCTGAGTTGGACTCGAGCCGACGGTCGACTGAGTTGGACTCGAGCCGACGGTCAGCTGAGTTGGACTCTAGTCGAAACCGAGTATACCTGAACCTACAGGGTCGCACGCTTAAGGGGATAAGAACAGGCATTCGAGTTGGACTCAGATACGGCTCGATCGTATAGGGATCCGATCGGATAGAGTCCTATGGGCTTACCAAGTCCGGCCGGCAAACTCTATGAGATTCGGATAGGATCCGATTCAAAATAGAGTCCCGATGGGCCTCTAGGCCCAACCGGCAACTCTATATAAAGGGGTGAGGGGTGGAGAGCTGCTGCATGCAATTGGAACCAAATCAGTCTGATCACACGTGTCTTCAGAAGTCGGCGAGATCAATCTCCACGGAAACCCTCCCCACTTCGAGCCAAACCTTAACCTTGCATCTTGTGCTAGCACACGGGTGTTAGGCGTTCGTCCCCGACGTGTGGATACCGGTAGAGGCGCTCGCTTGCGTACTTGCGTTCGTCGGGTACGAATCAGCTGTGGTGGAATCGGCTGCGGTCGGGCGCATCGGAGCGAGGCGCGCGAGCGCGGTCGGACGACTTGGCGAATCGGCTACTCGGTGAATCGGCTATTCCCAGGAATCGGTTGTCGGCTTGTGGGAATCGGCTGTCGGCAAATCGGCTGTCATCGGCCAGCACTGTTCCGGATCGAATAGCTCCTGATTGGCTATTTCCGCTGCGTACTCCAATCGGTAACGACCTATCGACCCTTACTTGCAAGTGTTCCTGGTTTGCGCAGTAGAAAAGTTTCGTTATTAGCTAGCGTAGCCTCCGTGTAACCCTTCACCTAGGTCCTTCACTAGGATTCAAGTAACCACAAAGATCTCTAAGTTGAACCCCTAATGAATACCACGAATGAGGATAGCTCTACCAAGACAACCACCGAAGGCTCAGCTCGGATTTCCACTCAACTTACCTTGTTTCCTAGCGGAGGTGAGGAAAACCTTTACAAACTTGCCTGGGTCAATCCACAAATCGAAGAAGCTCGCGGGTGATGCCTAACTGTCTAGGAGGTCACCCTCCAAGAGTAATAAGCACCAAACAGCAGCCCAACGAGAATCACCAAGTGCTCAATTCATCCTAGCCCTCTCAACATCACTAATCCTCATCAGCATCCTCAATTCTCACTCAATTTCACTTGGGAGGCTCAAGAACAAGATGGAAGAGGCAAGAACACAATAGAAGAAGTTAGGAGACATAATAAATAAAAGTGGAATTACCAAAAGTGAGCTGTGGGGGTGTGGGAAATATATAGGTTCGTGCTGACATCATGTAGCCATTACTCACATTTTTGAACTGCAAAGGTGCTAGTAAGTTCCAGGCCAGGATGACAGGAACTTCCAGCCAACACTTAGAAAATTTGGCTAAGACGATGTGCTAGGAAGTTCCGGGTAAGGTGCCAAGAACTTCTAGCCAACACTTCGAAAAATTTTGACTGGAGGAGGCGTCAGGAAGTTCCGAGCAAGGTGCCAAGAACTTCCGGCCAACCCTTGCTGCCCTTCCCCACACCTTTTCAACTTTTGAGCTGAAAAATTCTCTCTTTAATGGATTTTGACTTTAAGCATTTAACTCATCTCAGGCAACCATTTGAAACCCTTCTTGATAGTATGGCTTTCCTAAACTCAAGAGCAAAATGCAAAAGAAAATTAAATAAAGCTTTGAGTCATCTCATCGCTTTGCATTTGTTGTTGGGGGGTCTCTTTTGTACACGCTTTGCACACCTAAGCCTTTTGGAAATTACCTGCCTTATCTTAATAAACACATTAGTCCCTTAACCATTTTGTCATTAATCACCAAAACCACTTAAGGGGCTAGATGCACTTTCATTATGGATAGGACACCACGGCTTGTACGGAAAAGTGCGTTGAATCCCGTGATGCTTGCAAGCATCGAGCTCAGCTTTCACTTAAAGTATGATCCGACACTCAACTAGAGGATGAGTAGAAGTCTTGTGGATTGGACACCAAGTATTGAAGTCCTTTTCAACTGGTTTCCTTGTCGACGTGTAGTTCTCGACAGAAGCTAGGAGATTAGCCATCCTAGGAATTCTGTTGGTAGATTGGGTTGTGTCAGAGACGATCCGGGCCTCTCGTTATATTCACAGGATGAACTGAAACTGCTCAAAACATCCAACAAACATAATGGAACATCCGACGTCCTGAGAGAAGAATATTGGAGATATTGCTGGGTCTTTAGCCTGTCAGTCAACTTAAGCATGAGATGTGCCCGTCAAACCACTCGAAGGTGGCGACCAGATGTGTTACACATTCAGGAGACTTGACAAATTGGCTAAAGATCTACAACATCTCAAATATTTTTAACTCTTACTCGTGTGAATCTAGCTCCCAGGATGTGCGCTAGACTCACATTTTCATTTCAAGCATGGTTATACAAAGCTAACACATCTGAGTTGAAAGGTAATTAAAAGATTACATCATCATACTGATTACATAGGTGTTGACGAGAAAAATCAACACGCCGGCTTAGGAGATCTGCTTAGCTCCAGTGCAGTCCTAGAATAGATGAAGCGCGGGCGTACCAGTCAATTTGATCCTACCACTGACAAGTTATGCAAAACAGCAGAACATAAATCATATCGGCGGATAGATCGATACCCAAAAACTAACTGATCGGCTAATAAGCCAATGGTGCAATTCCAGCCGACGCTGATGCCAGCCGATGGTGTTAGGGTTTGAATCCATCGGCTGTGTGTTGAACAAATATTTATATAAAGGCGATCGGCCGATGATAACATGATGATATAGCAATGTAATATGACACAAAGCAATCATATGATATAATAAATACTGATTTAAAGGTTAAAACAAACATCGGCTGAAAGTCCGATGTCATTAAATCCAAATGGTTAAATATTCAATGAAGTCTCTGCTGCAATCGGCTATATCCAACTTGTGTATATTCCTTGCAAGTCGATGCGATATCCAAATAGCTCATCGGCTGAAACCCCGATGAAACCCCTAGTGGCAGACAACAGGTAGGCTAGAGATTACGGTTCTAATCACGACTTAGTAGATCAAACTGATGCATCACTAAGTATGAAAAGAAAAGCAATTTCTAGACAACAAGCCCTTGGCTGATTTTTAGGGTGGTAGATGCCTAAGCTAATCTAATCTAATATAACGATTTAGCCGGTATCGACAGAAACCCTAAAACGAGAGACAGCCGATAGAGCCAAATCAAGATACTAAAATTAGATTCAACAGAGACATATGATAAATAATCAAGCAAAGATATCAATCGAATCGAAGCAATCCAAGAGGTCGAATGTACTGATGCAGCCTTTGATGACCCCAACGTAGCCAATACGATTGCCTGAGTCGGCGGGACCATGGACTTACCCCTTCGCCGGAGATCGAAGCCGATGCAGCCCCGCGTTAGGTGCCAAGTTCCACCGGATGACAAAGTAGAACAGATAAAAGAAAGGTGGTGATGCGCCGAATTGTATTGATCGAGAGATATCTTACATGAACCCTAGGCTTACATATTTATACCCGTAGGGTGACAAAGATCCTAACAAATTACAATCTAAACTTTCCTAAGGATAAAAGGAAATAGATAAAGTCCTTATCGGACACTAAACAAACTTTCCTAAAGATAAAATAGAAAACTAACAATCTCTTCCTAATTAATAGATACAAGTCGTATCCTCCCTGGACTCGGTTTCTTCTGGATAAGATCTTCTCAAACCAAATCTAACAAGAATCCGACTGTTGGAGATATGGATAACAGAAAACCCCCATCGGCTGATGCAGAACGCCAAGCCGATACTGACTCTGAGCCGATCCTAACCCTTAGCCGATAAGGACTTCAGGGCTTACCAAATTTTGGCGTTAACAATAGGCCAATCGGCCAAATAGATACAATTAAATCAGAGAACAGCGGAAGCTTATCTACCCATCCACAAGCACACCGACTAGGGGTTTACCCCTCTTAGTTCAATTTCTAGAAGAAATGAATCGAAAACCCGCATCACTCAAGAACTAAAGCTAAACCTGCAAGCAAGGATAATCTAGTCGACAAGAGTCGGTACATTAACAAGTAATATACTGGCAAACACTAGACAAACCTAACATACTACATGATATGCTTATAATCAAAGAAGCGCTAAAAGGGTGGCTCATTTCCAGCATAAGGCAAGTTTGATTTCACAATTGTTTTACAAAAGAGTTGATGCTTCAATTAACAAAGATAAGTTTTAAGTTTCACCATTAAATTATTTATGTTTCCATCATAAGTAATACCTTGCCATCCTCCATGACAACAAGTCACAATATATAAATATCACCATACTCACACAACTCAACACATTTTGTAACTTTCAAAGTCAAGTTGCAAATCCACAAATTTTAAAGCAATATAGTCTATACTCATGACACTTCACCAAAGCGCTCATGACCGTGAGCACGGTTAATCGATTAGTTTTAATAACTCTACAGAGTGTGTACAGCTTTACCCACATGAAGTGAATTGCTCTAGTTTATTCGGTACCCGTCGATACCACCTGTCGAAACTTGGTTTCGGCAATAGAAATTAGGGGAGCAGTCAAGATCACCAAGCATGATGGGTTAAGTGGAAAAAAGGTTTAGACAGGTTCGGACCCTCTCGTGAGGTAATACCCTACTCCTGTTTCGGGGATTCGATCCGCCGAGTGTCTTTATTGATCTCCTGATCTTGTGTATCTAGTAGCTTGTATGTGTTTCGCACAAATCTGATATCCCTCAATGGATGCCTCTACCCTCCTTATATAGTCTTCGAGGGCTTACAAGTCGAAAACCTTATCCTATTCTAAGTCGGTCTCCTCAATCTTACCAAGTTATGACTATGAGCCGTTGCCTTATTTGATTGGCAACGTAACGCCCAAGTCATAGCCCATTTACATAATCATTAGGCGTAACATATCCCTATTACTAGTCAGACAAGCTTGCCATGAGGGTATCCGATTGCCATAATCTCCACAGTAGCCCCCGAGACCTTCGCAGTCGACGAGATAACTTTGCCTTGAACCAAAGCAACACACAGCCAAATGACTCCCTGGCCGAGTGCTTCTATTGCCGAGTGGTTCCATCATCTCTGCCTGAATCTCCCGAGTGCTTTATCATCAGATGAAAAGACTGTGAAGGGCTGGAAAACATCCAAAAATTCTCAAAAATAAATATCTAGGTGCATCTCCTGATGCACCTAATTAGGTGTAGCCCCCGACTATGTGGTTAGTCAAAAACAGACTAAGCATATAGTCAAGAACCATACAAAAATCATACTCATATAAAATGCTTAGCTCAAGCTAAAGCAAATATACAAAATCATATAACACATCACTCGGCAAGCTCATGCTTATCCGAGTAAATTTGCCCGAGTCGTCTCGGAACAAATAATTTAATCGCCCCTCATGGGTAAACAAAATTTTCAGTCATCTGAAAAATACGACCAAAATATTAAATAGCTCCTGCCATAATATTAGTCTTAATCTAAAAAGATCTTCACCAAGGTGGAAAAATAGCATTGATATAATCATTTAATCAAATGCTTAAAAACCAAACAGTCCCTGTCATCAGGACAACCATAAAAAGCTTAACTGTTTGTCACCTTTCAAATTGCATTGTGCCAATCTCTCATGAAGTTGCGCAAACTGCAGCATGAAAGGATTTCAAAGGTATTGGGCTATGTGACACATGCATATTGCCAGGGCAAATCTGCTTAAATCCATCCACTTAAGTCCCTAAGGACACGCGTCAAGCCACACCTTAGGTGGGCCGCAAGTCTCTCATGGGCTCGGCCCAATCACGAGAGGACTTAGCAAAAACCCTCAAGTCTTTTTACGAAGCCTCGAGGTCATCCCCGCCACTTCGTCTTCCCAAAAATTCCTCTTTCGCATCACTGTTCACAAGCTCCCCACGGAGAACCCTAAACTCACGCGCGCCCAAATCCATCCATCTAGGAACTCTCGTTCCACCACAAGCCATCTTCCGCATCCAGCCTCCAAGATTACCTTGACGAATCCCAATCTCCTGTGCCAGATCTGTTTTCCCCCAAATCGCATCCATGGCGGGAGAGAAAGAAATCCCCTTCGAACAATGGGTGACCTCTGACGTCAAGGAATCGACTCTCCGGGAGATGGTGAAGAACGGAGTTCTCCCGGCTAAAGAGATCATCGGCTGGCGTCCAGCGGCCGGTGAGGAGTTCCCCACTCCAAACACCGATGAGATTGTCGTTTTCACCTCTTTTTTCTACTGTGACTTCGGCCTTCCTACCTCTGAGTTCTTTCGAGGTCTACTTGAGTATTACAGTCTTCAGATCTATCATTTGAATCCCAACTTCATTCTTCATATCGCAATCTTTATTCACGTCTGTGAAGCATTCCTTGGCATCCTTCCCCACTTCAACCTTTTCCGCCGCATGTTTTATCTCAAGCCACATCCATGCAAGGATGATCCCTGCATCGTCGGTGGGGCCGGCTTTCAACTCCGTGGAACTCTTCGCAGAGATTATTTCTCTCTCCCCTTGAAACCTTTCAACAAAGGCTGGCATGCGAACAGGTTCTACATCTCAAATCTTGAACCCAGTTTGCCCAACTTTGTTGGCCTTCCACCAGTTCCGAGGCCTAACTGGAGCACTGTGCCAGTGGCCCAAGATTGGGATGAAGCCAACAAGCTCTTGGCCAATATCCTTGAAATGAAGAAAAAAGGCCTTCAGGGAGAACAAATCACTCGGCACTTCATCAAGAACCGACTGGCGCCTATTAAAGAAAGATCCAAGCCCGCATTCGAGTATGAGGGTGAAAGGGACCCCAATCGGGAAGACCACGATTCCTTGAGCTACGAGACCCTAAAGACTCGCATGTACAAAATCTTTTCTTCTGGGATCATGGTCGAGCGCAGCCTCATGTTGCCGGTTCTCCTTTACAACTTGTACCATCCTCCTCGTCCGGTAAGCTGACTCAACTTCTTTAATTTCTTTCAATCTTAATCTTGCATCTCTCAGTGTATAAAACATCCTCCTTGCAGGCGAATGCTTTCATCATCTCTAAGTCGTACAAGGTGCATTATGATGATGCGCCAGCTCGGCCTGCCAAGAAGCCAGCCGGCGACGTCAAGATCAGGAGTGATCCTGTCGGCAAAAGGGCTGCTGCTGATGAGGATATCAGCAAGCGAATGAGCAAAAGGAGGCTGGTGATCGATGACTCGGATGATGATGATGTTTCAGCTCCTCAAGCTGAAGTAACCCCTCCGAGGACATCCACCAGATCCACACCTAAAATTCACCGATCGGCTAGGTATGTCTCATATTGAAATCATATCCTTGCTAAAAATCTTTCTGCCTTTGTCCCGATTGTTCCCATCTTTTTTCTTGCAGGAAGCCTCAGAACATAGATCTTATTGGGCAAAGTGAGGCCTCAAAGCCATCGCAGCGGCTGAAGAGACAAAGCCCACAGAACAAGAATCTCAGGGCCCTCTCCCGAGTAAGAGCGCTCCGAGTGAGAAGCTCCCACCTCCCAGTGAAGATATCCCAATGGAGGAGCCCCCGACTGCCAGCCAAGAAACCCCTGCTGGAAACCAGTCGGCCGAAGAGAAGATCCCGACTGCTGCTCAAGGCGCCCCGACTAAGAGTCAGTCGGGTGTGAACCAAGAAGAAAAAGGCAGCCGGGAAGCACCAGTCGAGGATTCGGCCACCGATGTTGGTAAGCTCCAAAGTAGTCTTCTGACTTTAGTCTTCAATCTGTCTTTTCTTTGTCTTCATTTCTCTTCTTTAAATCGATCAGCCAAAGAAGAGGAGATCCCCAGGCTGAGATCTTCAGAGACCTGGATCCCTTCGATTAAAATAGAGTGGCGCGACTCCGAGGGTTTGAAGTAGGGCATCATTTTGAAAAAGCAAAAGGAGAATGAAGAAAGAGATATGCTTGTGGACAGCCTTAATGAAGCTACTCTGCTGCTAAATGTAAGCATCGCTCTTCTCTATCATAACCTTACGGTTTCTTTAAGTCGACTAACTCTGAACTCGCGTGCAGAGAGTATATTGCCGATCAATGGCTAAGTCTGACGCCCTCGAGAAGCTAGTCCCCCACTTAAATTCCCTGGAGAACATCCAGCAGGAGCTCAAGGCCACTCGGGAAGAGGTTGCGTCAAGAGAGGCTGCCTTGCAAAAAGAGATTGCCGCGCTCCGAGAAGAAAACCTTGACCTCCGGGGTTCAGTTGGGAGTAAGTTCAATCATCTTGGTCTCCTTATACCTATATTTGTAATCTGTCTCGATCTTGACATCGGCAAATTTTCTTGTTGCAGAGAACTCGTCAGAAGTCCACGTACTCTAGACCCAGTTGGAAGAAGCTAATGCTAACAAAGCTGAGTTGGAATTTGAGTTCGAAGGTAAATTATTTTAAGATAGCATTCTTCATTTTGCTTCATCTTCGAGTATCTGTGTAATCATATGTCTCTTGCAGCTTATAAAGTCAAGACCCGAGCGCAATTTGATGTCTTCGTCGAAAAGGTTCAAAGAGCCGAAAGCGTAAGGGACGATATTGCTAATGCGGCCACACCGATCCTCTTGTCGCTGTTCCAGCACGGGCTCAGGACAAGCTCACTGGATGCCGTCGAAGTCTTCGACAAGCTCAAGAGGGCCCTAGAAAAGTATATGGCTAATATCTCAGAAGCGGCCACCATGGGAGCAGGCTTCGCTCTTGCGCAGGCCAAGTCACTCTATCCTTGGATAGATGTTAACTCGGTCGGGGAAGGCTTCACCGACGGCACTTCAGATGAGCAAGCCTTAGAGTTGATCAGTAAAGCACAGGAGTCGGCCAAAAAGGTAGCTGCTGATGTAATTGATAACTTTCGATCTTAATGACTTTGTGAATGCTGCTTGTAACCTCTGATGTGAACTTGTAGGTATCTAGCTTATTTATGTTAATACCTTGACCCGAGTTTTCATAGAAAATTTCTTAAGTAATTTTCGTCCGACTGTCACCAAGCCTAAGCTTGTTAGGTCATCAAAAAATTCTCAGTCCTTATCTACTGAAGTCAAATCAAAACACTAAACAATGATAAACCAAATATAAACAAGTTATCGAAGAAAACCATGCTTTATTGACGCATATTGTGGACCCCCGTTCTTGGAACGGAAATCTTTCATGTTCTTAGTACCATTTCCATAGATCGAGTAGTTTGGTACCCACGAAATACAGTACTGGATAATCAGGTGCACATGCACGAATAGTCTTACATCGAAATTATTACAATATAGGCCCGAAGGCAGTATCCAACATATAGGACCTCATAGTCCAGATACAATCAAAAGTAGAATTTAGGTAAGGCAGCGGAACGAAAGCAGTGGCTTGTCAGTTGCCACAGGCAACGACCGGAGTCTAAGACCTAGCAGGCACCATCGGCTTCTTCGTCCTCCTGGTAGTAGGCATATGGATCCTCCAAGTCTTCATTTCCACCATCTGAAGATTTGTGCGTATAGCAAGGGTGAGTACCAACCGTACTCAGCAAGCCAACACGGAAGTGATGCACATGACAGGGTTATTCAAAGAATGGCTGGGGTTCTTTTGCATAAAGCCAATTTTCACAAATCTTTTCACAAGCCTAACAGCTAGCCAAGTTAAGTTTTAGTTCCACAGTTTATTAAGTCGGCGACGGTTCTGTCTACCATCCATCGTGATTTCAAGGATGGCTTCCCGCCTCCGGTTCGTCATGGTTTTCTGGGGAGTCCACCCCTTCTCGCCTTTCGAGAAGTTGATCCACCAGTGAATAAAAATCATCATGCAAACCCATCCCATCATTTTAGAGTTTAGAGTCTAGCCAAGCGAAAGTCTTGTAACGATGCTCAATATCCGCGAGCACGGCTATTCGAATAGATTGATTCATTCACACTTTTGTGGATGTACACTTTATCCGTACTCCGTAACTACTCATTGAATGAGCTTACATCCCTCTATATGGGACGGTCACGGCAAAGCCTTTCAATAACCTCACTTTGGCAGTACCCGCTCCATGAACTTAAATCCTCTTGCACTCTAGCTGTCTTTTTCTAGCAGTGTGAGGAGTTCTGGCGCTCCCGGGGTAAGGGAAGACTTCATTTATCAAGTTATGATTAATTTCGACTTTCAATCATCCATTCCCAATCTCATATCATACATAAGAACCACTATGCAGGAGTACCGCCTCCGCTCGGCTATTTACTCCGCTAGGTCTATACCCATTCGAGAAGTACGGTTGTACTGGCTCGTTTCCCGGCTATCTCATGGCTCGGTCCTTAATTGACCAGGGTCGGCACTAGCCTTTTTCGGAATCCACCCAAATCATCCAGCCGCCCCAGTCTAAAACATTTGTTTGATACTTTCAATTTTCATCAAAACTCATTTTATCATTCTCATGGCAATGTGGCGCTCATGTCTCCACATGTCGTATCTCAACTACCTTTCCCAAAGGTAGTTGCCCAAGCATATAGCTATTTGCAAAAGCATGAGTATGCATGAATCTAATAATAACATGGCTAAGCATTTTACCGAAGATATTCTCCGGTTGTATGTATCACATCGAGGGTTACAAGGAATAATTCTAAAGGTAATCAATAGCAAGGTATGGCATAACAAGTATAGGTAATTCTTTGTGTATTGCATGCATGTTTAAAGTTTAAAACAACATCATTTCGCAATTGGGATCAATATGTTCAAAGAGTGTGATGACTTGCCTTGCTCGCACGCTTGTTGAGCGGGGTCTTCAATGGAGTCGGTGCCTGCTTCTTCAGGTGCTAACCGTACGTGCGAAAAGAAAGATTGAATTCGATCAGAATTCAATAAGAACGAATAAAATATCAAGAAAACCATAAAAGAACTCTAAAATATCTACCCTGAGATTTTATTTGAGTTTGGGGAAGGAATTTGAATGAAATCCGATCGAAAAAGCGAGTTAGGGTTGTTTTTAGGGTTTTTGCAAAATACCGATTAAAGATAAGGCGATCAGCCAATAAATGTTGTTTGAAAGGATTTTGTATTTAGATGTGGTGAGTTAGAAGGCCAATCATATTTTAAAAAGGCAAGAAATAATAATTAAATTCTCAAGAAAATTTACGCGCGAAGTACAAGAAATCTTATTTTGGAATCCGAATTTTCTCCGAGGAAAACATATGAGAAAACCATATATTTTTGCACAAATAATTCCCAAAAATTCCCCAAAAATATTTCCCAATTTTTCTAGAATTTTTCCCTATTTTTTCTCTCTTTTTCTTTTCTTTTTCTTCTTTTCCTTTTTCTTTTCTCCCCCCTTTTTTTCTACCCGGCACTGCTCCTTCTTTCTCCTAGACGCCGAGGGCGTCTACCCCCCCCCCTCTTCAGCGCCCGGGGAGCCGGCGCGGTGGCGTGGCATTCCGGCTAATGGCGACGGCGACGACACGGACTACGGCCAAAAATGGGAAGGCACAACACTTACCAACCGGCAGCAAGAGGCGGCGAGCCCCGGTGAACGGCGAAAGGCGGCGAACACGGCGGCGGCACGGTTCGGCAATACCCGGTGCGGCTTCGGTGGTTTCCCAGCGATGGCGAGGAGGAAGAGAGGAAGGAATGGTGGCGGCAGGGTGTGGAGGAGAAAGGGGAGCTTGCCAGCCCCTTTATACACGACAGGGGCGCACGAGAACGGTGGATATCGGGCGGCCACGCGGCGGTCGGCTGCTGAGCACGCGCGTGCGTGCGCACGTCACGGCGACGTGGCTGACGCGCGACCGTCCTGGCGACGCTATGCGGGCATGTATGTGACGCTGGTGAGCGGCGACTTTCGCAACCGCGGGATGGCGCGGCGTTGACGTGGACTGTGCCCATGCGGGCGCTACGGCGTCGACTTCGGGAGCTCGTGCGCACGTCGCGTTGCCCGGCGGCCTGGCAAGCGGCATGGCGCGGGTGCGCGTGCTGACGTGGCGCACAGGCGCGGGGCGACGGCTGCTGTGCGGGAACGTGGTGACGCGGGCGAGTACAGTGAGTGGCTGCGACGCGCGACGCGTGCCGCGCGCGCGCGAGGGCCCTGACGCGGTCGAACACCGTCGCGAAATGAACAGTGCGATTTCCTATTTTCCTGAATTAAAATCCTATTTTCCCATTTCTATTTCTTTTCACTCTAAAAATCCAAAATAAATTCTATTATTCCCAGAATAATTTTTAAAATTATATTTTCAACTTCCTCCCCACTTTTTATTATCCCAAATATATTTTTCATATTTATTTTATTTCTTCTTTTAAATTCAAGAAAATAGGGTTTTTGATTAAAAATAAATTTCTAATTTCATGTTTCCTTTTTAAAAATATTTTTATCATCCAATTCCAAATATTTATTATCTTTCCTCCACCAATTAGGGTTTAAACCAAAATATATCCTTTTTAAAATACCCTTTTGTAATCCACCAAATTTTATATATATGCTCTTTTCAAATATATATATATATATTGAAATCTTCTTCACCAGCTAGGATTCCAAAGCTTAGGGTTTTATCCAACGTTACATCAAAGTAATCCCAGAAGAAACTCTTACGCAACTGACCTAGCAAATAAGATCGAAAAACTCGAATAGAAGCAATGACTCCAAAAGGTTTTTGTGAGTTCCGGTTTTTAAATTCCGATTTTAATATCTTCGATTTTCAGGGTGTTACACATATATAGCCCCCGACTGTCAACTCAAGAAGTCATCTTGCTTGAGGTTCGCAGTCGAGAATAACATGAAACTTAAAGCAATTTAAGCATAGTATCGTCGAAGATGTTCGATATTCCAGGAGTTCTCCACCATGGATCCATCTTCACGCTTTAGTCGATATGCTCCTGGCTGAGTCACCTCAGCGATTATATATGGTCCTTCCCATAGTGGAGATAATTTGTGACGGTCTTTAGTGGTCTGAATCTTGCGTAGAACCAAATCGCCGACAATGAAGGCTCGCGCCCGAACATTGCGACTATGGTATCGTCTAAGTCCTTGAAGATATCTTGCCGACTGGATCAAGGCTGCCTCACGGGCCTCTTCCGGTCGGGTCGGGTCATCCACTCGGTCTTGATCATAGCGCTCGTCGTTGAAACGTGGACTCGAAGAGATTTATACTCCATTTCATTCGGCAACATGGCTTCTGCCCCGTAAACCAGGAAAAAAGGAGTTTGGCCGGTAGCCCGACTGGGCATAGTCCGCAGTGACCATAGGACCGAAGGTAATTCTTGAACCCATCTGCCGGCGTAAGGTTTGAGCCTGTCAAACACTCGGGCCTTGATGCCTTGAAGAACCATGCCATTGGCGCCCTCGACCTGTCCATTGCTTTTTGGGTGTGCGACTGAAGCGTAGCAGATTTTGATGCCGAAATCTTCACAGAATTCCTTGAAAACGCCTCCAGTGAATTGAGTCCCATTGTCGGTTATAATTCTGTTTGGGACGCCAAACCGGTGCACGATGTTGAGGGTGAAGTTTCGCGCCTTGTCAGCGGTGATCGGAGCAATCCGCTTAGCCTCGATCCACTTGGAAAACTTGTCGATCGCGATGAACAGATGTGTGAATCCTCCTGGAGCTTTTTTGAAAGGACCGACCATATCCAGGCCCCAAACCGCGAACGGCCATCATAATGGAATCGTCTGTAGCTCTTGGGATGGAACATGGCTTTGCCGAGCAAAGAACTGGCAACCTTCGCACATGCCAACCACCTTGTCAGCGTCAGAGACCGCCGTGAGCCAGAAGAAGCCTTGTCTATAAGCTTTGCCCACTAAGGTGTGTGCTGCAGCGTGACTGCCGCATACACCTGAGTGGATGTCTTGTAATAGCTGTCGTCCTTCTTCGGGCGTGACGCATCTCATTAGGACTCCAGAGGGGCTTCTCTTGTATAGTGCAGAATCAACCATGATGTAGCCCTGACAGCGACGCCGGATGCGTTCGGCCTCATCCCGGTCTTTCGGCAGCTCTTGCTGAGTTAAAAACTTGATGAGTGGAGTTCTCCAGTCGGCGTCAAGCATGGCGACCTGGTTTGTAGCTTCCTCATTAGGAGTTGATTTGGCAGCGACAGTCGGCTTGTAAAGGTGTTCTACGAAGACGTCAGTTGGGGCTGCTTCTCGCTTGGACCCGAACTGTGCCAGCTCGTCTGCTGCCTCATTGTTTTGTCTCAGGACATGGGATAGTTCCAGTTCGTCGAACTTGTCCTCAAGTTTGCGAACTTCTTGTCGATAGGCTTCCATGGTGTCGTTTAAACAGGACCAGTCTTTCATCTCTTGGTTGACAACCAGCTGGGAATCTCCTCTCACAACCAACCGTCGTATCCCGAGTGAAACAGCAAGTCGCAGGCCATGCAGCAGGGCTTCGTACTCGGCAACATTGTGTGAGGCGGGGAAATGAATATGAAGAACATATCGTAGCCTTTCTCCAGTTGGGGAGATCAGCACGACTCCCACTCCCAAGCCAGTGATCCTCTTGGACCCGTCAAAGTGCATGGTCCAGTATTGTAGGTCCTCTCTAGGTACATCTTCTTGTTGTTCGGTCCACTCGGCCAGGAAATCCGCCAGGGCTTGTGACTTTATAGATGTCCTCGCCTTGAAAGTTAAGTCCAGCGGCATCAGTTCCATAGCCCACTTTGCGATGCGCCCAGTCGCCTCCCGGTTATGGATGACATCACCGAATGGAAAGGAAGTGACGACAGTGACCGAGTGACCCTGAAAGTAGTGCGCCAATTTCCTCGTGGTTATCAAAACACCATATAATAATTTTTGTACCTGGGGGGCGAATTTTGGCTCCTGCCAGCACTTCGCTAACAAAGTAGATTGGCCTTTGAATCTTCTGGACTCGTCCTTCTTCCTCACGCTCAACGACGAGAACTGTGCTGACCACCTAGCGAGTCGCTGAGACATACAACAACAGGGGTTCCTGAGGCTGAGGTGAGGTTAGGACGAGCAGTGTCGTGAGAAACTCTTTGAATTCTTCAAAGGCTTTGTGGGCTTCCGTGGTTCATTGAAAGTGATCGGTTTTCTTCAGTAACCTGAAAAAAGGCATGCCTCGTTCGCCGAGTCGAGAGATGAATCGGCTTAGCGCCGCCATGCAGCCAGTGAGCTTCTGGATATCTTTCTGGTTACTCGGGGGCTTCATATTCAAAATAGTGTTGATTTTCTCTGGGTTAGCTTCGATGTCGCGATGGGACACCATGAAGCCGAGCAGTTTGCCTGACGGCACACCGAATGTGCATTTCTCTGGGTTCAACTTCATTCTGAAGGCCCGAATGTTTGTGAAAGTTTCTTCTGAGTCAGCAATCAAGTCTTCCTTCTGCTTGGTCTTGATGACGACATCATCGACATAAGCTTCCATGTTTTTCCCAATCTACATCTGAAAGCATCTCTGGATCATGCGCTGATACGTGGCCCTGGCGTTCTTCAGACCGAAGGGCATCGTGATGTAGCAGTAAGCTCCAAACGGCGTGATGAATGATGTTTTCAGGCAGTCGGATTCCTTCAAGCTGATCTGGTGGTAGCCCGAGTAACAATCTAGAAAACTCAGAAGCTGGCAGCTGGCTGTTGAATCTACGACTTGGTCAATGCGAGGCAATCCGAATGGATCTTTAGGGCAGGCTTTGTTGAGATCGGTGTAGTCGATGCACATGCGCCATTGCCCTGTCTTCTTCCGAACCAAGACCGGGTTAGCCAGCCAGTCGGGATGGAAAACCTCTTTGATGAATCCGGCGGCTAAGAGTTTCATAAGTTCTTCCTTGATAGCGTCTTTTCGATCCTGAGCAAAACGGCGTAATCATTGTTTAATCGGCTTCGCGTCATCTTTGACATGTAAAGAGTGCTTGATCACCTTCCTAGGAATACCCGGCATGTCAGATGGTTTCCAGGCAAAAACATCTTTATTGTTTTGGAGGAAGGTGACGAGCGTGCTTTCCTATTTAGGATCTAGCTCGGCGCCTATTACAGCGGTTTTGGAAGGATCAGATGGATCAAGGGAGATTTTCTTCGTTTTGGCGTCACCTTGTCCCAACTTGGCTATCTTCTTTGCAGGGATTTCACCCTGTTCGGATGTCGATGTAGCCAGTCGGATTTCTTTCTGGCCACGTGATCTCTCACAAGATTGGACCATGTCGCAGCTTTCTTTGTCACAGGTGAAGGCTTGTTTGACGTCGCTGCGCAGGGTGATGATGCCGTTGAGGCCGGACATCTTCATGCAAAGGTAGGTGCAATGTGGTATCGCCATGAACTTGGCGAGCGCAGGTCTTCCAATGATTGCGTGGTAGGCCGTTTCGAAGTCGGCCACCTCGAAGGTGATGTTCTCTGTTCGAAAGTTTTCCCAAACTCCGAAGGTGACTGGAAGGGCGATGTGCCCGAGTGGCGTAGATGACAGCCCCGGGATAACTCTGTGGAAGGGGGCTGAACTCGGCTTCAACTCGGATCTTGCGATCTGCATTTCATCCAGTGTCTTGGCGAATAGGATGTTGAGGTCACTGCCCCCGTCGATGAGGACGCGCTTCAGCTTTATATTTCGGACCACCGGGTCTAGTACCAGGGGATACCGCCGCGGGTGAACCACTCGGTCAGGATGATCCGAGCGGTTAAACATGATAGCCACCTTCGACCATCGTAGATATTGCGGGACTTCAGGCTGTGCCACGTTGACCTCACGATCGGTAAGCAAAAGCTTTCTCTTGGACTCATAAGCCTGCGGCCCCCTGAAAATATGATTCAGCTCACCCACGGGGTCTTGAAAAGGCTCTGAGTTGCCAGTCGGGTTGTTCTTCTTGGTTCCCGATGGGCCGGCTTCATCAGTCGGCTTCTTGTTTAGCTGTGCCACGTATTGTTCAGCGAACTGCTTGTAGATGAAGCAATCCTTGGCCACATGCTTGGGCGTTCATGATCGTGTCATAGGCTGCAAAACAGGGACGACGTTGGGAGTTGGATGTTGCAGCGACCAGATCCTCGGGCCGGCGTTTGCGATCTTTTTGGCCGTGATTGTTGTTGTCGTTATCCTTCTTAGGGTGCCGGCTGCCTCCCGATTGCTTGTCGTCCCTTTTATCGTGCCGATCCTGTCGTGCCTCCTTGATCGCGTCGTTGGATTTCGCGTAAGAATTTGCTGTCTCGAACATTTGTTTCACCGTCTTCGGTGGCTTACGCCCAAATTTTCTGATCAACAGCTCGTCACGGACACCCTTCTGGAAGGCTGCTATTATGATGTCGTCTGTGATGTTGGGGATCTTGTTGCGCTTCTCCGAGAAGCGCCGAATGTAGTCCTTCAGCGGCTCGTCTGGTTTCTGGATGATGTTGTAGAGATCCAAGTGGGTCCCAGGTCTTTCAAAAGTACCCTGGAAGTTGGCGATGAAGTGGTCCTGAAGTTCACTCCACGAGCTAATTGAGCCTCTTGGCAAGCTCGTGAGCCAATTCCTGGTTGAGTCGGCGAGGGCGACAGGCAAGTAATTGGCCATGGTCTTGTTGTCTCCTCCTGCTGCGCGGATGACGACGGTGTACACGGTCAGCCATGACTCGGGGTCGAACTTTCCGTCGTACTTCTCAATTCCTGTGGGCTTGCAACCACTCGGCCAATCCACTTGGCGCAGATCCCGAGTGAACGCAGGCACTCCATCGTCGTTGCAGTCGGGCGATCTCTACGGTCTTCATAGGAGCGCTGCTCACGCTCACGATGGCGCCGGTCAAGGACTTCCCGCAGATCACTCGGCGGGGTTCTTTGTAGGTTGCTATGGTAGTCGGAGTTGTAGTTGCAACGGATCCGGTCGTGGACGGGTGGTCGTCCATGTCTTTTTTCGCGAGAGTCGTCCGATTGTTCTTGATGCCTCCGTGTTGTCTCGTGGCGGGGGTCTCTTGACCTAGTGGCCGTCTTGGCTTGCTCGGGCCTCTTGTAGTCCTTCGACCATAGCGGCGGAAGTCGGCTTCCGTCGAGTGTTTCAGCAACGGACTCAGTCGGCCTTCGTGCTGAGGTGGAGGGGGAGCAATTGGCTGTAGCCGCGACGATGGTCTTGATCTTGTCCAGGATTAGTGTTACCGTAGCGGGTGCCGCTTCGATAACAGTGTCGAGGAGGGTGAGGGCGGCAACGGCGTTCTGTTGAGGCGTCTGGAAGATGTTGGTGTTGTCGACTCATGTCTGAAGTATGGCCTCTCGAGCGGATCGCCCAGTCACCCTCAGGTCTCGCTTCCTCCTGTCGACTTCTTTCTTGCGCCTATTCTCCTCCTCCACAAGCTTGCACTCCTGCTCAAGCCTGGCTTGTTCTTCTTCTGCGATTCTACGGGCCATGGCTGAGTCAGTCTCAGCTACCTCAGCCATGAGAACGTCGAAGCACTTTGGCTCGTAATCCTTGTCGAAATCGGAGTCGTTGGCCTCGTCCGTGGAGATGCCGTAGAGATCATCGAAATCTGAAGAGCTGAGGTACTCATCGAGCTCCATGAATGAGCATGATCCAAACGGTTGGAGGATGACGACCACTTCCCTTGAGCCCGGATTGCTTGAATCTGGATCGTTCCAGTCCGGGTCATAGCTGGATGATGATGATTCTCCCGAGTGAGTAGATTTCGACTCGGAAGAAAAGAGATTGCGATAGACCGCTGCGGTGTTTGGTAACCCAAACGGCGCCGAGAGGATTTCTCCTCCCGAGTGGATGGATCCCAACTCGGAGGTTAGGAAGTTGCGGTAGATCTCAGCGTCGTTTGGTAACCCGAAAGCGCCGAGCGGATTCCTCCTTCCAAGTGAATGAATTCCAGCTCGGAAGTCAGAACGTTGTGGTAGATCTCAGCGTCGTTTGGTAACCCGAACGGCGCCGAGCGGGTTCCCCCTCCCAACTGGTCCGAATCCGAGTCGGGAAAGGAGAGCTTGTCAAATCTTTTGGCGGCGAAGTCGTCGATGCCTGATGAAGATCCCATTGCGCTTGTCAGCGAGATGAAGAAGAAGTCTTGAGACGCGAACCCCTACCTGGCGTGCCAACTGTCGAAACTTGGTTTCGGCAATAGAAATTGAGGGTGCAGTCAAGATCGCCAAACACGATGCGTTAAGTGGAAAAAAGGGTTTAGACAGGTTCGGGCCCTCTTGTGAGGTAATAACCTACTCCTGTTTCGGGGATTCGATCTGCCGAGTGTCTTTATTGATCTCCTGATCTTGTGTATCTAGTAGCTTGTATGTGTTTCGCACAAATCTGATATCCCTCAAGGGACGCCTCTACCCTCCTTATATAGTCTTGGAGGGCGGGCTTACAAGTCGGAAACCTTATCCTATTCTAAGTCGGTCTCCTCAATCTTACCAAGTAATGACTATGAGCCGTTGCCTTATCTGATTGGCAACGTAACGCCCAAGTCATAGCCCATTTACATAATCATTAGGCGTAACCTATCCCTATTACTAGTCGGACAAGCTTGCCATGAGGGTATCCGATTGTCATAATCTCCACACCACCATACTCTACACTTTGAGTATGGTCTAGAGGTCACCACGAAGCATTTACACTACTTAGTCTCTAGCCTTGCACCAGCATGATATGTGTTCCCTCCATCCTAGGTCATACTGGAAATGTGACCTAGAACTGTTAAGTGACAGGCCCACGCCTTAACTTAACGCCGTGGTGGCGGACACGACAGGAACCCACTCACGTGGCACGATATCGTTGTATTGGACAGACTGAGTCACCTAAACTACCTCATCGGTGGTAAATAGGGAGTTCCTCTGGGTTATCCGAACCCATACACTTCGGCGTATCAGAATGCAAGGCTAGGTGCTAAATAGATTACTTGGCTAAGGCTATCCCATACTAACACATGTGAATGTACGATATCTTTTGTTGGTGACACAAGTTCGGTCCTTACGGACTCGGGCAAACACTCCCCCTATCGCAATGCAAATACATCAATTGCACGCCACATGCCGCCCAGGTCAAAATCATATTTTCTCACATTTTATTTTGTAAATGCACATCATATTTTACCCATTCCAGCAAGGGAACATTTTAGTAAAAATCACATTTTAAATATATACGGAATGAGTATTTGGAAAATACTAGGCAGGCTAAGCAAGTGGTTGTACAAAGCATTCTAAACCCATTTGAGCACAAAAGATGTACTCTAACCATTTCTACGGGTACAAACAGCAAGGAAATAAATTATCAAGGAACGAAATGCAGCAAATAGGTTATATCTACCATTCTCAAGTTTCAAAATACCGATACAATCTAAATTCACATGCAAGTTTGCAAACAAATAATTTCATCCATCAAAACCTAGGATTCAAGGTGTTCAAAGAGAAGAGGGGAAGAACTTGCCTTGTTCTAGAGTAAAGTTATCATCTAATCCACTCCATCACCGTTTACACAATCATCTAAACAAAAACATACGGTATGTAGTCAAATACCGAAAACAGGCGAAAATCCAAAATGCTCTAAAATGCATGATTTTTATACATTGAGTAGGTAATGATCTAAAATGAATTCAGGGAAAAGAATTTTTAATTTATCCTATTCCAATTAATAGTTATGGTTTTTAGAAGTTTTATCGGTCGTACTGGAATAAGTTTAGGTGTTATTTGGACAGTGTTTCTAAACTTTGATTTTTAATAGTTTAATTTCACGGAGGTGTGGAGATAGGTTATCTAAGACTAATACAATTGGTTTCATAATTTTTGGAGTTACTATGATTTTCCTAGGTCTTTTACAAATTTACGACGGGTTTTAGGCCTATAGTGTTATATTCATGCGGCTGTAGGGTTTTGAGTCTAGAACATGTTACTCCTTGCTTTAGTTTAAATATGATCTTATTTTTTATTCATTTCACTTTAATCCTACAAGTTTGGACATTATATTCTTTTTACTTCATGCTTTGCGACTAGAGGTGTTGTGTTTTATGTTGTAGTTTAGATATACTAACCTAGAGGCTGCCTTATGGGCCATGGATACTATGTTTTTGTAACTAGGGATGGATTCTAAAGCCTCACTGGTCTATCACGTTTTATTCTAAATTTACTTAGTGTTATAGTGTATTTATACTTTTATACATGTATATGTACATAGCGCTCGATTACTATTGTAGTGTTTAGCATCCTAGTGGTTATTTTAAAGTTTATTGACATTTTCAATATATAAGTTGTCACATTTTATTTTACCTAATTGAAATTCACTACTTACTGGGTTTACAGAAACTTGGTTCACTTTAAAAGGATTTAAAAAAGCATTAACTACAAATTTTATAAGTTGCAAGGTGTATAAAAGGTTTTATTCCTTATTTAAATATTTAAGTGATGTTGCTACACAGTAAGCACATATTTTTATTTTATAACTTGAAAATATGTTGTTTTGGTGAATCTACAGAAATTGAGTTTATTCAAAAAGGAATTAGGAGGAATTTTAAATAAATCTCTAAAGTTCAGCTTACCTAAATCATATCAGTTTTAATGTAAATAATTTTAAAGGTATTTGGTACAAAGTGACTATGTTTTTTTATTTTTCCTAAATACAGAGGGTAAGTTGATGGATTTATAGGACTAGAGTGTGCTCAAATCGGAGTTGATTTGAATTTTCTAGGGATTTTACAAATTTGAACTTGGTGTATGCATGGCCTGTCTTATTTGAATTTTTGGGGCAAATTTTTAATAATAAGGTCCAGGTTTTATGGTTCTAAAATTAAGTTCCCTACTCAGAGAATCTACAGAAATTTGTCCCACTCAAAAATGTATTCAAATGAATTTTATATGGATTTTAGAAAAGATGTTCTGCTCTTTGTGAAAATATTTTTATGCTGCCTTTCTTGTGTGCTACTGTGCACGGGGCCCACGGGTCAGTTACTGCGGTTTTGAGAGGAGGACTTGGCGCCTGAATCGGTGGGGCCTGGCTGTTAGAGAGTGTGAGAGGAAGGGAGAGCAGGGCTCCGGAGACCAAAACTCCTTCCCGGCCTCGCCGGCGACGAACGTCGGCTTTTCAGCTGGGATGACCAAAAGAGAAAATGTAGAGTGGTCTGTTGCGAATCTAGTGGTGGTGGTCTTGTGCACAGTGGTGACCGGAATAGTGCCGGTGATGAGCGCAGGCGGTAGTGCAGGTTTGGGTGTTGTGTCCGACTAAGCTAGGAACCAAATTGTGTCGAGACAATGCATGTGTGAGCATCTACAAGGTTCATGGGTACTTAACCCGAAAGTGCAGACGGCCTGGTGAAGCTTGGGTGGACCTAGTGACGTGAGACCCGATCGGCAATAGTGGTGGAAAATGTCACGGCGACGGTGCTGGTTCAATCTGGCGCATGAGAGGTAGGGGTGAGGCACACAATAGCTCGAGTACTTCTCAGTTGATGCTCTCGACACAACCAATTGGAATATGACTCACCGAATATGGAGGAATCGTTGGCGACGGCCCGTGGCGGTGGTTGGCCAGCGCCAAGGAAGGCGAAGACCGATCTCTCTTGTCAGTGCGCCATTCCTCGGGATCGTTGAGGGAAAACGTCGAGGGAGTCGAGGCGATGACGATGGTGCAAGGATTCGGTCGGGCTTGGCCTACATTGCCCGGGACGACGTCGAGGGTGCAGCGACGACATCTGGTGCGTGCTCCTGACCCCGGTGGAACACGTCGGTGTTTCCGTGGCTACAAGAGACGAAAGGCGATGAGGTCAACAGCAAAAATGCTCGGCATTGGGTGAGGATTAACGAACATGAAAGGGAAGGAAATGATCGTGGCTTCTTGGCGACGGCGGTGACCGTCTTTCTCGCGGCCGACGATGGGAATGAGAGCGTGGGGAGTAGCTAGGGCTATCTCCCTCGATGTTTCTTGGCTCAGGAGTGGAGAGCATGGTTGGGCGACCGAGGCGGGGTGGTTTTTGTGCGACGGAGAGGAAGAGCACGGCGTCGACAGCTCACAGCCACGCTGCGTCGACGCTCTGTGCGCGGTTGGCTCGGGCGCTGTGTTCTTCGGCGGTGGAGAAGAAAAGGACAGAGTGGGGGCTAGCTACAGGCACTGACAATGGGGCCAACTTCATGGTAAGCAAGGCAGGGGAATGGGTATGGGTAAGTTTCTCGGTGCAACCGAATTTTAAAGTTGATTTTCGATTTATTCCTCACCTTTGACTTTGCAGCCCTATAGATCACTGTGTGGTTTGGGTAAATTAGTGAAAATTTTTCTGCAGTTAGGGGAGTAGACATAGAACCCATTTTCTTTGGTTTCACTCAAAGATCACTTATGGTTTGCCCTCAGAAATTCAGCAAATTTTGGGTATTTTAAACCTTGTTTGAATTTTTAGGAGGCCCAAACAGTCCAAAAAAATTCTAGAAAAATTATATTTAACTTTGGTGTTCATCGTAGTATTTGAATAAATTATTTCCTATACTACCTTGTGTGCACTTTAATTCACTTTGGGTGAGACTTGGTTTTAACCGATTGAGAATATTAATTTTGCCCATTATATTACTGATTATATTACTTCTTTGTTTAATTTGTTTGGGGTATCAAACCTAACCATTCAGTTGTTCAGAAATTATAGTTGGGTTGTTCACAACTTTTAGCACCTACATAAATTTTCCCACGATTTTGTTTATTATGGATTAGGCTAGAAAATTTGGGGTAACCTTTCTTTGTTTTAGGCATTCCTTTTATGTTCATGTATCTAATTTGACTATAGGTTTCTCAACAGATTTTTCTTAAGCTGGGGAGTTGCAACTATAATGAGATGAGGGTTCAAAAATCCAGATACATAAAAGACTCATTTACCAAAAGATGTTGTGGGCATATGCATGCTTACTGATGTAGATGGATCCATGTTCAAGTTGGAATGGTTCTGTTTTATTCTGAAATGTTAAGTCATGCATTGGGTTTAAAATACTTCCCCTAAATTAGAAACGAAAATTTTTGGATCGGAATTTGGAGGTCTCTACTACTAGTTTTGTCTTGACAGGATTTTACATGACCCTAGGATTTGGGTATGTGTCAGGTTGTCAGCACCTTGTTTATCAGTGTAAACCGGAGATGTGGGCGTCATAGGGATCTTGTATGCATGTTTCGTCGTCGTGGCGTCGTTCTCGGTGGAAGCCCAAGGGGGCGCAATTGGGATGGCAGCAAACATCGGAAAGACGATGGTTCCAACTTGGACCAAACTAAACACCGGTTGTGTTGGATCTATCTGGCCAGGACGGTGAAAGAAGCCCACGTCGGAAAAACCGACTCTTGAATTCATCTCATTGAGATCCTTTAGCACATAGTCTCCTATTTGGTGCTCCACTGTCGACAGGCGATACCCGCCTACGGTATTTGTAGAGTATGGGGATTGTTCGAACCAAGATCTAGGGGAGATCGTATCTAGGAGATAATGAACAAGGGTTTATACTGGTTCACGCCCTCTAAAAAGAGTAATAGCCCTAATCCAGTTTATATGTATATCCAGGGAAATACCACATGGATTACAATAGGGGAATAGACTAGTAGGCAATCCATCGATTAGAACTCGCCGTGTATGGCTTGCGAGATCCTATCGACGAATAGGGCTTTGACTTCCTTCGGGTTGTTCTTTTTTATGGCTAATAGCTATGGCTTGTAATTCGATGCCTCTCCCTCCATAAGAGGGCCTTATATTTATAGCGTTGATTATCTTCTTCTTCAAGTAGAACTCAGAGAATCTGGACAGGACACAAGCTAAAAGACATTGTCTTTCCTGAATAAAACTCTGGCATCTTCTATCCCAAGAAAATAATTTTCTTCTATATTCATCGTATTTCCTTAATCAAAAGATACCTTCACGTATATCATTAGGTATATGATACTTTCGTACACCACTAACCTAATATATGAGGTATGTCTTACCTTTGAAAACGCCTCGAATAATCAACAATTTTTCAAAGTCTTTGTTAAAATAAAATAGTATATGTTGATTTGCCTCGAAATGTACTACCATAATAAAGTACATTTTAGAGTACTACACATTGGTCCGTTGTGTGTCGGCGGTCATTAAACAACATCTCAACCATCAACCTTCGGCAAATGAAATAGGTAAAGACAATGTTCAATACATCGATTTATTTTAGACTATCCTATTTTCACTAGTTTTGTGTCTCTTTGTTATTTTACAAGTACCTATCAAATAAAGGAGAAATGCACGAAAAAGATGAATAAAAGGGCCCGACCATACCGGAGAGTCTGGGTGGCTGGTCAAGAGGTGGCCAGGTTGGCCGGTCCTCTTACCTTGGCAGGTGGCTAGAATATATTCCAAGCCAGGCCGACCGAACCACCTCACTGGCCCAACCAACCCTGAGGCCAATCCGCCCGGCCCATCTACTGCCTTCGCGCTATCTTGACCAAGAGGGCTGACTGGTGCACCCCCTGACCTAGCCGGTCTGGTCTAAGAGCAACTCCAACAGTCTCTCCAAATCTAACTCTCCAAATGTCTATTTGGCCAACTCTCCATTTGATTTGGCTAGTCAAACAAGATGTTTACTCCAACAGCCTCTCCATCTATCCTCTCCATTCTGAGTCTATGACAGTGGGACCCGCATGTCAGCCTCTCTTCCTCTTCTCTTCTCCTATCTTCCTCTTCCTCTTCCTCTTCCTCTCTTCCTCTTCTCCTCTCCGCTTTCTCCGCAGATAGAGGACGGCGGCGGCTCACGGGGCTATGGGAGCGGCGGCGGGCGACGGGGAAGGGGAGGACGGTGGGACTCGGGGCAGAGGAGGGCACGACGATGGCGCCGACGAGGCGGGAGGAAGGCACCGCCGCGGGGTGGGCGGCGCACAGTGGCCGGGCGGCGGGAGAGCGAGGACGAGGGCGACGCAGATGACGCCTCTGGGAAGCACGCCGTCGCTCAAGGCCACGCCTGCGCCGGCGCCATCACCATCACCTGCTTGAGGCCGCGTCGCCGCGACCTTGTCACCCTTCTTGCGCTTGCTAGATTCGATGCCATGCGGCGTCAGAGAGAGGAGGAGTTGAGGAGATGGGTGTGGGGCCCACCATTGGCCGGCCAAATAGAGTGGCCAAATTTGACCAGGGAAGAGGAGGATTTGGGCAGCTGTTAACAGCTAAATTTGGTAACCAAATCCCTAAGTCCTAGCTGAAGTTGAAGCAGAATCGGATCGGCTGGTTTGACGGAGAAACAGAGGCCGGTTCGGCTGAGATGCGATCGGCTGCGAAACCAGTCGGCTAAGGTTGAATCGGACAAGAATAGCCGATAGCCGATTTCAAGTTCAGAGAAGTTGAAAATGTTTCTGATGAGATATTTGGAGATAAAATAGAAGATTCGACGTATCTCGTCGAATTTAGTGCTTCCATCGTTATGACACTCTAAATTTGATGATTTATGCTGCGCTAGTTATCATATATCGCGTATAACCTAGAATGGTGTTTAGATCTATCTCGACATCAACTCGTTTCTATCAAGAATCAGCAGCTGATAGAGCTAGATCTAAGGGTTGGTCTAGGTTATATGCGATATTCACCGTCTCAAGGTATTTACATCAGCCACAGTAGATCAAATTGTTCTTTTTATACTTAATGTTGCATCAGTATTGACCTATTAAGTCGTTTTTAGAGCTTTTATGATTTACTCGGCCAAATGTATATTGCTTAGAGACAGTGTCGGGGTTTCAGCCGACCTTATCTGTTTTAATGTTCTTTTAGTATATTTTGCTATCAGATTTATTAAAACCGCCTCTTATATTAAGATCTTGCTCTAGTTAAATGCCCTAAGCCAGAATCAGTTTGTCAGTTACAGTCGACAGCCAACTGATCTAGGTTTAGCGCATTTAGCTCCGATCAATATCTTTTCATTAGATAAATCGGAGTATTAGCCGATTCACAGTTGGACTTATGACATCGGCTAAGATTGTTAAAGCATATATTTATTATTCTGTTGTATATTTGGATTAAGTGATTAATACTGTCTCGATGTAGCCGATCTATTCTAGTCACTTGATTTAAATACACTTCGGAATAGCATATATATGTAAATTGACTCCTACAGCCAATCCAGTAGGATCTAACTTAATACTTAACGCATATATCTCTATTTTTCTTGTTGGTTAACAGATCAAACCAACTGGCACACCTTGCATAGCATAGGTAGCCGAGAAGGACCTGCACTGGAGTTAAGCAGATCTCCCAAGCCAACGCGTGAGAGAAATTTCTCGTCAACACGCTTCTTGGCACGCCCAGTGGGACTTTCTCTGTCAACTCGGCTATGACGCATCGACGCAGCTGACAAGATGGTCGACTCCAAGAGCCCCAGTGTTTCTCAGGACAACATCGTGCCTATGAAGATGGAGCAATTATCGGCTGAACAGCAAGCCGATTACAAAAAGATGGTAGAAGAGCTCCAGGCCAACTACCTACAATCATTCACCCAGACAAGATCCGGGGTCGTGCATCAAAAGTACAAGTTCAGCATGGACGAACTCAAGGCGTCCTCCTCCAGTGGATCAAAGGGCAAACAGAAGGTGCAGGAGCCGATTCAGGAACAAGACGATTTGGCCCTGCATACTTTGCAAGACTGAATTGATTCGGCCGTCCATCACACGCTGGTCAACCAAAGTAGCATCCTTGTCAAAACCTTAACAACATGATCGCTATTGTGGTCGACGCCAAGATAGCCGACCAGCTGCAGCGGGGGCCGACGTACTTCACAGACGGCCAGTTTCCTGGTTACAGGACGTTGGCCACCCAACATCGGCCGATTCCATCGCCAGCACAACCAGGGCCGCCAAGAGGGGTCCTCAACCAGCCGAATCCGTCCGGATCGGCTGCGAGACAGTAATCACCATGCTGAACCGACAGCCAGCTCGCCGCCTCAGGATCGATTGCCAACATGTTCAACGACAATCGACGCTTAGAGCCGGTTGCCCAGATTGGCCTGGACAGACAGTACAACGCCGGTGGTTGACAGCTGTTCCCGGGTCCACCAACGCTACCACCGGCAAATCGGCCGCCTCCCGCTGATCACCCGTTCCAGTACCAGTATCAAGGAGGCCGTCAAGATCATCATTACAGGCTTCAGACGCCACCACCGCTATATCGGCAAGCACCCGCACCATATGATCAATATGAGCCGATACAGCAGGTCAACCAGACTTGGGCCGATTTGATTGCGGACGTCATGCACGATCAGTTCGGCCTCAAGCCAAAGGACTCAGGGAACATGTATCGGTATCCTTATCCGGAGCATTTTGAGCGGATTCCATTGCCCAACCGATACAAGATCCCAGATTTTTCGAAGTTCTCAGGGAAAGACAATGTGTCGACCTACGAGCATGTTAGCTGATTCCTGACACAGTGCGGTGAAGCATCGGCTACAGACGCCTTGAGAGTCCGGTTGTTCCCTTTGTCGCTTTCGGGATCGGCTTTCACCTGGTTCTCTTCATATCCTTGCAACTCAATTCAGAGCTGGGTCGATCTCGAAAAACAATTTCATAGCTACTTCTACTCCGACAACCATGAAATGAAGTTGTCAGACCTCACCAGTATCAGGCAGAAGCACAACGAGTCGGTTCAAGAATACATTCAACGCTTCAGAGAGATGAGGAACCGATGCTACAGCCTGGTGCTGTCGGACGCCCAGCTAGCCGATTTGGCCTTCCACGGCCTGATCGCACCGATCCGTGAACGCTTCTCTGCTCAGGACTTTGATAGCCTGGCGCATCTGGCACAGAAGGTGACGACCCATGAACAAAGGTTTTAGGACACCAGGAAGGCCGTCAAAAACATAACGCAAGTCATCATTGAGTCAGACTCCGATTCCAATGACAATGACGCAGAGGTGGCGGCAGCCGAATGGGCCAAGAACAAAAAAGCCATCGTCTGCCAGTGGCTGCTGAAGACAGCCAAAGAAGAAAAATATGACTTCGACATCACCAAGGCCGATAGGATCTTTGACTTATTACTCAAGGAGAAGCAGATTCAACATCCCGAGAACCATGTGATCCCATCGGCCGACGAATTGAAGAAGAAGAAATATTGCAAGTGGCACAACTCCACATCTCATGCCACTAACGATTGTAAAGTCTTCAGACAACAGATCCAGTCGGCAATAGAGGCCGGGAAACTCAAGTTTGTCGAATCTGCTCGGTCGATGAAGGTAGACGGCAATCCCTTCCCAATCAACATGGTTCAAACCAGCCCTAGGCAAGCTGATCGGTAGCACAGAATGACGTATAGCTTAGCCGAAACACTGAAAGGAGTCCGTGCAAAGGATGAGCCGACTGGAGGCCAAGCCATGCCAATCCACATGGTGCGCCCCGTTGCCCGATCGGCTGATCGATGGCCGATCAACACGAACAGCCGACGCCCCCTCCAACAACAATCTTGGCGGAAAGAGGCTCGGTTTGAAAGGTTTTATTGGTAAGAGCCAGAAACACGAGGCCGCCGGTACGACGGGAATCACAGTGGTGCCGATCCCCACTAGCATTGTGAATTTTTCAAGCACTGCTGGGAAACCGGGATGAGACTGCCGATGCTAGAAAATTGCCCGGCTTGCAGTGAGTACCCCGAGGACGAACACAGAAGCCGGCCGATCACCAGTCCAACTCGGTTCGTCCCAAGGCCCGTTTTGCTCAATTGGCACCGGCAATCCGTTCATGATCGGCTAGGACCGATCCATCAAGACTTATTCGATGAAAACGAGAACGACGACTACTACGACGAAGAGGCCGATGATGAAGAATCGGCCAATCCCCAATGATGCCCCTCTGGCCTCTTCACCAAAACACAGAAACGAAGAATTCAAAGGTTAAAGCGTGAAGGAAGAGAAGAAGAAGTTCGACAAATGATCGAAGAACAACGCCGTCGGCTGGGTAAAATCAAAAGGCGATGGATCCCCAAAGAGAAAACCGCCACAGCCGACGAGCAGCAAGCCAAAGAGAGTTCAGCCGATCAAGCCAGGAGGGCAACCAAAGGGAAAGGCAAAGTTTCTGCATCGGTCAACATGGTATTCATATTGCCAGCCGAGTTCGGTGCTCCTGAAGCCGATGCAGACACTATCGAAGATGACTTGGTGAAACTAGCACTCTCCCCGGACCAAGCTATTTTTGACAAACCCGAGGGAACCAAAAATTGACACCTGAAGTCGTTGTACGTTAAAGGATTCGTCAACGGCAAGCCGATGTCCAAGATGCTAGTTGACGGGGGAGCCGGAGTCAACCTAATGCCCTACGCAACATTCAGAAAACTAGGCAAAGGACTCGAAGACCTGATCAAGACCAATATGGTGCTCAAGGACTTCGGCGGCAACCCGTCAGAAACCAAGGGCGTCCTAAACGTCAAACTGACCATCGGCAATAAGACTGTGCCCACAACATTCTTTGTCATTGACGGGAAGGGGTCTTACAGCCTGCTGCTCGGAAGGGACTGGATACATGCCAATTGTTGTGTTCCTTCTACAATGCATCAGAGTCTGATCCAATGGGACAGCGACAAGATCGAGATCGTGCCAGCCGACAAGTCAGTTAGCGTCGCCAGTGCCGATTTGCCATTTTGGGAAATCGAAGGCATTGATTGTTTGTCTGGGAAAATCTAGCAAGCCGATTTTCTAAATGTGTCCGATTCCACAATACAGCCGATTGGAGATGATGAGCCGCAGCTGCTGCTTTGAACAAGACATGGTGGAGGGCTCAAGCGTCTTCGACATGGACACCGCGGACGAAGACGATGGCAAGCTCGGGCAAGGTTTTACGTCGGCCGACGAGTTAGAAGAAATTGACATCGGCTCTGGTGACAAGCCGAGGCCGACGTATATTAGCAAAAATCTATCTTCTCATTGTAGATCCCAGCTCATTAATTTGTTAAAAGAATATAAAGATTGTTTTGCTTGGAAGTACTTCGAGATGCCCGGTCTTAGCCGATCTATTATTGTTCATCAACTGCCAATCAAGGCAGGCTATCGGCCGTTCAAACAACCTCTCAGGAGGTTCAAAGCCGATATGTACGACGCGATCAAAGCCGAAATAACTCGGCTATACGATGCTGGATTCATTCGGCCTTGCCGATACGCCGAGTGGGTCTCAAACATTGTCCCAGTGTTGAAAAGAACGGCAAACTGAGGGTATGCATCGACTTAGACCTGAATAAGGCTACCCCCAAAGATGAATACCCAATGCCCATAGCCGATTTGCTCGTAGACGTTGCGTCAGGCCACAAAATTATCAGCTTTATGGATGGCAATACAGGCTACAAACAAATCTTCATGGCCGAAGAGGACATTCACAAAACTGCCTTTCGATGTCCTGGGGCAATCGGCTTGTATGAATGAGTCGTTATGACGTTCGGGCTAAAAAATGCTGGGGCAACATATCAACGGGCCATGAACTACATTTTTCATGATATGATCGGCTCTCTGGTGGAGATCTACATCGACAATGTCGTTGTCAAGTCCAGGGAGATAGAGGACCATATAGCCGATCTGAGGCAGGTTTTGGAGCGAACAAGAAAATATGGCCTGAAGATAAATCCGTTGAAGTGTGCGTTCGGCGTATCGGCCAGGCAATTTCTAGGGTTTCTTGTTCATGAAAGAGGAATTGAGGTCACACCAAGAAGCATCAATGCTATCAAAACGATACAACCTGCGAAGGACAAGAAGCAGCTTCAATCATTGATCGGCAAAATCAACTTCATCAGGCGGTTCATAGCCAATCTTTCAGAAAAGATGGAGCCATTCACACCACTGCTTCAGCTGAAGGCCGATCAAGCATTCACATGGGAGGCAGAGCAACAAAAGGCTTTGGACAATATCAAAGATTATCTAAGCTCCCCTCCAGTTTTAATGCCTCCACAAAAAGAGATACCATTCAAGTTGTACCTATCGCCCGATGATAAGTCAATCGGCTCGTTTTAATCCAAGAGGTTGAGGGCAAGGAAAAGGCTATCTTCTATCTCACCGACGACGCTCTTGGATGCGAAACAAGGTATTCACCGGTGGAGAAGCTATGCCTATGCCTATATTTTTTGTGTACCAAGTTAAGGCATTATCTGCTATCCAACGAGTGCACAATAATCTGTAAAGCCGATGTAGTTAAGTACATGCTATCGTCTCCAGTATTGAAAGGAAGAATTGGGAAGTGGATTTTTGCTCTAACAGAGTTTGATTTGAGGTATCAGGCACCCAGGGCAGTCAAAGGACAAGCTATAGCCGATTTTATCATGGAGCACAGGAATGACTCAATCGGCTTAGTAGAAATCATGCCTTGGACATTGACATTTGATGGCTCGGTTTGCACCAATGGCTGCGGCATCGGCTTGGTCATTATTTCGCCTAGGGGGCAAGTTTTCAATTTGCTTTCACTATTAACCCCCATGCTACAAACAACCAAGCTGAATACGAAGCTGTACTTAAAGGATTGCATCTACTCAAGGAAGTTGAAGCCGACGCCATCAAAATAATGGGAGATTCACTGTTGGTCATCAACCAGTTGTCAGGAGAGTACGAATGTAAAAACGATGCGCTGATGATCTACTATCAACAATGTCGGGAATTGATGGAAGGTTTTCGGCTAGTCACGTTGAAACACATCCCTAGAGAGCAGAATACAGAAGCAAATGATTTAGCTCAAGGGGCATCAGGCTACAGGCCGATGATAAAAGAAGTAGGAATAGAAGTCACTGCCATGACAGCCGATGATTGGAGGTTTGAGGTTTACAGCTATTTACAGAACCATTCTCAATCGGCTTCAAGGAAATTTCAATACAAGGCACTAAGATATGTTTTGCTAGATGAAGATATGTATTATCGGACGGTTGATGGTGTGCTGCTTAAGTGTTTGGGAACCGATCAGGCCAAAGTGGCTATCGAAGAGGTGCATGAAGGGATTTGCGGCACGCATCAATCGGCTCATAAGATGAAGTGGCTACTTCGGCGAGCAGGATATTTTTGGCCGACAATGCTGGAGGACTGTTTCAAGTATTACAAAGGTTGCCAGGATTGTCAGAAATTCGGCGCCATACAACGAGCACCAGCATCAGCTATGAATCCAATCATCAAGCCTTGGCCGTTCAGAGGATGGGGCATTGACATGATCGGCCAGATCAACCCACCCTCAAGCAAAGGGCATAAGTTTATTCTGGTGGCAACAGACCATTTTACAAAATGGGTAGAAGCAGTTCCCTTAAAGAAAGTTGACTCTAAAGACGCAATCGAGTTTATTAAAGAACATATTATCTACCAATTTGGCGTCCCACAAACAATTACAACAGACCAGGGATTCATATCAGACGAATTTGTTCAGCTTGCCGACGGCATGGGGATCAAGCTACTTAATTCTTCGCCGTACTACGCACAGGCCAACGGGCAAGCCGAAGCTTCAAATAAAAGTTTGATTAAATTGATTAAAAGAAAGATCTCTGAGTACCCCAGGCAATGGCACAGCCGATTAGTTGAATCACTGTGGGCATATCGGATGGCATGCCATGGATCAATTCAAGTCCCTGCATACAAGCTAGTCTACGGGCATGAGGCAGCGCTACCATGGAAAAGCGTCATCGGCTCAAGGCGCATTCAACTACAGGACCAACTCACAGCCGATGATTATTATCACTTGATGGTGGACGAATCAAAAGACTTAGTGTTATCCAGGATGAGGGCCTTGGAAAAAGTTACAAGGGATAAAGAACGAGTAGCCAGACATTATAACAAAAAAGTTGTGCCTAAATCTTTTGAAGATGGCGAACTCGTTTGGAAATTGATACTGCTAATTGGATCCAGAGACAATAAATTCGGCAAGTGATCACCAAATTGGGAAGGGCCTTTCAAGATCCACAGATGCGTCTCTAAAGGAGCTTATATGCTAGAAGGTTTAGATGGAGAAGTGTTTGGAAGGGCTCTTAATGGCAAATACTTGAAAAAATACTACCAGAGCTATGGATCAACTCGTGATTCGGCTGTTTGTTTAGCCGATTCGTGCTAGCCGATGCCCTGTTTCAGTCAGGCATCGCCTTTAGGCCATTTTTATGGCACGTTTTTCCCTCACTTTTGATAATCGGCTGCGGATTGCCGATCGTGACGGCGCAATTGAGTTCATAATTTTGTCGACATCGAAGACATCAACAAAATTAGGAGGGCATATACACACACAAGATTCGAGCCGATTACAGAAAGGTGGACGTCAAAAATTATCGGGCTTCGTAATCGGCATTATTACAGGAATCAAATGCTTTCGAGCGTCGTTGTCGGCAGTCATCATAATCGACAGTCAATAAAAGTTTATGAAATGTTTCCGAGATCGGCCTGGCATCAGGTTGAGTACAAGATCTAAGCCGATTATGAGAAAACAAGATGTGCGGACTTAAGAATTTTGTGAGTAATTGGGATCGGCGGCTGTGGTATAAGCGTTGAGACCGATGATCGCGACATGATTTCAGAATCGGCAAAGATAATCTAACACATAAGGCCGAAGCCGATTTCATTCACAAACACCATTTCAGAAGTTAACAAGTTATATTAAGTATTCACAGAAGGCCGAAGCCGATTATAAGAGTTTCAAGCGGTCGATTACAAAGAGCTAGAGCTGATTACGGGATAATCTGGTTTAAGTTTGTCTGTTACTATAACATCTTGGCCCAGGGCTTAATAGGATTAATAGAATACTCATACCAACAAGTTACAACTTCTTTTCCGGAAGCTCATCTCCAATGAACTTTGAGGTTAAGCGTGCTTGGCCTGGGGCAATTTGGGGATGGGTGACCGACCGGAAAGTTCTTCCCGGGTATGCATGAGTGAGGACAAAGTGCGCAGAAAAGACTAGTGTTGGTCTGTGAGGGCAGTCTAAGGTCCTAGAGAGCTTCAAGATGTAGGCGGCCCAGCCCGGGAAGGGTGGGACGTTACAAGTGGTATCAGAGCCGACCCTCACGGTTTCATGGGGCTCGTGGCGGGTCAGTTGCGCGGGCATGGTGCGCATGGCGCGTGGGCCCTGAGAGGACACGGCATGGTACATGCGCCGGCACTGGACGCACGGACATGGTCAAGAGGGGAGGTTCCTGGCCTGGGGTTGACCGACGAGGACGTCGGGTCTTCTAAGGGGGTATAGATGTAACATCCTGGCCCAGGGCTTAATAGGATTAATAGAATACTCATACCAACAAGTTGCAATTTCTTTTCCGAAAGCTCATCTCCAATGAACTCTGAGGTTAAGCATGCTTGGCCTGGGGCAATTTGGGGATGGGTGACCGACCGGGAAGTTCTTCCCGGGTGTGCATGAGTGAGGACAAAGTGCGCAGAAAAGACTAGTGTTGGTCTGTGAGGGCAGTCTAAGGTCCTAGAGAGCTTCAAGATGTAGGCGGCCCAGCCCGGGAAGGGTGGGACGTTACAGTTACATTGGCTATTGAGCCAAAAATGTGTCTATGGCCGATATTGCCGTGGCCTTTATCGCATTGACTTCGTCGACGATGACTTGATCTTCAGCATCGGAGCCGGGGAGCACTTTAGCCGATTTGTGGAGTTCTTTCAAATACTTGATCGTAGCTGTCAACCTGCCCTTTTGATCTTCGATAGTCCTGGGCAAGTCGGCTAGTGCTTTCTCCTCGGCAGCGATCTCGGCGCGGCAATCCTCCAGTTGCTTCATCAAGTTGGCCTCTTTCTCCTTCAGATTAGCAATCCGGACCTGGAAGGTGCTTGGGCCGGCTGCCAGCTCATTCAATTTTGTCTTTTCGGCCTCCACAGTCTTGACCGTGTCCCGGATCTTGGCGGTTATGTCGGCTTGGGCGAGCCTTTCAACCATACGCTGCATGGCGCGTCCAAGCCTTGACTGGTGTATATCGATGCAGACTGCGGCCAAGATCTTGGCAGCTAGGTCGTCTGGGAGTTGGCCCTCGATCTCGAAGAATCGGCTCCTGGCCAATCCACATTCCTCCCGATGTTGATGTCCAGCCGACGGCGTATATCTTTGAGCCTTTCCTTGAGCTCGTCGGTTGGGGCCTTGATGTCAAAGGAAAGCAGATCGGCCAGAGACTGCGCAAAAGGAACAGTGAGATTAGATCAAATGGCTGATTGCTCAAGATGTTGCAAGGAAGAGGGCAAGAGTAAACTTACCTTCGCCGCAGGCACTGGGTCGGCTTCAGCTTCAGCTTCGGCCGGCTCTGGGGTGTCTCCAACTCCTTGGTCACCCGCGGCCGACATTGTGCGTTCGCTCGACGCTTGGGGGGCAGCCGATGGAGATCGAGGAGGCTGTAAAAGAAAGACAAGTATTAACAGTTAAGTCAGCTGAAATTCGTGGGCTGAGGCGCAAGCCGAAAGAGGTAATTACTGATGGAGCGCGACGCAGAATGCGGCCAGCCAATTTCTTAACCTGGAAAAGACACATTCGGCTGAGTACGGAGTAATATCATATTAAAGCCAAGCTCGATAAGGTGAAGACTTACCAGTCGTTTCTTCGTGGGAGGGTTTGGAACTGGCGGATTATCGGCTGGAGGGCTGGCAGATTGATGACTTGAACTGCCAGACTCGGCTGCTGCCTCGACGGTCGCTGACATCTCCTCGTCAACCACAGCTTCATCGAGGTACTGCTCGATGCTCGAATCCATTGAAGGGGGGTTATCGGCAGGCGCGATCGGTTGTTTCTTCTTCTTGGGGGCAGGGGCGGCCGATGGCTTTGCATGGGGCGCAACTCTTTTCTTGCGTATTATCGGCTCGCGCGTCTGCCCGTGCAGCAAGGACGCTAATTTCGGCGCTTCCCAGCCGATCGCCGATGGGGCAAGGTCACTTCCGTCCGGCAGAACGCCTAGGCGGTACTCGATGGGAATCCCAGAGTTACTCATCGTTGGCCGTTCTGTTTTGGTTTCCTGCGAACAAAAGAAGACAAGTGTTAGCCGACTAAGTTAGCCGATGATGCGAGAAGAAGAATGATTTGGAGTTCAAAACTCACCGAAGGGATTTCTTTGGGAAGCAGCGAGTCGACATAGTAGGAGGACCGGTGATGGAAGATGTGTTGTTTGATCTCGGTCCACCAGCGGCTATAGGTTGCGCTCTTCTTGTACGCCAGCACCATCTCGCCAATACTGCCAAGGGGGGACCGACTATGTTCAGCAGCCGATGCATGATGAGGGCCTGGTCCACAAAACCCCTGGTTTCGATCTTATCAGCGTAATAACAGCCGATGGGCAGTTGCCCAAACCCAAACTGCCTGGCAGCCGACACGGGGTAATAGAACTCATAACTCTTGGCCACTGATCGGCCTTGATGAATCCCGGTCGGCAGGATGCAAGGGGTGAGAGCGGCGATGAACAACTCTCTGCACTTGGGGTTGTCGGCTGAGTTGATCTCCTCCAAGTTGAAGTCGATCGGCAGCTCGAACAACGCTCGGTCCCGGTAGAAGTACCAAGTGCGGTTGTCGTGGGAGAGCCCGTCGTACAGAGAGATGAACCACTCAGCCAGCAGATCAGCTGATTGCCTCGAACCTGCGTGCGTGGCTGCCGCTTCTCCATAACTCATGCATCTGGTGGTGGTGATCTCGTTGCCATCGTCGTCTTCGATCGGCTCCAAGCGGGGAAACGGGCTTCGGTCAAGGGTAGCCGACCGGCTATCTTCTGTGTCATCAGCACGAGCCAGATTTGAAGAAATCACCAGGGGCCGCCAGTGTTGACGGAAGCATTGGCGGCTATCTTCGCGACGGCCTAATGAAGAGTCTGGTACATATAGCCGAGAAGATATTTGTCCAGAGCAAGCTTCTTTCCTTCGACTAGGGATTCGGCTACAACCTGCCAGTTGGCAGTTGGCCCACAGCTTGAGCCGCAGAACACGAACTTTTCTAGCCACATCATAAGGAATGCGGCGTGTTCCCTATGGCCGACTGATCCGTCCTTCATGTTCTGGGCGATATAGCCACTCCATCCACCAATAGCCCTTGTTTTGAACTGATGTTGGCCCTTTCTGCTCAGGTCTCCAGGATTAGCCGATGTCAAGATGTCCAGCCCGGTTGTCATAACTACATCGGCTAAGGTTATAGTCATGGGGCCTTGCTGAAACATAAAGGCATTGAAGGTGTCGTTCCAAAAGTAAGTTGCGACCGACATGAGAGGCTCATCTTTTTCCATATTGGTCGTGGACAGAGCTAAGCATTGGGCTATCCCTGATTCCTCCCATTGGGTTTGTTTAGCCGATTGCACTCTCTTGTACCATTCGATCCAGGCATTATCCGTGGTCGGCCATTAAAGGTGCCCGCCCAGTGGTTTAAGGATGGTTTTCTCATGTTGTAAGGCATCCTATCGGTTTCGGCTATTATGATGTCAGTTGGATCAGCATTGCCGATAGGGCCGAGGAAGGCCGAGGAAATATCTTTTTCTTGAGTGAGACTGGGAATTGTTATCTGATGGGACAGGTGCTACAGTCGAAAAAAGGGGGAGGAGATTACAAATCAAGAACCCTAGAGTGCAAATTAAGAAAAGAAAGAGGGATTTTGAGTCGATTGGGACGTACCTCGGGGAATTCAGCGGCAGCGGCGGCTGATGCGGCGGCGGTGGAGGAAGCCATCAAGATCGCCGGAGTGGATTCGAGCTTATGGCCGCTGGAATCGCTGGATTCACCAAGCGCGCCGGTGAGTTGCCGGAGAGGAGAGAGAAAAAGGGTTTGGTTGCGGAGCGCTCGAGATGTGCGGAGTGAAGGCGTGGCCGTTTCAGTGGAGGGGAAGGATTATTTAAAGGATATTTTGGGCAGCCGAAACGGTTTAGGTCAGAAAAGAGAAGGAATTCGAAAGGACGACAAATCCGTAACATTTCATATCACGGACTTGGGGGGCATGTGTTAACAGCTAAATTTGATAACCAAATCCCTAAGTCCTAGCTGAAGTTGAAGCAGAATCGGATCGGCTGTTTTGACGGAGAAACAGAGGTCGGTTCGGCTGAGATGCGATCGGCTGCGAAGCCAGTCGGGTAAGGTTGAATCAGACAAGAACAGCCGATAGCCGATTTCAAGTTCAGAGAAGTTGAAGCCGTTTCTGATGCACATATTTGGAGATAAAATAGAAGATTCGGTTTCCAAATTGCGCATTAATAGATATTGCTATCTAGGGATAAAGTCCCATAATGGCGAATATATGTAAATTAGAGATTTATTTACGGATAACCCCATTGTAAAGGCGGCAAAGGATTGTTTCCCGCGCTTTTGTCGTATAGATAAAGTAGTTAGTTATAACCATGTGTAGCACGATCTTCGCTGTACTTGGGTAAAAATAGGACCCGAAACCCCTGTAAATATTCATTATCACAATCAATACAAGCTTCGGCGCATCGCCTCCTTTTTCTTCAGACGAACAACTGATCTGGCTTCGGGCTGCATCATTTTGATCCCCATGTTCAGGTAAATGTTTGTCGTTAGTGGTGTATCTCGTCGAATTTAGTGCTTCTATCGTTATGATACTCTAAATTCGATGATTTATGTTGCGCTAGTTATCATATATCGCGTATAACCTAGAATGGTGTTTAGATCTATCTCGACATCGGCTCATTTCTATCAAGAATCAGCAGCTGATAGAGCTAGATCTAAGGGTTGGTCTAGGTTATATGCGATATTCACCGTCTCGAGGTATTTACATCAGCCACAGTAGATCATATTGTTCTTTTTATACTTAATGTTGCATCAGTATTGATCTATTAAGTCGTTTTTAGAGCTTTTATGATTTACTCGGCTAGATGTATATTGCTTACAGACAGTGCCGGGGTTTCAGCCGGTCTTATCTGTTTTAATGTTCTTTTAGTATATTGTGCTATCAGATTCATTAAAACCGCCTTTTATATTAAGATCTTGCTCTAGTCAAATGCCTTAAGCCAGAATCAGTTTGTCAGTTACAGCCGACAACCGACTGATCTAGGTTTAGCGCATTTAGTTCAGATCAATATCTTTTCAGAAGATAAATCGGAGTATTAGCCAATTCACAGTTGGACTTATGACATCGGCTAAGATTGTTAAAGCATATATTTATTATTTTGTTGTATATTTGGATTAAGTGACTAATATTGTCTCGGTGTAACCGTCTATTCTAGTCACTTAGTTTAAATACACATCGGAATAGCATATATATGCAAATTGACTCCTGCAGCCGATCCAGTAGGATCTAACTTAATACTTAACGCATATATCTCTATTTTTCTTGTTGGTTAACAGATCAAACCAACTGGCACACCTTGCACAGCATAGGTAGCCGAGAAGGACCTGCACTAGAGTTAAGCAGATCTCCTAGGCCAGCGCGTGAGAGAAATTTCTCGTCAACAACAGCCAAATAGCTTGGCCAGTTAGTTAGAGAGGTTGTTGGAGCATTTTTTTAGAATCTCCGAAATTTAATTTGGAGAGGCAATTAGAGAGACTGTTGGAGTTGCTCTAAGGCGCTCTTTCTTCTACATTCTCAATTTCTACCCTTTTTATTTTTTGAGCTCTTTCTATTAAAAAGTTACTTTAAAAATCATATTAATCTATTTTTAATTTTTTTAACCAATACTTAATTAATCACGTGCTAATGGGCAGCCTAAGGCTGTGTTCAAACCAAAAGGTTTGGATCTGCTCCTCTCTGGCACGAAAAATGAGAAGAATCAGTAGAACATGATTAATTAATATTATTTAAAAATTAAAAATGGATTAATATAATTTTTTAAAACAACTTTTTATAAAATTTTTAAAAAACGACATACTGTTGATCCATTCATGAAGCGTGCGAACCGATGGAGAGCAGATGGGAAAATGTAGCTTCGAACGTACCTAAAAGCTCCTAGCAACTTCAACCAACTTACGTGAAGCATCCGAAGACTCCATCCTATGAGGTGGGAAGGGACCGGTCTACAAAATTTTCACACCGCATCCCTTCGTCTTGTGTCACGTCATATAGCCCGTCCTACTGTATGATGGTTTATGTGCCCGCCATATGAAAAGACGGGAGGAGTATATTTTTTCAATACTTTAGAACAGTAATATATTTATAGTTATATATACACATAGATACATACATACATATATATATATATTATAACTATCTATAAATAAAGTAGTGTTTTTATCCAAAATTTTCATCTATCTGGCTATTTTGCATAAAACCCCTTGAGTGTTTATAAAATTAACTCGTGATCCGTCGACTATTTTGTAAAAAACCTCTTGAGTGTTTATAGAATTAACCCACAGTCCCAATACTGAAAAGAAAAGGAGGTCTTAGATGGGAAAAAAAGACCTCATGCGCCCCTCTTTCCCTGCGTCCCTTCCTCCCATCCCCATTCACACCGCGCCCCGTGTCGCGCCGCGCCTGCGCCCCTCCCTCCCGTCCCCATCTGCATCGCGCCCCTCCCTCCCGTCGTCGCTCGGAGCTCCCGCGTCGTTGCTTGGACCTTCACCCTCCGCCTGCTTTCCTCCCTGCGTCGTCGTCCCTGCTGTCCGCTCGCCGCTCGGTCGACCCGGAGGCGGACGCCCGGGGCCAGGTGAAGACATAAAAAAATAAATTGGAATTATAAGAGACTTTAACTTTAGAATAATTATGATAAAATAAAATAACGCCCATTGCAATGCACGGGCATATTTACTACTGTATATATATAATTATCTATAAAGCAAGTAGTGTTTCTACCCAAAATTTTCGTCCGCCTGACTATTTTGTAGAAAACCCCTTGAGTGTTTATAAAATTAACCCGTAGTCCCAATGCTAAAAAGAAAGGGAGAGCTTGGATGAAAAAAGACCTCCCGCACCCATCCCGCCCGTCCCCATCCGTGCCGCGCCTGCGCCCCTCCCTCCCGTCATCACTCGGAGCTCCAGTGCCGCCGCCTGCGCCCCTCCCTCCCGTCCCCATCCGCGCCGCGTCCCGACTTCACCCGTTACAACGCACGGATACAGTTGCATATATATATATAACTATCTATAAAGCAAGTAGTATTTCTACCCAATTTTTTTGTCCGCCTGTTTATTTTACAGAAAACCCCTTGAGTGTTTATAAAATTGACCCGCAGTCCCAATGTTGAAAAGAAAGGAATGGCTTGGATGAAAAAAAGACCTCATGCACCTCCCTCCCTGTGTCCCTCCCTCCCGTCCCCATCCGCGCCGCATCCCGCGCCGTGCCTACGCCCCTCCCTCCTGTCGCACGGGAGATCTTTTTCATCAAAGTCATCCCTTTCTTTTCAGCATTGGGACTACGAGTTAATTTTATTAACAAAATAGTCGACGAACGAAAATTTTAGTAGAAATATTACTTGCTTTATAAATAGTTATTGTAGATATAAATTATAGATTATAGATTATAGGTAATATATTATAGATATAAAATTCCTCATATCTTGAGGAGCGACGTGGCCCGGCCCAAAGAGTTAACCTCGATAGGCATGAAATTTTCCGCGCAATACGGTAAACTCGGCCCGTGCTTACAACTGAATTTTTGGCATTTTTATTTTTTTTTAAAGATTTACAAAAATAACTTGCGAGTTTCGAAAATAACAAAACTAATCTCCTCCCGCCCTCCGGGAGGCGTGGAAGGAAAAACGCCCTCCCGAGGGCGAAATATCCGACGTGGCGGACGGCCGTGCGGAGCCGTCTGCCGCGGTGGCATTTTGCGGGCGGCCTTCCCGCCCTTGGTAAGGCGTTTTTCACGTGCACGGGGGCCGCTGCAAAAATGCGGCGGCCCTTCCCGCCCTTGGTAAGGGCGTTTTTCAGTGCACGGGGCCGCCTGCAAAAGGCCGGCGCCCGGCATTTTGCGGGCGGCCCCCTTCCCGCCCTTACCAAGGGCGTTTTTCACGTGCTACAGGGGCCGCTGCAAAATTGCCACGGCCGGCCGGCAATTTGCGGCGGCCCCTTCCCGCCCTCTGGAAGGGCGTTTTTACCCAGCGGATATATAAGCCGACTCTCAATCATTTCGACCTCATTTACACCTTCCCAAATCCAGAAAAAAGAACAGAGAGAGGTGAGGAAGAGGAGGAGCGCGGCGAAGCCCTGCTGGATTGCGTACTTCATTGGAGGTAAATGCAATATCCCGTTGTTATTTTGTTTGTTAGTTAGTATGTAAATGAAATATTAGGAAAAATATAAATTTGTAATATTTGAATAGGTATTGAATAATTTGTTATAGATTTGTAAAACAGATGGTTTAATTTAGATCAATTTAGATAATTTAATCGACAGTAACATAGGTAGAATAGATAGATCAACAAGGATAATTTAATGGACATTAACATAGGTAGAATAGATAGATGAACTTAGGTAGAATGTGTTTGGATCTAAGTGTAAATTATGTGAGTAGATGGTAAGCACTATAGAAAATCGTACGTATAATTTGTTGATGATCAAAATATGTTTAGATATAAACTACGATTTAATTGAATTTAGTTTATAAATTTTGGCAAACTGAAATGAACGAGTTACGATTGGCGGTAGATGGAACGAACAAATCGATTTGGGAAAATTTAAAATGTAGACCAGAGAACATATTGGTAAAGAAATTAAGTTAGGCACAGAATCATCTAGGCAATATATTCGTAGTATGGAATAAACTCAGTTTCAATTTGTTTGTCAGGCACTATGGCAAGTAAGATCATATTTCAGATAGTTCACGGTGAAGGCAACATTAGATACGGTCCAGAAGGTGTAGATTTGTCAGAATTTAGGATGAAATCAAAGGGCATCGATAGGCCAGGCGAGAAAACATTTGAGTCAGTGTATAGTTGGTTGCTACGTGGATTTAAAGTGGATACAAGAGTGAACACAATGTCTCTATCCGTTGTAGTAAGTCGTGCAACAGAAGGATATTATTGGGAACTTATGCCTATTGATAACACCGAGTCGTGGAGACGTTATGTGGACATGGCACTTGAAAGGTCCTGGCCCCTTGTTATTTTTGTGGCACTTGCACGAAATCGATAGCATTAATACAATGCAAACAGAGTATGGCGAAGGTCCAAGCAATGAAGCAAGCTTAGAGGAGGCGATTGGCGTGGCGGACGAGGGGAGAGAATCGAAGCAATTGTTGAAGAAATGGAGAGGGAGGATTCTGAAAATGAGCGGGCGGAGGGCGATGAATCATCGGACGAGGAAGAAGATGTCATGCCCGTCGATTGGGAACAAGCTGATTTCTCTCGGCTTGTTATCTCGGAAGGGCAGCATGTTTCATTTGAATACAAAGATAACGAGGTCATCCAGGGTGCTAGGTATGCTCATAAGGAAGACATGAAAGAGGCGGTGAAGCATTGGGCGGTGTCTTTGCATAGAGAGTTTAGGGTGGTGAAGTCTACGAACTATGTGTATGATGTGAAGTGTATGAAGGATGATTGTCCGTGGCGCGTTCATGCATACAAGGGGAAATGGAGTGACTATTGGAAAGTGAGCATTGTTGGTGAGCACACATGTCATTGCGGGGTAGATAAGTACCACCGCAACATCACCTCGGCGTTTGTTGCTGGTGAGATGTACACCATGTTGTTAAAAACACGGATTTTAAACCAGGCTCCATTATTAAGCACATTGAGAACAAATTCAAGTATACTATTAGCTATGCGAAGGCTTGGAGGGCGAAACAAAAGATATTGGAGATGAGGTATGGCACATTTGAAGCATCGTATGACAATTTACCTCGTCTATTAGCCACCATTGCTCGAGAAACCCCAATACCTACTACGACATTCGGACATTTCCATCATCTACGATTCGAGCAAGAGCGTGCTGCAAAGAGCCTTTTTCTCGATTGGTGCTTGCATCAACGCATTTGTGCACCTCGCCCGTGCTTGTGCATAGATGGAACCTTTCGACTAGCAAATACGAGAGTCGATGCGACGGCGATTGGAGCAGATGGGAACAACCAAGTGTTACCTATGGCGTTTGCATTTGTCGAGAGTGAGAACACCAAAGGGTATTGGTTCTTGGAGAGAGTTCGATGCCAAGTCGTTCGTATGAGGCCCAATGTTTGTCTCATACATGATCGTCATGCCGGCATGCTGAGGGCAATCGACTACCTTCGAATGGTTGGTCGGAGAGGGGACTTCCAGCTAGGTGGCATGATGTTCGGAGTAGGTGGTGCATGCGTCATATGGGAGCCAATTTCTACAAACAATTCAAGAACAAGCACCGATGGATCTATTCAAGAGGCTATGTGGTCAAAATCAAGAGAAAAATTCAATGAGATGTGGAGAAGGTTGGATGAGGCGACAACGAAGCAAACCGACGAGCAATCTCGTTTGCCACGGGTTGACGAGCTGCTGTACCTCTTGGTCCATTGCATAATGACCCGCCAACAATGAGAAGGAGGTCTCGCACCATCAATACGTAATTTCTCCCACGGATAGAGAATGAACCGAAAGAAAAGTGGTCTCTCGTTGTATGACACCGACGGAGCTCGATATGGTATAATGACAACGAACCGGCCGAGGTGTACAACTGGGTGATGCGAGGAGTTAGGGGCTTCCATTGGTGGGTATTGTGGAATTTATCCTTCATGGCACTCAGGCATATTTTAGGGATAGATTTAAGAAAATATCCCCTTTAATGGTCGATAACAAAATTGTATTTGGCAACGTGGTGACGAAATATATGCAAGACAAAATTCTGAAGGCTATGAAGCACAGAGTAATCCCCCAAGGAACCCAAGTTCTTCGATGCGAGATCATGTGTGTCGACAGGAGAAGGCGAGGCATCAACCGTGTTCAAGCCGTGCAGAATGTGTGCTTCATGCGCATGGTGGTTGTAGCTGCAGCTGTATGAAGCCGAAGCTTAGACATCTGCCTTGCTCACACGTCCTTGCCGTAGCTGGGGAATGCGGCATAGTTCCAGATATTTATGTGTCACCGTACTACAGGAAAGAATCAATTTTTCATACGTGGAAGGAGGAGATATATGGTTTTGGGATATCTGGATCGTACACAACACTGCGGCCACAAGTGTTCTACATTCCAGATCCATCGAAGTTAAGGATGAAAAAGGGACGTCGTCAGTCGAGACGCATCAGAAACGACATGGACGAGTCCGAGGCCGGGGGAAGGACCCTACGTTGCAGCAAATGCGATGAGCACGGACATACATACAAAAAATGTCCGAAGAATTCAGAAACTTCAACCGTCGAAGGTTCAGGACTTTCCGGACAGCCCTCCGATGGTAGCCGTCCATCTGGAGAAGGAACAACAACGAGGCGACCACGTCCTAGACGTGCTCGTGCATCGACTACGTCGTCCACTGGAGATGCAATGGCTTGATTATTTTGTTTGCTCCTTTTCAATCTAGTGGTGATCTGATATTTGTACTATTTGTCATGTTGTTGCCATCTGTCGTGCGTGTAATATTTATCATTGTGAGACGTAAACTGTTTTATTGTTGTTGTGATGCTTATATGTTGTGTTTGTTATTTTGAATTAAGACGTGCACTTTTTTATGTTCAGATATAATGGACCATTTATGTCATGTATTCATGTTGTTTTGATTTTTCTTATAAATTGCTTATTGTGTGCTTCATGTATTCATGCAGGTATGGTGTGGACCCCCGATTTTGAGTCGGGAACCTTTCGTGTTCATAGTACCATTTCCTGGATCAAGTAGTTGGTACCCACGAATGCAGTTGGATAATCAAGTGCACATGCACGAATAGTCTTACAATACCATTATTACATAAATAGGCCCGAAGGCATTGTTCATCCCACAGGACCTTATGGTCCGAATACAACATAAAAACGAGTTTAGATAAGGCGGCGGAAAGAGGCGGCGGCTTGTCCATTGCCACGAGCAACGACCGGGACTAAGGTCTAATATGCGCCGTCGGTTCCTTCGCCCTCCGGGTAGTACGCGTAGGGGTCTTCGGCTCTTCATTTCCATCACGGAGGTTTGTGCGTATAGCAAGGGTGAGTACCAACCGTACTCGGCAAGTCAACACGATTGATGCATATGGTAGGGTTATTCAAGGAACACGGCTAGAGTTATTTTTGCGTAAAGCCGGTTTTCACAATTCTTTTCACAAGCCTACCGACTAGCCAAAAACCAAGTTTTAATTTCATAGTTCATTAATCCGGCGACGGTTCGTCTACCATCCATCGTGATTCCAAGGATGGCTTCCCGTCTCCGGTTCGTCATGATTTTCGGGAGTCCACCCCTTCTCGCATTCTCGAGAAGTTGATCCACCAAGAAATGAAACCATCATGCAAACCCATCCCAGTATTTTTAAGTTCAAAGTCTAGCCAAGCGAAAGTCTTGTCACGATGCTCAATATCCGCGAGCACGGCTATTCGAATAGATTGATTCATTCACACCGCGTGGATGTACACTTTACCCGTACTCCGCGACAGCCCAACAAATGAGCCTACGTCTCAACACATGAGACGGCCACGGCAAAGCCTTTCGATAACCTCACTTTGGCGACCCGCTCCATGAACTTATGCCCTCATGCACTCTAGCCGTCCTTTTCTAGCGGTGAGAGGAGTTACGCGCACCGGGGTAAGGGAAGACATTTCCAATCTTTAAGTTTAATTAACAGTAGTTTAATTTCACCATTTATAACAAAGGCCGCAGCCTCATTCTCATCCCATAACCACATCATAGAGAACCATCTATGCAAGGATACTGCCTCCGCTCGGCTACCTAGTCGGCTAGGTCTATACCCATTCGAGAAGTACGGTTGTACGGCTCGTTTCCGGCTATCTCATGGCTCGGTCCTTAATTGACCAGGGTCGGCACTTGCCTTTTCCGGAATCCACCCAAATCATCCGGCCGCCCAGTCTAAAACATTTGTATAGCACTTTCAATTTCCACCAAACTTAGTTCATCATGGCCATGTGGCGCTCATGTCTCCACATGCCGAATCCCAACTACCTTCCCTAAGGTAGTTGCCCAAGCACAAAGCTTTTTTTCATAAAGTCATGAGTATGCATGGTCTAAGTTTAGCAGGGCTAAGCGGTTGAAGTTATGCTTCGGTTATTTGTATCACATCGCGAGTTACAAGGAGTAATTCTAAAGGTAAACAATAGCAAGGTATGGCATAACAAGTATAGGTAACCCGGTAAAGCATGCATGTTTAGAGTTTAAAATAACATCATTTCGCAAAGGGGATCAATATGTTCAAAGGGTGTGAAGACTTGCCTTGCTCGCACACTTGAGGGGTTGGATCTTCAGCGGTGTCGATGCCGGTTTCTTCGGACGCTACCCGTACGTGCGAGAGATCAATTGAATTCGTTAGAATTCAACTAAACACCGAGAGATCGAAAAGAACCACAAAAGCCATGAAAACCACTTCAAAGAGTTTTGCCGAAAATTCTACTCGAGTTAGGACAAGGGTTGCGAGGAAAATCCGGGTTTTTGGAGTCGAGTTGGTGTCCTAGGGTTTTCGCGAGTCGTCGATCGCAATTAAATTTGGAACTTATGTTTGAAAATATCAGCGAGAAAATTCGTGCTCGAACTTTGAGGTTTTGAGCACAAAAGCGAAACCCATTTCGATGGCGGAAAAGAATTAAACGGAATCCGGATTGAAAAACGATGCGAAATAGAATTCGGAAAACGTCCGATTCCGATTTTTCAAACTTTGCACGAGAAAACATGCGAGAAAATAATTTATTTTTGCCCAAAATTTTACTCAAATCATCCCAAAATATTTTTCCAAATTTTCTAAAATTTTTCCTAATTTTTCCCTATTTTTCTTTTTTTTTTTTTTTTTCTATGCGCACTGTTCCATGCCCGCCAAGTGCTCGACCGGTGCCGAGGAGAACAGAGGCGGCGGCGAGAGAGGGAAAAGCGGCGCAACGGGGACTTACCGGTGACGGTGGCTCGGGAGGAGCAAGGGGGGCACGGGGCGAGCTGCGCACGGCGGCGACGGCTAAACGGCGGCGGCCCTTGGCGGTGGTGCTCGGGAACAGCGACAACACGGCGGCGGTGCGGTGAAATGTGGCGCGGCGCGGCCCTTTTATAGGCGTGGCGCGGCGCGGCGCGAGAGGAGAGGGGGACGGCTCGGGCGTGCGCGGCGCGGTGCGACACGCGGCGCAGCTCGGGGCCGGGTACGGCGGCGGGCGGCGGCGAGGGGCGCACGGCGCGGGCGGGGTCCGGAGCGGCGTGCGCGCGCGAGTAGGGGCCGGAGCGTGGCTTCGGCCGCGTGGCGCGGCGCGCGCGGCGCGGCGCGGGGTGGCCGGCCGGCGCGGCGCAGCGCGCGGCGCGGCGCGCGGCGCGCTGAGTCCGGCTCGCGCGGCGCTCGCGCGCGCGTGGCGCGCGCGCGCGGGCGCGCGTGCCCGCGCGGCGCGTGGCGCGCGGGTGGGGCCGAGGCGGTTGGGCGCGGGCGCGGCGCGCGCGCTGCGCGCGCGCTTGCGGCCAGCGGCTGGCCGGCGCGGCGCCGGCGCAGCGCGCGCGGGCCGTACGGCGTCGAAGCAGTGGTGACCGATGAACAGTGCGACTTGTTAATTTCCCGATTTTCTATTTTCTTTTCCCATTTTCTATTTTCTTTCCTTCTAAAAATTCCAAAATAAATCCCAATATTCTAAAATAATTTTTAACTTTATATTTTAAACTTTTTCTTGACTTTTATTTTTCCACAATTATTTTTCATACTTATTTAAATTCTTTTTCCTAATTTTCATAATTCACCCATTTTTAATAAAATAAAATTCCCAAATTTCGAGTACGCCTCCCGAGAATTTTATTATTTATTTTGTGTTTTAATTTATCTTCTCCCAACCAAAATTTTTATTTTATATTACTCGAAATGCGTTTTCACAAATCCGCACTTTTCCGATTCTTTTTAAAACCCCGATGCGACTTTCGCACCATCATTTTGTCAACTCCGAAAACTCCAAATACGCCGAAAAGGGAATTGACCACGACTAAATTTATGCAACCGAGCGGCAAATAAGAAACAACAAACCCAAGAAGAAGCAATAAACCAAGGTTTTTGAAAGTTCCGATTTTTACGTTCCGATTTCGGTTCTCCGATTTTCGGGATGTTACAAACCTACCCCCTAACAATAAATCTCGTCCCCAGATTTCTTACCGGTGCCGAGTAGGTGTGGATATTGTCCTCGGGAACTCTTCGCTTTCCCGGTAGCCTCTTCTTCCGTGTGATTGCTCCATTGTACCTTGTACATGCGCCATGATTTGGTCCGCGTCTTCTTTTACGCCTCGTCTAGTATCTTAATTGGATGTTCGGGTAAGTAAGATCACGTGGACGTGGATGGCTTCTAAAGGAGCTTGCTCTTCGGTACCCGCAAACATTTCTTCACGCGATACGTGGAATATTGGGTGGACATCGGAGAGATTCTCGGGCGTTCAATTGGTAAGCCACTTCTCCTCTCCTAGCGCTTATCAAGAATGGGCCCACGTATCGTGGTGCGAGTTTCCCTTGACTTTGAATCTCCGAGTTTCCCGTAGTGGTGAGACTTTTAGATACACGTAGTCACCTTCTTTAAATTCCAATTCTCTTCGACGGGTGTCCGCGTAGCTCTTTTGTCGTGATTGAGCCGCTTGTAGTCGGTCCGGATCGGGCGAACCTTTTCCTCCGCCTCCTTGATTATGTCGGGCCCGAATACGGTTCGTTCACCGGTTTCGACCACATTAGTGGGGTTCGACATCGGCGACCAAATAAAGCTTCGTTTGGCGACATCTTCAAACTGGCTTGGTAGCTATTGTTGTAGGAGAACTCGGCGTACGGCAAACATTTCTCCCAATCCTTGGTGAAATCCAACGCACGGCTCTCGGCATGTCTTCTAGCACTTGATTTGTCCTCTCGTCGCCCGTCGCTGCGGGTGGTAAGCGGTACTAAAGGCAAGATGACTGCCGAGTGCCTCGTGAACCTTGCTCCGAAATGAGATGTGAATTGGGTACCACGATCCGATATAATCCTTTTTGGTACACCGTGGAGACACACAATCCTACTCATATATAATTCCGCTAGCTTGGCACCGTTGTAGTTAGTTTTCACAGGGAATAAATCGCGAGTCTTGGTGAGCCGATCTACTATTACCCAAATGGAATCGTAACCACCAGTCTTAGGTAGTCCTACTATGAAATCCATGCCTATCTCGTCCCATTTCCATTCGGAATCTTGAGTGGTCATGCAAGCCAGTGGCCGTTGATGCTCGGCTTTCACCCTTTGGCACACATCGCACACGGCTACGTATTCGGCTACATCTCTCTTCATATTAGGCCACCGGTATTCTCCTTTCAAGTCTTGGTACATTTTCGTGCTTCCGGGATGTAACGAATATGCCGATTCGTGGGCTTCCTTTAAGATCAATCCCCTCAAACCGCCTTGTTCGGGCACACGATTCTTTTCTTGTACCACAGATTCCCTTGTCATCTACGAAAACTCCCGAGCGCGTCCAGCGCTATGCGTTCCTTGATTCCCGGGTTTCCTCATTCCCTCTTTGGGCTTCCTCTATTTGAGTTCTCGGTAGGGTGGATTTCCAGAGTTCACTTCTCCGTGAGGGATCGGGTGCGATTGAGTTTAGCCCTTTCTTCTTGAAGTTTCGGCCATATCTCCCAATCCCATGTGGTTGCATTGGGCTTTGCGACTCGGCGCATCGGCCACTACATTTGCCTTGCCGGGATGATAGTGGATTCCTAGATCGTAATCCTTGATCAACTCCACCATCGCCTCGTCGTAGGTTAAGATCAGGCTGAGTAAAGAAATATTTTAAGCTCTTGTGATCGGTATACACATCACGGTGGTTCCCGATCGATAGTGTCTCCGATCTTCAATGCGTGTACCACCGCGGCTAATTCCAGTCATGTGTGGGGTAATTCTCTTCGTGGGGTCGTACGCCGAGAGGCATACGCTACGACCTTTCCATCTCGCATCAACACTCCTCCCAATCCTTGCGGGATGCATCACAAGACATCACGAAGTCCTTAGGTTGTCGGGTAAGGTCAAGATTGGGGTAGTGGTTAACTTTTCTTTTAATTGGTCGAAGGCTTTTTGGCACTTCTCATTCCATTCAAACTTCTTTTCCTTCTTCAGAAGTTGAGTCATAGGTCGGGCTACAGTGGAAAACCCTTCGATAAACCGTCGGTAATAACCGGCCAAGCCCAAGAAACTCCGAACTTCCGTCACTGACTTGGGTGCCTTCCATTCCATAACGGCTTCGACCTTGGCGGAGTCTCATGCTACTCCTCCGCTGAAACCACGTGGCCAGAAAAGCGACTTCCTTGAGCCGAACTCGCATTTGCTGAACTTGGCATACAGCGGTGCTCTCGTAGCTTTTCCGGTACCGATCGTAGATGCTCCGCGTGTTCCTCATCGTTCTTGGAGTAGATAAGTATATCGTCGATGAACACCACTACGAATTTGTCCAGGTACTCCATGAATACCTTGTTCATCAGGTTCATAAAGTACGCAGGGGCATTGGTCAATCCAAAGGACATCACTGTGAACTCGTATAAGCCGTATCGTGTAGAGAATGCCGTCTTAGGAATATCTCCGGCTCTAATCTTCAACGATGATATCCCGACCGTAGATCAATCTTGGAGAACACCGCGCACCCTTAAGTTGATCGAATAGGTCATCGATTCGAGGTAGCGGGTACTTGTTCTTGATAGTGACTTCGTTCGGCGATCGGTAGTCCACACACATTCTCATGCTCCCATCCTTCTTCTTGACGAAGAGCACCGGAGCCCCCGGGAGAAGAGCGGGGCGAACGAATCCCTTCTCTTGTAGTTCCTTTATTTGCTTCTTGAGTTCCTCCAACTCATTGGCGGCATTCGATAAGGCCTCTTGGATATGGGGGCGTGCGGCATTAGATCGATGATAAACTCTATGTCGCGATCCGGGGCATTCCGGGCAATTCCTCGGGAAACACGTCCGGGTATTCTTGTACTACGGCATTCCGCCTAGAGGTAGCATGGTGAACACTCCCGCAGCATGTTCACATAGCTTTGGGTTTTGATCCATAGTTATGCTCATCGGTGATCCCCACGGGGTGGATACCGTGACTTTCCTTCGACTGCAGTCTATGATTCCATTATTTTTGGTCAACCAATCCATTCCGAGTATGACATCTATGGTTTGGGGAGATAACACCATAAGGTTTGAGAGAAACACCACGTCTCTAATCCGTATGGGCACATTAATGCGGGCATGGGGTACGGTTATGTCTCCCCCAGGTGAGTGTACCAACATAGGCCTCTTAAGTGCTACTTGGTGTAGGTGGTGTTGTTTGCTTACTTGGGAAGATATGAATGAATGCGAGGCTCCAGAATCGAATAAAACTTTAACTGGTGTAGAGTTGATAGAGAACATACCCATCAATACGCTCCGGTCCTCCCGTGCTTCTTCGCCCTCACATGATTCACTTGGCCACGTCGAAACCCGGTGGCGGCCTCGTTGGGTAGCGGGGTCCCGAGCAGACCTCGTCCCGCCGCAGGGTGGGGGTTCCTCGGACGGGTGTTGCATTGGCTCCGGTGCGAACGGGGTGTTGCGTGGTTTTGGGCAGCTATTGGAGTAATGCCCGAATTCTCCGCTTGAAATGAAACACTCACATTCCTTCTTCCGGAGCGGCTAGGGTTGGTGTGGGTGTACGAAGCTGTGGTGTAGCGACTTTGACATGGTCGGAAGCGAGAGGACGTCCGTTGCCGGGACGTTTGGCTTCAATCCGGACGGGGTGGCTCCCTGGGGCGTTGTGGCGTTCCCGAAATGGGCGAGCCATAGCGAGCCTCCTCTTGCGGTTATTGTCTACCACCTTTTGGTCATGCTCAAGTCGGACGACCTTGTTGATGAGGCTTTGGAAGCGGTGTGATCTGCCCGATCATTGGTCCCCTCGGTTCGTCATTTAGTCCCTCAATGAATTTGTCTATCTTTTCTTCTTCGTCGCCAGTCACTTGGTGGCGTAACGGGCAAGCGGGTAAACTTGTTCGGATACTCTCGTGCGAGGTGTTCCCTTGACGCGATCTGCGGAACTCGTTCTTCTTCATCCTCATTACGCAGTGGCACGAAATTCTCACGGAACGCAGCCGTGAATTCCTCCCATGTTGGCTCGCCGGCGTCTTCACTCGTGTCTCCTTGTAGGTGTCCCACCGGTCACTCGCGGGACCCTCCAACGGTTAGTAGCGAAGACAACTCTATCCGCTTCTCGGACTCGACGAGGGTTAGCTTCTTCTCTATCACTCTTAGCCAATCTTCGGCGTCCATAGGTTCCTCGGCCGTGGAAAAAGTGGGCGGCTTAGCTCTCATGAATTCTCCCGACTCGATCCTCCTCGACCTCCTTGATTATTGGCCATCGCTTGGAGTAGTTGTGTCTGCATAGCCATGACCTCCGCCAGGGTGGAGGGGTTAGGTTCTGGCGGGTTCTCGTGGGTCGCTGCGGCCTGCGGCGATGTGCCATCGAAGAAGAGAGATGAATCAAGAGATCGGACTAGTTTATGTCATAGTACACGGGAATTTTTCTTCAAGCTCCTTCGAATGATCTTCCATCAACGAGACGGGGTGAAATAATAAGCATACGAATCAATACGTCTCAAGGCGATGCCCGGGTTCATCATATTACATAAAGGGGTACATGGACTGTACACACACAGTCCTCCATGCCAGGATGGCAATAATAATTATATCGTTCAACTAGATCAACTAATTAAGGGTAAATAGGAAGTGCTGCTGGCCGGGAAGGTCCTTCCGCCTAGTCATCCAACCATCCGCAAGAGCCGGGCGCCGGAAGTGGGTGGTCCGCCGCGAAGCAAACCGAAGTCCCCACGGCTCGGAGGTGGTGGCCTCGGAGTCACGCCGAATCTTCCGACTCGGTGGCCGCGTACTCTTGCGAGCGATCGGCGGGTGAGGGGCCTCCCGTGTGAGTCAAGCGACGAGGGGAACTTCCTCCTCCATTGAGTCGGTGTCGCTAGACTCCCATTTGATCTCCATGGGCTCGCCTCGGACTCCGTATCGGTGCGATCTGGATGGGGTTACCCTCTCCGATCCCGGCTCGGATGGTACTGGTTCGGAGCTCCGGTAGGTCCCACGGATGTAGCGGCGAGTGGGGTCGACCGGGTATGGTGCGGGCTCGTGCTCAACATGAAAGCTTGCTCCATCATAGCTTGAAAAGTATCAAAGCTTGCTGGAGTCATATGGTAATAGTGGTCGGGCACGGGGCGGGATGTGATGGTACGGGCTCGGTGGAAGTACTGCGGCGTAGACGGGACGAGTGCGCAGGCATTGTTCCTCTAGGCGGTTGATCTGTCGCTTGCTTTTCTGAGCTGCTCTTCCAGCTCCACGAGCCTCCTCGGGCCATATAGCGGTCCGAGAGTTGCTCATCTTGAGCACCATTGGCTGCATGTGTGCCGGCATGCTTATCTGGTCTCCACGGCCTTGGTGGTGTCGACCGATCATTGAGCGTGGCTGCGATCGTTGATTTCGAGCGGGGCCTCCTCGTAACATCGTCTGCTGTCTCCGCCCAACGCGATAAACGCGTGACCATCGGGTTGTAGCAGCAGGGGGTAGCTTCCACGGTGCGGGCGGGTTGCCCTCTTCGCGGTAAGGATGATGCACGAACTCTGTCATTGTGAGTTCGGCACGGTGTTCGCATTAAGGCGAAGGAAGGCCTCGCGAGCTGCATCCCGAATAGCCGCTTACGCTAGGTCTCGGTGGTAGCGAGTGTGGAAGCAGTAGGATGTCTCACTCCCCATGCGGGCTTCTATGGATACGGCTGCCTCCCAGGCTGGATACATCTCGGAGCCATGTCTCTTGGTGTGATAAGTGGGCGGTTCCGGGTATCTCAAGCACCATAGTAGAGGCTGGAGTTGTACCACGAACCCCTCGTCTCGCGGGATAGTGACTTCCCGGTTCCGTCGTGGTTTGACATCGCTTTACAGGCAACTTAGGGTTAGCGAGATGGAGCTATCATAATCATTTGGTAAAAAGAAATACAGATGTAGAAAAGATATATTTGCATTTTCGGAAATAACAGTTTAAAACTGATCCTACTGTAGGGATATTTCCCTTTAGCCATCTAATTAGGGGTAGGGCGCCATTTGGTCTTAGCCTACGGTCGCATGGCTCGATACCGGCTCTGTGGACCCCGATTTTGAGTCGGGAACCTTTCGTGTTCATAGTACCATTTCCTGGATCAAGTAGTTGGTACCCACGAATGCGATCTTGGATAATCAAGTGCACATGCACGAATAGTCTTACAATACCATTATTACATAAATAGGCCCGAAGGCATTGTTCATCCCACAGGACCTTATGGTCCGAATACAACATAAAAACGAGTTTAGATAAGGCGGCGGAAAGAGGCGGCGGCTTGTCCATTGCCACGAGCAACGACCGGGACTAAGGTCTAATATGCGCCGTCGGTTCCTTCGCCCTCCGGGTAGTACGCGTAGGGGTCTTCGGCTCTTCATTTCCATCACGGAGGTTTGTGCGTATAGCAAGGGTGAGTACCAACCGTACTCGGCAAGTCAACACGAGAATTGATGCATATGGTAGGGTTATTCAAGGAACACGGCTAGAGTTATTTTTGCGTAAAGCCGGTTTTCACAATTCTTTTCACAAGCCTACCGACTAGCCAAAAACCAAGTTTTAATTTCATAGTTCATTAATCCGGCGACGGTTTGTCTACCATCCATCGTGATTCCAAGGATGGCTTCCCGTCTCCGGTTCGTCATGATTTTCCGGGGAGTCCACCCCTTCTCGCATTCTCGAGAAGTTGATCCACCACAAATGAAACCATCATGCAAACCCATCCCAAGTATTTTTAAGTTCAAAGTCTAGCCAAGCGAAAGTCTTGTCACGATGCTCAATATCCGCGAGCACGGCTATTCGAATAGATTGATTCATTCACACTCAGGTGGATGTACACTTTACCCGTACTCCGCGACAGCCCAACAAATGAGCCTACGTCTCAACACATGAGACGGCCACGGCAAAGCCTTTCGATAACCTCACTTTGGCGTACCCGCTCCATGAACTTATGCCCTCATGCACTCTAGCCGTCCTTTTCTAGCAAGTGAGAGGAGTTCGCGCACCGGGGTAAGGGAAGACATTTCCAATCTTTAAGTTTAATTAACAGTAGTTTAATTTCACCATTTATAACAAAGGCCGCAGCCTCATTCTCATCCCATAACCACATCATAGAGAACCATCTATGCAAGGATACGCCTCCGCTCGGCTACCTAGTCGGCTAGGTCTATACCCATTCGAGAAGTACGGTTGTACGGCTCGTTTCCGGCTATCTCATGGCTCGGTCCTTAATTGACCAGGGTCGGCACTTGCCTTTTCCGAATCCACCCAAATCATCCGGCCGCCCAGTCTAAAACATTTGTATAGCACTTTCAATTTCCACCAAACTTAGTTCATCATGGCCATGTGGCGCTCATGTCTCCACATGCCGAATCCCAACTACCTTCCCTAAGGTAGTTGCCCAAGCACAAAGCTTTTTTTCATAAAGTCATGAGTATGCATGGTCTAAGTTTAGCGGGCTAAGCGGTTTACCGAAGTTATGCTTCGGTTATTTGTATCACATCGCGAGTTACAAGGAGTAATTCTAAAGGTAAACAATAGCAAGGTATGGCATAACAAGTATAGGTAACCCGGTAAAGCATGCATGTTTAGAGTTTAAAATAACATCATTTCGCAAAGGGGATCAATATGTTCAAAGGGTGTGAAGACTTTCCTTGCTCGCACACTTGAGGGGTTGGATCTTCGGCGGTGTCGATGCCGGTTTCTTCGGACGCTACCCGTACGTGCGAGAGATCAATTGAATTCAGTTAGAATTCAACTAAACACCGAGAGATCGAAAAGAACCACAAAAGCCATGAAAACCACTTCAAAGAGTTTTGCCGAAAATTCTACTCGAGTTAGGACAAGGGTTGCGAGGAAAATCCGGGTTTTTGGAGTCGAGTTGGTGTCCTAGGGTTTTCGCGAGTCGTCGATCGCAATTAAATTTGGAACTTATGTTTGAAAATATCAGCGAGAAAATTCGTGCTCGAACTTTGAGGTTTTGAGCACAAAAGCGAAACCCATTTCGATGGCGGAAAAGAATTAAACGGAATCCGGATTGAAAAACGATGCGAAATAGAATTCGGAAAACGTCCGATTCCGATTTTCAAACTTTGCACTGAGAAAACATGCGAGAAAATAATTTATTTTTGCCCAAAATTTTACTCAAATCATCCCAAAATATTTTTCCAAATTTTCTAAAATTTTTCTAATTTTCCCTATTTTTCTTTTTTTTTTTTTTTTTTCTATGCGCACTGTTCCATGCCCGCCAAGTGCTCGACCGGTGCCGAGGAGAACGAGGCGGCGGCAGAGAGGGAAAAGCGGCGCAACGGGGACTTACCGGCGACGGTGGCTCGGGAGGAGGCAAGGGGGCACGGGAGCGAGCTGCGCACGGCGGCGACGGCTAACGGCGGCGGCCCTTGGCGGTGGTGCTCGGGAACAGCGACAACACGGCGGCGGTGCGGTGAAATGTGGCGCGGGCGCGGCCCTTTTATAGGCGTGGCGCGGCGCGGGCGCGAGAGGAGAGGGGGACGGCTCGGGCGTGCGCGGCGCGGTGCGACACGCGGCGCAGCTCGGGGGCCGGGTACGGCCGGGCGAACTGCGGCGGCGAGGCGCACGGCGCGGGCGGGGTCCGGAGCGGCGTGCGCGCGCGAGGTAGGGGCCGGAGCGTGGCCGGCCGCGTGGCGGCGCGCGGCGCGCGGGTGGCCGTACGGCGGGCGGCAGCGGCGCGGGCGCGGCGCGCGGGCGCGGTCCGGCTCGGCGCGCGCGCGCGCGCGTGGCGCGGCGCGCGGCGCGCGTGCTGCGCTGCGCGCGCGTGGCGCGCGCGGTGGGGGCGGGCGGTTGGGCGCGGCGCGGCGCGTGGCCCAGCGTCGCGGGCGCGGACTGGCGGCGCCGGCAGCGCGCGCGCTGCGGGGCCGGTACGGCGTCGAACAGTGGTGACCGATGAACAGTGCGACTTGTTAATTTCCCGATTTTCTATTTTCTTTTCCCATTTTCTATTTTCTTTCCTTCTAAAAATTCCAAAATAAATCCCAATATTCTAAAATAATTTTTAACTTTATATTTTAAACTTTTTCTTGACTTTCATTTTTCCACAATTATTTTTCATACTTATTTAAATTCTTTTTCCTAATTTTCATAATTCACCCATTTTTAATAAAATAAAATTCCCAAATTTCGAGTACGCCTCCCGAGAATTTTATTATTTATTTTGTGTTTTAATTTATCTTCTCCCAACCAAAATTTTTATTTTATATTACTCGAAATGCGTTTTCACAAATCCGCACTTTTCCGGATTCTTTTAAAACCACGATGCGACTTTCGCACCATCATTTTGTCAACTCCGAAAACTCCAAATACGCCGAAAAGGGAATTGACCACGACTAAATTTATGCAACGAGCGGCAAATAAGAAACAACAAACCCGAGAAGAAGCAATAAACCAAGGTTTTTGAAAGTTCCGATTTTTACGTTCCGATTTCGGTTCTCCGATTTTCGGGATGTTACATATGGCGGACGATACACCGGCGCTTTTCGGCGAGACGGTGGACGGGGCGCACGAGTCGTACTTGTCGGCGGTGCGGTGCTCGTGACCACCTTTCGTCCACGGCCGTCGCGCGAGTTGTTGCATGTCGATCCGCGACACGTCCAGCGGTACGTTCAAACTCTTATCACTTATTGCAAGAATACTATGCTTGATACTAATATTACACTATGTGTATGATATGCGGAGTTACGTGAGTCCGCTCCGATCGCTCTCGCAGACTTGTTGAGGCGCGTGCCCACGAGCACGACCGAGCCGGACGGTGGGATGCGGACCGGTCCCGATAGCTGCTTTGGTGGATCGGTGGCGTCTGAGACGCACACCTTCCATCTTCCTTGTGGGGAGATGGCTCGACGCCGCAGGCGTCTCCTACCGCTAGGGCTACCACTAGCCGGAGAGGGTCGGGCTGTGGATGCTTGTTGGTGGATGGAGGGAGGACATCACAGCACGCTTTGCTCGGGTGATGAGGCTACGGGCTCCCAGTGTCGTCGATCTACCCTTACGCGACCACCGGGCCTACGAAGACTTGGATTATGCGGTTCACGGTAAGTTAACTTGAAGACTTCGGTATTTTTCATTACATGTTATGTTTGTTAACATGGTTTTCTCCTTTGTAGGCCGACAACCTCCACCCCGACGCCGACGAGTACTCCGTGCGACGCTCGTTGGAGGCGTACCTTCTTTGGTTGTTCGGTGGGTGATGTTCACCAACACGTCGGGGAACAACTGCAGAGAGGGGCCTGATCCACTACGCCCGGTCGATAGCGGACGCGGAGATAGGCTTCGTGCCTCGGTGGAGTTGGGGTTCGGCGGTGCTCGCAGCCACCTACCGTCGGCGTGCGACGCGTGCACGAAGACAGATCCGTTAGCGATCTTCACAGGCTGTCCCCTTCTCTTACAGTGTGGGCTGCGGAGCGGTTCGCGATCGACCGACCGGTCGTCGACACCTCTCCGTACGACGTAGCGCCCGCTTTCGAGAACCGGCCGACGGGCCTACGATGGGTTAGTCTTGGTTTCGACGCAACGTAAGTACAAATTCATATCTCTTTCAAATATTTAAATTGTGTTGAACAAAACTTATAACCACTTGATTATTTTATTGTCGCAGCGTGGTTATGCCCACGCTCAGTGAGACGGAGCTACCGGACTTCATGTTCGAGTTGGACCGTCTCCGGGCGTACGACGTTGTCAGGGAGCCGTACACGCGGCAGTGGTCGCAGCTCGGGCGCCTCTAGGCCTCTCGACGTTGTGCACGCGCGACTCGGCCTCTTGGATGACGTTGATCCCGATGGTGTACGACATCACCGTCGAGCCACCCTTGCCCGAGCCGAGTGATGAGGCGCGTTCGGACTGCGCCGGGATTCCCAGTAGACGTACGGTTGCCGTTCCCCACCGGGACCACCGGTGAGTATTTCTATTTCAAATGTACTACTATTGTGTCAAATTAAATGGAACTATAGTCGACCTTTGCTGTGTACGCGAGTTGTCTCGACGGGGACGGCGGGGAGGCTCCTCCGGGAACCACGTATGCAGCAATACGTGGCGGATCGGCGATAGCCACCGAGGAGGTGATCGGCGAGATCTACGCCCACTCCGAGGAGAACTACACCGCCTACCTTCGGTGGTACCTACAGCGGACGCGTCCGCGAGTTACCTTCACACCGGCCACGCAGCGAAGAACACCGGGCGCGATCACGGACACCTACCCTGTGCACCGAGACCGGACTACTTCGTTGGGGTACGTCATGATTTCTCGGCATTAAAGCCTTTGTACGTCATTATGTTTTTTTATTGGAGCGAAAAACCTAACTTGTTTTGATTTTTGTAGGCCGACGCCGCACGGGCATTGAATGCCGAAATCGACTCCGTGATGCTGAGGCCGGACGCGAGCATTCACCGAACGAGGTGGAACAGAGGATGACCTTCCAGGCGGATGCGGCGACGGCACATTCGATCTTGCGGATCTTCTCGTGTCGTTCGCCGTCGACGCGGTTCCTCCACAGGGTGTTACAGGTCCTCGTCCACGCGGTCCAGTACCCGGATGGTCACCACACGGCGCTGGTGCTTCCACAGGTTAGTTCCACTCATTTTCATTGTGTCAACCCTACAACGTGATCTAACAAACTGAATGTCGCCTAGGTCCGACGCTACGAGCGGGGATACGGCAGGCGCGAGTGGATCGTCGATCCTCGGCCTTTCGCTACTCGGCCCGGCCAAGATGCGAGCTTTGCTTGGAGCGAGCGGATCCTCTGTTCCTCGTCCCTCACTCAGCGGAGGTGAGCAAGCGTCGTCCGATGATTAGTTCACACGTGTTAGTTTAAGTCACCGATGCTTCACATTGCTTACATACGGGAGGATTCTACTCGGCGGGGATTTTCCGGTCGGGGACTTTGTCGATGCGGGCGGGCGGGTCCGGGAGGCGACGGGGGTCGGTGCACGGCGACGACTTCGACGACTGGAGGACCCGGATCGGGACGTACTCGCCTCCTCTCGGCTCGGTGGAGCACCTCTACCACGAGCCAGGACCCGCCACGAGAGACGCCGCGCCGGATGTCCGTGCTAGTCGTGGCGTGCCCCGGACAGCCGACGTACTCTCGGGGCACGTCGAGCACGGCCTAGGAGGGATAGGGGTAAGAGGCCTCGTCGGTAGCGCTGTGTGCAACAGTTTGTACAAATTGTAAATATTTATTTTGTGTTTGATGTTTGTATATATTTATGTCTGTTCATCGCACTCACATGTCACGAGATCCTTCCGTATCGTTCGCTGCATGATACTCTTACTAACGATAAAAAACTTTCGGCCCGATTAGACTGCGGGAGACATCGCTATCGGCTTTTGCCCGTGATAGTCGTGCACGATACGTCGCTATCAACTTTTGCCCCGTGATAGTCCGCACGATACGTCGCTATCAACTTTTGCCCCGTGACAATCCTACACGATACGTCTCGAACAGTGTTGCCCCGTGACGACATAAACGATACATAGATGTGAACCTTCACCTCCCCGCACTATATATTGCCTAGATCCGAATATGAGCTCTTCAAATCTGCATTCTCTTTTCTACATTTACTCCTGCAATGAGATCTTCATATCATCCATTCCTTGAGCGTCTCCATGGCGACTCCATCCTTTGAGCGGTTTTATTCCACCATGGTGTGACCGTCCGTTATGCCATTGTGGAGATGGCTGCATACTTACGTCGTCCCTCCTCGCGAAACCAGTGGGAGACGATTTTTCCAATGCGCCAACATTGATCGTGTATGGCTTAACCGCACTTGCTTTCATCTACAAAATCTTCACGCAAAAACGCTAACTTGATTGTACATCGTGTTAACACCTCATGCGGGCATATCGTCGGGTGTGCAACTTAGTTGAGTGGATAGATACGGAGAACCCACGAACCGACGGAACACGTTACTACCCACTTAGCGAAACAAGGTCGACTACCTTCAACGGAAGGCCGAGTACCAACGTCGAGTTCGCGGAAGCTTTGGACTGGCCTATGGATCAGCGCACTACCCACATGGCGGGAACGTCCAGAATGCCACTGTGGTCTACGTTGCCAGGTGGTAAGATCCATAAGACAAGCAACTAGAGGACAAAGATGCTTCGTGTGTCCCGAGATTGCGGATGACGATTTTGTCGTGAGTATAATTTTTCTTTCTTTAACCTTTTCGCTTGTTCCATTTTTTAACTCCGACCATAAAAATGTGCAACCAGGAGGATGTACGTCAGTGTCCATACAAAGATTAGATCGATACGGTTAAACCTGCTTCGATCGGTCAGACGGTAACACTGAAGGGTTACGCGGAAGCTACGCTAGCCGAAAACAAAAATTTTCTACCACGCAAACCAGGAACACTTGCAAGTAAGGGCCGATAGATCGTTACCGATTGGAGTGTGCGCGGAAACAACCAATCGGTGGCTATCCGATCCGGAACAAGTAGCCGATTCTCGCAAGCCGACACCGATACCCGGGGACAGCCGATTTGCCAATCAGCCGATTCGCAGATGCCGTAGCCGATCCGAAGCCGATCAACAGCGCGCAACGTAGCAGCGCCTTTACCGGTATCCACATGTCCGGGGACGAACGCGAACACCCGTGTGCTAGCACGCGATGCAAGGCTAGGGTTTGGCCGAAGGTGGGGAGGGTTTCCGTGGAGATTGATCTCGGCGACTTCTATTGCACGCGATGCAATTGACATGTGGCAGCTCTCCACCCCTCCCTCCTTTATATAGAGTTGGCCGACTGGGACTAGTGGCCGATTAGGACTCTATTTTGAATCGGACCTCATCCGTATCTCATAGAGTTGGCCGCCCATACGTTGTAAGCCCATAGGACTCTATCCGATCGGATCCCTATCCGATCGAGCCGTATCCGAGTCCAACTCGAATATCTATTCTATCCCCTTAAGCGTGCGACCACGTAGGTTCAGGTATACTCGGTTTCGGCTATAGTCTAACTTAGCCGATCGTCGGCTCGAGTCCAACTCAGCCGACCCGTCACAACGGCGCCTAGCAGCACATATTGACACCATAGTATACAAGAATAATATCGGCTCTGAACATGTAATGTGTACACAAATCCCTTTGCCTCACGATACCAGTTAAGCTATAGGCAAGATGTGTGCCATCCCTTCAATAGCTTAACCATTCACTCGAACCATATTGGATTATCCGTCGTTGATTGACTCCTCAATCAACTTAGCATGGCCATGCATTTCCATAATCCATTACCTCGAGGGCCCAGAGATATCTCTCCAAAGGAGGGGCAAATTCCATCTTGATCACTCACATCCCACTCCATGTTTCATAGCAAACCGAAAACTACCTTTATAACTACCCGATTACGGAATAGTGTTTGGTAGTCCCAAAGTAGGCTACTACACATGTTGGAATCCATGGTGATCTCAGTCTAAGGACTTTGTACCAACACTACCGAGACCAACTAATGGCACATTAATTCCCGTAGTGTCTCATGGTGGGTCTATCCAACAATGTGTTCTCCAACACATGTGTCCATGTTTATTGATTTGGTATCTCCATACCCATGATCTATGAGACATGATCATCAATCAATAAACATGCCGATCTTAGAATCATATTTGTTCCAACAATATGACATATGATCGAGGATCGTTTAGAAATAGATTCATACATAAAGAGTCTCATAAATAAGTCACGTACTTATTGATCAATACAAGATGTCTATTTCATGGAACCGAATAACACTTTATTCATTTATACATAAACATTGACGTGATATCCAACATCTCCATGTTGCCTCTAGGGCATATCACTAACAATCTCCCACTTGCACTAGAGTCAATCATGTAAGTATCTAATACCCATTGCTCTTGTGTGCGCCTCATGCTTCGGCCGAGGGAGAGGTTTTGTCGGCGGATCGGCTATGTTGAGATCCGTGTGCACTTTGCATATCTTGACATCACCTCTGTCCACTATCTCGCGGATGAGATGATATCGCCGAAGTATGTGTTTGGACTTCGATGTGACCTCGGCTCCTTGGCTTGCGCAATGGCTCCACTATTATCACAATAGAGAGACATTGGACCAGTCGTACTAGTCATCACACCAAGCTCGAAATGAATTTCTTGATCCAAACAGCCTCCTTTGCGGCTTCGAAGCGAATGTACTCGGCTCCGTTGTAGAATCAGCAACGTATCCCGCTTGGAACTCTTCCACGACGCGCCTCCGTTCGGGCGAACACGAACCCGATTGCGATCTATAATCATCCTTGTCCGTTTGGAAGCTAGCATCGGTGTAACCACTTACAACGAGCTCTTCTTCACCTCCATAGACTAGGAACATATCCTTAGTTCTTCTCAAGTACTTAAGGATATTCTTTACGGCGATCCAGTGACCTTCACCGGATCGGCGATCATCTGCTCGTAGCACTCAAAGCGTACGAGACATCCGGGCGTGTACAAAGCATGGCATACATGATGGATCCAATTGCCGAAGCATATGGAACCATACCCATCTTATTCCGCTCATCATGTGTCCGAGGACACCGATTCTTGCTAAGATTAATGCCATGTGACATGGGCAAGAAACCTTTCTTGGAATCATGCATGTTGAACCTTTTCAACACCTTGTCAATGTATGTACTTTGGCTTAATCCAATTAGCCTCTTGGATCTATCTCTATAGATCCGAATGCCAATATATATGCTGCCTCCCTAAGTCTTTCATGGAAAAACTATTTTTCAATGAAAACTTGACGGATTCTAGCATAGGGATATCATTTCCAATCGAATATGTCATCCACATATAAGATTAGAAATACAATTGCGCTCCCACGACCTTTTTGTAAACACAGGCCTCTTCTTCGTTTTTGATGAAACCAAACCCTTTGATTACTTAATCAAAACGAATATTCCAACTCCGAGATGCTTGCTTCAATCCATAAATAGATTTCGTAGCTTGCATATCTTTTCGAGCGATTCTCGGATCGACAAAACCCCGAGGTTGTATCATGTATACATCCTCGCTTAGGTTTCCATTTAGGAAAGCCGTTTTGACATCCATCTGCCATATCTCATAATCGAAATATGCAGCAATCGCTAGGATAATCCGAATAGATTTAAGCATTGCGACGGGCGAGAAGGTTTCATCATAATCAACTCCTTGAATCTGTTTAAAACCTTTCGCCACCAATCGCGCCTTATAGATGTGAACATTTCCATCCATATCGGTATTTTTCTTAAAAACCCATTTGCACTCAATGGTTTTGACACCATCAGTGGATCAACCAAGTTCCAAACTTGATTGTCGTACATGGATTCTATTTCGGATTTCATGGCTCCAAGCCACTTGTTGGAATCGGGTCCCACCATCGCTTCCTCATAGGTCTTAGGTTCATCGTTGTCCAACAACAATATATCACGTTGTTCCGCACCTGTGTACCTATCAGGCGCACGACGTGATCTTTCAGACCTCCGTGGGCTGATGTATCTACAACTGCTGGCGCAACACTTTGTTCCTCCTGTTGTGGTTCCGTGGTCGCGAAACGTTTTCGGTGTTTCTTGAACTTCTTCAAGATGCACCCTGCTCCCACTAACCCTTCTTGAAAGAAATTCTTTCTCCAAGAAGACACCGTGTCGGGCGACAAACACTTTGCCTTGTTCCCGATTATAAAAGTAATATCCCTTAGTTTCCTTAGGATATCCCACAAAGAAGCACTTGTCGATTTGGGTGTGAGCTTGTCGACCGTAAACGTTTTACATAAGCCTCACATCCCCAAATTTTGAGAAAAGACAAACTAGGGAGTTGCCCCGTCCATATCTCATATGGTGTCTTTTCAACCGACTTAGATGGAACTCTATTTAGTGTGAGCGCAATTTTTCAAGAGCATATCCCTAAGGATAACGGAAGATCACTTTGGCTCATCATCGACCGCACCATGTCCAACAAGGTGCAATTTCTCCGTTCGGACACCCCATTCCATTGTGGAGTTCCCGGCGGAGTCAACTGTGGAACAATTCCACAATCTTTCGATGATTACCAAACTCTTGGCTCAAGTATTCCCTCCACGATCCGATCGTAGAAACTTGATTGTTTTCCCTAAATGATTTTGTACTTCATTCGGAATTCTTTGAACTTTTCAAAGGATTCGGACTTATGCCTCATTAAGTAAATATAACCATATCTACTAAAGTCATTGGTAAAGGTAATGAAGTACGATAACCACCTCGGCCATTGAGCTCATTGGTCCACATACATCGGTATGTACGAGTGCCAATAAGTCACTTGCTCTCTCACTATGTCCCGTGAAAGGTGCCTTTGTCATCTTACCAAGTAAACAAGACTCACATGTCTCAAATGATTCAAAATCAAAAGAGTGAAGCAATCCATCCTTATGGAGCTTCTCCATGCGTTTCTTATTTATATGGCCTAAGCGACAATGCCGGATAAACGTGGAGTTTATATCATTAGAGAGTTGCCTTTCGTATTAATGTTATAGATGGGAGACGCTTCAAGATTCAAAACGTATAATCCATTCACCAATGGAGCATGAAAATAGAACATATCTCGAGATATATTGAACAACCATTCTTCATTGATCTAAAATCATATCCTTCCGCTTGCAAACATGAAGCGGAAATAACGTTTTGACATAGTGTTGGAACACAATAACAATTATTCAATTCCAAAACTAATCCTGAAGGTAGATGAAGTGGCTCGTGCCGACAAGAAGCGTAGCAACGCTTGCTCCATTGCCGACGCACGGTTCACCTCGCCCCTTCTCAATCCTCTACTTCTTCTCATTCCCGCAACGATTTGCAAATATGAGCTACCGATCCGGTATCAAATACCCAAGAGTCGTAGGGTGAAGTAGCAAGATTAATGTCTATAACATTAATACCGGCGTAAGTCGTACTTTGCTTCTTTTTGAGATCCTCCATGTACTTCTTGCGCTTCCTCTTCCAATGGCCTGTCTCCTTGCAATAGAAGCAAACGGCATCCGATGCCGCCGACCCTTCTTGCCCTTCTTTGCATTGGAGGCACTCGCGATCTCATCGGGAGTTAACTTCCTCTTGGTGCAAAGTTTCTTGATAGGTGGTTTGCGCTTTGCCTTCGCATCATCATCACATGATGACCGTTTTTCGGATACTCTCCTCACTGTCTTTAGCATCCCATGCAATTCAGCCAAGGTCCTCCATATTGTTCATGTGATAATTTAATATGAATGGCTCGAAGCTCGGAGGGAGCGACCGGAGAATCACATCGTAGCCAACTCTTGGCTAAGGGGAAAACCTAGTTTTTCCGGACTCTCAATGTAGCCAATCATTTTTATCGCATGCGGACCGACGGGATTTCCCTCAACAAGCTGCAGCAAACAAGGACTTTGAGGTGTTGAACCTCTCGGCCCATGCTTGGTTCTCAAACATGCCACGCAGTCCCCGAATAATAGTGTGAGCATCGCTCTCTCATATTGCTTCGAAGCTCGGGGACATTGTAGCAAGCATGAGACAGCTTATATCTAGGGCATCATTAGTGTGCTTCTCGTAAGCCCTCCGTGCAGTTGCAGTGGCGTTATTAGGCAAATCCTCAGGATAGGGTACTTCAAGAACATACTCCTTACGCTCTTGCTTGAGAACAATTCTCAAGTTGCGATACCAATCCATAAAGTTTGTTCCATTTAATTTTTTATTTTCGAGAATAGATCGCAAATTAAAGGTACTGGGTGTAGTATTAGCCGTCATTTATTCTACAACAGAAAAAGCAAAGTTTAGCACAATGTTTATGCTATGTCTTTTGTTAAACAATTTAACATAAGACTCCCATTACGTATTTTCCACCTTCCCTCTAGGTTACGTATTGGGTCAAGATCCACATGTTAATTAATTTTCTAGTGAGCTTTGGCATCACCGCTAGAAAATTAGTAACATCGGTAAGCAACACCTTGCTAATCACATCTCTATGTGACTCTTGTTGTTGGTGTGGCATCTCCATGCCCGCGCCAACTCTAACATCCCGAAAATCGAAGGAGTAGAATTCGGAACGTGAAAATCGGAACTCGCAAAAACTTTTTGGAATCATTGCTTCTTATCGTGTTTTTCAATTTTATTTGCCAATTCAGTTGCGTAAGAATTTCTTCTGGAATTGCTTTGAAATGAAGTTGAATTAAACCCCTAAGCTTGAGACCCCTGGGGAAATAATTTAAAATAAATATATATATATGAATTTGAAGAGGGTAAACATATTAATTTTGGAGATTTGCAAAAGATTCTTGAAAAGAATATATTTTGGTTTAAACCCTAACTGGTGGAAGAAAAATAATAAACATTTGGATTTGGGATAAAAATATTTTTGACAAGGAAATATGAATTTAAAAATTAATTAAAGATCCCAAATTATTGATTTTAAAAGAAAGAAATAAAAATAGGAAAAATATATTTTGAAAAATAAAAAGTAGGGGAAAAGTTTGGAAATATAATTTCAAAATTATTTTGGAAATATTGAAATTTATTTTGAATTTTTTAGAGTAAAAGGAAATGGGAATGGAAAATAGAAAATCAAATTCGGGAAATTGAGAAAGTACACTATTCATGCGTATGCAGGTGTTCGACGACGTCCTCGCGCCTGTGCACCGCGTCAGCACGCGCGCCCGCGCCATGCCATCGCCGTCGCCTCGCCATACCACGGCTCGCGCCCGCGTCAATGCCGTCGCCTGTGGCCGCGTCAGCCCACGCCGCGCCGTACCACCGTGCCCATACCGTTCGCGCTGTAGCCATGCCCACCGTGCGTCGGCCTCACCCCTCCCATACTCGCGCGTGCGTCACCCTAGCGCTGCTGCCATGGCCGCCGAGTTCGAGCTCGCGTGGTCGGCTATATATAGCCCTCCTCGGCCGAAACTCACAACACAAAATTTGTGCCATAACGTCTCATCTAGCTCCTCTCCAATTTTCCCCAAAATCCATTCGCAATAGCGCTAGAATTTCGAAAGAGATCGGGCCCGGGTCGGAAGAACCCTAACTCGGCCGCCCGGTGCAAACCTCAAAATTCGTCGCCCTCAGTTGATTTCCTCTTGAATTAAAGGTACGTACATGATCTACGTGCTCTAGGTTATATTTCCCCTAAGTCTCCCGAGCCAAATAGCCGCCAGAAATCACCGACGACGAGCGCCGCCGAACCCTCTGTTTTGGCCGCCGCCGTGCGCACGTCGCCATACCACCACCGCCCCTTTCCGGCCAAGCCGACCCCCTAGCTAGCACCCCTGTGTTCCGTAGATTCTCTAGGACCCCTTGGTTCGGCCGCATTGTCACCGGAGTGCCGTCGCACCGTGCGCCTTCGCCGCCACGGCCGCCTCGTCGTCCGCTGCACCGCTCCGCCGCCTCCCTAGCCCAGCCGTGCCATGAAATGGACTCCCGCGTAATGTAGATGGTGTAGGGCTAGCTAGATGCCGAGCTCCGATCCCCTCGCCGTCGTTCGGCTATGCTGCACCGTCGGCCTCGCCGGGAGAAGAAGGAAGGATGAAAAGGAAAGAAGGAGTGAAGGGAGCGAGAACGGCTCGCTGGCTCAGTGGTTTGAGCCGAGCCGAGTGAGGGGAAGGGTGCTGGTTCGATCCCCGGCTTAGGCAAATTTTTGAAGATTTTTTTTTATTTTGCTAAGGAGATTAAAAAATAGAATAAGCTTAGTAAAAATCCTAGGAAAATATTTATACTCTTTTAAACTATTCCAAAACTCTATTTACAAAGATTTTGCATCTTTTACAGGGGTTTATTTATTTACTTTTAAATTTCTTTGCAAATAATTATGAAGTTTATATTTACTTAGACTTTGAACTTTTAATCTAATAAATTTCCAAAATATTTATATATCTTTGTGAGGCCCATTTATTCACTTAGTTTATATTCACAAATCTAGAATCTTTTCAAAGAATTATAAACTAACTCATATAAATTCCGATCAACCCCTTTTGCGACATATACATTCGATATTTAATTTGCTTCATAAAATCCTCCGTAATTCGATTAGGGTCGTAGGGGAAAATGGTTTGGAGAGTTCTTTATGACTTTTTCATGCTTTTTCGTTCGTTCTTATTGGATTTTAACTGGAATCCATTTTTCTTTTTCCTTTTCGCTCGTATGATTAGCGACCGAGGAGGCGAACACGACCCCGCGGAGACCCCACTCAAGAAGCGTACGAACAAGGCAAGTCTTCACATCCTTTGAACATATTGATCCCAATTGCGAAATGATGTTATTTTAAACTCTAAACATGCATGCTTTACCGAGTTACCTATACTTGTTGTGCCATTCCTTGCTATTGAGTACCTTTAGAATTACTCCTTGTAACTCGCGATGTGATACAAATAACCGAAGCATAACTTCTAAACCGCTTAGCCATGCTATACTTAGATTTATGCATACTCATGACTTTATGAAAAAGCTTTGTGCTTGGGCAACTACCTTAAGGGGGTAGTTGAGATTCGGCATGTGGAGACATGAGCGCCACATGACCATGATGAATTACATTTGATGAAAATTGAAAGTACTAAACAAATGTTTTAGACTGGGCGGCCGGATGATTTGGGTGGATTCCGGAAAAGGCAAGTGCCGACCCTGGTCAATTAAGGACCGAGCCATGAGATAGCCGAGAAACGAGCCAGACAACCGTACTTCTCGAATGGGTATAGACCTAGCCGACTAGATAGCCGAGCGGAGGCGTATCCTTGCATAGATGGTTCTCTATGATGTGGTTATGGGATGAGGATGAGGCTGCGGCCTTTGTTATGAATGGTGGGATTGAACCGATGTTAATTAAACTTAAAGATCGAAAAGACTTCCCTTACCCCGGTGCGCGAACTCCTCTCACTGCTAGAAAAGGACGGCTAGAGTGCATGAGGGCTTAAGTTTATAGAGCGGCTACGCCGAAGTGAGGTTATCGAAAGGCTTTGCCGTGACCGTCTCATGTGTTGAGACGTAGGCTCATTTGTTGGGCTGTCGCGGAGTACGGGTAAAGTGTACATCCACCGCAGTGTGAATGAATCAATCTATTCGAATAGCCGTGCTCGCGGATATTGAGCATCGTGACAAGACTTTCGCTTGGCTAGACTTTGAACTTGAAAATGCTTGGGATGGGTTGCACGATGATTTTATTCACTGGTGGATCAACTTCTCGAGAATGCGAGAAGGGTGGACTCCCAAAATCATGACGAACCGGAGGCGGGAAGCCATCCTTGGAATCACGATGGATGGTAGACAGAACCGTCGCCGGGTTAATGAACTATGAAATTAAAACTTGTTTTGGCTAGACGATAGGCTTGTGAAAAGAATTGTGAAAACTCGGCTTTACGCAAAGATAACCCTAGCCATGTTCTTTGAATAACCCCGTCATATGCATCAATTCGTGTTGACTTGCTGAGTACGGTTGGTACTCACCCTTGCTATACGCACAAACCTCCAATGATGGAAATGAAGAGCCGAAAGACCCCTACGCATACCACCCGAGGGCGAAGGAACCGACGGCGCATATTAGACCTTAGTCCCTCGTTGCTCGTGGCAATGGACAAGCCGCGCCTCTTTCCGCCGCCTTATCTAAACTCGTTTTTATATTGTATTCGGACCTTAAGGTCCCGTGGGATGAACAATGCCTTCGGGCCTATTTATGTAATAATGGTATTGTAAGACTATTCGTGCATGCGCACTTGATTATCCAAGATCGCATTCGTGGGTACCAACTACTTGATCCAGGAAATGGTACTATGAACACGAAAGATTCCCGATTCAAAATCGGGGTCCACGAGCGGTATCGAGCCATGCGACCGTAGGCTAAGACCAAATGGCGCCCTACCCCTAACTAGATGGCTAAAGGGAAATATCCCTACGGTAGGATCGCTTTTAAACTATTATTTCCGAAAATGCAAATATATCTTTTCTACAACGTATTTCTTTTTACCAAATGATTATGATAGCTCCCTCCCGCTAACCCTAAGTTGCCTGTAAAAGCAGATGTCAAACCACGACGGAACTTGAGAAGTCACTGTTCCGCGGGACGAAGGGTTCGTGGTCCAACTCCAGTCCCTACTATGGTGCTTGAGATACCCGGAGCCACCCACCTATCACATCAAAAGGCATGGCTCCGAAGAGTATCCAGCCGGGAGGCACTGTATCCATAGAAGCCCGCATGGGAAGCGAGACATCTTACTGCTTCCATACCCGCTACCACCGGGACCTAGCAGAAGCAGCTATTCAGGATGCAGCTCGCGAGGCCTTCCTTCGCCTTAATGCGGAACACCGTGCCGAACTCACAATGACAGAGTTCGTGCATCATCCTTACCGCGAGGAGGGCAACCCAGTCTGTACTGTGGAGGCTACCCCCTGCTGTTACAACCCGATGGTCACGCGTCTATCGCGTTGGGCAGAGACAGCAGACGACTGTTACGAGGAGGCCCTTCTCGAGATCAACGACCAGCGAGCCACGCCTCAATGATCCGGTCAACCACCAAGGCCGTGGAGACCAGATAAGCATGCCGCACTCACCGCAGCCAATGGTGCTCAATACGAGCAACTCTCGGACCGCTACATGGCCCGAGGGGAGGCTCTGGTGGAGCTGGAAGAGCAGCTCAGGAAGAGCAAGCAGCAGATCCACCAGCTAGAGGAACAGCACTCGTCCCGTCTACGCTGCAGTACTTCCACCGAGCCCGTGCCATCACATCCCGCCCCGTGCCCGACCACTATTACCATATGACTCCAGCAAGCTTTGATACTTTTCAAGCTATGATGGAGCAAGCTTTCATGTTGAGCACGAGCACCGCACCATACCCGGTCGACCCCACTGCTGCTATATCCACGGGACCCACCCCGAACTCTGTACCAGTACCATCCGAGCCAGGATCAGGAGAGGGTAACCCCATCCAGATCTACACCGATACGGAGTCTGAGGCAGAGCCCATGGAGATCAAATGGGAGTCTAGCGACACCGACTCAATGGAGGAGGAAGTTCCCCCTCGTCGCGACTCACACGGGAGGCCCCCACCCGCCGATCGCTCGCAAGAGTACGCGGCCACCGAGTCGGAAGATTCGGCGTGACTCGAGGCCACCACCTCCGAGCCGTGGGGACTTCGGTTTGCTTCGGCGCGGACCACCCACTTCCGGCGCCCGGCTCCTGCGGGTGGTTGGATGACTAGGCGGAAGGACCTTCCCAGCCGGCAGCACTTCCTACTTTCCCTTAATTAGTTGATGTAGTTGGACGATATAATTATTATTGCTATCCTGGCATGGAGGACTGTGTATGTACGGTCCGTGTACCCCCTTATGTAATATGTTGAACCTGAGCATCGCCTTGCGATGTCTTAATTCGTATGCTTATTATTATTTCACCTTGTCTGTTGATTGAAGATCATTCGAAAGAACTTGAAGAAAAATTTCCCTGTGAACCATAACCTAAACTAGTCTGTTCTCTTAAATTCATCTCCCTTCTCCAGATGGCACATCGTCGCAGAGCCGCGGCAACCAACGAAAACCCACCGGAACCCAACCCCTCCACACTGGCGGAGGTCATGGCATTGCAGACCCAGCTACTCCAAGCGATTGCTAACAATCAAGGAGGTCGAGGAGGATCGAGTCTGGGGGAATTCATGAGAGCTAAGCCGCCCACTTTTTCCACGGCCGAAGAACCTATGGACGCTGAGGATTGGTTAAGAGTGATAGAGAAGAAGTTAACCCTCGTCAGAGTCCGAGAAGCTGATAGAGTTATCTTCGCTACTAACCAACTGGAGGGTCCCGCGAGTGACTGGTGGGACACCTACAAGGAGACACGAGCTGAAGACGCCGGCGAGCCAACATGGGAGGAATTCACGGCTGCATTCCGTGAGAATTTCGTGCCAGCTGCAGTAATGAGGATGAAGAAGAACGAGTTCCGCAGCTGCGTCAAGGGAACACATCGGTACAAGAATACCGAACAAGTTCACCCAGCTTGCTCGTTACGCCACCAAGACTGGCGACGAGGAAGAAAAGATAGACAAATTCATTGAAGGACTAAATGACGAACCGAGGGGACCAATGATCGGGCAGATCACACCGCTTCAAAGCCTCATCAACAAGGTCGTCCGACTTGAGCATGACCAAAAGGTGGTGGACAATAACCGCAAGAGGAGGCTCGCTATGGCTCGCCCATTCCGGGGCGCCACAACGCCCCAAGGGAGCCACCCCGTCTGGATGGAAGCCAAATGTTCCGGCAACCGGACGTTCTCCCGCTTCCGACCATGTCAACAGGTCAGCTACACCTCAGTTACGTACGCCCACACCAACCCTAGCTACTCCAGGAAGAAGGAATGTGAGCTGTTTTAATTGCGAAGAATTTGGGCACTACTCCAATAGCTGTCCAAAACCACGCAACGCCCGCACGCACCGGCGCCAATGCGACGCCCGTCGAGGAACCCCCACCCCGCGGCGGGACGAGGTCCTGCTCAGACCCCGCTACCCAACGAGGCCGCCACCGGGTTTCGACGTGGCCAGTGAATCATGTGCGGGCAGAAGAAGCACAGGAGGACCAGAGCGTATTGATGGGTATGTTCTCTATCAACTCTACACCAGTTAAAATTTTATTCGATTCTGGAGCCTCGCATTCATTCATATCTTCCCAAGTAAGCAAACAACACCACCTACACCAAGTAGCACTTAAGAGGCCTATGTTGGTACACTCACGGGGAGACATAACCGTACCCCATGCTCGCATTAATGTGCCCATACGGATTAGAGACGTGGTGTTTCTCTCAAACCTTATGGTGCTATCACCCCGGACCATAGATGTCATACTCGGAATGGATTGGTTGACCAAAAATAATGGAATTATAGACTGCAATCGAAGGGAAGTCACGGTATCCACCCCGTGGGATCACCGATGAGCATAACTATGGATCAAAACCCAAAGCTATGTGAACAAGCTGCGGAGTGTTCACCATGCTGCCCTTAGGCGGAATGCCCATAGTACAAGAATACCGGATGTGTTTCCGAGGAATTACCCAATGCCCCGGATCGCGACGTAGAATTTATCATCGACTTAATGCCCGGTACGCCCCCATATCCAAGAGACCTTATCGAATGCCGGCCAACGAGTTAGAGGAACTCAAGAAGCAGATAAGGGAACTACAAGAGAAGGGATTTGTACGCCCAGCTCTTCTCCCTGGGAGCCCCGTACTCTTTGTCAAAAAGAAGGATGGGAGTATGATAATGTGTGTGGACTACCGATCGCGAATGAAGTAACCATCAAGAACAAGTACCCGCTGCCCGATCGATGACCTATTCGATCAACTAAAGGGTGCACAGGTATTCTCAAAGATTGATCTACTGTCGGATATCATCGCTTGAAGATTAGAGCCGGAGATATTCCGAAGACGGCGTTCTCTACACGTTATGGCTTATACGAGTTCACGGTGATGTCCTTTGGATTAACCAATGCCCCGCCTACTTTATGAACTCCGATGAACAAGGTATTCATGGAATACCTGGACAAATTCGTGGTGGTGTTCATCGACGATATACTTATCTACTCCAAAAACGATGAGGAACACGCGGAACATCTACGACTAGTACCGGAAAAGCTACGAGAGCACCAGTTATGCAAAGTTCAGCAAATGTGAGTTCGCTCAAGGAAGTCGCTTTTCTTGGTCACGTGGTTTCAGCGGAGGAGTAGCAGTAGACCCCGCCAAGGTCGAAGCCGTCACGGGATGGAAGGCACCCAAGTCGTGACGAAGTTCGGAGTTTCTTGGGCTTGGCCGGTTATTACCGACGGTTTATCAGAAGGGTTTTCCACCGTAGCCCGACCTATGACTCAACTTCGAAGAAGAAAAGAAGTTTGAATGGAATGAGAAGTGCCAAAAAGCCTTCGACCAATTAAAAGAAAAGTTAACCACTGCTCCAATCTTGACCTTACCCGACAACCAAGGACTTCGTGATGTACTTGTGATGCATCCCGGCAAGGATTGGGAGGAGTATTGATGCAGATGGGAAGGTCGTAGCGTATGCCTCTCGCGATTACGACCCCACGAAGAGAATTATCCCACACACGACTGGAATTAGCCGCAGCTTGTACACGCATTGAAGATTTGGAGGCACTATCTCGATCGGGAACCACCGTGATGTGTATACCGATCACAAGAGCCTAAAATATTTCTTTACTCACTGATCTCAATCTACGACGAGGCGATGGTGGAGTTGATCAAGGATTACGCTAGGAATCCATTATCATCCCAAGGCAAATGTAGTGGCGATGCGCGAGCCGCAAAGCCCAATGCAATCACATGGGATTGGGGGTATGGCGGCGAACTTCAAGAAGAAATGGCCGACTCAATGCACCCGATTCCTCACGGAGAAGTGAACTCACTGGAAATCCAACCCCTACCGAGAACTCAAATAGAGGAAGCCCAAAAGGGAATGAGGAAACCCAGGAAATTAAGGAACGCATGGCCGCTGGACGCGCTCGGAGTTTTCGTGGATGACAAGGGAATCCGTGGTACAAGAAAAGAATCGTGTGCCCGAACGAGGCGGTTTGAGGGGATTGATCTTAAAGGAAGCCCACGAATCGGCATATTCGTTACATCCCTAAGCACGAAAATGTACCAAGACTTGAAAGGAGAATATTGGTGGCCCAATATGAAGAGAGATGTAGCCGAATACGTAGCCGTGTGCGATGTGTGCCAAAGGGTGAAAGCCGAGCATCAACGGCCACGGCTTGCTTGCACCACTCAAAGTTCCCGAATGGAAATGGGACGAGATAGGCATGGATTTCATAGTGGGACTACCCAAAACTACGACTAGCTACGATTCCATTTGGGTAATAGTAGATCGGCTCACCAAGACGCGATTTATACCGTGAAAACTAACTACAACAACGCCAAGCTAGCGGAACTATATATGAGTAGGATTGTATGTCTTCACGGTGTACCAAAGAGGATCATATCGGATCGTGGTACCCAATTCACATCTCATTTTTGGAGCAAAGTCCACGAGGCACTCGGAAGTCATCTCGCTTTCGCACCGCCTACCATCCACGACCGATGGGCGGGCCGAAAGGACGAACCAAGTCTTGGAAGATATGCCGAGAGCTCGTGCATTGGATTTCACCAAGGATTGGGAGAAATGCTTACCGTACGCCGAGTTCTCTTATAATAATAGCTATCAAGCCGCCAAGATGTCGCCAAACGAAGCTCTATTTGGTCGCGGTGTAGGACCCCATTGCCGTGGTCGAAACCGGTGAACGAACCATATTCGGGCCCGACATAATCAAGGAGGCCGAGGAAAAGGTTCGCCCGATTCGGGACCGACTACAAGCCGCTCAATCACGACAAAAGAGCTACGCGGACACTCGACGAAGAGAATTGGAATTCAAAGAGGGTGACTACGTGTATCTAAAGGTCTCACCCCTACGGGAACACGAGATTCAAAGTCAAAGGGAAACTCGCACCACGATATGTGGGCCCATTCCCGATAAGCGCTAGGAGGGGAGAAGTGGCCTACCAATTGAACCGCCTGAGAATCTCTCCGATGTCCACCCGCATTCCACGTATCGCTGAAGAAATGTCTACGGTACCGGAAGAGCAAACCTCGTTAGAAACCATCCATGTCCACAGTGATCTTACCTATCCAGAACATCCAATCAAGATACTAGACGAAGCAGAAAAGAAGACACGAACCAAGTCGTGGCGCATGTACAAAGTACAATGGAGTAATCACACCGAAGAAGAAGCTACCCGGGAGAGCGAAGAATTCCCGAGGACGAGAATATCCACAACTATTCAAGCATAGGTAAGAAAATCTCGGGACGAGATTTATTGTTAGGGGGTAGGTTTGTAACATCCCGAAAATCGAAGGAGTAGAATTCGGAACGTGAAAATCGGAACTCGCAAAAACTTTTTGGAATCATTGCTTCTTATCGTGTTTTTCAATTTTATTTGCCAATTCAGTTGCGTAAGAATTTCTTCTGGAATTGCTTTGAAATGAAGTTGAATTGAACCCTAAGCTTGAGACCCCTTGGGGAAATAATTTAAAATAAATATATATATATGAATTTGAAGAGGGTAAACATATTAATTTTGGAGATTTGCAAAAGATTCTTGAAAAGAATATATTTTGGTTTAAACCCTAACTGGTGGAAGAAAAATAATAAACATTTGGATTTGGGATAAAAATATTTTTGACAAGGAAATATGAATTTAAAAATTAATTAAAGATCCCAAATTATTGATTTTAAAAGAAAGAAATAAAAATAGGAAAAATATATTTTGAAAAATAAAAAGTAGGGGAAAAAGTTTGGAAATATAATTTCAAAATTATTTTGGAAATATTGAAATTTATTTTGAATTTTTTAGAGTAAAAGGAAATGGGAATGGAAAATAGAAAATCAAATTCGGGAAATTGAGAAAGTACACTATTCATGCGTATGCAGGTGTTCGACGACGTCCTCGCGCCTGTGCACCACGTCAGCACGCGCGCCCGTGCCATGCCATCACCGTCGCCTCGCCGTACCACGGCTCGCGCCCGCGTCAATGCCGTCGCCTGTGGCCGCGTCAGCCCACGCCGCGCCGTACCACCGTGCCCATACCGTTCGCGCTGTAGCCATGCCCACCGTGCGTCGGCCTCACCCTCCCATACTCGCGCGTGCGTCACCCTAGCGCTCGCCATGGCCGCCGAGTTCGAGCTCGCGTGGTCGGCTATATATAGCCCTCCTCGCGAAACTCACAACACAAAATTTGTGCCATAACGTCTCATCTAGCTCCTCTCCAATTTTCCCCAAAATCCATTCGCAATAGCGCTAGAATTTCGAAAGAGATCGGGCCCGGGTCGGAAGAACCCTAACTCGGCCGCCCGGTGCAAACCTCAAAATTCGTCGCCCTCAGTTGATTTCCTCTTGAATTAAAGGTACGTACATGATCTACGTGCTCTAGGTTATATTTCCCCTAAGTCTCCCGAGCCAAATAGCCGCCGAAATCACCGACGACGAGCGCCGCCGAACCCTCTGTTTTGGCCGCGCCGTGCGCACGTCGCCATACCACCACCGCCCTTTCCGCCAAGCCGACCCCCTAGCTAGCACCCCGTGTTCCGTAGATTCTCTAGGACCCTTGGTTCGGCCGCATTGTCACCGGAGTGCCGCGCACCGTGCGCCTTCGCCGCCACGGCCGCCTCGTCGTCGCCGCGCACCGCTCCGCCGCCTCCCTAGCCCAGCCGTGCCATGAAATGGACTCCCCGCGTAATGTAGATGGTGTAGGGCTAGCTAGATGCCGAGCTCCGATCCCCCTCGCCGTCGTTCGGCTATGCTGCACCGTTGGCCTCGCCGGGGAGAAGAAGGAAGGATGAAAAGGAAAGAAGGAGTGAAGGGAGCGAGAACGGCTCGCGGCTCGGTGGTTTGAGCCGAGCCGAGTGAGGGAAGGGTGCTGGTTCGATCCCGGCTTAGGCAAATTTTTGAAGATTTTTTTTATTTTGCTAAGGAGATTAAAAAATAGAATAAGCTTAGTAAAAATCCTAGGAAAATATTTATACTCTTTTAAACTATTCCAAAACTCTATTTACAAAGATTTTGCATCTTTTACGGGGTTTATTTATTTACTTTTAAATTTCTTTGCAAATAATTATGAAGTTTATATTTACTTAGACTTTGAACTTTTAATCTAATAAATTTTCAAAATATTTATATATCTTTGTGAGGCCCATTTATTCACTTAGTTTATATTCACAAATCTAGAATCTTTTCAAAGAATTATAAACTAACTCATATAAATTCCGATCAACCCCTTTTGCGACATATACATTCGATATTTAATTTGCTTCATAAAATCCTCCGTAATTCGATTAGGGTCGTAGGGGAAAATGGTTTGGAGAGTTCTTTATGACTTTTTCATGCTTTTTCGTTCGTTCTTATTGGATTTTAACTGGAATCCATTTTTCTTTTTCCTTTTCGCTCGTATGATTAGCGACCGAGGAGGCGAACACTGACCCCGCAGGAGACCCCACTCAAGAAGCGTACGAACAAGGCAAGTCTTCACATCCTTTGAACATATTGATCCCAATTGCGAAATGATGTTATTTTAAACTCTAAACATGCATGCTTTACCGAGTTACCTATACTTGTTGTGCCATTCCTTGCTATTGAGTACCTTTAGAATTACTCCTTGTAACTCGCGATGTGATACAAATAACCGAAGCATAACTTCGGTAAACTGCTTAGCCATGCTATACTTAGATTTATGCATACTCATGACTTTATGAAAAAGCTTTGTGCTTGGGCAACTACCTTAAGGGGGGTAGTTGAGATTCGGCATGTGGAGACATGAGCGCCACATGACCATGATGAATTACATTTGATGAAAATTGAAAGTACTAAACAAATGTTTTAGACTGGGGCGGCCGGATGATTTGGGTGGATTCCGGAAAAGGCAAGTGCCGACCCTGGTCAATTAAGGACCGAGCCATGAGATAGCCGAGAAACGAGCCAGTACAACCGTACTTCTCGAATGGGTATAGACCTAGCTGACTAGATAGCCGAGCGGAGGCAGTATCCTTGCATAGATGGTTCTCTATGATGTGGTTATGGGATGAGGATGAGGCTGCGGCCTTTGTTATGAATGGTGGGATTGAACCGATGTTAATTAAACTTAAAGATCGAAAAGACTTCCCTTACCCGGGTGCGCGGAACTCCTCTCACCGCTAGAAAAGGACGGCTAGAGTGCATGAGGGCTTAAGTTTATAGAGCGGACTGCCAAGTGAGGTTATCGAAAGGCTTTGCCGTGACCGTCTCATGTGTTGAGACGTAGGCTCATTTGTTGGGCTGTCGCGGAGTACGGGTAAAGTGTACATCCACTGCAGTGTGAATGAATCAATCTATTCGAATAGCCGTGCTCGCGGATATTGAGCATCGTGACAAGACTTTCGCTTGGCTAGACTTTGAACTTGAAAATGCTGGGATGGGTTGCACGATGATTTTATTCACTGGTGGATCAACTTCTCGAGAATGCGAGAAGGGTGGACTCCCAAAAAATCATGACGAACCGGAGGCGGGAAGCCATCCTTGGAATCACGATGGATGGTAGACGAACCGTCGCCGGTTAATGAACTATGAAATTAAAACTTGTTTTGGCTAGACGATAGGCTTGTGAAAAGAATTGTGAAAACGGCTTTACGCAAAGATAACCCTAGCCATGTTCTTTGAATAACCTGTCATATGCATCAATTCGTGTTGACTTGCCGAGTACGGTTGGTACTCACCCTTGCTATACGCACAAACCTCCAAATGATGGAAATGAAGAGCCGAAGACCCTACGCATACCACCCGGGGCGAAGGAACGACGGCGCATATTAGACCTTAGTCCCGGCGTTGCTCGTGGCAATGGACAAGCCGCCGCCTCTTTCCGCCGCCTTATCTAAACTCTGTTTTTATATTGTATTCGGACCTTAAGGTCCTGTGGGATGAACAATGCCTTCGGGCCTATTTATGTAATAATGGTATTGTAAGACTATTCGTGCATGCGCACTTGATTATCCAGTACTGCATTCGTGGGTACCAACTACTTGATCCAGGGAAATGGTACTATGAACACGAAAGATTCCCGATTCAAAATCGGGGGTCCACACAACCTATGCCCCAAGGCCCAAAACTGTTTTGATAGCCTTGTTAAGTAAACCAAATGTTCCTGCATGTATATGTCTGACATATACCCCCTCGTGTTATGATAGAGAATGGCACTCTGCTTTGGCAGACCCACCATTGACGAGCATAACGGTGACGGGTGCAACATTTGAAAGGGCATCATTACTACTTAATTTTGCGAGGGATGCTATCCTATCAAACAAACATATCACATATGAAAGCAAGAAAAATAGCATATAGTGAAATAGTATGGCCCCCTTCACATGGTGATCTCCATCTCCATGCCGGTGTACAGGATCTCCATCTTCATCACCGTTCTTTCGAGTGTCGAATGCTTGATTTCTTCAAACTAAGCTACTACTATAGAAGTTCTAATTGAAGATTACATCGACTCGCAGGTCGTGAAAGAATATTACAAGCATTGCACGTATGAAAGAATATTACAGGGATTGCACATATGAAAGAATATTACATGCATCATATGCATCTCATACATACAATAGGGCCATACCATCTCAAAGCATTCTCTGCAAAAACAAGTTAGGCGTAGAAACGTTTTCTACTTATCGTAGAGCTACGGCATCGAGACGACCTATAAGGGGGTACGCACACGGCGGTCCCGCTAGCCGGTTAGCGGGCGGGGGTCGAGGGAGAAGCCGCCCCCTCGCGGGCTTCCGGGCAGCGCCCGGAACACCACACGAAATTCATAGATCCAATCTATGAAATCGCTTACGGAAACCATATCGACATAATCATATTATGTCGTCCCGATACACTATCAAGGGAGATGGTTTGCGTAGGCGCGAGGCAGCTAACAAGATCGGACTACGAGATAGCTTCGGCATAATCACATTATACCGTTTCGATACACTATCAAGGAACGCTATCTCGAACCCAACTCAAACCGAGTTATATGGAAATTGCTTCGACGTAATCACATTACGCCGTTCCGATACACTATCAAGGAACGCAATTACCATTAACTCTCCTCAACAGATCCCGTAAAACCGATTGATCTAATCAACCCGTGCACAAAACTTGTTCCAGATCCAATCTAAAACCCGAACTATGCAAGATTAGCTCTGATACCACTGAAGGGTTACGCGGAAGCTACGCTAGCCGAAAACAAAAATTTTCTACCGCGCAAACCAGAACACTTGCAAGTAAGGGCCGATAGATCGTTACCGATTGGAGTGTGCAAGGAAACACCAATCGTGGCTATCCGATCCGGAAAGTAGCCGATTCTTGCAAGCCGACACCCGATACCCGGGACCGATTCGCCAATCGCCCGATTCGCGAGATGTCGTAGCCGATCCGAAGCCGATCAACGGCGCGCAACGTAGCGCCGCCTCTACCGGTATCCACACGTCCGGGGACGTAACGCCGAACACCCGTGTGCTAGCACGCGATGCAAGGCTAGGGTTTGGCTCGAAGGTGGGGCGCGTGCCCACGAGCACGACCAGGCCAGACGGTGGGATGCGGACCGGTCCCTGATAGCTGCTTTGGTGGATCGGTGGTGTCCTGAGACGCACACCTTCCATCTTCCTTGTGGGGAGATGGCTCAGACGCCGCGGGACGTCTCCTACACGCTAGGGCTACCACTAGCCGGAGAGGCATCGGGCCTGTGGATACTTGTTGGTGGATGGAGGAGGACATCACGGCACGCTTTGCTCGAGTGATGAGGCTACGGGGCTCCCAGTGTTCGGTCGATCTACCCTTACGCGACCACCGGGCCTACGAAGACTTGGATTATGCGGTTCACGGTAAGTTAACTTGAAGACTTCGGTATTTTTCATTACATGTTATGTTTGTTAACATGGTTTTATCCTTTGTAGGCCGACAAGCTCCACCCCGACGCCGACGAGTACTTCGTGCGACGCTCGTTGGAGGCGTACCTTCTTTGGTTGTTCGGCTGGGTGATGTTCACCAACACGTCGAGGAACACTGCGAGAGGGGCTCGATCCACTACGCCGGTCGATAGCGGACGTGGAGATAGGCTTCGTGCCTCGGTGGAGTTGGGGTTCGCGGTGCTCGCGGCCACCTACCGTCGGCGTGCGACGCGTGCACGAAGATAGATCCGGGAGCGATCTTCACAGGCTGTCCCCTTCTCTTACAGCTGTGGGCTGCGGAGCGGTTCGCGATCGGCCGACCGTGAAGGGTTACGCGGAGGCTACGCTAGCCGAAAACAAAACTTTTCACCGCGCAAACCAGGAACACTTGCAAGTAAGGGCCAATAGATCGTTACCGATTGGATTAGAGTGCAGCGGAATAGCCAATCAGGGCAATCCGATCCGAAGCAGTGTAGCCGATTCTCGCAAGCCGGCAGATACCCGGGGACAGCCGATTCGCCAATCGCCGATTCGCAGATGCCGTAGCCGATCCGAGTCGTCCGTCGTGTTCTCGCGCCTCGCTCCGATGCGCTCGACCGCAGCCGATTCCTCCACACCGATCAACGGCGCGTAACGTAGCGGCGCCTCTACCGGTATCCACACGTCCGGGGACGAACGCCGAACACCCGTGTGCTAGCACGCGATGCAAGGCTAGGGTTTGGCTCGAAAGTGGGGAGGGTTTCCGTGGAGATTGATCTCGGCGACTTACGTTGCACGCGATGCAATTGACGTACTGCAGCTCTTCACCCCTCCCTCCTTTATATAGAGTTGGCCGACTGGGACTAGTGGCCGATTAGGACTCTATTTTGAATCGGATTTCATCCGTATCTCATAGAGTTGGCCGCCCACACGTCGTAAGCCCATAGGACTCTATCCGATCGGATCCCTATCCGATCGAGCCGTATCCGAGTCCAACTCGAATGCCTGTTCTTATCCCCTTAAGCGTGCGACCACAGGTTCGATATACTTGGTTTCGGCTATAGTCTAACTTAGCCGATCGTCGGCTCGAGTCTAACTCACCACATCCACACGGGCGCCTAGCAAGCACATATTGACACCATAGTATACAAGAATAATATCGGCTCTAAACCTGTAATGTGTACACAAATCCCTTTGCCTCACGATACCGCTTAAGCTATAGGCAAGATGTGTGCCATCCCTTCAATAGCTTAACCATTCACTCGAACCGTATTGGATTATCGTCGTTGATTGACTCCTCAATCAACTTAGCATGGCCATGCATTTCCATAATCCATTACCTCGAGGGCCCAGAGATATCTCTCCAAAGGAGGGGCAAATTCCATCTTGATCACTCACATCCCACTCCATGTTTCATAGCAAACCCGAAAACTACCTTTATAACTACCCGATTACGGAATAGCGTTTGGTAGTCCCAAAGTAGGCTACTACACATGTTGGAATCCATGGTGATCTCGGTCTAAGGACTTTGTACCAACACTACACGAGACCAACTAATGGCACATTAATTCCCGTAGTGTCTCATGGTGGGTCTATCCAACAATGTGTTCTCCAACACATGTGTCCATGTTTATTGATTTGGTATCTCCATACCCATGATCTATGAGACATGATCATCAATCAATAAACATGCCGATCTTAGAATCATATTTGTTCCAACAATATGGCATATGATCAAGGATCGTTTAGAAATAGATTCATACATAAAGAGTCTCATAAATAAGTCACGTACTTATTGATCAATACAAGATGTCTATTTCATGGAACTGAATAACACTTTATTCATTTATACATAAACATTGACGTGATATCCAACATCTCCATGTTGCCTCTAGGGCATATCACTAACAAACACAACCTGAGTCGACTGAACAATTCATTCAGGCTTGGATGGAGTATGAACGTCGCGTCGAAATCGCAAGCTTAGCTTGGAGGAACAACCCACTGGGTTTCCCTAAATGGTCGGAGCGTCCTATGTGCGGTTGTAGAGATCGTTGCAAGATGGCTACCTCATTTGAACCACGAACATATGGTCGGAGATATTTCATTTGCCCCAACTTAGACAACGACTTCGTTGTACGTCTTTCATTTTATCAATTATTCAAACGTCTTCGCTCTAGTGGCTCTCTAACCGATTACATGTGTTTCTTTACGGGCATTCAAAGAAGGTGTGGATTCACTAGGTGGATCGACAATGTCATTCCCCAATATAACGGCCTAAAAGTAACTGAATGTGAAACTCAAAAGGAGTACAACGCAGAAGGAAAGAGAAAATTGATGACAAGCTTATCGCCCTTGAACGGTTTCGTAGGTAGCCGAGCCTTGACTCGTGGGGGATGAGTTAGTTGTATTGCATCATCCGTATCTAATGGGTTATGTAACACTGTGACAAACAACTGCTTAACCATTGCAACTAAGTTAACTTGGTTAAAACAATATGTTCACAGATAATGCAAACAACATATGTACGATACCTCGAACATTTACACTTGCAACAATATTTACATTTGCATCCTTACGACGATAACATTTACATTTCAAACAATACGACAAATCACGAAGACGGTTACATTTGCAACAATACCACAAATCCAATGGATTTGTTATATTAACACAAAATACAACGATAACATTTTACATCTCAAACAACACGAGAGAGAGTGGGTCGATGTCGATCGGGCAATTAGGGTTTGGACAAAAAACGCCCTCGGAAGGGCGGGAATGGGCCCCCTGTAAGCACAGTGAAAAAACGCCCTTGGTAAAGGCGGGAAGGGGCCGCTCCAAAATGCAGGCGGCGGCCTTTTGCGGCGGCCCCGTGCACAGTGAAAAACGCCCTTACCAAGGGCGGAAGGGGGCCGCCTGCAAAAAGACCGGCCGCCCGGCATTTTGCGAGCGGCCCCGTGCACAGTGAAAACGCCTACTACGGGCGGGAAGAGCCGCCGCAAAAATGCCACCGCGCGGCGGACGGCCCGCACGGCCGTCGCCACGTCGGATATTTTGCCCTCTGGGAGGGCGTTTTTCCCTTCACGCCCTCCCGGAGGCGGGGAGGAGATTAGTTTTGTTATTTTCGAAACTCGCAAGTTATTTTTTAAATCTTTAAAAAAAATTAAAAATGCCAAAAATTCGCTTACAACTCCCCTATAGAGAGGGTTGGCCCAACTCGACAGTTCAGGCCCAATCTGGAGAAACTCCAAAGCCCAGAGATGACACGGCCCAAACCGCAGCGGAGCTAACTAAACCCCCCCACCCAAATCGGCGAGCCGTGCAGCCTCTGCCGTCCTCTTCCTCCCGAGGCGTCGCAGCCGTGCACCGCCGCCGCCACCCTGACACCTCCACCCGCCTTCGCGCCGCCGGCGCTCGCGGCGCTGCCCGGGGCCCCCTCCCTCGTCCACCTGCCTCCGCCGCCGCCGCATGCGCCAGAGGGAGGACTAGCGCGCTCGCGGATCCCCCTCCTCCTCGCCTCGCCCGACGACGACGCGGCCGGCCGCGATGCATCGCGCGATGCGGCTGCGCTGCCTCCTGCGCCCGCCGCTCCGGCGCACGACCGATACCGGAGGCGCACTCGGAGTGCCTGGAGGGAGCGCGGTGGCTCGAAGGCCGCCTCTCCCGTTCGGCGACGGGCGGCCGCCGTCGTCCCGGTTCTACTGCTCCAAGAGCGGCGTCGGCAGCGCGGAGGCGACTGTGGGGAGCGGCGGAGCCGGTAGTGGTAGTAGCAGCGAGCAGGAGCACGCGCGGCTCGGGGAGAGGGACCAGCAGGAATGGCTGAGCGGCGAGCGGTTCGTCACCGGCTGCAGGAGGCGGGAGTCTCCATTCCTCACCAAGCGGGAGCGCTTCCGCGACCAGTTCCTGCGCCGCGTCGTGCCATGGGAGAAGGCCACCCTCTCCTGGCGCAACTTCCCGTACTACGTCGAGTAAGCTTGACGACGAACTGGCCCGAACACTGTAATATGTATCTGTTTTGCTTGTCGAACCAGACTAACTTAGTTGCATTGCGCTCTCTCTCTCTCTTTGGTTGCAAGTGAGAACGCAAGGCAGCTGCTGAGTGAGTGTGTGGCGTCACACCTGCGCCACAAAGATGTCGCTCTGGAGTATGGTTCTCGGCTGCAGTCCTGTGGTGGGAGGATATTGCTTCAGAGCTTGTCAGGTGCTGTGTGGAAAGGAGGTTGAATTTTCGTTAATATGTGTGTCTTTCTTAATTGGATGATGGAATTTTGTTATTCTTGTTGCTATAATGCAGGAACTGAGCTTTACCGGGAGAGATTGGTAAAAGCACTTGCCCATGAGCTACGTGTGCCGCTGTTGGTTTTGGATAGCAGTGTTCTTGCTCCATATGTAAGATTTCCCCTCATTATGTTGTACTAAGTTTTAGGTAATCTTTTTTTATGAGCAAACATAATGTATCATTTTATAGGATTTGGGTGAAGATTGTTCTGAGAGTGAGGAAGAAGATGATCATGCGGAATCCGAAGATGAAGGGTCTGAATCAGAGGTGGAAGATGAAGGCGATGATGATGAAGAAAAATCAGGTGAAAGCGATGATGATAATGCTATTAAATCCGTGGAAGACCTCAAGAAGCTTGTTCCATGCACTCTTGAGGAATTTGCGAAGGTGTTTGTTTCTGTTAAGCTGCAGAACCATATTGAAGTCTGACCTTTTAAAATTCTTAGTAAAGCTTTGTTCTGATATATCTTTATACCACTACTTTGTATCGATACATTTGTTTAATGAATGAGAGAAAGACCTTTAAACAAAGAGAAAAACCCCCTGCAAATACTAGTATAAGTGGCATTATTGTTAATAACTTTATTCAAGCCGAATTGTTCCCATCTTTTTATTGCAAACATCTTTTAATGCAAATTATAATCATCCTTATTTCCCCTATCTTTGTTTGCTTCTATTTCTGGCATGTGACTTATGCCTTGATCGCTTATGCTTCTAGAGAGTTGCTAGTGCCCAGGAAAGTTCATCAACATCAGAATCCTCTGACACTGCTGAGTCTCCTGAAGATGGGAAAAGGTCGCTCCAAAAGGGTATGTGAGCTACCTTTCTTTTTCAACTTGTTTTTCTTTTTAAAATGTGGGCCCTACATTAGTAACAGTTAACTGTTCCTCACATCTGAACTAGCACTTGAACCATGGTATGTTCTATAGTTCCGGTACTTTGTGTGCCAATCAAGTTCTCGGTACCTTTTGGTCATTTCTGCCAATTAGCTATCATTTTCACGGTGAAGGCAATCCGGCGCTTGTGGAATTGGTAGGCTAAGCTCTGTAGCACATATGTTAATATGCAACGGATAGAAGTTAATGCTTGGTTATCTTCCTAATCACCATATCCAATAGTGTTTGATGCATTAAATGGAGTTGTCACCATTTGTTTTTGTTCTCAATTTTTGCATGCTAGATAAAAAACTTTTACAAATTCTGTGTAATTGCAGACCATCAGTACATGCCCAGTAGTATTCTGCTTTTTTTAGTCTTTGTCAAGGTGAATCCAAGCATCACCTTATGACAAATTACTTGAATGTAATGTGTCTATCACATAAATCTTAACTTTCTCTGTACTTGCAAAGTTTGAACTATCTGTATTGATTAGATATTTTAGAAAATCAGTATAATGTGGCTATTTTTTTAACTACTTATCAAAAGGAGTTGGTGTGCTCTACGGCCCCACTTCACCAGATCTTTTGCGGACAGATATATGTAAACATACATGTGTTATTTGTAGAAACATTTGGTAATACATTCAATTCTCTATACTTAGCAGTTGCCAGTTGATCTAATGTGAATTAGGCATGTAATTCTTTGAATATGGGGTTAATTATTATCTCTTATTTATGTAAGGCTAGACTTATGGAATGTTTATTTGAGAGCCGTTGCAACACATGGGCAAATATGCTAAGCACTGGCTTAATTGGTCATAGCATTGTATCCACTGGTGAAATATGATATTCAAGCTAGACCTTCTTAGGGCCTGTCCAAATGAGCTTATCAGCTCATTAATTAATACATGGATTAATTAAATACCCCCTCTGTCCCAAAATATAACAACTTCTAGCACTTAGAATTTGTCCCAAAATATAACAACTTCTCCACCAACATTCTCTTCCCAACCAATCACAACTCTCCACCATTCAATTTCCTCACGTACCTCCACTTCTCAACCAACCACAACCTCCCTCCATTTAACTCTATCTACTTTCTTAATAACCGTGTCCAACTCTAAAACTTATATTCTGGGACGGAGGTAGTACTATAAATTGTAAAGGTAATAATAGCTTAGAAAAAGTTATTGAAGCAATGGTGAATAGAAAACTTTTGGAAGTGTGGCATGGCACAAATAATCCGTACCTCCATTAGCTAAAAAGAATGGGGTCTTAGTATTTACTGAACTTGAACAAAGGTCAAAACAACTTTTCTTACTGAACTTGAACAAAGGTCAAAACAACTTTTCTAATTGTTCATGTAACTATTTCAGGAGATAGGATCAAGTATGTCGGAGCATCAGTGCTTGTTGAAGCAGATCACAGGTACTAATTTGGGAGTTATGCTTACCCATTTTTGGTTTATTGGCTACTTATGTCATGGCATACATGCTTTTGTATTGAAGTTCTATTGATCTAATTAGATCACATATTATGGTGCCTCACTTGATCCGGTATCTTTTTTGCGTTGTTTGCAAAGCTGACCTTGCAATAATGATGCATCTGTGCCGTGTGCAACATGTTGACATAGACTATTAGATGTTATATGATGTGATGAGTTTGCATTTCAGGTTGTTTGGTTATCTAGTCTTAAAAGTGAGTATGTTTCTGAAAGTTGTTGACAGCCATTCACATTGGTTAATGGATCTGAAGGATGAATAATGAAATCTAATGAAACATAAAAAACTTCTATAAACTTAGATTTTTCCATCCATTTGTTAATTTGGATGGGTGGGCTGTGCATATGCATATGTAGACATTACAAGCAGCAAACACATAAAACCATGGGTTGGTTTAGACGATGTGTGTTGGTCCAGTTGGATGCATGCTCTTGCATTGTCAGTTGAGTATTCATGTTCATAATGCTGGTGAATTTGGCGATTCAACTTCTTGTCGTGTCAAAAAGCATGTTGGACTTGTTTGTACTGCATATTACCCATCAGACCCTTTCTTCTTACATGGTTTTGGATTTTTGTACTTCTTGATGCTATTGATGATTCATAACATCTCTCATATCACAGGATCAATTTGGGGCAAATTCCTACTCAAGAGGGAGGAACAAATGCCTACACTTCTATTAATGGCAGGTGAGTTTTGTGTAGGTTAGGACTAAAAGGTTTAGTTGGAACTTTATTCCATGTTACTGCTGTTACATTTTGAGCAATATATGCCTAGATTCAGTCTTTATTTATGGTGGAAGAGTTACTCCTGAAATGTATATCATTTGCTGGCATGTTATCGTAATATTCTACAAGTTTTGCTGTAAATCTTTGTACACTAAGTTCTTGCAGTTGCAAGTGTGACGTAGGTGCAGAATATCTTAGTACTTGTTAGTGTGGTCTGTACTCGTAGCCACTAGTCATATTTATGTTTGTCTCCATCTCAATAGTCCTTTATATCACCATTGTTTCTGATGAATGAGTTCATTTTACATTTGATATTACTTATATTAAAACTAATCATTGTTAAAAGGCCATTTGTGTTTATTTTTTAACACAATATTATTTAATTATTATAATTGCAGGACATTATCAAATGGACAGCGTGGAGAGGTGTATGAGATCAATGGCGATCAAGTGGCTATTATATTTGATCCTTCTGAGGACAAGCTGTCTGATGATAAAAGAGACGAAGCTAGCAAAGAGCAGCTTGCTAAACCAGCAGTTTGCTGGGTCGACAGTATGCTTCTACTCCCAGTCATCCATAGTTCTGTAACTAGCCTGAAAATTCTGCAATTTTAACACTGATTTTATTTGTACTTTTAGCTCAGGATGTTGAGCATGACCACGATATGCAGGCAGAAGATTGGCACATCGCAATTGAAGCACTTTGTGAGGTAATTTGACAGCACTTGTTTTAGGTCTAAAACCTGTATTTCTCTAATTTTCTTGTTGTTTGCATATGTATACTTGCATAGTTTTGATGTCTCATTCTATGTTGTACACTTGGTGAGATACGCAGATGTTGTAACTACTGTACTTGTGTCTTGTATGATCTGCTAATGAACTTGAACTGTACTGGGTCTCTTATATAAATAGGTACTGCGATCTCTACAGCCAGCTATTGTTTACTTTCCCGATGGTTCCCAGTGGCTGTCTAGGGCAGTTCCAAGATCAAATCGCAGGGAGTTTGTTGAAAAGGTAGAAGAAGTGTTTGACCAGCTTACTGGGCCTTTAGTTTTGATGTGTGGACAAAATATAACTGAGGCAGCGCCCAAGGAAAAAGAGCCGGTAAACTTTAGATATACTCCTATTGTTCCAGCTGCTTGCATTTATATTATAGGCAGTTAGGCACTTGTGTTGGATCTTATTTGCTTTTTCATAATGCAGAAGACGCTAGTGTTCCACAATCTTGCTCGCCTATCTCCGCTGGTAATGTCTTGTTAATCTATCAAAGAAGTTATGTTTAGTTTCTGATACTCTTGAAGTTGACTGTTCAGATAAGACTTGCATTCTCCTACATTTGTTTGCTCTTCTTGATTTTATGTATGAAAAAACTTGTGAGGTTTCTATGCCTTCGGAATATATCCAGCTGGAGTAAACTCATCAATATCCTTTGGTCCTATGATCCATATGCCACTTGCCACATGTTAGCAATGATAATGGCCTTGGGACCAGTGGCGGAGATGCGCGCGCGGGTGGTGGTGGTGGGGGCAGTGGCCTGGCCCCCTCCAACATTTTTTTCACGCATAACCACCTAATAAATTTGGTAATTAACCTAAGTAACAGTGTATTAGGCCCCCCTCCAAGACTCTTAGGCCCCTCCCATGTCTAAATCCTGGCTTCTCCACTGGAATAAATGAAAAAGAACAGTTACTCGTCTAACATGTAACATATAACATATATATATATATATATATATATATATATATATATATATTTATATGTCTGAATAGTCCCAAAGCTCCAGTATGTTTTTAAGATTGGCCTGACATCATGCTGGTTTTTGGAAGAAAATGCAAAGGGACGCTGGTATATGTGATCCTGTGCCATATCAAGCTGTGTAACATTGTAGTGCTGCTAGAAAGCAAGGTCTGGCTCAACCTAGTATGAAAATGCATTGCTTTAGCTGGATTGACTTTCACTACTAGGTACGTTGGGAACAGCCAAATATAGCAAGGTTGATTTGTGCCTGTTTGTTGCTACTACAGTGATGTATTGAGCCTTGGTTAGTTTCAAGTACTAGTAATTGGTAAATTGTTGCTGTAACAATTATTAAAAATGGTTACCACTTGAATACCTGTTATTTTAATAAGAAAGGGGCAAAATGGAAATGCTTTTAAAAAAAGACAAGTTAGGTTTTCCATATGCAGCCTTTAAAACAAAAAACACTACCGAGAAATACTCAACTGTAGTTTTGCCACAGAAAAAAATAGTTAGAAAACAAAGAAGGGTGTTTTGATAGGAGGAACTTATTGGTTTTGCTGTACATCATTCTGTGGTTTGCTGCTTGGAGAACTGGAATGTTCTAAGGAGCTGTTTCTTTCTAACACCATGCATGGTGGGTTTCCACAACCTATAGTCCTAAGCACACTATTAATTTGTAATACCATATTTTCAGACATCATCCTTGAAGCGGCTGGTAGGTGGGCTAAAAGGGCGGAAGCCTTCAAAGTCAAATGACATATCAAAGCTCTTCAGAAATAAATTCTTTATTCCTCTTCCAAAGGTAAGTTGACATCCATTTAGTACTGATTCTCTGAAGTTCTGATATGTGAATCCTTCAAAAGATTTTGACTGCATTTGTTCATTGACATGTCATGATCATGCGTTTGTGTTACATTGTGCCAATAACTAAATGCAATCCCTCTGTGATTAGACACTACTGTTGCCTTTAGACTTTACAGCTGAGACTTTAATACTCATGTTATTTCTTTTTATGTTCAGGATGATGAACAGCTGAGAGTTTTCAACAACCAGATTGAGGAGGACAGAAAAATAATTATCTCAAGGCATAACCTTGTAGAAATGCACAAGGTATTGGACGTGCTGACGGCATGTGCTTTAATCAGTAATTTTGCGATTGCTTTTGATTTTCATTTCCTGGCCTACAAAACCATATGGTTAAAACATCACTTCCTCAAAGTGCTCACCTTTAAGTAATGACTGATAAATGTAGGTGCTTGAAGAGCATGAGCTATCATGTGAGGATCTTTTGCATGTGAAGTCGGAGGGCATTATTTTGACAAAACAAAGTGAGTCTGCTAGCTGGATCCATCTTATGATGTGTATATGCTAAACTTTTACCTGGGTTGCCAGTGTTAAGCTGAAGTTTGTAGGAGTTAACGTTTCAATGTTCTGTTTGTATGCATTTTCATTTGACTGATGCAATCATCTGAAATGTTACCCTTGTTAATGTGTGGTTTGCACACTGCACAATTACTCCAGCAGAAACGCATAATATAGTATGCAACCATTATCTGCCAACTACATGGTCCTATTAATTTATGTTGTACCTTCTTGTGATGGACCTTAACACGTTAATAAATATTTCTTTTCTAATGCCGCATAATGAATGCAACTTGCTCACCACTTCTTTAGTGGAGTGAGAAGTAGGACAGGTTCTTACTTTATGCATAAGTAATTTCATATACATTGAAAATTTGAAATTCAAATTGCAGGAGCAGAGAAGGTCGTTGGATGGGCTAGAAGTCACTATTTATCATCAGTGACGTGTCCTTCTGTAAAGGGTGATAGGCTAATCATTCCCCGTGAGAGGTATTTCATCATTGATTTTGGGATTCAGTCATCTCTGTTGGCTCAGCACTGACAATGCTTTCTGGCTTTTTTTGAAGTCTGGACCTAGCAATTGGAAGGTTAAAGGCGCAGGAGGTTTCAACGAGGAAGTCTTCTGAAAAAATGAAGGTGATTTAGCTTTAGTTGTTTCACTTTTCTATTCGTTGCTAGTCTTATTTGTCCTGCTGGCAAGTCGTACTGCGTTACTTCAAACCTCAAGGGGCATCTTCACTGCAGATTTTGGCAAAAGATGAATTCGAGCGCAATTTCATTTCAGCAGTTGTACCTCCCAATGAAATTGGAGTAAAATTTGACGATATTGGTGCTCTTGAGGATGTTAAGAAGACACTGGATGAACTTGTTACTCTTCCAATGAGGAGACCAGAGCTTTTTTCTCATGGGAACTTGTTAAGGGTACGCCTTCCTGTTTATGTTATCATGTCTACCTGCATCTTTTTTTGATCTTCTATATAGTGTTTTTGCTCCATTGTTACCACTTGGGCATATAAACTACCTTGGAGTATGTTACCAATCCATAGCTTAAAATAATGGAAAACAATGTTCTAATATATAAAAAATTTAGTGATCCGTTTCTATATAAATAAGCTTGTAACTTGTTGGGGCCTTTGGTGTCCTGACTTGTGATTCTGCAAGTTTGTTTGCAGCTATGTAAGTATTGTTTCAGGTTGTTTTATAATCAGTGATTATCTAATGCCAATTTTAATGGGGATGTCTTTTCTGTATTATCTGCTTTACCTGTTACAAGTTATGTCTTGAACATCAGATATAGTGGGTCATAGTGCGTCTACAATACTATTACATGTTTGCACTAGATGCAAAAACAACAAAATGTTCATTGGATGGAAAAATAAATCCTTAAATCAGGTCTCTAAATAATTTTGTCCCTTTTCAGCATAAACTTTATTCCTGATATCTACATGTGCTATAATATAAATAGATGCGAAAATATAGGAACCTACTTGCAATGGTTGTTGCATGTCAAGGTGTAAGTGTTGAGATCGCAGATGAAAATGTGAAAATCATTAGAGATGTTAATGAGATTATGTTTTATGCCATACTGCTTGATTCTACTGTATCACCCAAGTTGGCAAGCCTGAAGTTCAAGGTCTCATGACCATCTTTCTTAGTTCAACTGTGCCCTGTGTGTCCAAATTTGTATGACATGCATTCATTTCAAAATTCAAACTTCGCAAATTTTGACCAGGCTAACTATACATAGGTTTAATCATACAAAAATGGTATTAGTAGATTTGTACATTGTACATGATATTCTTAGTAACAACATGTTCCAAGAAAAACTTATGGTCAAAGTTCTATTTAAATGACTGTGATAAGTCCATCCATGCCTTGCAAAAATTGAGTATGAAACAAACTCTGGATATTTAGCTTTGCTTTGTTGGATGTACTTCCTTATTGTTATGTTCTGTTAATTGTTTTGTATACGCATAAAATTTTCGTTGCTGTAATTTTGACATGACATGTTTGTATGGACCTTTGTTTAGCCTTGCAAAGGTATATTGCTTTTTGGACCTCCAGGGACAGGGAAAACACTTTTGGCAAAGGCACTTGCAACAGAAGCTGGAGCAAATTTTATCAGCATAACTGGTTCTAATCTCACATCAAAGGTTCTGTCTGACTCTTTTGATTCTTTTTAACTGTCATGACTCGGATGGCAATTGTCAGACACCTCTATCTGAACTTCTGAAGGGTCCTTAAATCTTTTATTTATTTCACCATAGGTAGATTTCTATGTCCTTATGTGTTTAGTTTTCTCCCCTTCATCAAAGTTTTTAAGTGAATGAAAGACATATGATCTATACTCTATACTACTTTAAATGATGATGCTAGTAGTGGTGTCTGAGTCTGCCTCCAACGTCACAAGCTGACATATGGGGCCATAAAGTCTCCACATGTAAATGCTTTTGCTTTGGATATGGCATTATATGCCTAATCAACTAATTATACTATAAACTTATAATTTTTGCTTTTATCTCGTATAATATTTGTTGCAACGTGCGAGCCTTTAGCTAGCAATGCCAAATATTCTTTTATAAATGGTGACTGGACAAATTACTGACTATAGGAACTGTGCTGGGCCTGCAGTCTACAGTGAATCAAAATCTCTACTAGCTCCCATACTAATTTCAGTACAACTTTCATTGAGCTTTTTCGCCCCTCTTTTGCGAGTCTGTTCCTGCAACTTAAAAGAAATTAGGAAGCAACACAGAACTTATCAGTCCATCCCTTGCATAAAACTTTTCTCATGGAGCTCTTGTCCATATATTTCTCTGTTTACAGTGGTTTGGAGACGCTGAGAAGCTCACTAAGGCCCTTTTCTCCTTTGCTAGTCGGCTAGCACCTGTTATCATATTTGTGGACGAGGTAAATTTTTCTTCCGTTAATGAAACTGACATGGTTATTTATATTCAGGAGGTTATCTTGTAGTTCCCATTGTGCTTATACAGTTTGCATTTCCAAGGTCATACAAAATCTCTTTATTCTAATACAATTTGTATTTAACAATGACAGGTTGATAGCTTACTTGGTGCAAGAGGTGGTGCATTTGAACACGAAGCAACAAGAAGAATGCGGAATGAATTCATGGCAGCTTGGGATGGTTTAAGGTCCAAAGAGAACCAAAGGATACTTATTCTTGGTGCAACAAACCGTCCATTTGATCTAGATGATGCAGTAATTCGACGTTTGCCTAGGCGGTAAGATCTGCAAATGTGTGTTTTTGTCAAAATTATCTAAGCTTGGTCAGCATATGAAAATGATGGTCTCTTAATGTGATCTGTAGGATATATGTTGACCTTCCAGACTCACAGAATCGAATGAAAATTCTGAAGATCCTACTTGCAAAAGAAAATCTGGAATCTGATTTCAGATTTGATGAACTAGCCAATACGACTGAAGGTTACTCTGGTAGTGACTTGAAGGTATGGCTAGGCCCTCCATAACCGTTCAACTCTTCACCTCCTGCTTTCCGAGAAAACATCTATACTAGCCATATTTGTTTTTTGATTGTGTATGGAGACTAACGTGGCACTTTTGGCAGAACCTATGCATCGCTGCTGCGTACAGACCAGTTCATGAATTTCTAGAGGAAGAAAAGGTGATTTGTCCTTGCTTGTAAATATTTATACTTCCATTCTTAAGCTTGTTCATCATCTTGAATGTGGTGTCTCCACGTTTGTTCATATGGTTACCATCTTTTCTTAGGGAGGCATGAGTGGCACAAAAACATCTTTGAGGCCCTTAAAGCTGGACGATTTTGTGCAAGCAAAAGCAAAGGTATTATAAACCTACTGGCTACTGCATCTCCAGTGTTTCACTGTCCTGTACTTTTGTGATTCTTATCTGGTCTTTTGCCCGATACAGGTAAGTCCATCCGTCGCTTTTGACGCAACAAGCATGAACGAGTTACGAAAATGGAACGAGCAGTACGGGGAAGGTGGAAACAGGAGTAAATCACCATTTGGGTTCGGCAGTTAACATTGTTCTGTCAGTATTTTTTTGTTCTCACATTGTATCATCTGCAACATCAGCGAGCTCCACCTTAGCCATAGGAAGCCAGCAATAGACTCTTCTTTCTCTGATGTGCCCGCCTCCTTACCTTTAGGCTTTAGTGGTTCATTCTGCTCCTTTCTCTGTTCCTTTTCACCTACATCCTATTTCAGAGTTATGTGATCCCTGTATCAATAGAGAAACACCTAGTCACACCAAATTTTCCTGAGCCTTTTTGAACAAGTGTTCCATTTTCCTGTTGTAATTTTTGCTGCATCCCTCTGTTGAAACCTGGCCAAACTGTAAATAGCTGAAGAAGAAATTTTGTCCCGAAACAACAGATAATGTTCTGTTACAACAAAATAAATCCCATATTCTTTCCATGTAGTCACAACTGCACAAACTGCTCTCCATGGCAGCTCATGCAAATTGTCATTTCACCATTGTACTTCTCTACCATTGCATGGGAGGAAAGCAATGTGGCTTCTTTTCCGATTTGGTTCCTATGCAGTCCCTAGTGTAACTTATTAAGTTTGCAGTCATCCTAAGGACTGCACAGGAACCAATTCTGAATGTTTTCCATGTCTTGCGTTGGCTGTTTTCGCTTTTGCTTGTCCATGTTGCCGGCCTGTAATGTAATCCTGCCTGCCATTCGACGCCGGCGAGAGCTGGGACTCGGTGAGCCGTCGCCTTGTCTTGCCGTTCTGTGACCGGCAAGTGTTTCCTCCTGTGGTGGTGCAGCACGCCTTCTTCTCTTGGCCTAGCTTCCAACAAAAACCAAATCATTGACTGAATTATTACAATAGATTATCTATAAGTCTATAGATATATATTAAATTCAATAAATAAATTTAGCAAATAGCTTATAATAACGAATCTAAGAGACGGAAGAAAGTTTTTCGTTTTTAAACAACATTCTTAGGGGCATAGAATAAATAATTTATGATAATAATTTGGTAAAGCAGCTGAAATATAAAACTTATCTTTATGGATGGTATTTTTTTTTATTATAGTACTTCTTTTGTTTCATATTAATGTGAATTTTTTTATCAATCTTTTTAAGTTTGGTTAAATTTATAGAAAAATTTAGCGACATCTAAAACATTAAATTAATTTTGTTAAATCTAAAATTAAATCTATTTGGATAATATATTTATTTGTATTGAAAATGTTATTATATTTTTTATAAACTTAAATCAAACTTAAATAAATTTAAAAAAAGTCGAAACGAGGAGTGCTTACATTTGTCAATTGTATTCTTTTAAAATAAAAATAAGATCTTTGTCAATGGCAAACATTATAATTTCTCGAAGGGAGATTAACTTTTGTCTTCTCCTGATTACATACGTGCAACGAGCGAGTTGGACCAAAGCACTACGTTGTGATTTGGCACGTTTTGGCGAGCACGACTACGCGCGGCGGATGGAGCTCGACGGCGAGATAAGCTGGTTCTAGCGCACCTACCACTACAAGTCAGGCGAACACTGCCGCCCAGCGGCGACGCGTTGACACGTGCGGCGAGCCGCCGAGCCGTGGCTTGACTACCCCAGCCAGTGGCACATCAAACACTCGAAGCACATTGCTTCTGGAGATCTCTACCGTGGTTTGTTTTTTGAAAGGCAGGCGAGAAGATTGCATTAAATATTAAAAGAGTATAAGAGCAAATATTATTTACAAAGCGAGAAGGTTAAGGTTATCCCTAAGACAAAAATAAAACTATCTCTCAACGTCTCAACAGCTATAGCTCAAAAAGGTTTTGGCATCTGATAAGGCTCAAAAGCTTTGCTTCCTCTTTCGTCCTCGAAACGATGCTTTTAGGGATATAGCTAGGCTTCTAAACATACACAAGTTTTTTCTTTCCACAGCTTCCAAGATTTTTTTTTTGATATTTGACGCCAAAAGGATCGTTGTCCATCAATCCTAGACTGTTATACAGTCTGCTCAGGTTGAAGGTTGAAGTGGACCTGAGCCTAAATGCTAATTGCATCCCAAATCCTCTTGGAGAGCCGGCAGTGCGTCATCTGGTGTAACATAATTTCTTGGGTTGCATGACAGGCAGTGCACTTGATTGGACCATTGTCATAGTTGTAGTTTGTCAGCCGTTCAAAATCCTATTTTGTATGATTAGCCATGAGAAGAATTTGTATTTAGTTGGTACCCAATCATTCTAGATTTGGTTGCGGTTGCGCCAACAAATTGGATCCAATATGCTGATTTTGCCGTGTATTGCCCCTGCTCTGTGAATCTCCATCGGGTTGCATCTTTAGTGTCTGGCTGGAGCTGCACCGCTTGCAACACAGACTAGAGATCGATGAATTTTTGGAAGTGTCTCGCGATGTTGAACATTACTGATCGAAGATTGTGAACCCAGCTGTTGTTTGTTAGAGCATCATTGATAGTCCTGTTTTCCTCCTAGAAGCTTGAAACACAGTTGGCACCAGGCACTTGAGAGTTTGGTTGTTTAACCACTTAGAGTTTCAGAAGCTCACCTTCTTCCCATTATCGATCATGATTTCCATTGCTATGTTGAAAAGGGCTCTATCCGTCTCATCACATGGAATTGATAGCCTCGCTAAGGTTTCTGCGGTTCATTCTACTCATACCAAAGCCACTGTAAGTGCAAGGAACGGGCGAAGCGCTACAGGTTGAGCACGCCAAGACCCCCCAAGTCTTCTAACCGACAGACCCGATCCTAGTTCACCTTGCATTTCTCACCTGACATGCTTCCACCACCATCCTAGATGAATTTATTTCTGATTTTATCAATTGCATGAATAGTAGATTTGGGCAGCTTGATCAATGTGAGATGGTAAATGGGTTGAGAAGTGAGGACCGTTTTGACTAATGCACTTCTTTCGACTTAATTTAGGAGTTTCCCTTCCCAATTTGACGAGTCTCGTTGTCACCTTGTCCACTAGAGGTTGAAAATGGATCTTGCAAAGCCTTGTGGGCGAGAGAGGGAGCTCAACATAAGTTATCGGAAAGAGGTGGCTACCATTGTCGGAAAGTGGACAAGGATGCTATTTAAGGTCGATGAAAAAAATAGAAATAAGACAGAGAGAAAGTAGTGCTGAGGAGTGAGGTCCAAAAGTTCAAAATTCAAGGTGCTGATAGATTTTACGGCGCTGGCAGACTTTACAGGGGTTCAACTTCACAAACCATGGTAAGGGGTTCAACTTCAAACCATGGTTCATGAAGTTGAACCCCGTAGAGTCCGCGAGCGCCTTGAATTTTATACTTTTTTTCCTCACTTCTCACTACTCTTGCTCCATCTTATTACTTTTTAAATAAATATATTTATTTTTAAAATAATTATTGTATCGATGTTTATAAAATTAGTAGATAAATATATTGGGTTAAAATATTAACTTAGTTAGGAACGATGAGAGCACTAGAATCAGTACTATCAAAATGACACTATCCACGACCTTCTAACATGTACTAAAGAGAAAAAAATGAAGTTTGACAATTAATTTCTAACATCAGTAGATCGCAGGAGTTTGAATCCTGATATGTAACTCCGTCACCATTTCTTTTGGTGTTTGCTCCTATTTCACTGAAATTTAGCGTTGCAAATTTAGAAATTAAACTAGTCAAAACTCGTCTCGTAAGCCTGTAGTGTCTTCCAATTGTTACCGACTTATAGGAAAGAGGCTACGTTTGAGATGAGTGGATAGAATAAAAAGTCTCTTGTTAAAACATGCACGTTTCCAAAAATAATACCTTATAAAAGTTTTCTATAAAAATGCTTTAAAAATATATTAGTTTATTTTTAAATTAAAAATAATTAATATTTAATTAATCATAAACTAATGACTTATCTTATCTTTTTTTTTTTACTTTTCTCAAACACAAAACTGCCACCGGCGAATTAGACCGAAAACGAAAAAGAGCAGCACAAACAACATCTGGTGCCGATTGGTGCTAACAGTCAAAGTCTCAAAGTGCCATTGCCACCTACTCCTTTCTTTGGCCTCCTTGCATGCCACCAACCCAAAAACACACAAGTGTCAGTCCGACGTGGCACCGTTGGAGTCGTCTTGTTAAAAAACCATACGCTGTATAGTTAAGTTGTACTAGTACCACACATGAAAAAGGTAGAGAGTACATGCTACAGGCTTAACAAACTCCAAATTTCATTGACCAGACTGAAGCCGCATTTTTTTTTAACTTTTTCACCTTGTATTCGAGAAACATTTTTTTGCATTGAGTATAGGGGAAAAATGTCGAGAAACAGTCATTTCACTTTATGTAGACTACTTTCACTTCTAGCCTCCGAGCTCTTTTTTTTTTAAAAAAAAATCACGCATTGATTGTCTATACGAACTGTAGAACCTTGGAAAGTTTTGGTGCTCTCCGTTTTAAAGTACATATTGTTTTAGCTTTCTCCTAAATTAAATATTTCTAATCTCAACCATCAGTTTCTAAAAAAATATTATAAAATCATTTCTCATAGACTATAATATATATATTATGAAAAAATTTCTTACGATGAATTAAAAATATAGATAACATATTTTTTTAGAAATTGATGATAAAAGCTAGTCATATCTGATGACTTAGGACAAAATTAAAATGATAATTAGTTTGAAACGAGGAGTATTTTACATGATCTTAAAATTAGGTCTAGAGAAAAAACACATATTGAATTGTTGAAAACTAAGTGTACGCTTAATCGGTGTTGTAAATAATGATCCATTAGGCACGTCTTTCGTTTATATAGAAGCCGATTTATGTACGGGAGAAGAAGCTGATATGACCATAATGCATAGGAGACACTTTTAATAATACGGAGGGGAAATTCAACTCGTTTAGGCTTAAATTTCACTTTAGAATGAATGGATGAATTAAATTTCACTTTAGACTTAAAATACACAACACGATTCATTTAAGCTGATCTAGCACCGGCCAACAAATACTCTACAGTTGATCAACTTATTCAGATGCTACCTAAAAATACACATTTGCAGTATTGAAATTACTTGGCCTGTGTTATCTTGAACACTTTTCAACTTCTAACATTTGTTATCCATGAGTATGTTTCTTAAATTATTAATCGATAGGGTTTAAAAAAATTATAAAAAAATTACTTTAGATTAAAATTATATTAATCTATTTTTATATTTTTAATATAATATTTAATTAATCATTCACTAATTCATTGTTTTCTTCTACGCGCTGGGATGAAAGGATTCTCAGGAGGAACACCGCATAAAAACTATGACAAGAGAATCCAGACAAACACAGATCGTTTTTTAGACCTGTAATTTATACGCGTATAACTGCTCATCTATTCTTCTTTTTTCTTTTTACATAAGTTAACACAAGAGAAACGTGGAAGCCGTGTGAGCCGTTTGACGAGACCGATCGCGCGACGCAGCCAGGAAATGTGGATAATACGGACAGGGGTATATATATAGCTAAAGGGCAGACCCGTAATTTCATACACCCCCGGGCCGCGTACTACTACTACCAACCACCTTCGCGACACGTCAGCTTCCCCGACCACGACTCGGCTCGCCCTCCGTGGCCGTAGCCATCGTGCTATTTATTAGCTCCCGCCCGCGCGTCTCCGCCGCCGCCCGCTTCGTCGTCGCCGGCTTCTCCCAAAACTCCTTGGCGCGCAACCAACCAGCTAGCAATGGAGGCCACGGCGGCGGGGCTGGCGATGCAGTCGATGGCGGCTGTCGGGGTCGGGGTCGGAGCCGCGCCCAGCGGTGGGTGGCGGGGCCGCGCCGTGATCTGCCCGGGGAGCCTGCGGGTTGGAGGCCCCGCCGGAGCGGCGGCGGTGGCCGTGCGAGCTCGCGGGGCCAAAGCCGTCGCCCCGGTCTGCTGCCTCAAGCCATCTAGAGGTGACGTCCCTCTTCATCTGTTTCTCTTTTTTTTTTCTTTCACCGCGGCCAATTCGAGGGTTGTGCCGGTTGATTTTGGTGGATTTGGATTGGGCGGGTCTCGCTCTGGATCGGTTTCGTTGGGGCAGCCAGAGTTTTTCAGCTCCAATTTGTTGGTTGGCAAGATGGTCACTTTCGTGTTGATTCGGAGTATTGAAAATGTAGTTGTTGAGGGTAGGTGATGGTTTGCTTGGTCAATTAGGAAGATCGGATAGGAGTTTCAAAGGAAGCTCTTTGTTAGGTGGGACTTGAAGGAGGAAATTCAGTTTGTAGAAGTGCTATTACTTCTTTTCTTTTATTGGTGACAACTTGATATTTAATGGAAAATGCAAATTTTCTTTATTATGAAATGAAACGTTGTTGTCAATCAATCCTTTGGAACAAATAATAAAAAATTAAAACTCTTTATGATCGCACCAAAGTTGAATTGTCTATGCACCTTATGTTAGTACCTTTAGTGATTTCTTGCCTGATATAGTCATCTATTTTAGGTAGTTGCCTGACGAGATGTATATGTTTAATTTTGCATGCGTTCAGCTGAAATAACTTTTCTCTGTGATCTTGTGTTGTACAGGACACGACAACTTGCATAACTCAGTTGATGAAGCCCTCCTGTTAAAGGTAAATAACGCGTAACAATATTCCTACTCTTAATTAAATCAAATATGGCTAGAACTTTGTTCTCTCATCTTTGGCTTTCGGCCATTGGTATAATGTATTCTCATTGTAATTGCAGAGGAAATCAGAAGAAATTCTATTCTACTTGAACGGACGGTGTATTTATTTAGTTGGTTAGTTCTGAACCTGTATCATTTAATTGTTAACCTGTAACTGGAGACAAAATACCAAGTTAAATATAAATTGATCTTATTTGAAAATGAAATTAATAATATTGAGTGCGTATTGTAGGAATGATGGGCTCAGGAAAGAGTACAGTTGCAAAGATATTAGCCGAAGTTTTGGGTTATTCATTCTTTGACAGTGATAAGTTGGTTGAACAAGCAGTTGGAATGCCTTCTGTTGCCCAAATATTCAAGGAGCACAGTGAAGCGTTTTTCAGAGATAACGAGGTAATGTTTCTTTTCTGAATTTTGTTTCCCTGTTGACAACGTGTCATTGTTATCATTTCAGATAGTTTCTATTTTATGTAGTGATTTGAATGGAAAGATTTGTGGAGTAACATTTTCTCAGACATGATAGACTAACAATTCCATGGTTCTCTGCTTTGTCTAACAGAGTAGTGTCTTGAGAGACTTGTCCTCAATGCGACGATTAGTTGTTGCAACTGGAGGTGGTGCCGTTATTCGGCCAGTTAACTGGTATTGGGATTAATCTGATCTCGCACCCATCCTCTTGTAAATTTGCCTTTTTTCTGTTTATGGATAATAAGTGTAAGCTCTTGTGATTTTTCAGGAAATATATGAAGAAAGGTCTATCTGTCTGGCTGGATGTGCCTTTGGATGCACTTGCGAGGCGTATTGCTCAAGTGGGTACTGCCTCTCGTCCTCTTCTGGATCAACCATCGAGTGATCCATACACAGCGGTAGTTACTCTCTATCCTTGAAACTAATCGTTTGTACATTCACGAGACAGATGCTTTCTTAACTAGAAGATAACAGTCTTCATGTGAAAAGACCAAATCTGTTCTCCCTAGGAACTGCGTTAGTGCTTAGAGACCTTGTAGCTTTTGAACTTGCATGTATTTCATTTACCATCTTCATTTTATCCTTCTGCATAGTTGCGCTCATTAAAATGCATGACTCATGGAATTTTTTGTTCCTCAGGCCTTCTCAAAACTCAGCATGCTCGCAGAGCAAAGAGGCGATGCTTATGCAAATGCTGACGCTCGAGTTTCTCTTGAAGGTATGTTTCCCTTCTGACATGGCCTCCATCTTGACAATATGCTCCTAGTTTGCTAATACTAGATGGATATCTAGTGTCGCGTGAGCTAAGCTTTTCATGTATCCAACAGAGAATAATACAGTCTGCATTTTTACCTCTGCAGAAATTGCAGCTAAACAAGGCCATGACGATGTCTCCAAACTAACACCGACCGATATTGCTATTGAGGTATTGCAATTTTCAGGACAATTATTCATGTAAACTTGTCATTTCATCTCTTTTTAAGGACGTCCCATACTCTCCCCGATTGAATCTTTTCCTACCATAACATCCTGTTGCATTTCAGGCCTTACTCAAGATTGAGAATTTCGTCACCGAGCATTCCACATCGAGTGGCCCAGTTGGGGACTTAATAGTTGATTCCCAAAATCGAAGGACAAAGGCCTTGTAGAATTTTGCCCCCCTTTTTTTCTTCTTTTGTTGTAACCTGTATTTGTAGCATGTGCTGTTTAACATTATATTGATTTATTCTTTATATCCAAAATAGATAAGGCAAAGCTTGTTCCCCTTGTAAAAATAGAATAACGAATGGAGCTGACGCGAGATGTTCCACAAATTTTCGTTCTGGAAATAAGAATCATTGCAATATCGTTTGCGCAACTCCATGCACTGTCACTGCCGTGTTTCTTGCTCAATTTCGATAGATCACCATTCACTAGTTACAAACATATCGTTATCTCTCTATTTTGATTTTCTGAGAGGAAGAAAGAAAGGATTATAACTACTTCATCAGTTTCAAAATGTAACAACTTATAATATTTAAAATTTAAAATATGACAACTTATAACATTTAAAACATTTAAAATTTAATTAAAGATATAGTAATTTTTCATCTACTTTTTCGTCTCAACCAACTACAACCATCTTTCATTTAATTTTATCTATTTTCTTAATTTCCGTACAAAACTGTATAACTAGATGAAATACATCTTATACATTCTTAGACTAAAACTACTCCCTGTTCCCAAATACTTCTCATCATACACTGTTCACATTTTAGTTTTGATCACTCGTCTTTTTTGAAAAATTAATAAATGCTTAAAAAATCAGAGTGATTGTGTCATAAATATTAATCTTTTATCATAGTCTAACTATTTAAAATTATTATTGATTAAAGTTGAAACAGCAATGATCAATAGTGATCAAGTAATTTGGGAAACGGAGTGTTGTTTTATTTTAGTAAGTTTCTGAGCGTTCATGTGCGCGAAACAGAGCCTACATGTTAGTGGGTTGGACCCAATGTAAAATATGGGCTGCACATGACTCGAGAAGGCAGCCCATAACCATCCGACCCAAGCGGGTAGATTTCCGTTTCCACCCGAGCCAAACTCTCGCCCCCCTCAACCCAACGGAAATGCCGCCTGCTCTTCCTCCTCGCCACACCCAAGCTCGCGTCCCGCCGGCCACCGCCTCCGCCTGCCTCCTCCGCCGCCGGCGCGGCCGACTCCGTGTCGGCCTCTGTTACTGCAGATACTCCACGCGGACTCTCACGGACGCCCCTCCGACCACTCCGTCGCTCCTCCGCTCCTCCGTTGCCATTCCCTCCTCCCCACGCCACGCAAGGCGGGGGCCGGGGGACGGCGGCGGCGGCCTCCTGGTAGTCACCGTCGCTGCTTCCGCGGTATGGCCCCCCTTGCTCCTGACCTCGCATCTCATCTCGCGTTCTCAATCCAGTGACACGACTCTGGGTAGCCTGGTAGCATGAGCAGCATATGACGGCGTTGCTTTGAAGGCGCAAGACTGCTATGCGTAACGTGGCTTTGAAAGCGGATTTTTGGCCAGTTTTTGCATCTGTGGGTGGATACTCTCCCCTGTGAAGAGTAAACAGCGGGTGGAACTGAAAACTTATCTGAATTGAAAACTCATCGCGCTTTTAAGCTGTCAGTTTTTGATTATGACTTAGAAACTAAAATGCCAATGAAACAGCCTAATGTGGTAAGGGTTTAGGGTTGGTTCTTTCACTCTATTTGGATTTATTAGTTAGTACTAGTATCACATGTCTACGAAAAACCAAAAGATTCTCCATTTACATTCTGAAAAAAAAAAGATACCCAAACTGAAAATAGAGACCCCCTTTTTGTTGTTTAATTTTTGTAATTCTCGTAATCGTCAACCCCTTGCCAATTGATTCTGACTTGATTCCTTCGTGCAAAGCTTTCTATTACACGATATTTTAGGAAACATATCAGATGAAGAGTAGAGCAGTACTTAAATTTTAACTGGTTATGTGATTGTGTGCTAAATTTGAATATATACAAGCTTTTTGTTTCACCGTGATCTACATTTTAAATTCGGTTCTGTGTCGAATCAACTATATTTGCTTTATTAAAGAATATTCTTATACAGAAAAATGGTTGACAAGTTTACTCATGAACATCTCGGCCAAAAAAAAAGTTTACTCATTAACAATTTTGATTTCATTTTTACTTGTGCATGCCAATGTATACTCTTAATTTGATAATGCGTAACTTTGGAACCTTACTCTTGCTGACCACAGTTGCTGTCTTATATAGGTGGTCGCCTCTGCATGCTTTGTATTCCTTTCAGCAATTCACTCCATGTTGGTATGTTTATCTAATTTGCTACAACTTCTCTTATGGGACCGGTAACTATTATAGACATGTCGCTGTTTTTAGGAATGCAAGAGGGCAGCAGAGTCTCTTGACAAGTCCTTCAGTTCAGCAAGAGAGAAGCTTCCTGAAACCATGGCGTCAGTGAGACTAGTTGGAAAGGAAATCTGTGACTTGGCCGCGGATCTCAGTAACCTAAGGTGAGTAGTTCATACTTATCAGTCATCACTTGTTTCCTTTCATTTATGTGTTCTTGGAGAATCTGATAATAGCCCATAATATGCATTCGTACATCTTCACAAATCACAAGTCACAGCAACATACCTTGCACCTACACATCCAACTTTTAGATAATGCCCTACACAGCCATATGTGGCCATATCTCAACTTGCATTCTGATAATTTGCCTGCTTGCTTGAGCACAAATTTAACAAATGTTCTGTATATGTTTGATCACATAGCCTCATACGCCATAGGGAGGATAACTACTAATACCACCATTCTGTAGATCAGTCAAGAATTGAGGAAGGGTGTCCAAAGTTCCATGAGCATTGTTCATACAGCCGATGCTCAACTGCACCAACTGACGACCTCTGCCCCACAAGGTGATTGATTTCTCCCCTGTTGGAATTAACTTCCAACGTGATGTTTAATCAGATCTCCTTTCTTCTTCTTCTTTTGCGCTGATTGTTTCTTTCTTTTGAATAGGAAATCAGAGGGTGGCTAGTAACCGAAAGAGAGCAGCACGAGAACCTTTGCTTGCTAGTACCGTGAGAGAACTCCGCGAGTTAATTGCAGAATTGCGCTCAGGATTCGGAGTAGCCGTCAGCATCGCCGGCCTTTTCATGTTGGCATCAAATTTTGTTTCTAAGCGTCCTAAGAATCGCTCATAGCGAGACACAAAACGTAGATAGGGGTCATGAGAGCTTTCTGGTCGATGTAAGTGTAACTGATGTTGATCAGGTGATCATGAATCATTTTATCTTGAAGGTGTTTGATTTGAAGAAAGAGTTAGACCGTGTTGTTTTGCAACCTTTACTGATAAAGACAATTCAAATTCTTAGTGTTGAGAGAAAAATGTGATTTTTTGAGAAACATTGGAAGAAAATTGTGATTAAATTCTTAGTGTTGAGAGAAAAATGTGATTTTTTGAGAAACATTGAAAGAAATTTGTTATTTTTTGAGAAACATTGGAAGAAAATTGTGATTTGAGAAATTGATAGGGGCCGCGCGAACGCGTACCCCCTCTACCACAAATTATGACGTCCACTCTCCCGCTTGGGGAGATGGTAAACCAACACGCCCACAAAGTGCAATGTGGGCCATTGATCTAGGCCATGAGCCTTCTTGATCGCCCATTGACCCCGTCCAGGTAAGTATGTTGCAATGTTGCCCTGTGGGGTGGTTAAATAGCAATACTCCTTCGTAACGATGCTCGAGTCCCCGATATGGTACTAAAACTTGATTTACCTCGCATAACAACGTGGCCCGGAACGTTGGGTGACAATGACAACTGGGCCAACAGCCAGGCCTATCCACTAAGGCCCAAATAGGTCCACTGCGCGATGGTATTTTTCGTAAGGACCCTTGGGGTCAGGATAATTTATAAAAACACTCTGTAGATGACCGTTAGTCCGTCCGCTAGCCCGTTTTGTAAAGGCACCCCTGGCCGGACAGTTATCATTAGGGCTGGGCAGATTTAAATCGAAACCGCACTGAGCTAAACCGAAATTTACGGTTTTTCGGTTTTTAGATTTGAGTTCGGTTCACGGTGTTGTAAAAATCGTATAGTTTGGTTCGGTTTCAGTTTTTAATGTATTAAAACCGAACACCCGAATAAATCGATTATATTCGGCCGTCCATATCCAATCGAGCATAGGACGGAAGAAACCGAACCGAGAGCGCAGCGCAGGAGAGCAGAGAGAGGAGAACCGAGCCGGCGGCGGCAGCCCCTCCCTCCACGCCCGTGCCGCCCCCGTCGGCGGCGGCGGCCTTCTCCCTTCGCGCCGACGCCGCCCCGGCCACCTCCCTCCACGTCGGTGCCGACGCCGGCCCCGGTCGGCGGCTTCCTCTCTCCGCGCCAGCGCTGCCCCGATGACCTCCCTCTGCGTGGTGGCCCCCTCCCTCCACGTCCGCGCCGCCCCGGCTAGCAGCGGCGGCCCTCTCCTTCGCGCCGGCGCCGCCCCGGCCACCTACCTCCGCGCCGGCGCCAGCCCCAGTCGGCGGCCTCCTCCGTCCGCGCCAGCCCCGACCGACGGCAGCGGCCCCCTTCCTCCGCGCTGGCGCGTCCCGGCCACCTCCCTCTGCGCCGGCGCTAGCCCCGGTCGGCGGCTTCCTCCCTCCGCGCCAGCGCCGCCCCGGTGACCTCCCTCCGTGCCGGCGCCGCCTTGGCCGGCGACCACTTCCATCCGCGCCGCCCCGGGCACCTCGCTGCGCCTACGCCGCTGGAGAGCTCGATGGGGCAAGCCATACGCGACGCACGCCTCTGCTGCTTCTCCTCGGTTTTTCGGTAAAAACTGAACACCGAACGAAAAAACCAAACCCGAATTCTACGGTTTTTAGTATTTACGAGAACCGATCGGTTTTTACTTTATGCCAAACCGAACTTTACCTAGGAAAAAAACTGAACCAAAGTGTCGGTTTTAACCGAATGCCCACCCCTAGTTATCATTGGCAGAGATCAGACACGCGTATTTTTACAGAAAGACCCTAATAGAATTTTGCGATGTAGCCCCCACATGTTGCTGCAAATGAGCACTGCAATACTTTGGCCACCGCCCCTAGCGAAGACGGGAAGGCGACAGCGGCCGGCGGCCGGCGGCGCTGGCGGTGAAGCCGATCAAGGAGGCGGCCTCCACCGCTCAGCGACCGACCGACGACGAGGCGACGGCGACACCGCACACCATGCAGAGCCAGGGCCAGGGCCAGGGCCCCACTCCGTTTACTCCCCCGCGTCCGCGAGTCTCCGGTCTCCGCGGCGCCCGCGTCTCCCCGCTCCCTCCCGGTCGGCTTGACCACCACCAGTCCACCGGCGCGAGCCACACGGCACAGCCTCCCGGGCTCCCTCGATGCCACGCCCTCACAAGGGGAAGGGGAAGTGAGCCCCCGTGGCGCGGATTTCCTCCTCCTCCACGAGATTCTGCAGCTCCCCGCGCCGCACGCCGATGGCCGCGCGGCGGCGCCTCCTCCTCCTCCTCCTCCTTCTGTGCCGCCTCGCCTCCGTCCTCCCCGCCTCCGAAGGTATGCAGGCTCGCTCGCCCCGCCCGGCCTCTTGTTCGATCAGCTCGATCGCTGACTTGCTCGCTGCGCCTTGCGTGTTCGATCGATTGCCGGCCGCGCAGTGGACGCCTTGAAGGCTTTCGAGGGAGGGTTCGCGGACGGCAACGCGGCATTCCAGAGCTGGGACGAGTCCATGTCCACCCCTTGCGCCTGGTTCCATGTCACCTGCGGCCCGGGGAGCCAGGTCATCAGGCTGTAAGCATCTACTACCTGCTTGCACCTGTGTTTTCTCTTGTTGATCACTGGTGCTCCTGCTGAATGAATTTGCTCGTGCACATCTTCGTGCAGGGACCTCGGGAACCAGTTGCTGTCCGGCGAGTTGAAGCCCGACATTTGGCAGCTGCAAGCCTTGCAATCCCTGTGAGTTTGTCGATGTTTATTTGCTCATTTCTTCCATGGAGAATATTGGTCGATGTTTATTTGCTCATTTTTTTCCATGGAATATTGGTTGCATCTTTTCACCGATCAGACAGCACCGGTACTCATACCTGCTATGAGTGTTTCCACTATGCCCATTGATGTGTATGCAATGCATATGCCCTTTTTCTATCCTGCCTTTCGCTTATATGGGTAAAAAAAATGTTGTTTCTGGTCTCTCTCCTATGAATCAGTAGCATTTAATCATCCTTTAGGAATGAAAACTGATGATGCATCTTGCAAAAACTTACTATTGTCAGTGTCTTGCATTGGAATGTTGGTCATTTTCTATTGTCAGATTTGGCGAGTCTTTGTGACTAATGCAATTTTGGTAGCAGGGAACTTTATGGCAATAACATTAACGGGAAAATACCTAGCGAGCTTGGGCGCTTAGCTAGCTTGCAAACTTTGGATCTCTATTTGAACAATTTCACTGGTGAAATACCGTATGAATTGGGAAATTTATCGAAGCTCAATAACCTGTAAATATTCTCGTCTCTGCTTTAAATAATTTGTATTTGATGTTGAATTTTATGTCTTATGATATCACATAGCTTGTGAAAAATTAAGCAGCTAATGTAGAATTTACTACTACTGCTCTTTGCTTTGCATGCAAGGATAGCCGTCTGAACAACAATAGCCTGTCAGGTGCAATTCCCATGTCATTGACAACAATCCAAAATCTTGAAGTGCTGTAAGTACTCTGCTACACCATGCCGCAAGATGCCGCAATTGAGACGTTGATATGCTAATATATTCATTCAGGGACTTGTCACATAACAATTTGTCAGGAATAATACCGACCAATGGTTCATTTTCACACTTCACCCCAATCAGGTTTGTTTGGCCTCTAGTGATTATGTTGATTCAACACGGTTTATGACTCGTGTGAAATGTTGTAATTCTGTCTTGCAGTTTCTCCAATAACCCACGTACTTCCGCAAATTCTTCTGATTCGCCATCAAATAACTCGGCAGCAGTTGTGCCATCAGGTTGTCAATTAATTCCTTACTCTGGAGTGCTAAACTGCATTTATTTCTGCACTGTTTCATTATTCTGTGTAGAATCCCATACATACCCCAGTTGCCAAGTGCCAAGTGTTCCAAAATTGTCTATTTCCTGCTCATAGTGTTGCAGCAGCCTGGGCATTTGGAATTCATCTAGTTTTTGCTCTTATCTCATCATCCATTTCGATGCTTTTTATCTAAACAAATAGGTCGGAAAAACACCACTTTAATGAAGGCCTTTCGAATTGGCAGTTGCTCCAGTTGTTTACTCAGGAAGTAGTGCATCCAGCATTGGAACAATTGCTGGTGGAGCTGCTGCAGGTGCTGCCATGTTGTTTGCTGCTCCTATTGTTGTGTTCGCGTGGTGGTGGCGGCGTAAACCACATGACCAATTCTTTGACTTACTAGGTCAGTCTACGTGAGAACTGAGAACTTCTGATAATCTCTACAGTTTCCTTTGTTATTTGATGACATTCCTTTTTCTCTATGCAGAAGAAGAAACTCCAGAAGTTCATCTGGGTCAGCTTAGAAGGTTCACACTGAGAGAACTGCAGGTGGCAACAGATAACTTCAGTCCAAATAACTTGCTAGGGAGAGGAGGCTTTGGGAAGGTCTACAAAGGAAGATTGTTAGATGGTTCATTGATAGCAATAAAAAGACTAAATGAAGATCGAATTGGAACTGGAGAGCGGCAGTTCCTTATGGAAGTCGAGATCATCAGCATGGCCGTGCATCAACATCTCCTACGCCTCCAGGGATACTGTATGACACCCACCGAGCGGCTGCTTGTGTATCCTTACATGGAGAATAAAAGCCTTGAGACACGCTTACGAGGTATTTTCTGAATTTTCTGGACTTGAACTATGGAGTGTTATCAGTGTTAGCTTCTCAAATATGTGTGGTGAGATGATACTTTCAATAAAAATCTCATTGCTACATTAAAATAAGTTTCATGTCAACTATACAGAGTGCTCTGATTCACAACTACCACTTGATTGGCCAACTCGAAGAAAAATCGCGTTAGGGTCTGCAAGAGGGCTCTCTTACTTGCATGAAGGATGTGATCCCAAAATTATCCATCGAGATGTCAAAGCTGCTAACATTTTGTTGGATGAAAAGCTTGAAGCAGTTGTTGGTGATTTTGGCCTGGCTAGAATTATGGATTACAAAGTTTCCCATGTTGTAACCGGTGTGATGGGCACACTGGGGCACATTCCCATGGAGTACCTGACTGCAGGAAGGACTTCAGATAAGACTGATGTTTTTGGGTATGGGATCACGCTTTTTGAGCTGATTAGTGGGAAAAGGGGTTTTGATCTTGTTGGTCTTGCAAATGAAGAAAATGCCAGAGTGCATGATTGGGTAAGTCATGCTTGCTTGAATCTTCCTTTGTTTAATGTTTTGCAGGATATATATTCTCAAGCTATTATATTCTGTCAGTTATATTGACTATCTCCCATGCTTTACATTTGACATTATAATTTGCACTGGAATCTTTAGACTCAGTTCTTATTTCTAGGGTAACATGCTAATGTCTTCAACGAACCACTTAATTTCATCTGTCTAGGTCCAATATGACTGAAGCAGTCCTTATGGAACTCTAACTTTCTTCAATAGATCAAACATGTCTACGTCCCTAATCATTAGTAGTTCGTGCGATTTCATTGGTTCAAAAAAAATATTGCCTTCAAATTATGCAGATATTTATGTTCTGTTGATCTCCTTAACATGGAACAACCAACATACACTGTGAATTGGTTACCCAGTCTTTGTTTCACATTGAATTGAACTAAGAAATGATACAATGCTTATCCAGTAGAGCATAAGCATAAACTCGTGATAAAAAGATGGTCATATTCTCTTTATTATTCAGGTGAAGAAACTGCTGGAAGAGAACAGGCTGGAGGTGCTGATTGACCCAAACCTACAGGAAATCTACAATGATGGGGAACAGGGACTGCGAGAGGAGGTGAGGTTGCTGGTGCAGATTGCGCTGCTCTGCACCCAGGAATCCGCTCCAAGCCGTCCCAGAATGTCGACGGTGGTGACAATGCTAGAAGACGATGGTATCGCGGAGCACTGGGATGCGTGGCAAAGGAAGAATATGGTGCAGGCAAGCCTGCAAGGAGGAAAGGGCGTTTCTGAGGCTCGCAATGACTCCGTTGCGAATCTCGCTTCAGACACATTGTCTGGTCCAAGGTGACTGCCACCATAAGGACTTTAAAGGGTGGTTCTTTCTGTAGAGCTTAGTGAACTTAGACAGAGCACCTGTAATTCTAACATATGTATGTGTTTTCCTTTTCCCCAGCTTTTTTTCTGAGTTTTATAGAATATAAAATTCATCATCACTACTAGACACAGGGCTTTCAGAAAACCACATCATAGTTATGCGAACGCATTAATACATGTGGTTGTGCTACTCCAGGATCATCAAAGGCGGTTATTTAGCCTTCTCTGAAAAAAAACATAACTAGAGATGGCTCGAAGTTGAGCTGTAACCTATTATCAGAGACATCAATTTTGAATCAAAGAGTACTCAAAATCTGGCCATTTCCTATCCATTTTGCAACAGATGATCTATAGAATATTTTTGTCATGTGTTAACTTGAGGTAGTCTTCTATATTTTCAGTGAAAGAGTATATATGCACTAAAAAAAAAAAAAAATTAACAATCTTGTAACCATTTTCCAAATTCGACGACTTCAGCCCAACAACTTGGATCATTTGGTGCTGGTTTAAGTCCCTTAATGCCTTTTTGTTCCTAACTCATAGCCATAAAACCTTTGATGTCCAGAGCAAAGACGAAACCAGAGGGGCCAGCTGGGGTCGTGGCCCCGCTATGCCACTATATATATAGTTTTTAGACCATATACTAGTATATGTATATTTCTTATTATTTATTGTTTTGTTTTTTTACGAATAACAAGATGAATTTTTTATTACCTTTTTAGGTTAATTTGACTTGTCTTTACTTTTCTAATTTCAACTGCAACCTCCGAACAAGAATTTTCTGCAATGAAGCTTGTCAACACAATGCTTCAAATATAATGAAAAATGCATTTTTGAAAGATTGTTTAGTAATCTATATTAAGAAGAAACTGGAAATACAATTCACAACGAATGCTATTATAGATGATTTCTATGCAAGTGAGACTCAAATGAAAAAAAATAGTTTCTTTTATCCTCGTCACTTCTATGTGTGTTATATATATATATACCTCCTTTTTTATCTGTCATATTGGCCCTCTCCTTTTTTTATTTTGTTGTTGGCCCTCTCTTTTTTTATTTTGTTGGTTTCGTCACTGTCCAAAGCTACAAAATGCAACAAGTACCACACAACCTACATTTTTTCAGCACAAGAGTCAACATTAGACATTATAAGATGAACTAACAGGGGACAAACCTTAATGTCTTACATTCTTGCATAACAATCGAGCCAAATTCCCCAGTACAAACTTTAGCATCATCCGTTTCTGTCTACACGCCAAGCAGTGAAGCAACTCCATTTGCTGTCGACCCGGAACAACTGGAGGTATAAGCATCAGCAAGGTCTGGAATGTGGCCCTTGTAAGGATCTACAAACCTCTGCACAAACTTCCTCTCGCTCATCGCGGCTGTGTTGTAGTAATCCAACTCATAGTCCAGCAATCCCTTTGTCCTGAGAACCTTGAGCAAGAGATGACGAGGCAACAACCGCCGCTCAAGGCTGTACAATAACAACACTGGCCTTTGCACAATGTACCATCCCTCCAAACCGACATCCATCTTCAAGAATTCAACGGTTTGCCGTATCTTTTTCTCAGATACGGCCACCAACTGTGGCGCCTTCCTGATGATCACCAACAATTCATCCCGCGAAAACCCAAGCTCCTCCATCAGCTGTATCTTCCTCACAACAGTCTCCTTGCTCTTGAAAGCCACTGCAATGAGCCCGCGCCGAAACATCCTCGAGCCGCGGTCCATGCCTAGCTCCTCCACCCGTGCCACTGCGTCCCGGAGATAGGTAGGGTTCACGGTGAAGAGCCAGTTGGTGTACAAGGGAAAACTACTGGCAACACTGATCCCACATTGCTTTAGCAATTCCAGGTTCGGCTTCACCACCTTCTCGAGATCGGAACCGAGGAGTGCGGAGTTCATCCTGATGGCCCTGAGGATTTTGTCGAAGTCGAACGAGCCGACGACCTGGAGCCAGAAGCCAAGATTTGTGCCGACGGAGCTGCAGCGGAAGGAGGAGCAGGCGAGCGGGACGAGGCCCGCGATCTGGGAGCGGGAGAGGCCCAGGCCACCGAGCTCATCGACGCGCCTGGCTAGGTTGTTCTTCACGTCGGCGCAGAGGAAGCGTGGGTCGGCGGCGGCGACGGCGGCGATCTTGCGGGGCGGGAGGCCGAGGTCGGAGAGGAAGGCGAGGACGGCGTCGGGCTTGGAGGGGGACCTGAGGTGAGAGAGCTTCTCCGAAGCCTTGCGTGCTTGGGCTCGGGTGAGGCCCCAGCTGGCGACGAGGTAGTGCTCGACGGCGAAGGGTTTGGGGGAGACGGGCGCGGTGGTGGAGAGGAGGCGGCGGGAGAAGAGGGGAGAGATTACGGCGGTGGTATGAGGAGACGCAGGCTGGAGGAGGAGAGAAATGATATGTCTCCGGAGGTGGTGGACCATGGCGGCGGCGGGGCGGAAGCAGCGGCGGCGGCGGCGGCGGCGGCGCAAGGGTTTGCCCGCGGCCGCGTGAAATCGCAATGTACAACAATACAGACATACAGTAACGTTGGTGCCATGGTGGGCCATGTTTTGCGGCCCATTTGAAATGGACGAATGCCTTATTTTCGGCTGTGTATGTTCCCGTGGGAAAAGTCCGCTTTACGTTCCTCAAGCATGGGTTCATTCACGTACTTCAACCCTAAAACCGAAAATAGAGCGACATCTAACTTATAAAACTAGCAAGTTTCTCGGTAGCATTAAAGTTGGTTTTGACTTACATATCCCTACGTTACGTAACTTTTTGACTTTATTCTTCATCCCCATATCTATATGGCGCCTACACGATGTAGAGGCAAAATAAATAAATAAAATAAAAACGCCCATGGAAATTATATGTCATTAAGAGTTGGTTAGAAAAAATAAAACAATATTATACATTAATCCAACCACTAAGATTTAGATCATGATATCCACAAATACTCTGCAAACATGAATATATTTTTAATAAAAATTTAGGGATGCTAGATATGTGTCACTGATCGCCGTCTCTTTGAGCAGCGTGTATTAGGAGGCACACTCACTGATGTCTGAGTGTGGTGTGCGGTACGTCATCCACGTAAAAAAACTCAAATTCAGTGATTCAACATGGACGTGCAAATCTGTGTGCGAGTGTGGTGTATACTTGCGCATCATCCTTATAATCGAAAAAAGGAAAAAAGAAAGGTAAGAGATGAGAAAAAAATAGAGCGATATGAAAGAGTGGGTGAAAACTTGAAGGTATCTGACTTTACAATAGAAGGTCAGTGGTGTTGGCGTCTTTTTAGTGTTTTCGCGATCATGTTAATTAGAAAAGGGAAAATTTCATAAAACCTTAAGTTTTGGGATATCATAATGCAAAGTCGAAAGCATGTCAATTACAATCGAGAATCGATAAAAAAGGAACATCGACACACATGTTGTCAATTACAATCGAGAATTGGTAAAAAAAGAACATCGACACACATGTAACCATTGACAATGATGTAAGCTTATAGCGGGGAAAATATCAAGAAATGTGCAACAACAACCTACAGGCCCTAACGGATATAGAGTGGCACCACTGCATAATTCTCAAGCTCATACAGGATCCGCCGTCCTACTACTAGCACAAGCTTCACGCTCATGGTGGAGCTCATCAAATTCTCCACAATGTAGGTCCACTTGAACGCGGTGAACCCTCTACATGCTTGAAAATTTTGATCCTCATCATGTTCTTCCCGGCAAGCATAACGTCGAACACCTTCTGCCCAGCTGAGCCCATGCCAGCATTGATCTCTGCAAAATGCAACCAGACCATCCTCACCAAGCTCTAGATGTCAGCAATCACCACTGGTGGTGATGCCCGCAACGAGATCGAGTACCTCATGCCGGTGGACACCAGGATATCGTACATGGTCTGGTTGGAGGTACTCAATCTCGTTGGAGGAATCGTCGCTGGTGGTGATTGCCGACGTCTAGAGCTTGGTGGGGAAGTAGTTGGGTGGCTGGTTGCCGCCAAAAATCTTCCTCTCCCCAGCCGTAATGGCATCGTAGTTGAGGTCATTGTTCCCAAAATCGATGTCGGACTGCCAGACCCGCGAGAAGGCGTCGGAGTCGTTGGTGAAGCCCAGGCCGAAGAGGTTGTTCCCGTAGGTGAGGCGGTCGTAGTGACGAGGATGAGGTCTGCGTCGGTGGTGACACCGTCATAGGCGAGCAGGTGTGGGTGCGGTGGCAGTGGGGAGCGGCGACAGACGAGCGACGGTCAGGGGGACAGGGAGGACGAACGGGAGGTGTGGCGGACTGGCAGCGGTCGGCGGGACGGGAGGGACAGACGACCCGGACGGGAGGTGTGGCGCCGCCGGGGGGACGGGGGACACTGGAATGTGGGGGGCTGGGCGACTTAGGGTTTGGACTCCAACCAAACTGGGTGGGTGGCGCCAAGTGGGCCAGGCTGGCAGGGGTTGGTTGGAGGGTGGTGTTAACGACCAAATTTGGTAAGCAAATCCCTGAGTTTGAAGCAAGGATTTAAGCAGAATCAAGGGAAGCACGTGATCCTTGGAAATAGGGGCTACATCGGCTGAGTCCGAATCGGCTAAGGAGCCAGTCGGCTGAGTCCGAGTCGGACTAGGGTAGCCGATAGCCGATTCCGATTGGGAAGCAGGTGAGACCAATCTCGGAAGGAAAGCATGAAGATAATCATTGAATTTTGTTTCTAAATGCTTTGAAGATATTACCATCTACGGATAATGTCCTACAATGGTAATTGTATCTTTAAAGTAAGATATTTTTTATAGTTTTCTTATAGATAATGTCGGTTTGTTTTAGAATATTTATAATTTAATCTGTAATAGGGATCATGTCCGCTACGGACTCGTTATGTATCCGGGTATAAATATGACCCAAGACCATGTAAAAAGACACACACAATCAATACAATCTCGACGCATCACCACCCTTTTGTTTTTACTTTCAATCTCGGCAAGTTCTTACCTCGTCTTTGGGCTGCATCTGAAGGGTTACGCGGAGGCTACGCTAGCCAAAAACAAAAACTTTTACCGCACAAACCAGGAACACTTGCAAGTAAGGGCCGATAGATCGTAACCGATTGGAGTAGAGTGCGGCGGAATAGCCAATCGGGGCAATCCGATCCGGAACAAGTGTAGCCGATTCCCGAGACAGGCCGATTCGCCAATCGCCGATTCGAGTCGTCCGGCCGCGTTCTCACGCCTCGCTCCGATGCGCCCGACCGCAGCCGATTCCACCACGCCCGATCGCTCCGATTGCGCCGATCCGAAGCCGACAACAGCGCGCAACGTAGCAGCGCCTCTACCGGTATCCACACGTCCGGGGACGAACGCCGTACACCCGTGTGCTAGCACGCGATGCAAGGCTAGGGTTTGGCTCGAAAGTGGGGAGGGTTTCCGTGGAGATTGATCTCGGCGACTTCTATTGCACGCGATGCAATTGATATCTATTCAGCTCTCCACCCCTCCCTCCTTTATATAGAGTTGGCCGACTGGGACTAGTGGCCGATTAGGACTCTATTTTGAATCGGATCTCATCCGTATCTCATAGAGTTGGCCGCCCATACGTCGTAAGTCCATAGGACTCTATCCGATCGGATCCCTATCCGATCGAGCCGTATCCGAGTCCAACTCGAATATCTATTCTATCCCCTTAAGCGTGCGACCCGTAGGTTCGGTATACTCGGTTTCGGCTATACTCTAACTTAGCCGATCGTCGGCTCGAGTCCAACTCACCGACACTCGTCAATAGCGGCGCCTAGCAGCACATATTGACACCATAGTATACAAGAATATAATATCGGCTCGAACCTGTAATGTGTACACAAATCCCTTTGCCTCACGATACCGTTAAGCTATAGGCAAGATGTGTGCCATCCCTTCAATAGCTTAACCATTCACTCGAACCGTATTGGATTATCCGTCCGTTGATTGACTCCTCAATCAACTTAGCATGGCCATGCATTTCCATAATCCATTACCTCGAGGGCCCAGAGATATCTCTCCAAAGGAGGGGCAAATCCCATCTTGATCACTCACATCCCACTCCATGTTTCAATACAAGATGTCTATTTCATGGAACTGAATAACACTTTATTCATTTATACATAAACATTGACGTGATATCCAACATCTCCATGTTGCCTCTAGGGCATATCACTAACAATCTCCCACTTGCACTAGAGTCAATCATGTAAGTATCTAATACCCATTGCTCTTGTGTGCGCCTCATGCTTCCTGAGGGAGAGGTTTTGTCGGCGGATCGGCTATGTTGAGATCCGTGTGCACTTTGCATATCTTGACATCACCTCTGTCCACAATCTCGCGGATGAGATGACATCGCCGAAGTATGTGTTTGGACTTCGATGTGACCTCGGCTCCTTGGCTTGCGCAATGGCTCCACTATTGTCACAATAGAGAGACATTGGACCGTCGTACTAGTCATCACACCAAGCTCGAAACGAATTTCTTGATCCAAACAGCCTCCTTTGCGGCTTCCGAAGCAGCAATGTACTCGGCCTCCGTTGTAGAATCAGCAACGTATCCCGGTTGGAACTCTTCCAGTGATCGCGCCTCCGTTCAGGCGAACACGAACCCATTGCGATCTATAATCATCCTTGTCTGTTTGGAAGCTAGCATCGGTGTAACCACTTACAACGAGCTCTTCCTCACCTCCATAGACTAGGAACATATCCTTAGTTCTTCTCAAGTACTTAAGGATATTCTTTACTGCGATCCAGTGACCTTCACCCGGATCGACGTATCTCGCCGTAGCACTCAAAGCGTACGAGACATCGGCGTGTACAAAGCATGGCATACATGATGGATCCAATTGCCGAAGCATATGGAACCATACCCATCTTATTCCGCTCATCATGTGTCCGAGGACACGATTCTTGCTAAGATTGATGCCATGTGACATAGGCAAGAAACCTTTCTTGGAATCATGCATGTTGAACCTTTTCAACACCTTGTCAATGTATGTACTTTGGCTTAATCCAATTAGCCTCTTGGATCTATCTCTATAGATCCGAATGCCAATATATATGCTCGCTTCCCCTAAGTCTTTCATGGAAAAACTATTTTTCAATGAAGACTTGACGGATTCAAGCATAGGGATATCATTTCCAATCAGTAATATGTCATCCACATATAAGATTAGAAATACAATTACGCTCCCACTGACCTTTTTGTAAACACAGGCCTCTTCTTCATTTTTGATGAAACCAAACCCTTTGATTACTTCATCAAAACGAATATTCCAACTCCGAGATGCTTGCTTCAATCCATAAATGGATTTCGTAGCTTGCATATCTTTCCAGCGATTCTGGATCAACAAAACCCCGAGGTTGTATCATGTATACATCCTCGCTTAGGTTTCCATTCAGGAAAGCCGTTTTGACATCCATCTGCCATATCTCATAATCGAAATATGCAGCAATCGCTAGGATAATCCGAATAGATTTAAGCATTGCGACGGGCGAGAAGGTTTCATCATAATCAACTCCTTGAATCTGTTTAAAACCTTTCGCCACCAATCGCGCCTTATAGATATGAACATTTCCATCCATATCGGCCTTTTCTTAAAAACCCATTTACACTCAATGGTTTTGACGCCACTCAGTGGATCAATCAAGTTCCAAACTTGATTGTCGTACATGGATTCTATTTCGGATTTCATGGCTCCAAGCCACTTGTTGGAATCGGGTCCCACCATCGCTTCCTCATAGGTCTTAGGTTCATCGTTGTCCAACAACAATATATCACGTTGTTCCGCACTTTGTGTACTGTCGGGTGCACGACGTGATCTTTCGACTCCGTGGGCCGGTGTATCTACAACCGGTGGCGCAACACTTTGCACCTCCCGTTGTGGTTCGTGGTCGAAACATTTTCTCGGTGTTTCTTGAACTTCTTCGGATGCACCCTGCTCCCACTAACCCTTCTTGAAAGAAACTCTTTCTCCAAGAAGACACCGTGTCGGGCGACAAACACTTTGCCTTGTTCCCGATTATAAAAGTAATATCCCTTAGTTTTCTTAGGATATCCCACAAAGAAGCACTTGTCGATTTGGGTGTGAGCTTGTCGATCGTAAACGTTTTACATAAGCTTCGCATCCCCAAATTTTGAGAAAAGACAAACTAGGGGTTGCCCTGTCCATATCTCATATGGTGTCTTTTCAACCGACTTAGATGGAACTCTATTTAGTGTGAGCGCAATGTTTCAAGAGCATATCCCCGAAAACGGAAGATCACTTTGGCTCATCATCGACCGCACCATGTCCAACAAGGTGCGATTTCTCCGTTCGGACACTCCGTTCCATTGTGGAGTTCTGGCGGAGTTAACGTGGAACAATTCCACAATCTTTCGATGATTACCAAACTCTTGGCTCAAGTATTCCCCTCCACGATCGATCGTAGAAGCTTGATTGTTTTCCCTAAATGATTCGTACTTCATTCTGGAATTCTTTGAACTTTTCAAAGGATTCGGACTTATGCCTCATTAAGTAGATATAACCATATCTACTAAAGTCATCGGTAAAGGTAATGAAGTACGATAACCACCTCGGCCGTTGAGCTCATTGGTCCACATACATCGGTATGTACGAGTGCCAATAAGTCACTTGCTCTCTCACTATGTCCCGTGAAAGGTGCCTTTGTCATCTTACCAAGTAAACAAGACTCACATGTCTCAAATGATTCAAAATCAAAAGAGTGAAGCAATCCATCCTTATGGAGCTTCTCCATGCGTTTCTTATTTATATGGCCTAAGCGACAATGCCGGATAAACGTGGGGTTTATATCATTAGAGAGTTGCCTTTCTATATTAATGTTATAGATGGGAGATGTTTCAAGATTCAAAACGTATAATCCATTCACCAATGGAGCATGAAAATAGAACATATCTCTGAGATATATTGAACAACCATTGTTCATTGATCTAAAATCATATCCTTCCGCTTGCAAACATGAAGCGGAAATAACGTTTTGACATAGTGTTGGAACACAATAACAATTATTTAATTCCAAAACTAATCCCGAGCGGATGAAGTGGTATCGTGCCGACAAGAATCGTAGCAACGCTTGCTCCATTGCCGACGCGCAGTTCACCTCGCCCCTTCTCAATCATCTACTTCTTCTCATTTCCGCAACGACTTGCAAATATGAGCTACCGATCCGGTATCAAATACCCAAGAGTCGTAGGTGAAGTAGCAAGATTAATGTCTATAACATTAATACCGCGAAGTCGTACTTTGCTTCTTTTTGAGATCCTCCATGTACTTCTTGCAGTTCCTCTTCCAGTGGCTGTCTCCTTGCAATAGAAGCAAACGGCATCGATGCCGCCGACCCCTTCTTGCCCTTCTTTGCATTGGAGGCACTCGCGATCTCATCGGGAGTTAACTTCCTCTTGGTGCAAAGCTTCTTGACAGTGGTTTGCGCTTAGCCTTCGCATCATCATCACATGATGACCGTTTTTCGGATACTCTCCTCACTGTCTTTAGCATCCCATGCAATTCAGCCAAGGTTCTATCCATATTGTTCATGTGATAATTTAATATGAATGGCTCGAAGCTCGGAGGGAGCGACCGGAGAATCACGTCCGTAGCCAACTCTTGGCTAAGGGGAAAACCCAGTTTTCCGGACTCTCAATGTAGCCAATCATCTTTATCACATGTGGACCGACGGGATTCCCTCAACAAGCTCGCACGCAAACAAGGACTTTGAGGTGTTGAACCTCTCGGCCCGAGCTTGGTTCTCAAACATGCCACGCAGTCCCTGAATAATAGTGTGAGCATCGCTGCTCTCATATTGCTTCAAGCTCGGGGGACATTGTAGCAAGCATGAGACACTTATATCTAGGGCATCATTAGTGTGCTTCTCATAATCCCTCCGTGCGGTTGCGGTGGCATTGTTGGCAAATCCTTAGGATAGGGTACTTCAAGAACGTACTCCTTACGCTCTTGCTTGAGAATAATTCTCAAGTTGCGATACCAATCCATAAAGTTTGTTCCATTTAATTTTTCCTTTTCGAGAATAGATCGCAAATTAAAGGTACGGGTGTAGTATTAGCCGCCATTTATTATACAACAGAAAAAGCAAAGTTTAGCACAATGTTTATGCTATGTCTATTGTTAAACAATTTAACATTAGACTCCCATTACGTATTTTCCACCTTCCCTCTAGGTTACGTATTGGGTCAAGATCCACATGTTAATTAATTTTCTAGTGAGCTTTGGCATCACCGCTAGAAAATTAGTAACATCGGTAAGCAACACCTTGCTAATCACATCTCTATGTGACTCTTGTTGTTGGTGTGGCATCTCCATGCCCCGGCGCCAACCTATGCCCCAAGGCCCAAAACTGTTTTGATAGCCTTGTTAAGTAAACCAAATGCTCCCGTATGTATATGTCCACATATACCCTCTCGTGTTATGATAGAGAATGACACTCTGCTTTGCGGACCCACCATTGACGAGCATAACGGTGACGGGTGCAACATTTGGAAGGGCATCATTAGTGCTTAATTTTGAGAGGGATGCTATCCTATCAAACAAACATATCACATATGAAAGCAAGAAGAATAGCATATAATGAAATAGTATGGCCCCCTTCACATGGTGATCTCCATGTCGGCGCCGAGGATCTCCATCTTCGGCACCATCTTCCAAGTGTCGAATGCTTGATATGTTCAAACTAAGCTACTACTATAGAAGCTCTAATTGAAGATTACATCGACTCGCAGTCGTGAAAGAATATTACAAGCATTGCACGTATGAAAGAATATTACAGGGATTGCACATATGAAAGAATATTACATGCATCACATGCATCTCATACATACAATAGGGCCATACCATCTCAAAGCATTCTCTGCAAAAACAAGTTAGGCGTAGAAACATTTTCTACCTATCACGAGATACGGCATCGAGACGACCTATAAGGGGGTACGCACACGGCGGTTAGCGGGCGGGGGTCGAGGGGAAGCCGCCCTCGCGGGCTTCGGGCAGCGCCGAACACCACACGAAATTCATAGATCCAATCTATGAAATCGCTTATGGAAACCATATCGGCATAATCATATTATGCCGTCCCGATACACTATCAAGGGAGATGGTTTGCGTAGGCGCGAGGCAGCAACAAAGTCGGACTACGAGATAGCTTCGGTATAATCACATTATACTGTTCCGATACACTATCAAGGAACGCTATCTCGAACCCAACTCAAACCGAGTTATTTGGAAATTGCTTCGACGTAATCACATTACGTCGTTCCGATACACTATCAAGGAACGCAATTACCATCTACTCTCCTCAACGATTTCGTAAAACCGATTGATCTAATCAACCCGTGCGCAAAACTTGTTCCGATCCAATCTAAAACCCGAACTAAGCAAGATTAGCTCGATACCACTCAAGGGTTACGCGGAGGCTACGCTAGCCAAAAACAAAAACTTTTACCGCACAAACCAGGGAACACTTGCAAGTAAGGGCCGATAGATCGTAACCGATTGGAGTAGAGTGCAGCGGAATAGCCAATCGGGGCAATCCGATCCGGAACAGGTGTAGCCGATTCCGGAGACGGCCGATTCGCCAATCGCCGATTCGAGTCGTCCGGCCGCGTTCTCACGCCTCGCTCCGATGCGCCCGACCGCAGCCGATTCCACCACAGCCGATCGCTCCGATTGCGCCGATCCGAAGCCGATCAACGGCGCGCAACGTAGCGGCGCCTCTACCGGTATCCACACGTCCGGGACAAAACGCCGTACACCCGTGTGCTAGCACGCGATGCAAGGCTAGGGTTTGGCTCGAAAGTGGGGAGGGTTTCCGTGGAGATTGATCTCGGCGACTTCGTTGCACGCGATGCAATTGATATCTATTCAACTCTCCACCCCTCCCTCCTTTATATAGAGTTGGCCGACTGGGACTAGTGGCCGATTAGGACTCTATTTTGAATCGGATCTCATCCGTATCTCATAGAGTTGGCCGCCCCACACGTCGTAAGCCCATAGGACTCTATCCGATCGGATCCCTATCCGATCGAGCCGTATCCGAGTCCAACTCGAATATCTATTCTATCCCCTTAAGCGTGCGACCACGTAGGTTCGGTATACTCGGTTTCGGCTATAGTCTAACTTAGCCGATCGTCGGCTCGAGTCCAACTCAGCCGACCTGTCAATAGCGGCGCCTAGCAGCACATATTGACACCATAGTATACAAGAATATAATATCGGCTCAACTTGTAATGTGTACACAAATCCCTTTGCCTCACGATACCGGTTAAGCTATAGGCAAGATGTGTGCCATCCCTTCAATAGCTTAACCATTCACTCGAACCGTATTGGATTATCCGTCGTTGATTGACTCCTCAATCAACTTAGCATGGCCATGCATTTCCATAATCCATTACCTTGAGGGGCCCAGAGATATCTCTCCAAAGGAGGGGCAAATTCCATCTTGATCACTCACATCCCACTCCATGTTTCATAGCAAACCCGAAAACTACCTTTATAACTATCCATTACGGAATAGCGTTTGGTAGTCCCAAAGTAGGCTACTACACATGTTGGAATCCATGGTGATCTCGGTCTAAGGACTTTGTACCAACACTACCCGAGACCAACTAATGGCACATTAATTCTGTAGTGTCTCATGGTGGGTCTATCCAACAATGTGTTCTCTAACACATATGTCCATGTTTATTGATTTGGTATCTCCATACCCATGATCTATGAGACATGATCATCAATCAATAAACATGCCGATCTTAGAATCATATTTGTTCCAACAAAATGACATATGATCAGGGATCGTTTAGAAATAGATTCATACATATCGAGTCTCATAAATAAGTCACGTACTTATTGATCAATACAAGATGTCTATTTCATGGAACTGAATAACACTTTATTCATTTATACATAAACATTGACGTGATATCCAACATCTCCATGTTGCCTCTAGGGCATATCACTAACAGCATCGGGTTCCGATCTCCAAGCTAGGTAATCTCTTATTACAAGCGGTTTGTGCTATTGGGGTTCTGACCAGGCAACAACCTCAGCATCAAGACCACGGGGTTCCAATTCTGTCCCAGGAACAGGTGGAGAACATGTTCAGCGCCAATCGGCAACCTCTCATACACAAAGTGCCAATTGGCAACTACACGCCGGATCCGCCTCAAAACTTCGTTGGTGCTCGGCCTCCCCCTGAGCAACAGCCTCTGTTGATGCCTCAACGCCCCCTGCCATGAATCAGTTCCCACACAATATCCAGGGTGCAACTTTGATCAATATTACCAGCCTCATTCACCGCAAATGCAACATCGGCAAAACCCCATGCAGTATGATCCATATGAGCCGATACAGCAAGTACAAGCTCAAGAGGCGCAGCAAAACAAGCCTTGGGTCGATCTGATTGCAGATATCATGCGTGATCAGTTCGGCCTCAAGCCGAAGGACTCCGGCAACAGGTACCGGTACCCTTATCCAGAGTATTTCGAGATGGTTCCTCTACCGAACCGGTACATGGTGCTAGATTTCTCAAAATTCTTTGGACAGGACAACGTGTCAACGTATGAACACGTCAGCCGATTTTTGGCCCAATGTGGAGACGCATCGGCTACGGACTCGCTCAGAGTGAGATTGTTTCCACTCTCTCTCTCTCTCGGGATCGGCCTTCACATGGTTTTCTTCTCTGCCTTATAACTCAGTGCAAAGGTGGGCCGATCTTGAGAAGCAATTCCATCGCTACTTTTAATCTAGTAGGCATGAAATAAAGCTGACGGACCTTACCAGCATCAGGCAGAAATATGACGAATCGGTTCAAGACTATATTCAACGTTTCAGGGACATGAGGAACTGGTGTTACAGCCTGGTGCTATCTGATTTGCAATTGGTCGATTTAGCCTTCCAGGGCCTTCTGTCGCCCATTCGGGAGAGGTTTTTGGCCCAAGATTTCGAGATCTTAGCCCACTTGGCCCAAAAGGTGACGACACATGAGCAATTTTTCCAGGAGTCCAAGCAGACCTTCAAGAAAGTCAACCATGTCGCCTATGCATCGGACTCGGGACTCAAGCGACGACGCCGAAGTGGCAACAAGCAGTGGGCCAAGAACAAGAAGATCATCACCGCCAATTGGTTAAAAATTTGGCTAAAGAGGAGAAATATGAGTTCGATATTACAATGGCCGACAAAATTTTTGACTTACTGCTTGGGAAAAGCAAATCCAGCTTTCGGCCAATCATGTCATCCCGTCGGCCGAGGAGTTTAAGAAAAAGAAGTATTGCAAATGGCACAACACTGGCTCCCACAGTACCAACGATTGCAAGATGTTCCGCCAACAAATCCAATCGGCTATTGAGATGGGGAAGATAAAGTTTGAAGACTCCAAGAAGCCGATGAAGGTTGACGGGAACCCTTTTCCCTTTAACATGGTCTATGCCAGTGGCGGTCCAGTCAATCGTCGGCCTAGGAGAACGGCCGACCAGTTCAGATTCATAAAGGAATTCGACGAGGAGGACTCAGCCGATCGCGGCCCCAGGAACATGGACAACCGACTCCGATTCCAGATGAGTGTCCAGAAGGAAGAGGAGGCCCAACGCGACAAACCTTATCAGAGGACGTCCGATCGGCTGGGGGTGGCCTACTTCCGTCGCCATGATGGCTGCGATCCCCATTGGCGATGTGGATTTTTTAGGTTTTGCTGGGAGCAAGGGATGAGGCTGCCTACATTGGAAAATTGTCCAGCCTACAGCGAGTTCAGGGGAGACGAGTTCAGAGACGAGCCGGTAGAGAGCTCCAGCCAATTTGTCCCTAGGGATGTTCGGCTCAACCAAAGAAAACTCCCTGTCCACGAACGACTTGGTCCAATCCACCAGGACTTCTTCCAGGATGAAGACGAAGATGATGATGAAGAAGAATAGTCTGCCAACCCCCAATGGTGCCCCTCTAGAGTGTTCAGGAAGACCCAGAAGAGAAGCCTTCAGAGGATGAAAAGCGACGGGCAGGAGGAAGAAGTTCAAGAAAAGATCAATCATCGGCTGCAACAAGGCAGGAAAAAGTGGCACGTAAAAAGAGATGCTACCCCAGCCGATGAGAGTCCAGCCGATAAGGCCAAGAGGGCGGCAAAAGAAAAAGGAGTAGTTGCTGCATCGGTCAACATGGTGTTCATATTGCCAGCCGAGTTTGAGGCTGCCGAAGCCGATGCAGATACAATAGAGAAGACCTTGGCCAAATTAGTATATTCCCCAGAACAAGCAGTATTCGAAAAACCTGAGGGGACTGAGCATCGGCACCTAAAGCCCCTGTACATCAAAGGATTTGTAAATGGGAAGCCGATGTCGAAGATGCTGGTCTATGGAGGAGCTGTCGTCAATCTGATGCCCTATGCTACTTTCAGGAAGCTGGGCAAAGGAGCCGATGACTTGATCAAGACAAATATGGTGCTCAAAGATTTCGATAGGAACCCATCAGAGGCCAAGGGAGTTCACAACGTCGAGCTGACCGTCAACAGCAAAACCGTGGCCACAACATTCTTTGTCATCGACGGGAAGGGGTTATATAGCCTGCTGCTTGGAAGGGATTGGACCACGCCAACTGCTGTATCCCTTCGACAATGCATCAAAGCTTAATCCAGTGGCAAGGCGACAAGATCGAAATCGTGCCAGCCGACAGCCAATTGGAGACGAAGAGCCTCAATTACTACTTTGAGGGTGTCGTGGAGGGCTCGAGCGTCTATACCAAGGACACCGTGGACGATTTGGATGGCAAGTTGAGGCAAGGTTTTATGTCGGCCGACGAGCTTGAAGAGATCGATATAGGTCTGGGAGATAGACCTAGGCCGACATACATTAGTTAAAACTTATCTTCTCATTTTAGGACAAAGCTTATTGATTTGTTAAAGGAATATAAAGATTATTTCGCTTGGGAGTATTTTGAGATGCCTGGTCTTAGCCGATCGATTGTTGAACATCGGCTCCCTATTAAGCCTGGATATCGACAGTACAAATAGCCTCCTCGGAGGTTTAAAGCCGATATGTATGATGCACTTAAAGCCAAAATCACTCGGCTATATGATGCTGGTTTCATTCGGCCCTGCCGATACACAGAGTGGGTGTCCAATATAGTTCCAGTAGTCAAGAAAAATGGTAAACTTAGGGTGAGCATCGACTTCAGAGATTTAAACAAGGCTACCCTAAGGACGAATACCCTATGCCAATAGCCGACTTGCTAGTAGATGCAGCCTCTGGCCACAAAATAATAAGTTTTATGGATGACAATGCTGGATATAATCAGATCTTTATGGCTGAGGAAGACATTCATAAGACAGCTTTCAGGTGTCCAGGAGCAATCGGCTTGTACGAGTGGGTCGTTATGACTTTTGGGTTGAAGAATGCTGGAGCTACATATCAAAGGGCCATGAATTACATTTTTCACAACTTAATCAGCTTCTTGGTAGAAGTTTATATCGATGATGTTGTTGTCAATTCCAAAGAGGTCGAAGATCATATAGCCCATTTGAGAAAAGTCTTGGAGAGAACTAGAAAATATGGCCTGAAGATGAATCCCACTAAGCGTGCCTTTGGCGTGTCGGTAGGCCAATTTTTGGGATTTCTTGTTCACGAAAGGGGGATTGAGGTGACGCAAAGAAACATCAATGCTATCAAAAGTATTCAACCTCCGCAGGACAAGAAGCAGTTGCAGTCTTTGATCGACAAGGTTAACTTCATCAGACGCTTCATCGCCAACCTTTCTGAGAAGATGGAACCGTTCGCGCCTTTGCTACGGTTGAAAGCCGATCATGCGTTTACTTGGGGGGCAGAGCAACAGAAGGCTTTGGATAATATCAAGAATTATTTAAGCTTCCCTTTGGTATTGATCCCTCCGCAAAAGGGAGTGCCTTTCAAGCTATATCTATCAGCCGATGAGAAGTCTATTGGCTCAATTTTGATCCAGGAGTTCGAAGGAAAGGAAAAAAATAATTTTCTATCTTAGTAGAAGACTTTTGGATGCAGAAACAAGGTACTCTCCCATGAAGTTGTGCTTGTGCTTATATTTTTCATGTACAAAGTTAAGACATTACTTGTTATCCAACGAGTGCACGATAGTTTGCAAAGCCGATGTAGTTAAATATATGCTATCGGCTCCCGTTCTGAAAGGACGAGTTGGAAAGTGGATCTTTGCCTTGACAGAGTTCGACTTGAGGTATCAAGCGCCCAAAGCAATCAAGGGGCAGGCTATAGCCGATTTTATTGTGGAACACAGAGATGACTCAATCGGCTCAGTCGATATCATGCCTTGGACACTGACTTTTGATGGATCTGTTTGCACAAATGGATGTGGCATCGGCTTGGTAATCATCTCATCCAGGGGGCAAGTTTTGAATTCGCGTTTACAATTGTGTCTCACGCTACAAATAATCAAGCCGAATATGAAGCTGTCCTCAAGGGTTTGCAGTTGCTGAAGGAAGTTGAAGCCGATGCTGTTGAAATAATGGGTGATTCACTGTTGGTCATCAGCCAGTTGTCAGGGAAATATGAATGTAAAAATGACGCGCTAATGGTCTATTATCAAAAATGCCGAGAATTGATGGATAGTTTTCGGCTAGTTACCTTGAAGCATATCCCAAGAGAGCAGAATCCAGAAGTAAATGATTTGGCTCAGGGAGCATCGGGCTACAAGCCGATGACAAAAGAGGTCGAAGTGGAGATGGCAACCATCTCAGCCGACGACTGGAGGTATGGTGTTCACAGCTATTTACAGAATCCTTCTCAGTCAGCTTCAAGAAAATTGCGCTACAAGGCTTTACGATATATTTTGCTCGATGAAGACTTATTTATTGGACGATTGATGGTGTGCTACTTAAATACCTAAGTGTTGATCAAGCCAAAGTTGCTACGGGAGAAGTGCATGAAGGGATCTGTGGTACTCATCAATCGGCTCACAAAATGAAGTGGCTACTTCGAAGAGCTGGGTATTTTTGGCCGACTATGCTGGAAGATTGCTTCAAGTATTACAAGGGTTATCAAGACTGTCAAAAGTTTGGAGCTATCCAGAGAGCACCAGGATTGGCTATGAATCCAATCATTAAGCCTTGGCCGTTCAGAGGATGGGGAATCGACATGATCGGCCAGATTAATCCACCCTTGAGCAAAGGACACAAGTTTATATTGGTGGCAACCGATTATTTTACTAAGTGGGTGAAAGCAATTCCTTTGAAGAAGGTTGACTCCGGGGATGCAATTGAGTTTGTCAAAGAGCATATCATTTACATATTCGGCATCCCTCAAACTATCATCACGGATCAGGGGTCTATCTTTATCTCAGACGAGTTTGTTCAATTTGCCGACAGCATGGAAATCAAGTGATTAAATTCTTCACCATATTATGCTCAGGCTAATGGACAGGCTGAAGCCTTTAACAAAAGTCTGATCAAGTTGATAAAGAGAAAGATCTCTGAGTACCCAAAGCAATTGCATAGCTGATTGGCCGAATCACTCTGGGCTTATCGGATGGCCTGTCATGGATCAATTTAAGTGTCTCCTTACAAATTAATCTATGGACATGAAGCTGTTTTATCATGGAAGAGCATCATTGGCTCAAGAAGGATTCAACTCCAAGATGAGTTAACAACCGATGATTATTATAATCTGATGGTAGACGAATCAGAAGACTTGGTCTTGTCAAGGATGTGTGCTTTGGAAAAAGTGACCAGGGACAAAGAAAGAGTGGCTCGTCATTATAACAAGAAAGTTGTGCCTAAGTCTTTTGAAGAAGGTGAGCTGGTCTGGAAGTTGACACTGCCGATTGGTACGAGAGATAACAAATTCGGCAAGTGGTCACCTAACTGGGAAGGGCCTTTCAAGATCCACAAGTGTGTCTCTAAATGAGCCTACATGCTAGAAGGGTTGGACGGAGAGGTGTTTGGAAGGGCTCTTAATGGTAAATATTTGAAGAAATATTACCCCAGTGTTTGGATCAACTCATGATTCGGCTAAACCCTTGCCGATCCATGCTAGCCAATGTGTTGTGCAATCATACACATCACCTTTAGGACAATTTCACTACAAGTTTTTTCCCTTTGATTTTTCAAATCGGCTAAGCCTAGCTGACATGTGTTAGTTGGTTTTATCTTATAATTTTATCAATGTTGGAGGCAACATTGAAAAATCAGGGGGACATATATCATACAAAATCGGAACTTCAAGACTTCAAACTTCAAGACTTCAAAATTTTTGGGACTTTGAAAACTTTTGAGACAGTCAAGACATGAAATCGGCAAAGGATATATTATGGCCTCCAAGGCACAGACATTCAAAACACAGCTAGCCGATTACAAAAGTTATGCATTCACAGTGTTACAGAAAGTTTTCGAAGACTAATCTATTACATGCCAAGAAAGTGCTGGATGGCCGAATCACTTTTTGTTTAATAGCCTTGATTTGGTCGATTGTTGCGATATCTTCTTCTTCAGTGCCCTGGATTACTTTTGCTGATTTGTTCAAGTCGCCCAAGTACTTGATAGATGATGCCACCTTGGTTCTTTGGTCCTCGGTAGCCTTGGGGAGATCAGCTATTATCTTCTTTTTCTCGACAATTTTAGCATTACATTGCTCCAGCCTCGCCTCTAACTCGGCTTTCTCCATTTCCAGCTGGTCAATCTCTGTTTGAGTAGCCGACGGTCCAGCAGCTGGCTCGTCCAACTTTGCCTTGTCATTCAAGCTCACCCAATTTTTGGTAAACTCTGGAAGTCGCAGTGCACTCCCAGAATTAAGTTCTTCATCTGGCTGGTTCTCCTAAACCGACTTAACACCAAAGTTATGCTAACTAGAAGACGTATTGGAAACAGAGAGAATGATTTTTGTGTCATGTGCTCCCTAAATGCAGACGAATCCATAGATCATCTCTTTTTTTGGATGTTCCTTTGCAAGGCAATGTTGGAGCAGAATCAGTAAAGTTTGGGAACTCTCTATCCCAATCGCGGATAGGCTTTTCAATTGTAACTCTTCAAACTTCGAATTCGAAGCATCTCAAATTGCCCTTTGGGAGATTTGGAAAACCAGAAATGACAAAGTTTTCAATAGAAGAGACAATTGCTTATCAGACTGGTTCTGCAACTTCAGAGCCCAAGGGTATACCCAGGCCTCAAGATTCAAACCTGCTTCTAGAGATGCATTTTGCTTTTGGCTTGATGCTTTCAGTTAGTTCCCCTTTCTTTTGTAACTAACACCCTGACTAACCCCTCCTTCTAACTCCACTGTAAGTAACTCCTCCCTTGTTTTTTTAGTTGCAATGCATGTTTTGCTGTTGTGGGGATTTTTTCCCACAGTCTCTCCCCTTAAAAACTTTGCCTTGTCATTAATAATGCTTTGTAGGGTGGCATCGATCATAATTTTCAGATCGGCTTGTGCTTTCCTGTCAATCATCCGCTGCATTGCCCGCTCCAACTTGAATCGGTGTTGATCGATATAGGCAGCCTGGGAGATTGTCTCGGGAAGTTCTTCGGGGAGTTGGCCATGGATGTCATTGAAGCGCGCCCTGATCGGCCCACAGTCAGTAACCAGCTCGTCCAGGTTGATGTCCAGCCGACGGATGATGTCCAAGAGCTTTTCTTTGAGCTCTTCGGCTATCTGGGCCTGGCCTAGGCTTGTGACTTCCTCATCCTCACTGATGAACTCTTTGATGTCGAAAGGGAGCATGTCGGCTAGAGTCTGCAGACAAAAAATTAAGGTGATCAAGGTTTAAAGTGAAGTGCAAACAACCTATATAAATTCTTGAGCAAAAGTGTTCTTACTCGGACGGCAGGAGCTGGTGCTTGTTCTTCTTCTTTGATATTGTGGTTGCCCCTAGCCGATGGAGTCCTTTCACTTGATACATGGGGGGCAACCGATGGAGATCGGGGAGGGCTACAAAAGACAGGTATTAGTTTAAATCAGCCAGGAAAAAGGGAAGCAAGAAGAAGACAAAGTTAGAAATTACTGAAGAAGCTGGACGTGAAGGCCAATTTGCCAATCTTTTGTACTGCAAGAAGGAGTTCGGTTAGGGATCAAATGATTATAATTTGGAATCAGACTTAAGGAATCAAGATATATACCAACGGGCGAGTAGGGCATCTAGGAGGTGATGGTGTCTGCTGGGGTTGGTCGTCGGCTAACTGTGTTGATGCACTATGGCTTGAGCTGCTTGTTTGGCTGCTTCTTCGATGATCCGAGAAATTTCTTCTTCCGTGACCTCTTTGTCAAGGACTTCTTCTATGCTTGGATCAAGGGAGGGCAGGCTCTCGGTTGGTGCGGCGGGCTTCGGCTTCTTTTGTTTCTTGGTTGGTGCAGCCGATGGACCTGCAACCGATGAGGCTGACCTCTTCTTCCTTGAAACAGCTTCACGAGTCTGGCCATGGAGTAAAGTCTTGACTTTCGGCGCGTTGAATCGGATGAGTGATGGAGCATATCCTCCGCCATTTGGGATCAACCCTCGACGATAGTTGATTTCAACTCCTGAGTTGCTCATTGCAGGAGGATCTGAGTCTGTCGTTTGCAAGGAAGAAATTGGCTAAGTGTTAGATGATGATGACAGTAGATTGCTTAGAAAGAAAAGTACATAAAGTTAAAAGTACTTACAACGGGGATCGATTCTGGCAGGAGAGTGGTGAGGTACATCGAAGCGTGTTGATGGAAGATATGTCTTTTGAGTTCGATCCACCACTCGTCGTAGGCTGCACTTCTCTTATGAGCCAGCTCTAGCACCCCTATGCTGCCGAGAGGAGGGCTCTCCATGTTCATCAACTGATTCATCATCATCCTTGAGTTGATCTCCCCTCTTGTCTCAATTTTATCGGCATAATAGAAGCCGATTGACAATTGTCCAAGGCCAAGTTGCCTACTAGCCGACATGGGATAGTAAAATTCATATGACTTTAAGACATTGCAACCTTGGTGGATCCCAGTCGGTAGAATGCATGGGGTGAGCGCTGTGGTGAAGAGTTCTCTGCACTGGGGATATTTGTCTGAGTTCACTTCGTCAAAGTTCAATTCAATCGGTAGTTCGAATTCTGCAAGATCTTCATAAAACAATCAAGTTCGATTGTTTTTTTACAAAGCCATCATAGAAGGACGTGAACCAGTCGGCTAGGAGTTCATTGACAGCATTGATCCAGTATGAACAGCGGCGACCTCTCCAAAAGACAAGCACCTACGGGTGATCACCTCTTCCTCCTCATCATCTTCAGTCGGCTCTACTAAGGGGAATCGTGCATCAGCTAACCGTAACGTCCAGAAATCTTCTGAGTCAACATCACTAACCACAGCTATAGAAACCACCAAGGGCCTCCAGTGCCTATTGTTACATCGGCTGCTATCTTAGCCGATGCCTGGTTCAAAGTCTGATAAAGGTAACCCAAAATGAACTTGCCCAAGGGGATTTTTGTCTTGTTGACTAGGGCTTCGGCTACTACCTGCCAATTTGCTGTTGGGCCGTAACTGGAGGCACAGAAGTTGAATTTTTCTAACCACATCATAAGGAATACGGCGTGCTCTCTAGGGCTAATGGACACAGTTCCCATATTCATATTAACATAGCCGTTCCAGCCTCCATTAGATTTGGTCTTGAAGGAGAACTGGCCTTTGTTGTCCAGCCGATTCAGGTTAGCCGACGACAGTATGTCTAATCCAGTTATCATAAATACGTCGGCTAACGTTGGGGTCATTGGGCCTTGTCGAAAAAGAAATGCATTGAAGGTATTGTTCCAGAAATAGCAGGCAGCTGATACCAATGGTTCATCTTTAGGCATATCGGCCACAGAGAGGGCTAAACATTGGGCTATGCCTACTTCCTCCCAATGGATGTGTTTGCTGGCTTCTATTCTCTATACTAAGAGGGCCAAGATTTATCAGTTGAAGGCCAAGACTTAAAGTACCATTCCAGTGGCCTAGACTAGGGTTTGATATTCTATAGGGCATCCTATTGGTTTTAGTAATGATGATGTCAGTTGGGTCTTTATTGCCGATAGGCCCTAGATAGTATCTCTTGTCATTAATCAAACTGGGAATTACTATTTGGTGGGCAAGATGCTACAAATTAAAAGAAAAGTGAAATTAAGATTCTTGAAGCCTAGAGTTTAGATTTACGAATAAAGGTGGAAAAAGAAGAGATTTAGCCGACGGGGCGTGACTCAGCAAACACGGCGGGAGAAGGACCAAAGGGAGTAGCGGAGGCCGCCATCAACTTGATTCCGGTCACCAGAGGAAGGGGATCGCTGCGACGGAGTCGAGAGCGCCGAGGAAATCGCTAGGGAATTTGAGAACGTTTCTGGCTAAGGCTTGTGTGGATTCCAAGACTGACGACGTGAGTTTGTTTGACGCAAAAGGGACATTATTTAAAGAGATCTCGTAACGGCCGAAATAGACTCGTCCTAGGTTTTTCTCCGAGGATAGGATTGCACGAAATCCGCAACATTCTCAATATCACGGACTTGGGGGGCATGTGTTGATGACCAAATTTGGTAAGCAAATTCCCGAGTTTGAAGCAAGGATTTAAGCAGAATCAAGGGAAGCACGTGATCCTCAGAAACAGGGGCTACATCGGCTGAGTCCGAATCGACTAAGGAGCGAGTCGGCTGAGTTCGAGTCGGACCAGGGTAGCCGATAGCCGATTTCGATTGCGAAGCAGGTGAGACCAATCCCGGAAGGAAAATGTGAAGATAATCATTGGATTTTGTTTCTAAATGCTTTGAAGATATTGCCATCTACGGATAACGTCCTACAACGGCAATTGTATCTTTAAAGTAGGATATTTTGTATATTTTCCTTATAGATAATGTCGGTTTGTTTTAGAATATTTGTAATTCAATCTGTAATAGGGATCGTGTCTGTTATGGACTCGTTATGTATCCGGGTATAAATATGAACCGAGACTATGTAAAAAGACACACACAATCAATACAATCTCGGCGCATCGCACCCTTTTGTTTTTACTTTCAATCTCGACAAGGTCTTACCTCGTCTTTGGGCTGCATCGGGTTCCGATCTCCAAGCTAGGTAATCTCTTGTTACAAGCAGTTTGTGCTATCGGGGTTAGTGCTTCCATCATCATGATACTCTGATCTTGATGCTGTAAATTGCTTAATTTATCATATATGACATATAATCTAGATTAATCTCTATATCTATTTCATAATCGGCTAACATTTCCCTGGAGATAATAGCCGACGGAGCTAGATCCAAGGGTTGATTTTGGTTATGTGGCGTACTCACCATCTTGAAAGGTTTTCATTAGCTTATATAGATCTCACGCTTCTTTTTGTACTTAATGTTGCATCAATCTGACGGCCGATTCCCCAACTACAGGACTCTATCGATGTACGGGTTGCCGATTCCTCCACTGGGACAGTCGACTCTCCCCGAGGGAATCCCTATTCAGCCGAATGTGTAGTCATCGGCTGTAAAACCGCCGCCCAAGCTTCTGACCAGGCAACAACCTCAGCATTAGGACCACGGGGTTCCAATACTATCCTAGGAGCAGGTGGAGAACATGTTCAGCGCCAATCGGCAACCTCTCATACACAAAGTGCCAATTGGCAACTACACGCCGGATCCGCCTCAAAACTCCGTTGGTGCTCGGCCTCCCCCTGAGCAACAGCCTCTGTTGATGCCTCAACGCCCCCTGCCATGAATCAGTTCCCACATCAATATCCAGGGTGCAACTTTGATCAATATTACCAGCCTCATTCACCGCAAATGCAGCATTGGCAAAACCCCTTTGCAGTATGATCAATATGAGACGTACAGCAAGTACAAGCTCAAGAGGCAGCAAAACAAGCCTTGGGCCGATCTGATTGCAGATATCATGCGTGATCAGTTCGGCCTCAAGCCAAAGGACTCCGACAATAGGTACCGGTACCCTTATCTAGAGTATTTCGAGAGGGTTCCTCTGTCGAACCGGTACAAGGTGCCAGATTTCTCAAAATTCTCTGGGCAATACAACGTGTCAACGTATGAACACGTCAACCGATTTTTGGCCCAATGTGGAGAGGCATCGGCTACGGACACGCTCGGAGTGAGATTGTTTCCTCTCTCTCTCTCTCTCGGGATTGGCCTTCACCTGGTTTTCTTCTCTGCCTTACAACTCAGTGCAAAGCTGGGCCGATCTTGAGAAGCAATTTCATCGCAACTTTTACTCTGGCACGCATGAAATAAATCTGACCTATTAAGTTGCTTTTTGAATCGTATAGATCTTTTTGGCTCAATGATTATTATTAGAGATAGCACCGGGGTTTCAGCTGGTCCTATCTGTTTTAGCCATCTTTAATGTATTATTACTGTTAGATGTGTTAAAGCCGCCTTTTATATCAAGATCTTAATCTATTTAAATGTACTAAGCCCGGTATACATCTGTTAAATCATATTAACGGTCGATTGATCTTGGTTTAGTGTATTTAGCTCAGGTTAATATCTTCATATAAAACATATCAGAGTATTTGCTGATTTACATTAGATCTGCGACATCGGCTAGGCTATAAATGTATATAATCATTATACTAATGTGCTTTTAGAAATAAGTGATTTATACTATCTCGGTACACTACCGATCTATCCCAATCACTTGGTCTAAACGCGCTTTGGGATAGCAATTATATGTTATGAATATCTATAGCCAATCGAGTAGGATCTAATCTTAACCAATCACCTGTTTCTTCTTTTCTTGTTGGTTACAGGATCAAACCAACTAGCATGCCCTACAAATCACCAAAGGCGATACAATTTGGACCTGCACTAAAGTTAAGCAGACCTCTCAGGCCAGTGTGTGGGAAATTTCTCATCGACAGGAGGCCGGCCCGGGTGATGTGTGGACTGTGTGGGCCAAATTTGATTGAGAAGGCCTGATAAACGGGAATTTCCCATGGGAATTTTTCTAAATACGGGATCCGTGAATATGGTCGGGAAAACACCCCAACCGTTTTCGTTCTCGTTTCTTGTTTCCTGTTCCTTTTTTCCGTTCCCGTTTTTCTCGTAGATACGGTATTTGGTCGGGATTTTCGGTATTCGATATCGATTGGTACAGGATTTTCCCGTCCCCGCTTTCATTCCTAGTGCGAAGACACTCCACGTCTCTAGCCCAAAAGAACATCTCGTTGCTCCATGAGTGGATCCATGACGACGCTTCCATCTCCCATGCATCGCACGCTTGCCCATATAGATGGCCAGATGGGCCGGACCTTCCCGTGTTGGCCCAGGTACGCACGCACTATAGAGCGGCTCGGCCCGGCACGGCACGGGAAGGAGTGGGTCGTGCCTGCATGGCCCGGTCGGGCGTGCCATGCTTGGGCCAACACCCGAGCCCATGACTCCTGTGCGTGCCGACACGCGTGCCCACGTGTTGCCTCCACTCCACCGTCTGGACCGCCACCGCACCGGCACACGTCGCGCACCCCGCAGTCTGTCCCAATTCAACTTCCGCACGGCCGCACGCGGAATCACCTCTCTCCCTTCGCCCCCTCCCTCTTCAGGTTGCCCGTCACCGGCGCCGTCGCCTCTCCTTGCAACAGTCGTCGTCTTCGCGCCCGCCTCCCTCTCCACCGCCGCCGTCGAGAAGATCTGACGACCACGCGCGCGACGCGCCCATGGGCCGCCTCCACTCGACCGCATCCCCCCATCCGTCGGCGCCCGACGCTGTGAGCCCGGCCCTCGCCCGCGGCGGCTCTCATCTGTCGGCGCCCGACGTCGTGAGCCCAGCCCACGCCCGTGGCGCTGCTGGACCTACGTGGGCGCTGTCTAGGGTTTCCGCCGTCGCCGCCGATTTTCATTTTTTGAAAGAATATTTTTTCGGACGGAGGTCTAGGGTTTCCGCTGCCCGTGTGCCGTTCAGGCACGTGGGTCATATGTGGGCCCATGAAAGCACGGGCATGGCCCGGGCACCCATGGGCCTTGCTTGGGCCAAGGTCATGGCACGTGGGCTGACACGGCACGGCCCGCTACAGGAGACGTGCCTAACGGGTGATGCCGTAGCGGGTCGTGCCTCATCCGGGCCCGGGCCGTGCCGTGCCATGCGACCCATCTGGTCATCTATACTTGCCCACTACCTACGGTAGAATCACTCCACGGCCTCCTACTGACTTCTTGAAGGATTACGCGGAGACTACGCTAGCCGAAAACAAAAACTTTTAACCGCGCAAACCAGGAACACTTGCAAGTAAGGGTCGATAGATCGTTACCGATTGGAGTAGAGTGCAGCGGAATAGCCAATCGGGGCAATCCGATCCGAACAGTGTAGCCGATTCCCTGAGACAGGCCGATACGCCAATCAGCCCGATTCGAGTCGTCCGGCAGCGTTCTCACGCCTCGCTCCGATGCGCCCGACCGCGCCCGATTCCACCACCGATCGCTCCGATTGCGGCCGATCCGAATCCGATCAAGAGCGCGCAACGTAGCAGCGCCTCTACCGGTATCCACACGTCCGGGGACAGAATGCCGTACACCCGTGTGCTAGCACGCGATGCAAGGCTAGAGTTTGGCTCGAAAGTGGGGAGGGTTTCCGTGGAGACTGATCTCGGCGACTTCTGTTGCACGCGATGCAATTGACCGTCACGCTCTCCACCCCTCCCTCCTTTATATAGAGTTGGCCGACCGGGACTAGTGGCCGATTAGGACTCTATTTTGAATCGGATCTCATCCGTATCTCATAGAGTTGGCTGCCCATACGTCGTAAGCCCATATGACTCTATCCGATCGGATCCCTATCCGATCGAGCCGTATCCGAGTCCAACTCGAATGCCTGTTCTTATCCCCTTAAGCGTGCGACCCGTAGGTTCAGGTATACTCGGTTTCGGCTATAGTCTAACTTAGCCGATCGTCGGCTCGAGTCCAACTCACCGACTTGTCAATAGCGGCGCCTAGCAGCACATATCGACACCATAGTATACAAGAATATAATATCGGCTCAAACCCGTAATGTGTACACAAATCCCTTTGCCTCACCATACCGGTTAAGCTATAGGCAAGATGTGTGCCATCCCTTCAATAGCTTAACCATTCACTCGAACCGTATTGGATTATCTGTCTGTTGATTGACTCCTCAATCAACTTAGCATGTCCATGCATTTCCATAATCCATTACCTCGAGGGCCCGAGATATCTCTCCAAAGGAGGGGCAAATCCCATCTTGATCACTCACATCCCACTCCATGTTTCATAGCAAACCCGAAAACTACCTTTATAACTACCCAGCACGGAATAGCGTTTGGTAGTCCCAAAGTAGGCTACTACACATGTTGGAATCCATGGTGATCTCAGGTCTAAGGACTTTGTACCAACACTACCTGAGACCAACTAATGGCACATTAATTCCTGTAGTGTCTCATGGTGGGTCTATCCAACAATGTGTTCTCCAACACATATGTCCATGTTTATTGATTTGGTATCTCCATACCCATGATCTATGAGACATGATCATCAATCAATAAACATGCCGATCTTAGAATCATATTTGTTCCAACAATATGACATATGATCAGGGATCGTTTAGAAATAGATTCATACATATCGAGTCTCATAAATAAGTCACGTATTTATTGATCAATACAAGATGTCTATTTCATGGAACTGAATAACACTTTATTCATTTATACATAAACATTGACGTGATATCCAACATCTCCATGTTGCCTCTAGGGCATATCACTAACACTTCTCTAGTACGTGCCTGCCGTGCCGCGTACATCGTGTACTATAGATGGCCAAATGGGCAGCCTAGCACGGCCCGGCATGGGCACGGGTAGGGCATGACCCGTTTAGGCACAACCCGTTAGGCACGATTCGTGATGGGCCATGCCATGTCGGCCCACGTGCCTCACCCCAGCCCATGGCTACCGTGCCCGTGCCGGCACGACACGTGCAAGGCCCACGGCCAACAGAGGCACGGCGACAAGTAGCACAAGGCGCTGCCGAATTAAACCCCTCCCCGCACCCTATTCTATATAAAAAATAAAAATAAAAATAAAAAATGAAATAATGATCTATTTCTCATGTTGAAAATATAAAAAAATAAAGTATTCGTCATCTTGAAAAAATAATAGATTCATCATATTGAAATTATTGATTGAAAATTCACACTTAGTAAAATATTACAAAAGAATATGTTAAAAATAGTAATCACCCTTATTGATGTTTATATCATTATAGGATACAATGATACATGTTGTCTCGTTAAAAACTTTGTCATGTAATCCACTATCTCGCGGATGAGATGATATCGCCGAAGTATGTGTTTGGACTTCTGATGTGACCTCGGCTCCTTGGCTTGCGCAATGGCTCCACTATTATCACAATAGAGAGACATTGGACCGTCGTACTAGTCATCACACCAAGCTCGAAACGAATTTCTTGATCCAAACAGCCTCCTTTGCAGCTTCCGAAGCAGCAATGTACTCGGCCTCCGTTGTAGAATCGCAACGGTATCCCGCTTGGAACTCTTCCACTGATTGCGCCTCCGTTCGGCGAATACGAACCCGCATTGCGATCTATAATCATCCTTGTCCGTTTGGAAGCTAGCATCGGTGTAACCACTTACAACGAGCTCTTCTTCACCTCCATAGACTAGGAACATATCCTTAGTTCTTCTCAAGTACTTAAGGATATTCTTTACGCGATCCAGTGACCTTCACTGGATCTCGATCGGTATCCGCTCGTAGCACTCAAAGCGTACGAGACATCAGGCGTGTACAAAGCATGGCATACATGATGGATCCAATTGCCGAAGCATATGGAACCATACCCATCTTATTCCGCTCATCATGTGTCCGAGGACACCGATTCTTGCTAAGATTAATGCCATGTGACATGGGCAAGAAACCTTTCTTGGAATCATGCATGTTGAACCTTTTCAACACCTTGTCAATGTATGTACTTTGGCTTAATCCAATTAGCCTCTTGGATCTATCTCTATAGATCCGAATGCCCAATATGTATGTTGCTCCCTAAGTCTTTCATGGAAAAACTATTTTTCAATGAAGACTTGACGATTCTAGCATAGGGATATCATTTCCAATCGTAATATGTCATCCACATATAAGATTAGAAATACAATTGCGCTCCCACCGACCTTTTTGTAAACACAGGCCTCTTCTTCGTTTTTGATGAAACCAAACCCTTTGATTACTTCATCAAAACGAATATTCCAACTCCGAGATGCTTGCTTCAATCCATAAATGGATTTCGTAGCTTGCATATCTTTCCAGCGATTCTGGATCGACAAAACCCCGAGGTTGTATCATGTATACATCCTCGCTTAGGTTTCCATTTAGGAAAGCCGTTTTGACATCCATCTGTCATATCTCATAATCGAAATATGCAGCAATCGCTAGGATAATCCGAATAGATTTAAGCATTGTGACGGGCGAGAAGGTTTCATCATAATCAACTCCTTGAATCTGTTTAAAACCTTTTGCCACCAATCGCGCCTTATAGATGTGAACATTTCCATCCATATCGGCCTTTTCTTAAAAACTCATTTACACTCAATGGTTTCGACACCATCGGTGGATCAACCAAGTTCCAAACTTGATTGTCGTACATGGATTCTATTTCGGATTTCATGGCTCCAAGCCACTTGTTGGAATCGGGTCCCATCGCTTCCTCATAGGTCTTAGGTTCATCGTTGTCCAACAACAATATATCACGTTGTTCCGCACTGTACTCGGGCGCACGACGTGATCTTTCGACCTCCGTGGGGCTGGTGTATCTACAACCGGTGGCGCAACACTTTGTTCCTCCGTTGTGGTTACGTGGTCGCCGAAACATTTTCGGTGTTTCTTGAACTTCTTCAAGATGCACCCTGCTCCCACTAACCCTTCTTGAAAGAAACTCTTTCTCCAAGAAGACACCGTGTCGGGCGACAAACACTTTGCCTTGTTCCCGATTATAAAAGTAATATCCCTTAGTTTCCTTAGGATATCCCACAAAGAAGCACTTGTCGATTTCGGTGTGAGCTTGTCGGCGTAAACGTTTTACATAAGCCTCACATCCCCAAATTTTGAGAAAAGACAAACTAGGGGGTTGCCCTGTCCATAACTCATATGGTGTCTTTTCCACCGACTTAGATGGAACTCTATTTAGTGTGAGCGCAATGTTTCAAGAGCATATCCCGAAGGATAACGGAAGATCACTTTGGCTCATCATCGACCGCACCATGTCCAACAAGGTGCGATTTCTCCGTTCGGACACTCCGTTCCATTGTGGAGTTCTGGCGGAGTCAATTGTGGAACAATTCCAATCTCTTTCGATGATTACCAAACTCTTGGCTCAAGTATTCCCTCCATGATCCGATCGTAGAAACTTGATTGTTTTCCCTAAATGATTCTGTACTTCATTCTGGAATTCTTTGAACTTTTCAAAGGATTCGGACTTATGCCTCATTAAGTAGATATAACCATATCTACTAAAGTCATCGGTAAAGGTAATGAAGTACGATAACCACCTCGCCGTTGAGCTCATTGGTCCACATACATCGGTATATATGAGTGCCAACAAGTCACTTGCTCTTTCACCGTGTCCCGTGAAAGGTGCCTTTGTCATCTTACCAAGTAAACAAGACTCACATGTCTCAAATGATTCAAAATCAAAAGAGTGAAGCAATCCATCCTTATGGAGCTTCTCCATGCGTTTCTTATTTATATGGCCTAAGCGACAATGCCGGATAAACGTGGGGTTTCTATCATTAGAGAGTTGCCTTTCTGTATTAATGTTATAGATGGGAGACGCTTCAAGATTCAAAACGTATAATCCATTCACCAATGGAGCATGAAAATAGAACATATCTCCGAGATATATTGAACAACCATTGTCCATTGATCTAAAATCATATCCTTCCGCTTGCAAACATGAAGCGGAAATAACGTTTTGACATAGTGTTGGAACACAATAACAATTATTCAATTCCAAAACTAATCCTGAAGGTAGATGAAGTGGTGCGTGCCGACAAGAATCGTAGCAACGCTTGCTCCATTGCCGACGCGCAGTTCACCTCGCCCCTTCTCAATCCTCTACTTCTTCTCATTCCCCGCAACGATTTGCAAATATGAGCTACGATCCGGTATCAAAATACCCAAGAGTCGAGGTGAAGTAGCAAGATTAATGTCTATAACATTAATACCAGGCGAAGTCGTACTTTGCTTCTTTTTGAGATCCTCCATGTACTTCTTGCGGTTCCTCTTCCAGTGGCTGTCTCCTTGCAATAGAAGCAAACGACATCGATGCCGCCGACCCTTCTTGCCCTTCTTTGCATTAGAGGCACTCGCGATCTCATCGGGAGTTAACTTCCTCTTGGTGCAAAGTTTCTTGACAGTGGTTTGCGTTTAGCCTTCGCATCATCATCACATGATGACCATTCTTACGGATACTCTCCTCACTGTCTTTAGCATCCCATGCAATTCAGCCAAGGTTCTATCCATATTGTTCATGTGATAGTTTAATATGAATGGCTCGAAGCTCGGAGGGAGCGGCGGAGAATCACATCGTAGCCAACTCTTGGCTAAGGGGAAAACCCGTTTTCCGGACTCTCAATGTAGCCAATCATCTTTATCACATGCGGGCGACGGGATTCCCTCAACAAGCTCGCACGCAAACAAGGACTTTGAGGTGTTGAACCTCTCGGCCCGAGCTTGGTTCTCAAACATGCCACGCAACCCCGAATAATAGTGTGAGCATCGTTGCTCTCATATTGCTTCGAAGCTCGGGGGACATTGTAGCAAGCATGAGGCGCTTATATCTAGGACATCATTAGTGTGCTTCTCATAAGCCCTCCGTGCGTTGCGGTGGCATTATTTGGCAAATCCTCGGGATAGGGTACTTCAAGAACGTACTCCTTACGCTCTTGCTTGAGAACAATTCTCAAGTTGCGATACCAATCCATAAAGTTTGTTCCATTTAATTTTTCCTTTTCGAGAATAGATCGCAAATTAAAGGTGCTGGGTGTAGTATGAGCCGCCATTTATTCTACAACGAAAAAGCAAAGTTTAGCACAATGTTTATGCTATGTCTATTGTTAAACAATTTAACATTAGACTCCCATTACGTATTTTCCACCTTCCCTCTAGGTTACGTATTGGGTCAAGATCCACATGTTAATTAATTTTCTAGTGAGCTTTGGCATCACTGCTAGAAAATTAGTAACATCGTAAGCAACACCTTGCTAATCACATCTCTATGTGACTCTTGTTGTTGGTGTGGCATCTCCATGCCCCGGCGCCAACCTATGCCCCAAGGCCCAAAACTGTTTTGATAGCCTTGTTAAGTAAACCAAATGCTCTGCTGTATATGTCCGACATATACCCCTCGTGTTATGATAGAGAATGGCACTCTGCTTTGGCGGACCCACCATTGACGAGCATAACGGTGACGGGTGCAACATTTGGAAGGGCATCATTACTACTTAATTTTGCGAGGGATGCTATCCTATCAAACAAACATATCACATATATGAAAGCGAGATAGAATAGCATATAATGAAATAGTATGGCCCCCTTCACATGGTGATCTCCATCTCCATGCCGGTGTAGAGGATCTCCATCTTCATCACCGTTCTTTCGAGTGCCGAATGCTTGATTTCTTCAAACTAAGCTACTACTATAGAAGCTCTAATTGAAGATTACATCGACTCGCAGTCGTGAAAGAATATTACAAGCATTGCACGTATGAAAGAATATTACGGGGATTGCACATATGAAAGAATATTACATGCATCACATGCATCTCATACATCTCATACATACAATAGGGCCATACCATCTCAAAGCATTCTCTGCAAAAACAAGTTAGGCGTAGAAACGTTTTCTACTTATCGCAGCCCCCTATAAGGGGGTACGCACACGGCGGTCCCCTCGCGGGCTTCCGGGCAGCGCCCGGAACACCACACGAAATTCATAGATCCAATCTATGAAATCGCTTACGGAAACCATGTCGGCATAATCATATTATGCCGTCCCGATACACTATCAAGGGAGATGGTTTGCGTAGGCGCGAGGCAACTAACAAGATCGGACTACGAGATAGCTTCGGCATAATCACATTATACCGTTCCGATACACTATCAAGGAACGCTATCTCGAACCCAACTCAAACCGAGTTATATGGAAATTGCTTCGACGTAATCACATTACGCCGTTCCGATACACTATCAAGGAACGCAATTACCATTAACTCTCCTCAACGATCCCGTTAAACCGATTGATCTAATCAACCCGTGCACAAAACTTGTTCCAGATCCAATCTAAAACCCGAACTAAGCAAGATTAGCTCGATACCATGAAGGATTACGCGGAGACTACGCTAGCCGAAAACAAAAACTTTTACCGCGCAAACCAGGAACACTTGCAAGTAAGGGCCGATAGATCGTTACCGATTGGAGTAGAGTGCAGCGGAATAACCAATCAGGGCAATCCGATCCGGAACAGTGTAGCCGATTCCCGGAGACAGCCGATTCGCCAATCAGCCGATTCGAGTCGTCCGGCAGTTCTCACGCCTCGCTCCGATGCGCCCGACCGCACCGATTCCACCACGCCGATCGCTCCGATTGCAGCCGATCCGAATCCGATCAAGAGCGCGCAACGTAGCAGCGCCTCTACCGGTATCCACACGTCCGGGGACGAACGCCGTACACCCGTGTGCTAGCACGCGATGCAAGGCTAGGGTTTGGCTCGAAAGTGGGAGGGTTTCCGTGGAGACCGATCTCGGCGACTTCGTTGCACGCGATGCAATTGACTCGTCACGCTCTCCACCCCTCCCTCCTTTATATAGAGTTGGCCGACTGGGACTAGTGGCCGATTAGGACTCTATTTTGAATCGGATCTCATCCGTATCTCATAGAGTTGGCCGCCCATACGTCGTAAGCCCATAGGACTCTATCCGATCGGATCCCTATCCGATCGAGCCGTATCCGAGTCCAACTCGAATGCCTGTTCTTATCCCCTTAAGCGTGCGACCCTAGGTTCAGGTATACTCGGTTTCGGCTATAGTCTAACTTAGCCGATCGTCGGCTCGAGTCCAACTCACCGACTGTCAATAGCGGCGCCTAGCAAGCACATACCGACACCATAGTATACAAGAATATAATATCGGCTCGAACTCCGTAATGTGTACACAAATCCCTTTGCCTCACCATACCGCTTAAGCTATAGGCAAGATGTGTGCCATCCCTTCAATAGCTTAACCATTCACTCGAACCGTATTGGATTATCCGTCGTTGATTGACTCCTCAATCAACTTAGCATGGCCATGCATTTCCATAATCCATTACCTCGAGGGGCCAGAGATATCTCTCCAAAGGAGGGGCAAATCCCATCTTGATCACTCACATCCCACTCCATGTTTCATAGCAAACCCGAAAACTACCTTTATAACTACCCATTACGGAATAGCGTTTGGTAGTCCCAAAGTAGGCTACTACACATGTTGGAATCCATGGTGATCTCGGTCTAAGGACTTTGTACCAACACTACCTGAGACCAACTAATGGCACATTAATTCTGTAGTGTCTCATGGTGGGTCTATCCAACAATGTGTTCTCCAACACATATGTCCATGTTTATTGATTTGGTATCTCCATACCCATGATCTATGAGACATGATCATCAATCAATAAACATGCCGATCTTAGAATCATATTTGTTCCAACAATATGACATATGATCAGGGATCGTTTAGAAATAGATTCATACATATCGAGTCTCATAAATAAGTCACGTACTTATTGATCAATACAAGATGTCTATTTCATGGAACTGAATAACACTTTATTCATTTATACATAAACATTGACGTGATATCCAACATCTCCATGTTACTTCTAGGGCATATCACTAACACTTCTCCAGTACGTGCCTGCCGTGCCGCGTACATCGTGTACTATAGATGGCCAAATGGGCAGCCTAGCACGGCCCGGCATGGGCACGGGTAGGGCATGACCCGTTTAGGCACAACCCGTTAGGCACGATTACTGTGATGGGCCATGCCATGTCGGCCCACGTGCCTCACCCCAGCCCATGGCTACCGTGCCCGTGCCGGCACGACACGTGCAAGGCCCACGGGCCAACAGAGGCACGGGCGACCGTTAGCACAGTGGCAGTGCCGAATTAAACCCCTCCCCCCCCGCAGCCCTATTCTATATAAAAATAAAAATAAAAATAAAAAATGAAATAATGATCTATTTCTCATGTTGAAAATATAAAAAAATAAAGTATTCGTCATCTTGAAAAAATAATAGATTCATCATATTGAAATTATTGATTGAAAATTCACACTTAGTAAAATATTACAAAAGAATATGTTAAAAATAGTAATCACCCTTATTGATGTTTATATCATTATAGGATACAATGATACATGTTGTCTCGTTAAAAACTTTGTCATGTAAAAACTCATATGGGAAACTGAGAAAACTATGATAAAGAAAAGAGTACAGTTGAAAGGTCACAACTACTTCTAACAAAATTCTATTGGGGTTGGTCTGGATCCAAGTAGAGGTTCTCGAACTGGGCGGCCAATTCTTGGTCTTCAGCAGTGTATTGGCCATGTTGGCCATGTTAGAAGCAGTTAACCACGCGATTGCTTCACGAACAGCGTCAATGTGATCACCTACTCTCTTCATCTCAGCCTTAACAATCAAATTTATTATATGGAAAGCACAACGCTGATGTAGTAGAAAAGACTGAGCATAAACAGAAAATAAAGATTGTAATATTTTCATTGCCCTAGAATTAGCAGATGCACTATCTATGGTGACAACAAATATTTTATCTGCAAGATTAAATTTATTAATTACCTCCCTAATTCTTTCAGCTATGTTTTCCCCTGTGCGTGAGACATCTATTAATCTAAGACCTAAAACTCTTTTCTGCAACTTCCAATCATCATCAACAAAATGAACAATTACGCTAAGGTAATTCTCTCTAGCTCTACTACTCCATATGTCTGAGCTAACACTAACAGAGAAAGTGCATGTACTAAATAGTTCCTTAAGTGTAGTATAATTCTTCTGATAAACATTTTCTGAATCCTGGGTTGTTGTTTGCCTATATAGGTGGCCAGATGGGTCGTGCTGAAGCGGGCCGGCCCGGGCACGGCGAGGCCTATAGCAGGCACGGCCCGGCACGGCCCGGGAGGATAACGGGCCCTATCGGCATGGCACGAGTAGCCGTGTCGTGCTTGGGCTGCCGGCCGAGCCGCGGGCCGGCACGGCATGACACGGCTACTGTAGCAGGCACGGCATGGCACAGCCCGGCACGGCACGCGGCGCGGGGGAGTGGCGAATCGGCGTGCGACGCGTGGCCCTGGCGGACGACGGCGCAACGGCTCCCGGGCGGCCAATCCGAGTGCGCCATGTACCCTCCTAACGGCTATATGGCCGTTAAAATTTTAAAATAGCCGTTGGAGGGCTAAAAATTCATAAAAATTCCAAAAAATCTCAAATTTTGCCCTATAAATAGGGCATGAACCCCAGCCATTTCTCCTCACCTCACTTCTCATCTTGTGCTCTCAAGTGCTCCAAAGTGTTCTCTTTGCTCTCACGTGTCTATTTTTTAATTTGACAAAATTTGCTCAAATTTTGTCAAAAATCAAAATTAGTTTCATAGTTCAATAGTTTGATCGAAGAAGTTTGAATAGCTCGCGGTTGGAAAGATGTAAGTAATATTCAAATTTGTGTATTATTTGTATTGTGTTTGTGAATTCAATAGATATTCTAAACTTTGTTTATGTCGGTTTAAATTTTCAGAATGGATCCGAACTATCCATACCAGTCGTCGTCGTTCACTTTGGGTGATTTCGACCCCAACTACATGTCGGGGTTTGACGATGCCGTCGGATCAGCTCCAACTCCACCATCTGTGGAGGAGGTACCGGTTCAGACGGCGACGACAGCTTCAGAAGGATTATCTTCCGGATCCGTGAGCGGAAGTGTTTCGACACACACCGGCTCGAAGAGATCGAGAACCTCCGGTGTGTGGCAACACTTCGACGAGATAAAGGAAACATGCCCCGACGAAAGAGAGGTATCGAAAGCTCGTTGTAGAATATGTAGGCAAGTTTTATCTGCTCGTTCTTCTAGTGGTACAGGTCACCTCAAGCGCCATGCGGATTCGTATGCCAAGAAGCTAGGAATACAACTCCGGCAGCAGCAACTGATGCTAAACCCGGACGGTACGGTACGTAGTTGGGAGTATGACCCCGTGGTTGCTCAGGAATCTCTTGTTCAGTTAATCGCCAGGCAAGATTTACCCTTGAACTTTGGGGAGTCTCCTGCTTTTGAACAATATATTCAACAATCTCATAACCCTAGGTTTAAAGCTGTGAGTAGGCAAACAACAACTAGAGATTTAGAGAATGTTTATCGAAAGGATTCAACTGCACTTAAGGAATTGTTTAGTACATATACTTTTTCTGTTAGTGTTACTTCAGATATATGGAGTAGTAGAGCTAGGGAGGATTATCTTAGCGTAGTTGTTCATTTTATTGATGATGATTGGCAATTGCAAAAGAGAGTTTTAAGGCTTAGGTTAATAGATGTCTCACATACAGGAGAAAACATAGCTGAAAGAATTAGGAAAGTAATTAATGAATATAATCTTGCTGATAAAATATTTGTTGTTACCCTAGATAATGCATCTGTCACCCTAAATATTGCAACCTTTATTTTCCGTTTATGCTCAGTCTTTTCTACTCCATCAGCGTTGTGCATGTCATATAATTAATTTGATTGTTAAGTCTGGCATGAAGAGGGTAGGTGACCATATCAACGTTGTTCGTCAAGCAATCGCGTGGTTAACTATGTCTAACCTGCGAATTGCTGCATGGAAGAGGTTTTGCCACGCGGCCAGTAAAAAAACTCGTAAGTTTGCCACCGATGCAGAGCATCGGTAGAATGCAACGTATTTAATATTAAAAGTTGTTTTTACCTTATAGTGAATTACTTATTGATTTTGTTCAGTCACGTGGTGGCCCAAGAAACAGTGATGGGTCGCCAGTCTGAATGAGCATGCTTGGGCAATTGTCCAAAAATTTTACCAATTTTTAGAAACTTTTTATGATTGTACCCTTACTCTGTCAAAAGTTTATTATCCAACTGCTAATGTAATTTTGTACAACATTCTTGAAATTGCTTCTTTGTTTAAACAATATAAAAATGATGATGTTCTAACTGAACCTGTCTTTTACATGCAACAAAAACATTTTAAATATTGGAAAAATATACCTATGTTGTATGCTTTTTCTTTTGTTTTAGATCCTCGGTGTAAAATAAGGGGATTGTTTGCTATTTTATCACTTCTTGGTGATACTGTAGGTGTAGATTATTGTCGGTGATATGGGTCCGGGGCTATGTCAGGAGCATGACATCTGAGAAAAAGGAAGGCACCCTTGCCCGTCAAAGAGCGTCAAAGTTATGCCCCGAAAAGCTTAGGCGAGTCTCAGCCACGGGCGGCCACGTGGCCGCCCCAGAAGGGGCCGGCCCGGAGGCTGCCCGGAGGCCATCGTACTCCCAAACGGCGAGGTCTGGGATCATCCGGACCCCCGGTCGGTAGGGTCCGGGATCACCCGAACCCCCATCCTTCATCCCGCACCTCTCTGAGAGAGGGGCGAATCCAACTACCAACCAACCCATTAAATGCTCAAAAGGAGGGGAGCTGAGCGCCTGCCTCGCCGCATTCAATGCGATGTGAGGCGCGGCTGTCAGTTGCTCCCATGATCACTCTTTTTAGCCTATCACGGGGCAAAGGGGAGCTAAAAGTCTTTGACTAAGACCGCAACGTGGCCGCGCACCCACTCCGCCCATGCCTTCCACACGCCCTGTCCAGTCGCGTTTAAGGCGTTGGGCGGTCGCGTGGGAGAGAGAGTGCACGCGTGGGAAGCGCGGTGCCAGTGCCTACCCAGGGAATGGGTCGCTGGCTAGTGGGCCCCGTCGGAGTAGGTAGGCAGGCCATCATCACGTCAGCGGCATGGCTACCACGACGACCACCCCTTTTTCCCGCTTTCCATGACGCAGCAAACAGGAAGGAGTAGGAATGGAATGGCTTCTTCGACAAGACAAGATAAAAACTACTCCCTCACGTGGAGTGGAAGAGAGAGAAGCTAGGACTACTGTGGTGTTCCCTTGTCCTATAAAAGGAGACCCAAGTCCATCATAGAACAGGTTCTGCTTCTTCAGCTGGCATGTTGCTATTGGTTGCTGTTAGATTGACCCACTCTAGGTCGTGGATTGATCAGTAGATCAGCCCCCTGGGTAGCAGCCAACTCTTGGCGATACCTCATTCACCATTGGGTCCAAAGGAGAGGAACATTCTCCTTGTTCTTGGCAACTTGCCCCATATACTACATACAAACAGGAGTAGGGTATTACACCACACTGGTGGCCCGAACCTGTATAAACCCTCGTGTCTCCACAACTCTGATCCCTGCCCCGCCTCATCAGCGTTACTCCATCCTCATCGCGAGTTTGAACCAGGATACACCGCTCCCCGTGTCGAACCAAAAAAGGGGGTCCTCCGGATCCTTGCGTGTCGATCTATGACATCGACAGCTGGCGCGCCAGGTAGGGGGAGTGCACTGTATTTTGATTTAAACTCCTTTACTCCTCCTATTTTCTAGTGGGAATCTTCTCTCGCCGACCCCGCCATGGTCCACGGCCGTGTCCTACGCTCCGCGTCAGGCTCACTCGCTACGCGCGAGCGTGACCTGGCAACCGAGGCGACGGAACAGGTTGATGCGGGCAGGCACAGCCCCAACTTTCGCCACCTCCGCTCAAGAGGGGAAGGATCTTCGTCTCCCTCACCACTGCTGATGGCGACGGCGGCAGCAGCGCCCGCGCCATCCCCTCTGCCCCCTGCTGAAGCGGTGGTTGAGGACGGAGGGGCCCATGCATCCCGCAGGGCTAACAACGCTCCTGCAGGACCCAGACCACGCCCTAGCGGGCGTACCGGCGAGCCCCGTCGAGGCGACGTCCATCGCCGCCTGGAGTTTGGCACTCCTGAGGGTGCCCTGCAGGCGGCAGAAGCTCTTTTGCACCACCCCCCAGTCATCCCTGGCGAGGGATCCAACGCCAGGAGGTGGTTCGACGACGTGGCGAAGCTCGTAGGCATGGCCCAGCGCCAGCTGGCCGCCGACCTCGCTTCCTCCAGCCACCAACCGCATGGTTCACGCGCTGCGGTAAGCTCGTCCTTCCAGCGGCGGGCTCGAAGGGCAACAGCTGCCGCAGGGACGGAGGAGAGCCTCTCAGCGGCAGCCCAGCCGGAAGCGCCCCAGGATCTGCTATACGCAGAGCGGGACGCCCGCCTCCGCATCGAGCAGCGCCGTGACGAGCGCCGCATGGGGGGAGCACCGGATTGCACCTCCTCGTCGGGAGGCGCTACCAATCGGCGAGCGGCCGCAGCGGCCCTCCCGCAAATAGAGCCCCTCGGAGGACGGCGAGCGGCCACGATGGCCCAGCCGCGAGCAAGGGGCTCCGCAATGCCCAACGAGGCCCCGCAGCCACTGTCACCCCCTCTTGCTGGCAATGGCTGCCAGGCCTTCGTTGCCAACCTCCGAAACGTGCGCTAGCCTAACAAGTTTAGGCCGGCCCTTACGGAGAAATACGACGGCTCGGTTAACCCTACCGAGTTCCTCCAGATCTACACCACAGCCATTGAGGCTGCCGGAGGAGACGAGCGTGTCATGGCTAACTTCTTTCCCATGGCGCTCAAGGGCCAGGCCCGCTCCTGGCTGATGAATCTGCCGGCCCGGTCAGTCACTTCTTGGGACGACCTGTGCCGCCAGTTCACCTCCAATTTCCAGGGCACGTACCCGCGCCCGGGAGTGGAGGCAGACCTTCACATGGTCCGACGAGGGGGGGACGAGTCCCTGTGCAAATACATTCAGCGTTTTTGCCAGGTACGCAACACCATACCCTCCATCGCTGACCATGAAGTGATCTTCGCCTTCTAGAGTGGCGTATGCCATGACGTTATGTTGGAGAAGATCGAATCCAAGGCCCCCCGGACTACCACGGAGCTCTTCGAGCTCGCAGACCGGGTGGCCCGCAAGGAGGAGGCTCGGGTTTGGAATCCTAGGAACCCTACCCCGACCTCCACCAGCGCTGCCCCCTCCGCGTCCCGTGAAGAGCGACGCGAACGGCGACGGAAGCGCAAGCCTTCGCGTGGTGGCGAGGAGGGTCACGTCCTCGCCACCGACGGGGCCGAGAAGCCCTCGAGGAAGGGCAAGCCCGCGGGTAACCGCAGGCAGTCCCCGGACCCTCGCCCCTAGGGCCGGGCCAGAGACAAATGGTGCATGGTGCACCAAACCTCCCACCACGACCTCTCTAAGTGTCGTTCGGTCAAAAATCTGGCTAAGCGGGTGCAGAAGTATGAGCAGGAGCGGAGGGAGAACGAGAAGGAGATCCGCCGCAAGGGCAAGGCGCCGGCGGAGCGCTCGGACAACCGGCGAGAGGAGGCCAAGGATGCGGCCCCCGCCGGGGATGACGATGACAACCTGGGCTACCAAGACCCCCCAGCACGTCGTTGCCACCATCGACGGCGGTGCGGGCACCCAGGTATCCCGCTGGAGCCTCAAGTCCATGAGGCGCGAGCTCCTTGCAGCCGTGCCGTCTCACGAGGCGGCCCGAAGGTCGTGCTGGGCAGAGGTGCCCATCACCTTTGACCAGACCGACCACCCAGGGAGCATTGCACGGAGTGGCCATTTGGCCCTCGTGACCTCCCCCACCATCTGCAACGTCAGGGTCACCCGAGTCTTAATTGACGGAGGTGCGGCCCTCAACATACTATCCCCGAAGGCCTTTGATGTGATCAAGGCCCCGGGAATGGTGCTCGGGCCCTCTTACCCCATCATCGGGGTGACGCCCGGGAAGGTGTGGCCCCTTGGGCAGATCGCTCTGCCGGTCACCTTTGGGCCCCCGCTAATTTCCGCACCGAGCGGATCAACTTCGATGTGGCGGATCTCAATCTGCCCTACAACACCGTGCTCGGGAGGCCAGCGTTGGTGAAGTTCATGGCGGCTACCCATTACGCCTACCTCCAGCTCAAGATGTCGGGCCCTGGAGGCCTCATCACCATCCACGCCGACGTCAAAACCGCGCTGGACTGCGTGGAAGCGCGCGTCGACGACGTCGTGGCGGCCGACCGCGTCAAACCCGAGGGTCCCCAAGGGGAGACATCAGGTTCCCGGCCCCCGAAGCAGCGCATCACCTCTGCCGATGAGGTGATAATTAAGTCTATCCGTTTGGGAGACGACCCGTCCAAGACCGCCAACATTGGTGGCAGCTTGGACCCCAAATAGGAAGACGCGCTCGTCTCCTTCCTGCGGGCGAATGCCGACGTGTTTGCTTGGAAGCCGTCGGATATGCCCGGGGTCCCCAGGGAGGTGATCGAGCATCGACTTGCAGTACGACCGGACGCACGCCCGGTCCGGCAAAAGGTGAGGCGACAGGCCCTGGAGCGGCAGGCGTTCATCCGCAAAGAGGTGGCACGGCTCCAGGAGGCCGGCTTCATCCGGGAGGTGCTGCATCCGGAGTGGTTGGCAAACCCGGTGGTCGTCCCGAAGGCCAACCACAAGCTGCGCATGTGCATCGACTACACCGACCTCAACAAGGCATGTCCCAAAGACCCCTATCCTCTACCCCGAATAGACCAGATAGTCGACTCCACTGTGGGGTGCGACCTTTTATGCTTCCTAGATGCGTATTCTGGCTATCATCAATTTCGCATGGCTGTAGAGGATGAGGAGAAAACTTCTTTTATCACTCCTGTGGGTACTTTTTGCTACATGTCTATGCCGTTTGGTTTAAAAAATGACATGTCCACTTTCCAACGTGGTGTCTGCATCACGTTGAAAGACCAAATAGGGTGCAATGTTGAGGCATACGTCGATGATCTCGTAGTCAAATCTCGGGATCAAAGAACTTTGCTCCCGGATTTGGCCGAGACATTTAATAACCTCCGGTCCTCCCGCATGAAGCTGAACCCAGAGAAATGCGTGTTCGGGGTACCGGCAGGCAAGCTGTTAGGGTTTTTGGTCTCCGCCCGAGGCATTGAGGCCAACCCCGCTAAGATAAAGGCAATAGAGGAGATGCGCCCCCCTAGGAAGCTCAAAGATGTGCAGAGACTCACCGGTTGTGTAGCTGCCCTGAGTCGTTTCATATCCAGATTAGGAGAGCGGGCGCTTCCTTTATATAAGTTGTTAAAACGAACCGGCCCCTTCACTTGGACGGACGAAGCGGAGAGAGCCTTGGGCGAGCTCAAGCGCTATCTCTCCTCGCCACCCGTGCTGGTGGCCCTCCGGGAAGGGGAGCCCCTCCTTTTATATTTGGCGGCGGCCCCCCAAGTGATTAGTGCGGCCTTGGTTGTGGAGCGCGACGACGAGCTAGGCTCTCAGTCGCCCCCAACCCTGTCAAACCCGGAGGCAGGAGACCTCGGAACGGAGCTAGCCGAGGAAGCGCCCAAGCCCGAAGGTGGCCCTTGGCCCCCCGAGCCTCAGGGAGCCACCCGGCCCCCTAGTCCGGGAGCACCCGAAGCCCCCTCCACCCAGAGTGGCCCTGAGGGCCCCGGTGGAGGCGACGGCTCGAAAGCCCCGGACACCGAGATGACCCGCCCCGAAGCACCCGTGGCAGGAAGCCCCGGAACGGAGTTGGCCAAGGAAGCTCCCGAACTCGGAGGTGGCCCTTGGCCCCTCGAGCTTCAGGGAGCCGCCCGGCCCCCTAGTCCGAGGGCACCCGAAGCCCCCTCCACCCGGAGTGGCCCTGAGGGCCCCGGTGAAGGCGACGGCTCAGAAGCCCCGGACACCGAGGTGACCCGCCCTGGTGTACCCGAACCAGTCGCCCCTAATAAAGTAGCCAAGACCCGCACCAAGGTACAGCGGCCGATCTACTTTGTCAGCGAGGCGCTACGGGACGCGAAGACACGTTACCCGCAGGCCCAGAAAATGCTCTACGCCGTACTCATGGCCTCTAGGAAGCTGCGACATTATTTTCAGGCGCACCGGGTAACGGTAATCACGTCCTACCCTCTCGGACAAATCCTGCATAACCGAGAGGGCACGGGATGGGTAGTCAAATGGGCCATCGAGTTGTTAGAATTCGATCTGCACTTCGAAGCCCGTCACGCAATCAAGAGCCAAGCCCTGGCCGATTTCGTGGCGGAATGGACGCCAGCGGCCGGAAGCGATCCACCCCCGGGGGAACCCGAAAGCGCGGAGGACCGCAACCAAGGAGCCGCGTACTGGGTGATGAACTTTGACGGTTCACTCACCTTGCACGGAGCCGGAGCGGGCGTGGTGCTAACTTTCCCAGCGGGCGACGTACTTCAGTACATCATCCGGATCGACTTCCGGGCAACCAACAACATGGCCGAGTATGAGAGGCTTCTAGCGGGGTTGCGAGCGGCAGCAGGCGTGGGCATCCGCCGTCTGCTAGTCCTCGGAGATTCCCAACTGGTTATAAACCAGGTTTCCAAGGAATACCAATGCACCAACCCCCAAATGGAAGCTTATGTCAAGGAAGTACGGCGCATGGAGCGCCATTTCGATGGCCTCGAGCTACGCCTTATTCCCAGAAGAGATAACTCCCTGGCGGACGAGCTATCTAGGGTCGCATCCGCGCGAGCCCCAGCCCCGCCGGGCACATTTGAAGAAAGTCTCACAGAGCCGTCGGCGCACCCCGAACCACCCCGCAGGTAGGAATCGGCCGGTCCCGACGCCCTGGACCGAGCGAGCCAGCCACACTGGCCCCCGGGACCAACATCACGCACCGGGTGGCTTGGATTTCGGAAATCCGAGTGTACCTGCAAGACGCGTCATTGCCCGAGCAACGTGAGGAAAGCGAACGCATTGCCCGGACCTCCAAGAGGTACGTGTTGGTAGAATGGACACTCTACCGACGCGGCGCCAACGGAGTGCTCATGAAATGCATTGCTCGGGAACAGGGTCTCGAGCTCCTAGCCGAGATCCATGAAGGCGAATGCGGAGCGCACTCGGCCTCCCTAACCCTGGTGGGAAAGGCATTCCGCCTGGGATTCTATTGGCCCACCGCGCTGTAGGACACAACAGACCTCGTGCGGCGGTGCCGAGCATGTCAATTCCACGCCAAGCAGACACACCTGCCGGCCCAGGCCCTTCAGACCATCCCGCTCTCATGGCCATTTGCGGTCGGGGGGCTGGACATCCTGGGCCCGTTCAAGCAGGCGCGGGGCGGATGTAACTTCCTCTATGTCGCCATCGACAAATTCACCAAGTGGCCAGAGGCCTATCCAGTCAGCGTCATCGATAAACATTCGGCTGTGCGGTTCATGAGAGGCATCACGGCAAGGTTCGGGGTCCCCAACAGGCTCATCACCGACAACGGCACCCAGTTCACGAATGAGCTATTCGGCGAGTATTGCGATGACATGGGCATGAAGCTCTGTTTCGCCTCGCCCGTCCACCCCCAAAGCAATGGTCAGGCCGAGCGTGCAAACGCAGAAATACTAAAAGGCCTCAAGACCAAGACCTACAATGTGCGCAGGGCTAAGCAAGTTATCCCCGATGTGGGAGGGGCCATACAAGGTTATCGGCACCCCGCGTCCGGGAGTAGTTCACCTATCCACAGAGGATGGCACTCCGCTGCCGAACCCGTGGAATATTTCCCACCTGCGCAGTTTCTACCCATAAGCCGCATGGTGCGCCGAGACATGCATGGAAGTTCATCCACCGCCTCCGGTGGCATGAACAATAAGTTTGCTATTAATCTCATATGTTTCCCTTGCAAAATACCTGTTGCAATGTGTTTTCCCCCATGAGCTCGAGCATGTGTTGCGGATGCGACTTTCCAATAGTTCCTTGGCCTTGCCCGCCTTAGCCTGAGAGCCCTAAGGGTGTCGAGGGTACAACAATGCTGCATACTACCATGCCTGGGGGCAGTCAACGCCTGGGGGTTCGGGTGCGAACTAACACGCCTGTCCAAGCCCCCCGTTGCCGCTGCCCTCGCTGGCCTTTTTATGCCTTCGCTCCTACCCGGAACCCCAACAAAGGCACCAACCAACGGCCAGTGCATGCTGCCCGAACCCGGAACAGCCCCCCAGCTGCATGGGACAAATCACGGGGGAGGACAACACTACCGCATTCTCGCAATAACTAAGAGTTGTACTATCAATTGCAGGAAAGAAAATAAATAGGGGCTCGGGCCAACCAACCGCCACTACGTGTGCGCTAAGTTGGCCGGGGGCTCCCAACATACACATACATGAGTCATCAAAAGCAGCCACGATGAGCTGTTACAGCGCAAGATCAACATAGTTAAGGCAAGTTCGCTAACTTTATAGACAATACTACAAATATCTTTTTACACAAATACAGATACAAGCCGAGAAGGAGCAAGAGGGCCCTAAGTGGCCGGTGGGTCGCTGGGGGCATCCGCCGGGGAGTCTTCATCCGGTGAATCCTCGCGTAGGGCGAGCTGGAAGGCCGCCGGGGTGCCATCGAAGCCCATCATGATGGAGTCGACGGCGTCCTGGACACGGCGGTGGGCGGCCTCCTCGGTGCCTTCGGGGAAGTCCTCGGTGGGGATGTAGGGGTCGAAGTCGGGGTCGCGGGCTTGGTAACTTGCCAAGATAAGTGACGTGACCTGGCGGGATAAGTCATATGATGACTCCTTTGCCACCTCGTCAACCTCCTCCGGCACCCTCTGTATCCCCTCGGCCAGATCGTCAATGTGCGTGGCCAATCCCCCCAAGGTAGGGATGCTGGGGGAGGGTACGGTTGACCCCCACCCCGCGAGCCGCGTCCCGAAGGCGCCCGACGGACGAGGCCAGGCCCTGGACCCCCAGGCGCAAGACGCGCTCCAGCTCCGCGATCCTGCGGCGCGCCTCCTCCAGTTCTGGCGCCGGCCCCCGCAGCTGCGCCTGCGCATCCATGACCACCTGCTACCGGGTGGCCAGCTCCTGCTCCCACCGCTCCAGCTCGTCCTGTCGGCGGCCCAAGGCGGCGGCAAGCAGCTGCTCGCAATCCCACACGCCTTTCAGGCATCGGGAGGCCTCCTCCTGGGCTTCCAGCACCGCCGCCTCTCGCCCCCCACGGTGGTCTCGCGCTCGGCGATGACCTTCTCCTGGGCCATCATGTTGGCCTCCCGCGCGGCGGAGTCTTCCTCGGCCCTGGCGACGGCGGCCTCCCGGCTCTCGACCGCCCGCCACGCCGCCTCAAGAGCCCTCTCCCGCTCCACCAGGCCGGCCTCGCGGGCCTGGAGGTCAACGTCGGCGCTGGCGGCGGCCTCAGCATCGCACAGGGTGCGCTCGCGCTCGTCAAGGCCCTGTGCACGCTCCCTGAGGTCGCGAAGGAACTGCCCGGCGGTGGTGCGCACCCTCTCTTCAGCGGCGGCGGCGAGCTGCTCGCGGAGGTCGGCGGCGTGCCGCTCAGCGACGGTGTCTTCAAACACTTGGCTAAGCTCCTCCTGGCGTCGCTCGATCTCCACCAGCTCCCGCCTGCGGATGAGGCCCTCCGCCCTCGCCGTGGCCGCCAGCTCCTGACAACCCTCCTCGACCTCGGCCTCCCGCCGCGCCACCTCAACCTCCCTGGCGGCCAAGGCTGCACAGGCCCGAGCCTCCGGGAGATAGCGTTGGCCTCCTCCGGTGCCACAGACGCGACCTCCTCGCCCGCTCCGGCGACCGGACGAGAGGCTCGGTGTCCAGGGCGGCCACGAACCCGGATCGGGCGCCCCCAGATTCGGAGTCGGAACCCGGCCTGGGATCGGCCGCCTGCGCAGGCTGAGCCGCCGAAGACCCCCCATGGCCGGCACCGCCCGCCTTGCCTTGGGGGCTCACGGTGAGTCGGCGCCGACGGGGCTAGCGGTGGTCGGTGGGGTGACGGCGCCGCGAGTACGGCGCGGGCGAAGGCTGCTGTGGCGGCGGCGATGGTTGCCGCGGAGGGGACACCTGAGGTTGTTCTCCGTGCCCTCCGCTGCCCCCTCTGTGCCGGCGCCGCCCACAGCTTGCCCTTCGTGGGCGGCCGGCGCTCCAGCCTCTGGGTGGGCCCCCTCCCCAGATCGCACCGGATCCGGGACCGAGCCCATAGGGGGCGACCCGGACCTGGGGGGGCTCGGGCGCCCCGAGCCTCTCCTGCGTGTCCTCCCCCGAGCCCGAGGCAGAACTGCCCTTGGGTACAACCCTTGGGCGAAAATGTCTGTGCTCACGGCTGGAAACAGAGCAAAAACACAACAAGGAATCAAAAAACAGAGACAAAAATGTAAGGCCCCAATGGGCATCCACGCATCGACAAGACGTACCTACGGGCGGGGTTGAAGTCCCAGGAGATCCCCGAGATGGCCCGCTTCTTCTTCGCAGGGCAGCCTGGAGGAGTCGCCGGGCTCTTGCTCGCCGTGTCCCCTGATGCTGGAGCCCCGCGGGTGGACCCTGCCGCCGGCGTGCTCGTCGGAGATGCGCCTCGGGCCTCCCCTGTCGCCGGCGTACTCACCGGGGATGCGCCCCGGGCCTCCCCCACCGTCGTCGTCGCCGCCGTTGTGGCCGGCCTGGCCCTCGGCGTAATGGCCCCAAGGGACGGGTCCGCCGCCCGCGAGCCCCCTGGTCTGCGGGGGGTGCGGCGCGCTCTGCTCCGCCGCCACGTGGTGGAGATGGGGGATGAGAGGGGTCCTCCTTTGGCCTCTTCCTCTTCCCCTTAGGGTCCGGGGCCCCCGAGTCGCTTCGGCCCGGACCCCGGCGGTTCAACCGCCCGATCGGGATGTGGTCGTCGTCGTCGTCACCGCCCCCCTCGGAGCAGCCTCCGGTGCAGCCTCCGGTGCGGCCGACGACGAGCCCATGCCGTCGCCCACCACCTGCAGCAGGTGCAGGATCTCCAGGCGCGCTGAGTCCTGGCACAGCGACACCAGCCCAGGCGGGAGCTGCGTCAGGTCCATCTCCGTGACGCCGAGGGTGCGGCGAACCAGGGTCCCGAGGTCCCTCTCGTCCCAGTCGAAGGCGACGCCCACATGGGTCCGCATGTTGTCATTGGGGCCCATGTACATGTAGGCGGGGCGCGGCCTTTCCTGCAGCGGCGCAATGCGCCTCATCTGGAAGTCGCGGAAGACCGCGTGGCTGGACAGCCCCCCCCCCCGGCGAAGGTAGCTGATCCGGTCCAGCACCCCGTCCAGCTCCCTCCCAGCTCGCGGGCGCGCCCCCCTAGTTCCTCTGGTTCATCAGAATCCCCGCCGGCAGGGAGAGGCTGGGGTGGTCGCCTAGGCTGGTGTAGAACCAGAACGCCCTCCAGTTCTCCCACCTGGAGCGAGGGTGGATGTCGATGAAGGGAGTGTCGACCGCCCTATCATTCCGTGGCTGGATCGCCACGTACCCGACCGCGCCGGGGGAGCCAGCCCGGCATATCCGGAAGAACTGCTGGAAGAGGTGAAGAGAGGGCCTCACCCTCACAAACATCTCGCAGGTGTGGGTGAACACGGCGAGGTAGAAGACGGCGTTGGGGGTAAGGTGGGGCAGACGGAGGTCGTAGAACTCCAGGACGTCAAGGAAAAATCGGGAGAAGAGCGGCACCAGCCCGACCATGGCGAAGGAGGCAAAGAACACCATCTTCGTGGGGGTTCGCTCCTCCGGGACATCGCCGCCGCTGCGCATGCCGCACGAAAGGAACTTGTTGAAAAGACTGCGGGCTTCCGCGGTGCGAACCAAAGATTTGGGAAGCACGCTTCCCGGCTCCAGGGGCGAATCACGGCCCATCGCGAAGGTGGATGCAGAAGTACGAAAAGGGAAGCTGAAGGCGAAAGGAAGAAAACGGAAGGAGCAGGAGGCGCTAGGTAGACGAAGGGCGAATGGCAGTGGGAGGTGATGACAGTGGAAAGCGTAGAAACCGATCCCCCTCCATGTGGATCTGGTTTTATAAGCTACCACCGCCCCCTCGGATTCCACGGCATTAAATTCGCCCCACTACCACACGAAGCGCCCCCTCGTCCCCGCGCCCTTTCGGTTTTCGCATACCCTTGGGTTCCCGCGCCGTTTGGATTTCGTGCCGCCTGGGGTTCCACGCCCGACAGGCGCACTACACGGGACGAAGAGTGCCAGGCGTTTTGGATGGGCCCCTGCGCGCGTGGCCCAAATAAACTCGCCCCCCGTCCTAAGGAAAACTTGGCCTGGTGCAGCACCAGTCGTCGCGTGCTAGCCGCCTGCTGTAACAGAAAAGCATCCAGCACCCGGGCCCACACACTCAAAGAAATGGCGTCAACCGCGCCCGAACCTGACTCGGTCCCAGTCAACGTCGGGGGCTACTGTCGGTGATATGGGCCCGGGGGTATGTCAGGAGCATGACATCTGAGAAAAAGGAAGGCACCCTTGCCCGTCAAAGAGCGTCAAAGTTATGCCCCGAAAAGCTTAGACGAGTCTCGGCCACGGGCGGCCACATGGCCGCCCCAGAAGGGGCCGGCCCGGAGGCTGCCCGGAGGCCACCGTACTCCCAAACGACGGGGTCCGGGATCATCCGGACCCCCGGTCGGTAGGGTCCGGGATCACCTGAACCCCCATCCTTCATCCCGCACCTCTCTGAGAGAGGGGCGAATCCAACTACCAACCAACCCATTAAATGCTCAAAAGGAGGGGAGCTGAGCGCCTGCCTCGCCGCATTCAATGCGATGTGAGGCACGGCTGTCAGTTGCTCCCATCATCACTCCTTTTTGCCTATCACGGGGCAAAGGGGGGGCTAAAAGTCTTTGACTACCCACTCCGCCCACGCCTCCCACACGCCCAGTCCAGTCGCATTTAAGGCGTTGGGCGGCCGCGTGGGAGAGAGAGAGTGCGCGCGTGGGAAGCGTGGTGCCAGTGCCTACCCAGGGAATGGGTCGCTGGCTAGTGGGCCCCGTCGGAGTAGGTAGGCAGGCCATCATCACGTCAGCGGCATGGCTACCACGACGACCACCCCTTTTTCCCGCTTTCCATGACGCAGCAAACAGGAAGGAGTAAGAATAAAATGGCTTCTTCGACAAGACAAGATAAAAACTACTCCCTCACGTGGAGTGGAAGAGAGAGAAGCTAGGACTACTGTGGTGTTCCCTTGTCCTATAAAAGGAGACCCAAGTCCATCATAGAACAGGTTATGCTTCTTCGGCTGGCAGGTTGCTGTTGGTTGCTGTTAGATTGACCCACTCTAGGTCGTGGATTGATCAGTAGATCAGCCCCCTGGGTAGCAGCCAACTCTTGGCGATACCTCATTCACCATTGGGTCCAAAGGAGAGGAACATTCCCCTTGTTCTTGGCAACTTGCCCCATATACTACATACAAACAGGAGTAGGGTATTACACCACGCTAGTGGCCCGAACCTGTATAAACCCTCGTGTCTCCACAACTCTGATCCCTGCCCCGCCTCATCAGCGTTACTCCATCCTCATCGCGAGTTTGAACCAGGATACACCGCTCCCCGTGCCGAACCAAAAAAGGGGGTCTTCTAGATCCTTGCGTGTCGATCTACGACATCGACAATTATAGTTCTTTTTATACTGAGGTTAGGGGTAAATTATATGAAATTTTTGAAAGACATGAACTAAAGTTTCAGGGAGTTCGACAGCAGAGACCCCCTCCTATCCCCACTACAGGTAAGAAGAAGATACAGTGGGGTAGGATTTGGGGTGGATCGTCTTCAAGCCAAGGTGGTGGCAGTTCGTCGGCTACAAGTGGTTCCAGCTCTTCGCAGGGTGTGGCCGAAGAGTTGTCCGGTTATTTGGACAGCGACGCCATCCACCACGAAGCACAAGACTTCAACGTCCTCGAGTGGTGGAATGACCACAAGATAGCATATCCCGTGCTTTCAAAACTAGCACGAGATGTGTTGATGGTGCCCATGTCGACGGTGTCCTCCGAATCGGCCTTCAGTCTAAGCGGCCGAATCATCGAAGACCGAAGGACGACTCTGAGTAACGACCACATCGAAATGCTACTAAGCGTTAAAGACTAGGAGCCTTCTCGACAACATGCTCAATACACTGCGGACAACCAAGAATTGGCCGCCCAATTCGAGCAACTCTACCTGAATTCCGACCAACCCCAGTAGAATTTTGTTAGAAGTAGTTCTGACCTTTGAGCTGTACTCTTTTCTTTGTCATGGTTTTCTCACTTTCCCCTATGAGTTTTTACATGACAAAGTTTTTAACGAGGCAACATGTATCATTGTATCCTATAATGATATAAACATCAATAAGGTCATTACTATTTTTAATACATTTTTTTGCAATATTTTTGTAAGTGTGGATTTATCTTTAAATTATTTCAATATGATGAATCACAATCTATCATTTTTAAATTTTTCAAGACAAAAAAACCATTTTTTCATATTTTTAACATTACTAAGTTATTACTTCTTTTTAAAAAACTTTTATTTTCAATTTTTATTTTTTAACTAAATACATGTTGTCAGCCCTTTTTTTAAAAAAAATTGCACTGTTCCAATGGTCGGCCCGTGGGCTACAGGCGTGCCGTGCTTGGGCCGTGGCCTAGGCACGTGGGCCAGCACAGCATGACCCGTTTCATGAGTCGTGCCTAATGGGCCGTGCCGAAACGGGCCGTGCCGGACCCGTGCCCGTGTCGTGCCGAGCCAGGCCGCCCGTTTCGTCACCTCTGTTTGCCTACTAACAGCTTTAATCCTAGGATTATGCGCTTGCTGAATGTACTGATCGAAAGCAGGAGACTCTACAAGGTTCAAGAGTAGATCTTGTCTGGCGATTAACCGGACAAGAGATTCCCGAGCAACCATGGGATCATACTCCCAACTACGTATCGTACCGTCCGGATTTAGCATCAATTGCTACTGCCGAAGTATCATTCCTTGTTTCCTCGCACACGCCTCTGCATGGCGCTTTAGGTGTCCTGTACCACCAAAAGATCTAGCAAATAAAGTATTCCTACATATTTTACATCTAGCTTGTGTTACCTTCCTTCCGTCGGAGGTTGTCACCTTCACCTCGTCGAAGTGCTGCCACACACCGGAGGTTCTCGATCTTTTCAAGCCGGTGTGTGTCGAAACACTACCACTCACGGTTCCGGAATATCCTTCTGAAGCCATCGCCGCCGCCTGAACCGGTACCTCCTCCACAACTGGTGGGGATGGAGCCGATCCGGAGGCATCGTCAAACCCCGGCATGTAATTGGGGGTCGAAATCACCCAAAGTGAACGACAACGACTCATATAGATAGTTCGGATCCATTCTGAAAAATTAAACCAAAATAAACAAATTTTAGAATATTTATTCAATTCACAAACAAAATTCAAATATTAATTCACTTATATCTTTCCAACCGCGAGCTCTTCACACCTCTACGATCAAATTATTCAACTATAAAACTAATTTTGATTTTTGACAAATTTTGTCAAAATAAAAAATTAGATACTTGAGAGCACAAGAGGAGATGTTTGGGGTGAGGAGAAATGACTAGGGTGGATGCCCTATTTATATCGCGAAATTTTATAATTTTTAGATTTTTTTTGGATTTTTTGAATTTCTTAGACCTCCCATGGCTAAATTCAAATTTAAGCCATTATGCACACGTGTCGCGTCTTGATTGGCTCCCGCGCTAACTGTTACACAGTGCCGTCACAGCAGCCGTCTCCCCTCCCCGCCACGCGTCAACACGAAAAAGTACGAGCATATCCGTACCAGCCCATTAAGACCCGGCCAATCTGGCCATCTATATCGTGGACGCTTAGACGGGCGGCCACATATTAAGATTAGCTAACAATCGGCCCAGTCCCCGTCTCCCCGCCCTTCCCACCCCTATCCCCGCCGCCGCCACTCCTCCCGGCCGTCGCCGTCGCCGCTGCAGCCGCCAGCCATGCTCCACCTCCAGAAACACCTCCTCCTCTCCCTCCCTCCCCGCGCCACCACCTCCACCCTCCTCTCCCTCCACCACCAAGGCCTCTTCTCCCTTACCCGCTTCTCCGCCGCCGCCGCCTCCGCCGCGGCGGCAGCTAAATCCGCCGCCCCCTTCGCCGTCGAGGACTACCTCGTCGCCTCCTGCCACCTCACCCCCGACCAGGCTACCAAGGCCTCCAAGGCCATCTCTCACCTCAAATCCCCGTCCAGGCCCGACGCCGTCGTCGCCTTCCTCGCCGGCCTCGGCCTCTCCAGCGCTGACATCGCCGCCGCCGTCGCCTACGACCCGCACCTCCTCTGCGTGGAGGTCGACAGGACGCTCGCCCCGCGCCTCGCCGAGTTGACGGATCTCGGCCTCTCCCCCTCGCAGATTGCGCGCCTCGTCCTGGTCGACCCCGCCCGCTTCCGCCGCCCCACCGTCATCTCCAAGCTCCAGTACTACGTCCCGCTGTTCGGATCCTTCGAGACGCTCCTCCAGGCGCTCAAGAACAACTCCTACCTCCTCAGCTCCGACCTCGAGAAGGTGGTCAAGCCCAACGTCGCGCTCCTGCGGGAGTGCGGGCTAGGTGCTTGTGATATTGTCAAGCTGTGCATCCCGGTGCCGAGGCTACTCACCACCAGCCCAGAGCGTGTCCGAGATATGGTGGCTCAAGCAGAAAACGTCGGCGTGCGCCGTGGCTCCAGGATGTTCAGGCACGCTATTCTGGCCGTCGCGTACAGCAGCGAGGAAAAGATCGCCGCCAAAATGCAGTTCTTGATGAAGACATTCAAGTGGTCAGATGCAGAGGTGAGGATTGCGGTGTCCAAGCTGCCTGTGGTGCTGAGGAACTCAGAGGACAGGCTGCGCCGTGTGTCGGAATTCTTGATCTCTGAGGTCGGGTTGGAGACGGCATACATTGCTTACAGGCCGGCACTGCTCACTTATAGCCTGGAACGCCGGCTAATGCCCCGGCACTGCGTTGTGAAGTATCTGAAGGAAAATGGATTGCTAGAGTCTGACAGGAGCTACTATACCGCGGTCCAGGTGAGCGAGGATGTCTTCGTGGAGAAGTACATAAGTCCTTACGAGGACACTGCACCGCACCTTGCTGAAGACTATGCTGCTGTATCCAGAAAAAAGATACCCACCAGATTCAGATTGAAAGGACCAAAAACAGGCCATCCAAGTGCACAAACTACCTAACTCTTGCCACGAGTAGTGAGCTGGTAAATCTTCTTGCCGTGTTCTTTGCCTGACTGGTGGTTGAGTGCGCTGGTTTTGCTGTTGCTAGCCATCAACAGAACTGAACTGATAATTAGATTCTTGAATTAAGATATGCCATCTGGTAGATATGTAACCACAGTTATGAACCAGTTCATCGTTTTGTCACATGTTGTGCGCAATTCTTCATTCCAATGGCTCATTCATCTGTGGTTGTATGAATTTACCAATGCAATTAGTCTTGAACTGTCAGAGTCGGACTCGTGTATCAGCGTCGCAAAAAGAAGGAAACGGTGTCGCAAAAGGAAGGAGAAGGCGCCGTGGCGCCGCAGAAGGAAGGAGAGGGTGCCGCCCTTGGCAAGTGCGCGTGCCCTAGCGTGTCGGACAGGAAATAGTCCCGATTCTAGGAAAGTCGAATTAAATTAGGATAGTTTATAAAAGGAGAGATAAGATTAGTCATGTTAGTTTCCAATAGAATTCAGATTGGTTTCCAAAAGAGTCCGGATGTAATCTCTATTTAAACTCCTTGAGAGTTCGGCAATAGCAAGCAAGAATCAATCTAATCTCGCATCCCGAGTTCTCTATCTTCTCATCCCGCTTCGACTACCAATGGCGCCACCACGGGGCGCCATCCCTCTCAGCCCTCACGGCCACGACCGCCTACAACGCATTCGTACCTCATTAGATCTCTATCGGGCGCTCGTGACAACTTGGTATCAGAGCCTATGGCCACGGATAACTCATCCACGTCTTCCCCAATCGGCGCCGACTCCATCTCCCAACTCCAAGCGCAGATGGCCGAAGTACTCGCCGGCCTCTCCATGCTCGCATCAAAACGCGACTTGGCCAACCTTAACCGCAATGTGGCGGTCACATTCTCCCGGCTGTCCGCCCTGGAGTAACTCTAGGCCGTGTCATCCTCTGCACCGGCCGGATTTGGCGCCGCCTCGAAGGGAGCGGCATCCTCGGTACGCCGCACGGCAAAGGGCCGTCGCAGCCTCCCGGGGACGACGACCTGGAGATTGGGGGCGCTAACGGCGTTCCTTGCTACTACAAGCTGGAGTTCCCGAAGTACGACGGCAAGGACGACCCGCTGAACTGGTTCAATCATTGTGAACAGTTTTTCCGCGGGCAGAAGACACCGGACGATGACCGCGTGTGGTTGGCTACCTACCATCTCACCGGCGAAGCTCAGGAGTGGTATTTCCACTACGAACTGCAGAAGGGGCCCCCATCCTGGGAGGATTTTAAATCCCTTTGTCATAGCCAGTTCGAACCGGCCGTGCATCGGAATCCCCTCGGCGAGCTCAAGCGCCTCGTTCAGACGACCTCGATGACGGCCTATTAGACCAAATTTTTGGCCCTGGCTAGCCGCACCAACGAACCCCTATCGGATAAGCAGCAAATTCAACTCTTAACGGCTGGGCTTCGTGAGGAATTGGCCATCAACGTCGAGCTCCACCGCCATGCCGATCTACAGGAGGCCATGGGCCTTGCGTGCGCATATGAGAGGAGGGCGACGCGCGTCACCCCACGTCCACCGGCGCACCCTCCTTTCCGCGCCGCAGCCTCCCAGCCCGCGCCGGCGCCTGCCCCGACGACGCTTCCCTGCCACCAGATCAGCGCCAATTCCGGCGCCTCACGCCAGCGGAGCTCGCAGAACGTCGACGCCAAGGTCTTTGCTACAATTGCGATGAGAAGTTTGTCCGCGGCCACAGGTGTGCTCGATTGTTCTATATTGAGTTGGACGACTCCGTCGCCGCCGCCGCCGACACCCCGGCCGCCGCGGGGACGACGACGACGACCCGCAGGTGTCCCTGCATGCCCTGACCGGCATGGACGACGCGCGCACTATGCGCCTCCTCGTCTCGCTCGGTCGGGAACAGCTGGTGGCATTGGTCAACACCCCGCTGGCACGTCGGCTGCGCTGCTCCATCACTCCGGTTTGGCGCGATCTCTGTGTCGTCGTCGCAAACGGCGACCGGCTGGCCAGCCCAGGGCGCTGTGCCGCCCTCCCACTCCACATCGACATTGAGCTGTTCCGTGTGGACTACTTTGCCCTGGAGATCTACGCCGTCGACATCATCTTGGGGACAGAGTGGCTCCGGTCCTTGGGGCCGATACTATGGGACTTCCATAACTTGCGGATGGCCATCTGGTGCCACACGCGGGAGATCACAATGTACGGCATTGACGACCGTCACGCACCGCACTGTGCGGCCCTCACAGCAGACGATCTCCTTCCGCGGCTGTTGGAGGAGTTCGCTGATCTCTTCGCTGAGCCCCATGGACTGCCGCCCTCCTGCGCCATTGACCATCGCATCCATCTCAAGCCGGACGCGCAACCGGTGGCAGTACGCCCATATCGCTACCCGCAGCTGCAGAAGGACGAACTCGAGCGCCAATGTGCCACCGTGCTGACACAGGGAATCATTCGGCCTAGCACCTCACCGTTCTCCTCCCCGGTGTTGCTGGTCCGTAAGCCCGACGCCTCCTGGAGATTCTGCGTTGACTACCGCGCTCTCAATGCCGTTTCCTTCTTTTTGCGGCGCTGATACACGAGTCCGACTCTGACAGCATGCGGACCTGATGGTAGCTCGAGCGACGATCCAACTTGGAGAAGAATCGCGCACCCCGGAGCTCATCCAGGAGCTCGTCGACCACCGGGATGGGAAACTTGTCTTTCGCGGCGACTGCGTAGCTATGGATGATCAGAAGGTACGCGCGATCGGCGACTGGCGGGTCCCCTGTTTGGCCCGGGCCGTGCGCGGCTTTTTTGGCCTCACGGGATACTATCGGAAGTTTATTCGGGTCTACGACGCAATCGCGGCACCCCTCACGGCCTTGCTAAAAAAGGAGGGGTTCCGCTGGACACCGGCCACCGTTGCGGCTTTCGCGGCTCTCAAGACGGTGCTGTCCTCTGCCCCGGTACTTCAACTGCCGGATTTCTCCCGCGACTTCACGGTGGAGTGCGACGCATCCGGTTCGGGCATTGGTATGGTTCTACACCAGGGTGTCGGGGCCATTGCCTTCTTCAGTCGACCTCTGGCTCCGCGGCATCCGGGTCTCGCCGCCTATGAGCGTGAGCTCATCGGCTTGGTCTAGGCCATACGATATTGGCGCGCGTACCTGTGGGGACGCACGTTCCAGGTATGCACCGATCACTACAGTCTTAAGTACTCCTGGACCAGCGCCTCTCCACCATCCCTCAGCACCGGTGGGTGAGCAAGTTGATGGGCTTCGACTTTACTGTCGAGTTCCGACCCGGCCGCGCCAACATCGTAGCCGACGCTCTTTCTCGCCACGAGGAGGACGCCGCTCAGTTGGCCGCCATACAGGTCACAGGCCCCTCCTTTGCGGTGTTCAACGCCCTTCGTGCAGAGATCAGCTCCGACCCAGCCCTCGCCGACCTTCGCACCAGAGTGGCTACAGGTACCGGTCCCGCGGGCTGGTCGATCTGCGACGACCTCCTCCTCCGACGAGACCGTGTGTTCGTGCCGACATCCTCGCCATCGCTGCCGGCCATATTGGAGGCGGCACATATTGGCCACGAGGGGGTCAAGCGCAGGCTACACCGCCTCCGCGCCGACTTCTCCATGGATCAGGCAAAATGCCTGGTGCTCGACTTTGTGCGGGCCTGCTCGACTTGTCAGCGGAATAAGGTGGAACACCTCCATCTCGCCGGCCTCCTCCAGCCACTGCTCGTTCCAGTGCACGTGTGGGACGACATCACCATGGATTTCGTCGAGGGCCTTCCTCGGGTCCACGGCAAGTCCGTGATTCTCATGGTGGTGGATCTCTTCTCCAAGTACGCTCACTTTCTGCCGCTGGGACACCCATACTCGGCCACCACTGTTGCTCAGACCTTCTACAATGAGGTGGTTTGTCTTCACGGCATCCCCAGTTCGATCGTCAGTGATCGTGACCTGGTGTTCACCAGCGCATTCTGGACGGAGTTATTTCGTCTTGCGGGTGTCAAGTTGCGACTCAGCTCGGCCTTTCATCCCCAGACCGACGGCCAGTCGGAGGCCGCCAACCGCGTCATCGGCATGTACCTCCGTTGCTTGACAGGTGATCGTCCTCACCACTGGCTTCGCTGGCTTCCCTGGGCGGAGTACTGTTTCAACACGGCATACCAGTCTTCGCTCCGCACAACACCGTTCCAAGTGGTTTATGGGCGGCCACCACCGACCTTACGTGCATATGAGCGCTGGTCAGCTCACGTGCCCGCCGTGGATCAGGCTCTACAGGACCGCGATGAGTTCTTGGCGGAGGTCCGTGAGCGCCTCTTACAGGCTCAAGACTACGCCAAGCTAGACTACGACAACAAGCACCGTGAGGTGTCCTTTTCAGTGGGCACTTGGGTCTAGATGTGCCTTTTGCATCGCCAAGCGGCATCTTTGCTAGGATTTCAGCGGGACAAGCTCGCACCCCGTTTCTATGGACCATACAAAAATCTGGAAAAAATCGGAGAAGTGGCGTATCGGCTGGAGTTGCCACCAGGGGCTCGTATTCATGATGTCTTCCACATCGGTGTCCTCAAGAGGTTCCATGGCGAGCCACCATCGCAACTTCCTCCACTTCTGGCTCTGGAGTATGGGCGTGTACTTCCGGTGCCGGTGCATGTCCTCCGTGGTCGACTGGCACGCGGCGTCCACGAGGTCCTGGTACACTGGGAAGGCCGGCCGGCTGCGGATGCTACTTGGGAGAATGCCGACGACTTCATGCGCCACTACCCGGCATTCCAGCTTGAGGATGAGTTGTTTCCGAAGGACGAGAGAGATGTCAAAGTTGGACTCGTGTATCATTGCCGTAAAAAGAAGGAAACGGCATCGCAAAAGGAAGGAGAAGGCGCCACGGTGCCACAGAAGGAAAGAGAGGGCGCCGCCCTTGGCAAGTGTGCGCGCCCTAGCGTGTCGGACGGGAAATAGTCCTGATTCTAGGAAAGTCGAATTAAATTAGGATATTTTATAAAAGAAGAGATAAGATTAGTCAGGTTAGTTTCCAATAGAATTCAGATTGGTTTCCAAAAGAGTCCGGGTGTAATCTCTATTTAAACTTCTTGAGAGTTCGGCAATAGCAAGCAAGAATCAATCTAATCTCGCATCCCGAGTTCTCTATCTTCTCATCCCGCTTCGGCTACCAGTGGCACCACCACGGGGTGCCATCCCTCTCGGCCCCCACGGCCACGACCACCTACGACGCATTCGTACCCCATTAGATCTCTACCGGGCGCTCGTGACATGAACAACTAGCTTTGAACATATTTAGGAGTATGTATTGACCCTTCCCATCTATGCATGTTTCATTTGCTCTTGTTTTTTTCTTCTTCTACTCGCAATCTAGCATACACTATGAGTCTATGACACTTAAAAAAATTTCATTCTGATGCACACAGTGTAGGCAATCATAGAATCTCTTTGTCAAATCATGCTCATATTCTTCATATGAAATGTCTGGATTAATTGACCAGTGCCGGCCCTAGGGCAGGGTGAGCGGTGCAGCTTCCTTGGGCCCCCGACGCCGAGGGCCTCATCTCGTATATACATATATATATAATACATGTATAATGTTGTTTTCATTACTAACTTTGCAAAGATATTTTACTGAGAAGTAAGTATGCTTAGCATAACATGACAACTCAATCGCTACTAGTTTCTTGAAAAGATGGACTTCGCTTAAAAATTTATAGTAGTACAACTAGTAAAAATGGTGATACCAGGTTGAGTCGATTGGATTATCAAAATTATACTTTTAAAAAATAATTAGTGTGGCTATGTAAAAAATCTAGCTAATATTTCTGAACTATATACTTCCTCTATTTCAAATTAATTTGTCATTCTTATAAGTCAAACATTTTAATCTTTATCAATTTCTATAAACAAATAATTTTACATTATAAGATTCAAAATATTTAAATTCATCATTAGAAATATTTTTATAATATATAATTTATATGGTGTCAAGTACATATATTTTTAAAAACTAATGGTCAAATTTGACTTATGACAAATATAAAAAATATAAAAGTACGATTGAATATTGTATATGGTTTAAATAAAAAAAATCTCAGAACTCAAGGTCTTCATTTTATCTTGTTGCCTCTATATTATAAGGACCGGCGCTGCTAATTGATACAGAGACATATAGATACATGCTCTCACTCTCTACCATGTTCTACTTGATGTACTGCGACATCCACCTGAAGCCGTCGCCGTAGCCCATCCGGCGGACGACGCTGCACATGAAGACCTCGACCGGCCGCACGCCGGTTCCCGCGAGGTTGATATTGCCCTTGCCGGTGGTGAGGGCGGTGAGCCCGAGGTAATAGCACAGCTCCTGCTCGGGCACCGCGTACGGGATGTCTATCTTGTTCCCAAGGACGAGGAACGGCACGCCAGCGAGCGCGTCGTCAGACAGGAGGGCGTCCAGCTCCATCTTCGACTCGGCGAACCGGCACCTGTCGGCAGCATCCACCACGTAAACTACTGCATCAACCTGTCAAGCAGACATGAAGCTTATGAAGAGAGCAAAAGTGGCTTCAGATTTTGAAGAGGGAAGTAGCTACACTGCAGAACAACAGGTGGAATTTGGCTATTGACAAGATATGCGACAGCATGAAAATTGACAAAGTATGCATGAGCTGGCCCCACCACTGCGACTACTGTGTACTGGCTGATTGGGAAGTTGTGTTCATGCTGCATGAATTTTCAGGCAAGCGCTCAACTCAATCCCTGTTCATTATGAGTTTCAAAGGAAATAAACTTGTTGGCCAGTCCCTGTAAATAGCTTGTAAATAGCTTGTACTGTCTATTTTCTCCTACTCTATCAATATAAAAGGCAAAGTTTTTGCCTGCCTTAAAAAAAAACTTGTTGGTCAGCCATAAATATATACATGTTGGCAGTACGACTAAAGAAACATGGTACAGTTCCTCCCGCAATTGATACCACTATCAGTTTTTTTGTTGTAACAATATAAAGACTTGGGTGATGCGTCTCAATCTGTCATCCCTTAATAAGGTAGTACTAACCTACATTCTTTTTTTAGATTCCACCAAGGTTAATATCGGCGCCAAATATTAAACATTCGCCTCCTCCAGTCGTCAGGAGGGCTCACATGATCGTCGTCACCGACAGGGGATACTTCGCTGGTCACTCACGTGACGCACCCCTCTCCTGACGTCAGATCCCTCGTCAAGCTGACACCGAAGAAGGCGATGTCCAAGGGCCACGGTCGCCCCGCTTAAGAAAAAAGGAAACAGAGTGGTTCTACTCTTATGTATACCAAATCTACGTATAAGTTAGAAACTTCAAGAGACTGTCAATCTTTCCTTCAATACCTTATTTAAAGAAAAAAAATAGACTTTTTCCAAAACTTCTCTAAAAGATTAGCGATGTTAAAAAAAATTTTCACTGCGCATATATTGGTGACACCAAACTTTCCCCAATCCTCTGCCGAACTCCTTCCTGTGGTGTGTTTCCGCGATTTTTTCCGTCCCAAGCACCTCGGCACTGCCCTCCAGTCGTGGCCCCGCGCCACTTTTCACCCGGGCGGTGCCCACACACCTGCCGCCCCTGGACACCGTCACCACCACCCCATGTCCCCGTACCATCCAGATCCATCGCCGCCACGCGCCCCCGCACCGGCCGACTCAACACGCCTCCGTCACCGCCGCCACGCGCCCTCGCACCAGCCATCCTGACGCGCTCCCATCACCGCCAACCCGTGCCCCACACTGTCCAGATCCATCGACGCCACGCGCCCCCGCCCAGGCCGAGTCGACGTGCCTCCATCGCCGTCGCCACGCGGCCCCGCACCGGCCGCCATAACGCCCCCCCCGCACCGGTCGCACTGGTATAAGTGTTCTCTTAGGTATTAATTTCCCAAAGATTTATTTACCAAATAATAAATTATAAAGGAGGCGCTTGATGTATACTACCAATTATGCATGTGCGTTGTAACGGGTGAAGTCGGGACACGGTGCGGATGGGGACGAGAGAGAGAGAGACGCAGGCGCAACGCGGGACGCGGCGCGGGAGCTCCGAGCAGCGACGGGAAGGAGGGCCGCAAGCATGGCACGGATGGGGACGGGAGGGAGGGGCGCATGAGGTCTTTTTTTTCATCCAACTCCTTTCTTTCTTTTCAGCATTGGGACTACGTGTTAATTTAAAAAAACTCAAGAGGTTTTCTGCAAAATAGTCGGGTGAAATATATAGTTATAGATTATAGATTTGTATCTACAAAGTTTATACATATTTATATAAACTTTTGTATGTATATGTATAAAAAAGTAAAAAAACAGAAATATATGGGCCCGGAAACTGACCGCGTGCGGCTAATTAGCGATTTGGGTGGGTAGCAAAGAAAGCAAACACCAACCTGGGCGTAGTAGTCCCTCCAGACGCGGCGCGCGATCCGGTGGCCGCCGAGGTCGAACGCCTTGAACCTGATCCGCCCGATGCTCAGCTCCTCCGACGTCGGGTGCTGCGTCGGCTGGTGCACCGCCAGATTCTGCACACAACCAGCCGCACCACACAAGAATACACATGAGCAGAGGTACTACTATACATCTACCTAGCTTGCTTTGGTATCATACTAGCTATCATCATCAGCTAGCCTTTGCAAATCAAACATGCAGCGAGCGATCGATCTATATATATATATATACACACACACACCCCTCTTGCGAGAGCATGTAGAAGAGGGTTGTCTTGCCGGCGTTGTCGAGGCCGAGGAAGAGGATCTTGGCCTCCTTCTGCCAGAGCCCGATCGACGCCAGCACGTCGTAGAACCAGTCCAGCAGAAACGACATCTCCGGCGACAAGAGGAAGAGGTAGGTCTTCTTCCTGATGTTGATTTCACCAAGCTAAGCTAGGTAAACCTATCTTTCGATCTTTCCTTGCGCGTGTTCTTTGTATTTGTAGTAACCGGATCACGAGATGGCAACCGGGGCAGGCCATGGAGTGAGGAATCCATGGCCGCACCGTACGCGTCACCTGGCGAATCTGGTGCGTTGGCTTCTCATCGGACGGGAGTCCTTTGATTGGTTTCGTGGTGCCGCTAGCCTACGGTGGGTCGTTATTGCGTCGGTCTCTGTAGACCGTGTAAAGCAAACCTACACGTAATCATGCTAGTCAATCGAATTTGTCTATCCTAATTGGTGTTTTTTTAAATAAACAAGTTTTAGATGATTTTTTTCGAGCATGCGCTTCCTTTGATACAAAGGATCACCGACCTGTGCACATATATATGAACAAAAACATACAGAGCCTGTTATCTATATACTGTATCATACAGTAATTAGATTAAATATAAATATTATCTCTACGACTTATAATGCATCTTAGCAACGATTTAGATCTAACCTCTTTCTCTTACTCACTCATAATCTAACAGACAAAAATCACAAAAATCAGATTTCACTTATTTATTTCATATTATTTTCTATTTTTATTGTGTGCATGCTTGTATGGATTTAATTGCGAGAAGTTATCCGAGATTTGTTTTTTTTAGTTTGCATGCATGCAGATTATCCGAGATTTGCTCCTTTTTTGGCTTGTTTGCATGCTTCGATTTAAATGAGTGATCGACTATATTACTGTAGTGTTAGCATGAGTATGTTACTAGTTAAGAAAAGAGCTCATGTTCGTATTATTTATAGAAGAAAAAAGAGCTCACCCATCATGGACATCTCGAACCTCTTGGTTATTATCCTACTAAACTCTTCACTAAAAGAATCATTAATTGAGACAAATATCATGTCATCGACATAAATTTGGTAACAAACAAATCATTCTTGATTTTTTTAGTAAAGAGAGTAGTGTCGGCTTTGCCTATCTCAAAGTCATTTTTGATGAGAAAGTCACAAAGGCATTCATATCATGCTCTAGGGACATGTTTGAGCCCATATAGCGTCTTGTGAAGCTTGAACACGTGATTTGGATATTTAGGATCTTCAAAGTCGAGTGGTTGCTCTACATACACCAATTCAGAGATTAGACCATTCAAGAAAGCGCTCTTGACGTCCATTTGATATAACCCGAAATCATGGTTAGTGGCATAAGCTAAAAGAATATGAATAGACTCAAGGCGAGCAACCGGTGCAAAAGTTTCACCAAAGTCAAGGCTCTCGACTTGGGTAAACCTTTGTGTCACTAATCGGGCTTTGTTACGAGTGACTACTTCATTCTCATTTTGCTTGTTGCATAAGATCTACTTGGTGCCGATCATATTTTGAATAGGCCTCTCCACCAATGACTATCGAATCGATGGGTGGGTCGGTAGTCCTCAAAGGGGGCTGCCCAAGGAGGTGAAATAGAATGGTAGAGAAGCTGTCCTCTGATGGATCTGATGGTCGACTCAAGTCCTGAGACGAGCCAAAAAGCGAAGATACAGAGAGTTATAATGGTTCAGCCCTCCCAAAAAATAATAGGCCTACGTCCAGTGTTCTTTGTTGGGGTGTATGATGAACAAGAGTTACAAGGGAGCAATTCTTGAGGCTTAGCGCAAGTTGGCCAAGAACTGGGAATGAGAAAGCTAGGAATTGATCGATCCCTCTCTCCTCGGCTCCGTCGCCTTGCCCTCCCTTTTATAGCTCAAGGGGGACAGTGAAGGGTTACGCAGAGGCTAAGATAGCCGAAAACAAAAACTTTTCTACCGCGCAAACCAGGAACACTTGCAAGTAAGGGCCGATAGATCGTTACCGATTGGAGTATGCAGTGAAGAAATCGCCAACTGTGGCTATCCGATCCGGGAACAAGGCAAACTGATTCCCGTAAGTTTTACTGACAAATGATTCCTGGGACAGCTCGATTCACCAATCAGCCGATTCGCAGATGCCGCAGCCGATCCGAGTCGTCCGACCGCGTTCTCGCGCCTCGCTCCGATGCGCTCGACCTCAGCCGCGCTTGCATTGTCGATCTGCCGCAGTCGCCTCGCTCCGATTGCAGCCGATTCGTAGCCGATCAACATCGCCGCAATGTAGCAGCGCCTCTACCGGTATCCACACGTCCGGGGATAGAACGCCGAACACCCTTGTGCTAGCACATGATGCAAGGCTAGGGTTTGGCTCGAAAGTGGAGAGGGTTTCTGTGGAGATTGATCTCGCCGACTTCTAAAGCCGCGTGTGATCAAATTGATTTCGACGCAATGCAATTCAATTGACCTACCCCAGCTCTCCACCCCTCACCCCTTTATATAGAGTTGGCCGACTGGGACTAGTGGCCGATCAGGACTCTATTTGAATTGGATCCCATCCGAATCTCATAGAGTTGGCCACCCATACGTCGTAAGCCCATAGGACTCTATCCGATCGGATCCCTATCCGATCGAGCCGTATCCGAGTCCAACTCGAATATCTATTCTATCCCCTTAAGCGTGTGACCCTGTAGGTTCAGGTATACTTGGTTTCGGCTCGAGTCTAACTCAGCCGATTTGTCAACAGCGGCGCCTAGCAGCACATAATGACACCATAACATACAAGAATATAATATCGGCTCTGAACCTGTAATGTGTACACAAATCCCTTTGCCTTACGATACCACTTAAGCTATAGGCAAGATGTGTGTCATCCCTTCAATAGCTTAACCATTCACTCGAACTGTATTGGATTATCTGTCTATTGATTGACTCCTCAATCAACTTAGCATTGCCATGTATTTTCATAATCCATTACCTCGAGGGGCCCAGAGATATCTCTCCAAAGGAGGGGCAAATTCCATCTTGATCACTCACATCTCACTCCATGTTTCATAGCAAACCCGAAAACTACCTTTATAACTACCCAGTTACGGAATAGCGGTTGGTAGTCCCAAAGTAGGCTACTACACATGTTGGAATCCATAGTGATCTCAGGTCTAAGGACTTTGTACCAACACTACCTAAGACCAACTAATGACATATTAATTCATGTAGTGTCTCATGGTGGGTCTATCCAACAATGTGTTCTCTAACACATATGTCCATGTTTATGATTTGGTATCTCCATACCCATGATCTATAAGACATGATCATCAATCAATAAACATGCCGATCTTAGAATCATATTAGTTCCAATAATATGATATATGATCAGGGATCATTTAGAAATAGATTCATACATATAGAGTCTCATAAATAAGTCACGTACTTATTGATCAATATAAGATGTCTATTTCATAGAACTGAATAACACTTTATTCATAAATACATAAACATTGACCATGATATCCAACATCTCCATGTTGCCTCTAGGGCATATCACTAACAGACAGGAACAGGAGTGCTTAGGGGCCAAGAAAGCTATACTAATATGCTAAAAGGTGAGTACAACAATATCTAAAAAGGTACAAGATGGTTTGCTAGGTCCTATACACCGTGGGCATCTTGTGCTCTCTCTGTCTCGCCTTGGGATCCCTCTTCCGCTGGAGATGCTTGTACTGTGTTGTCGGGTGACGTCAGTCTCTGCCGGGCTGTCCCCTCCCTCTTCCTCCTTGCACGCCAAGTCTTGTCCCGAAGATGGTCGAGGTCGGGTCGTGGAATCGGGGTCAAGAGAGGAGAACCGAGGTCGAACTCGGGGAAAGGTCGGGACGTTCGACCCCACAAAGGGGGTTCGGGCCATCGACCTCGTCACAAGGACTCTCGGCTTTGACTCCAGTCCATGGGGTACCCCGGGGTGACACCCCCCACAATGACCATACTTGCATAACCATCACCCAATCCGAATCACTAAGAGCATCCTCCACCCTAATTGGTTTCAAAGAAGAGATAACAAAGTAATTCTCACAAAAGCTAGCAACTCGAGATCAATTAGTTACCCTCTTTTGGATATCTCCAATAATATTGTCGACGGGGTGATCCCTTTGGACGGTGTGATATATCCTTGGATGGTGCACAGAGGAGACTTGAGCCTGATGAGGTTGCTCTTGAGTGTCGTCAGTGTCGAGCTCATCCACTTGTGTTGGAGGCACGCCTTTAGTTTCATCAGACCGAAGGTTTCGGTCATTGGGGCCCGAAACTTCCTGGTGACATGATGTCCAGAAGTTTCGATTTCTAGGGCTCGGAACTTTTGGTCGAAAGTTCTGGACTTAGGGTACCAGAAGTTCCGGGACATCATATTCCCTTGGTGAAGGGCAGTTGGAGATCGACGATGGAGGTTGATCACCACTGAATTGATCATCCTGCATGTCGATTAGTCTTATGTCTCCAATAGCCTTGGTTGCAATTGCTTTTCTAGGATCCATATCATCTACAACATGAACCACAAATTGCTCTCCTTGGGATCCATTAGATTCATCAAATGTCATATCCCTAATGATCTCAACAACACAAGAGGTTTTGTTGAAAACACCATAGGCATGGGCATTTGATTTATAGCCAAGTAAGAACCCCTCGTCCACCTTAGGGGCAAACTTAGATGAATGAGGTCTCTTACTCAAAATAAAATAGTTGCTCCCAAAGACACAAAAGTAAGAGACGTTAGGCTTTTTACCACTCAAGAGTTCATATGAAGTCTTCTTCAAAAGCTTATGGAGGTAAAGACGGTTGATGGCATGACATGCGGTACTCACGGCCTCCGCCCAAAAGATGTCCGAGGTCTTGTACTCATCAAGCATCGTCCTTGCCGCTTCAATGAGTGTACGATTCTTTCGCTCGACGATGCCATTTTGAGGAGGATCATAAGGGGCGGAGAACTCATGCTTGATGCCTTCTTCATCAAGAAATTCCTCCACTTGAGTGTTCTTGAATTCTTCTCCATTATCACTTCGCACCCTCTTGATGGTAAGGTCATATTGGTTTTGTGTTTGTCTTGCGAAGTGCTTGAACACATCTTGTGCTTCACTTTTGTCATGGAGAAAGAACAACACCCAAGTGAAACGGGAATAATCATCAACAATTACAAATTCGTACTTGTTACCTCCGATGCTTATGTAAGCCACGAGACCGAATAGGTTCATGTGAAGAAGCTCGAGTGGTCTAGAAGTGGTCATGGTGTTCTTGATATGATGCAGATTCCCAACTTGTTTCCCGGCTTGACAAACGCTACACACACGATCTTTCTCAAATGTGACATTAGCAAACCCAAGAATATGATCCTCTTTTAAGAGAGTTGACAAATTTCTCATTCTTACATGGGCTAGCCTTCGATGCCACAATAAACCCATGGAGGACTAGCAATCAAGCAAGCTTCGAGGTTTACTCTATCTATGCCAAAATCAACAAGATAGAGACCACCCTTCAACTTTTCCTGGAAAGCCAAAGATGAGTCATCTCTCTTAAAAATGGTCGCATCCTCGTTGGTAAAGAATAAATTGTAACCCATTTTACATAATTGAGAAACTAAAAGTAGATTGTAGCTCAATGACTTGACAAGGAGGACATTGAAGATGGATTGGTCATTTGAGACAACAATATTACCTTTACCATCATCTTCAAAGATGATATTTTCATGATTTTCTCTCTCCTCGTCAAGGCTTGTAAACATACTCCTCTTCCTATCATGTGGTTGGTCTGCTGTCCACCACCCATCTTGATCCACTGGAGTAGTATGCCTTCAAAAAAAGTCACGCTTGGGTTTTAGGCACCCAAACTTGTTGAAGTTTGGGTTCTCGTACGTTAGCCACAAGTGCCTTAGGCACCCACACACAAGCATGATACTCATCATTATGACATCCATTGAAGTAAGCAACCACCTTACCATTGTGGTTTTTACTAATCACAAATGAATCATAGTAAATACCTTCTGGCCGGAACTTCTTGGCCCTGTGCCAGGAACTTCCTGCCAGTCCCCTGATTCTGGTAGTGGTCCGGAACTTCTGGTCAGTCGGACCAGAACTTTTGGGAATTTTTCTCTGTCCGAGAAATCTTCCTGCCCGAAACTTCCGATCAACTGGCCCGAAACTTCCGGAGCTCTGACCAGCCAAGGGCTTGCTCACCTTACTTGCTTGTGGGGTGTCTTCTTCCTTGACAAAGGTCAAGCATTGCTTGTCATTCACCACCACCCTTTTGGAGAGCTGGCTTTCTTCCGAAAAGCCTAGACCATGCTCGTCTTTGTTGATTGGGTGGCGATGGGTTTGTAGAGGGCATCCTTGGAGTGATAGGTCTTCAAACACCCATAATTTACCAAGGTGCCGAACCCCTCATTCTCTTTCTTGAGGGCTGTTATAGCTTCAAGGCTAGTTGCATAGGAATCCAAATCATAGCTATAGCACCTAGCACAACCGTTGCTAGTGAAGGCATTGGACGACTTAGTGACGTCATTGGATGAAGAGATGCTAGTCCAAAGAGTATCAAATTGTACTTCAAGAGTCTTGTCACTTTGATCCAATGTCACAAGCTTCTCTTAAAGCGAGTCATTGATACCCTTTAGGTTAGCAAGTGATCCATTGACCAAAGAAAGTTCGTCGGTCAATTTCTCAACCCTCTCACGCTCCTTAGCCAAATCCTCCTCTAAGGTAAGGTTTCTCTTCTTTTCAAGAGTGAGCAAGTCCTCTTGTCTTTCTAGAGATTTTTCTTTGTAGTCCAATGTCTTCATTAGCTTAGTCAAATATTACATAGTTGTTTGCTAAAACTTTTAAGCACATCATCCAAATCATCATCACTCCCTCATCACTCTCAATGTCATCATCAATAGAGAGTTTGGATGAGTGCATTACCTTCCGGCCTTGGGCCATGAAGCAAGGTGGTTGATGAAGACATCATCATCGTCGCTCAAGTTGTCGAAGAGGCGCTCCTTGATGGAAGATGGAGTCTTGATGACAATGGTGGTGACTCCTTCATCTCCTTCCTCTTTCTCCTTGGGATCCGTCTCATCACCAGAATACCACACCTCTCCGATATGGGCATGCCCGATCTTCTTCTTTGTCATCTTAGGTTTGACTTCATTGTTCTTAGGGCAATCGGCAATGAAATGATCATATTCGCCACATTGGAAGCAAGTCCTCTTGGATTACCGAGCTTTTTCTTTGTCATCATTCTTCTTGTTCTTGCCAAAGCCACCACGGCGAAGGAAATGCTTGAACTTCCTCACCAGAAGGGCCATCTCCTCATCATCACTTTCTTCTTCACACGAGGCTTGATCTTTTGAGGCTTTCAAGGCGACTTCCTTGTTCTTGATCATGGCAACATTCTTGGCTATTTGCTTGACCTCCTTGGCCTCTTCTTCAAGCATCTCATGACCCACGATCCTTCCTAGGATGTCACTTTGGGTGAGCCTCTTGACATCCTTCCTCTCACGAATGAGAGTGACCAAGGTAGGGTTTCTTGGTCCAAAGGCTCGAAGAAGCCTCTTTACGACAACGTGATCCGTCATGTCTTCACTCCCAAGTCCTTGAATCTTGTCGACCAAGAGTATCATGCGATCATATATTTCTTGGGGGTCTCTTGTCTTCCATAACGAACTTCTCGAGCTTTCGACTTTCCTTCCAAAAGCTCGATCTTGGACTCTTTCACCCCGAGAGTGCCTTCATGAGCAACTTGCAATGTGTCCCAAATCTCCTTAACCTCCTCAAACCCATCAACCTTGTTGAACTCTTCCGGGCTTAAGGCGGAGAGTATTGCATTGGCGGCTTAAGCATTTCGGTGGATATTTTGCTCTTGCTCTGAAGTGAGGTCCATGTCCTCCGTGGGCACATCAATCCCTATGCAAACAACATTTCAAATACTAGGATGCAAAGAGATTAGATGCAACTTCATCTTGTGCTTCCAAGCGACATAATGAGTTCCATCATAATGGGATGCACGCCCGAAAGACACAGAGATGAAGTTGTTAGAGGGAATGTTAATCTTGTTGTAATCAAAAGGTATAGAAACTCCCCCTGTCTCTTTGCTTGGAGACTTTCCTCTATTTTTATCATCTTCATCACGATTGTCCACACCCGACATCTTGGATCGGCTCTAAGCATTGAAGCTTATCAAGAGCTTAGGCTCTGATACCAATTGAAAGCCCGTAGATGTCGCCTTGAGGAGGGTGAATATGCGTTCTTGAAAGTTATTTAAAAATTGCAGCGGTTAAAACAAACAGGCACTGGAACTTCCGATCAGCTCAGGTTGACCGAAACTTCCGGTGTTCTAGGACTTCGAGGATCTGATCTCGAGCCTAAGTGACTTTCAAGACACGTCTAATTGTAGGTAATAGAGAGGAATAACTTGGAACCAGGAATACTCAACAAAAAGTAAAGGACAACCACAATTGACACAAGGATTTTTTTCCCGAAGTTCGGATTCAAAGAATCCTACTCTCTCGAGGAACTTCGAAGAGTTGGGTTTCGATTAACCCCTTGCCTCACCAAGCAAAGCCCTAGGAAGTCTTTGGTCTCCAAACCAACGTTTCTAGGCTATTTGCTAGAGATCAAGGGACCACATAGATCCCAAACTTAACTCTCTAGCAAGAACCACAAACGAGGATTACTCTACCAAGACAACCTCCTAAAGCTCTGCTCGGATTTTCACTATACATACCTTGTTTCTTTGCAGATGTGAGGAAAACCTTCACAAACCTTCCCAAGTCAATCCACAAATCGTCGGATACTCGCGGGAGATGCCTAACCGTCTAGGAGATCACTCTCCAAGAGTAATAAGCATCAAACCACAACCCTGCAAGAATCACCAAGTGCTTAAGTCATCCTAATTCTCTCACTCTCACAAAACCCCTCAAATCACTCAAATCTCTCACAAATTAGCTTCCTAGGCTCAATAATTAAGTTGGAGTGGTCTGGAATAACATGGAAGAGGCTAGGGGACAGAAAAACGAAAGTTGGATTGCCAAAAGTGAGCTGGAGAGGTATGTGATATTTATAGATTAGTGATGATGTCACTTAGCCATTACTCACATTTTGAACTGTAGAGGTGTCTGGAAGTTTCGGTCTGGGACCCTCGAAACTTCTGATCAACACTTAGGAAATGAACTGGCAAAGGTGTCCGGAAGTTCCGGTCCAAGAACCTCGAAACTTTCGGTCATGACTCTCTGTGTTGAAAAAGAGATTGCTGAAAATGCTAGAAAAAAATCACTCATCAAGATTTTGACTTTAAGCACTTAGATCATCTCAGGCCATAATTTAAAACCCCTCTTAATAGTATGGTTTTTCTAAAACTCGAGATTAAAGGAAAAAGAAATTTTAAATAAGGCGTCGAATTTTCTCGCTACTTTGCAATAGTTGTTGGAGGGTTTCCTTTGAGCATATTTCGCACACCTAAGTACTTTGGGACTAATCACCTGCACTTATCTCAAGTTGACGCATTAGTCCCTTAACCACTTTGTCATTAACCATCAAAACCCACTTAGAAGGCTAGATGCACTTTCACCTTAATCGTTTGTCATCAATAAACCAAAACCCACAAGGGGCATAGATGCTCTTTCAATTCCAAACACAACCTTTGAAAATCTTGCGTGACATGATATAGTTGTGTCTTTTGCTCATTTGTCAATTTGTCCATTGTAACTGGAATAATCTCTTCTTTGTTGACTTCTTTTGCCATAATGAAGATCTGAGTCCCATCAGATGTGCCAAAAGCGTGTTGACAAAAAATTCGTCGTGACACATGAAGGCTTAAGAGATTTGCTTGCTCTAATGCAGGTCCTATCAAAATTTGGGTTCAGGTTATGTTAGTTAGTTTGATCCTGCAACTAACAAGAGTAAAAAAGAAATATTATATCAACAGGCTAATCGGCCAAGGGGTCGATATAATATGGTTTGCCCAAGCCAATGCTGATGGAATTTCGAATCGATCGGCTATAACCAAATAAATTTAGATTTCAAAGAAATGAAACATCATTAGCCAAAATCTGGATATGCTATATTTGTAAATCTTCTAGTATTATTAGAATCAATCTTGATAGATCGGACCTAACCGAGATAGTATAAGATTGAGGGTAATAAATAGAGTTTATCTTTTGATGATGAGCTGATGTGTTGAAACATAAACTTATCATGCGCTATATAAAAACAAATAACTGATATCAATTAGTAACAAGATAAAGTATAAATTGCTAGCAATCCACGATTATTACCCACAATATGAATATATTGGACCTAACCGAGACAGTATTAGATTAAGAGCAATAATCACTGTAACTAGCCAATTATACTAAGCTTTGTGAATCTAATCGATACAACAAATTATAATATGACAAATAAATACCTCATCGGCTAAAACTTCGATGAAACAATGATTAACGTCTATTGACCTGAATAAATTTAACTAGTAAATTATAACCTAGAAGATTGGACTTAACCAATATAGTTCAAGATTAATAACAAGTTGGATATATTTAAACTAGCTGATTAAAGATATTCACACTGATTGATATATTGAATCTAACTAAGAAAGCAAAAGCAATCATAGAAAGAGTCGATGCATCAGATAGGCAACGCGAGTAAATGCTAAATTAGTATATTGGACCTAACTGAGAAAGTACTAATTTCGACGATACAAGTGTAGTTGACAAGACTTACTTTCTCGCTAGACATCGAACTTAACTGATGCAGCCCAAACTCGAAAACAAGACCTCGTCGAAAACCTAGAGAACTAGGGTGGCGATGCGCCGAAAGTTGCGTATTGTACTATTGTTGTTTTACAAAGATCCAGCTATACATATTTATAACCATAAGCTAAACTAAGTCCGACTCTATTCTGATCGGATTAATACATGACTCTATCCCTAAACAAGGAAACTGATATTACAACTCCGACTCATACATGACTTCAATTGGCTTAAAAAATAAAAGAAACTATGTGAGTCCGATTCTAACATATTCCATCGGCTCAGGAGTCTAGTGAAAAATATAGAAACTAAATTATACTTTCCTTTTCCAAATAATCATGCCAGCTGAATATACTAAGATCATGGCGTGAATTACATCTTTAACTCGGTCTTGACTAACGGAAATTGCCAAATTTTGCCATTAATAGCGGGGCCGGCGGTGAGCTGCCAGACTATAGCACGGAACTGGTTCTTGCTGATGTTATAGACTTGCAGTTGCAACTGCGGCGGGTACGTGCGCGACTACGACTGTGGAGGCGGTGGCATGGCCTTGCGGATGTTGCGGTTAAGCTTGTTGATGCGAGATGCGGGTTGGTGTTGTTGTTGCTGATGTTACTGCTGGTGCAATCCATGGCGGACGAGGACAGAATCGGTGGTCGAGAGCAATAGGCCAGAGTGATTGGGCGTGATGGCGAAGCTAAGCATAGCCCTAGGAGGAAGAAGAAGGCATGGACGTGATGAATTGGTGGTTGGTGTCATGGGCGGAGGGAGGAGAGGAGAGGAGGAAACCAGGATGCACACGGAAAGGGAAGGAGAAGCGGTTCTTGGCCTCGGCCTTCACCTCCCTGTGCCCCGCCTCGACCTCACCGGCTGCGTCGGCGGCGGCCTCCGCCTTCGTGCACCCCGTTGCTGAAGCTCGATATAGAGAGAGAGAGAGGTGCGACATAGTCAGCGTGCACCGGGGAAAGGTATGAGAGAAGGGTTTTTCTTGAATATTTTTTTGTGCGACTTACATGTGGGGCCCACGCTAACTCAGTTGAGATGACCCTAGTCGACTTGCCACATCAACAAAAATGCGTCACGTAGGCGCCACATTAACTAAATCCGGGGACAATACCGTCGAGGGAACTTGTTTGCACTGGTTTTGTAAGTTGGAAGATGCCATATATCTGATTTTTTGGTTTAGAAACAATTTTGTAACTTGGCGACAAGACGAGGATCTCGTATACTTTTTCGCCAAATAATTCCAATCAACGAGTTTGGCCCACAAACAAAATGAATATTGCTGAATTTTTGGTATTTTTAGTTTTTATTAAAATATTTGCAAAATAATTTTTGTTTTTGAAGTTTTGCAAAAATAGACGCCTGCCGCCCTCTGAGAAAGCGTTTTTTTAAAAATCGCTCTCCCAGAGAGCGATTTTGATGATGTGGCAAATGGCCGTTGGGCCGCCGTCTGCCGTGGATGACTATTTTGCACTTGGACCCTTTGCCGCTCTAGGGGAGGATGTTTTTTACTGGTCTTTCAAAGGGTCGACTACAAAAAAAAACGATCGAGGTGGAAAATTTACAGCGCCCCCCTTAACGCCCTCTAAACGGGCGATTTTAACTGTACATTTTTGGGGCCACGCGGAGAGAGAGAGAAAGAGAATGCTCTATCTGTTTTTGCAACCTGCATGCACTAGTCAATGGCTCAAGTAGAGTGAGGCATTGGATGCTGATCTCTGTCTAGCGTGGTGCAATCCTGCAGTGCCCTCGGGACGCGTTTAGGCGACGGGAGCAGGTGGATTAAGGATTTATTACGAGTGAGATATTAGTGGTACGAAAATTATTCCGCGGAATGGGATTAGGATAAATCGCCACCTGGCAGAAGAGTGGGACCCACACGGCATGGCCGACCAAAGGGGCCCATGTAAAGATGGCAATGGGTATCCAAAATCCGAGTACCCGACGGGTTTTACCCGATAAAGAGACAGGTATGGGATGAATTTTCTATCCGCGGGTACATTGTTGGACGAAAACACATACTCATCGGGTATGTCGGGTACGGGTATGGGTATATACTACCCATACCCGTCTATTCGCGGGTAAGAAATACCCACATAAAGAAGTCTAGCTGTCTTCCCTCATTTAGCCCATTTAGCCTATATGGCCCATATGGCCCATATGCCCTCCCTTAAGTGAAACCCTAGTTTTACTCCTCACAGTCCCAGCCGACTTCAGTCCACTTCACGCCCAGCGGCGCCGCCATCTCTGCTTGGCGCCATGCCCCTACTCCGTGCGTTGTCAGGCCATCTGACCGCCGCCACGCCGTCCACCGCCGGGCCATCCGACCGCCCCCATGCTGTCCACTGCCACGCCGTCCATCCCCACGCCACCCACCGCCACGCCGCCCGCCCCACGCTGCCCTCCCCCACACCGCCCGCTGCCACGCCGCCCACCCCCACGACTTCCGCCGCTACATCGTCTGACGCCACCGCAGCCTCCCACATCATCGCCACTGGTATCCATGGTGGAGAACTCTGGGATAGGAGAAGATGATAGCCGGTGGTGCTCTTCCTCATCCCTAACTAGTTGTCCTCTATATCACTGAATCCTCTATATAGTCTGTCGGGTGTGGGTAACCCGTCAGGTAGAATTACCTGCGTGGGTACGAGTATGAGAATATTTGCTTACCCGCGTGTGGGTACGGGTAACCCGACGGGTAAAATTTAACCTGACGGGTGTGGGTATGGGTGGCCACTACCCATCGGGTATGTACCCATTGCCATTTCTAGGCCCAAGGGCACTGGCCGAGAGGAGGAAGTTTTGAGTGATTTGAATTTCAGGTCTTGTTCAGTTTAGTGAGAAGAAAAGAAAATATTTAGATTCCTAAGAAAATATTTGGATTCATAATAATTACTTCGTATAAATAGCATTCGATTTGTAAGGATGAAGTACAGGTGTGGAGGAAAGGAGGCCACTGCAGGAATGCACAGCATCCAATGCCTCACTCTGCCCAAGCCATTGACTCAGTGCATGCAGCCTCTCTTTCTCTCTTCCTCCGCGCAACCCAGGAATGCACTGCAAATCTAATCTGGTCGTCTCTTTTGCAGGCGATTTCCTAGAAGCACAGTAAAAAACGTCCTTCCCTAGAACGACAAGAGGCCCAAGTGTAAAATGGCTGCCCACGGCAAACGACGGCTCAACGACCGTCTGTCACGTCATCAAAATCGTTCTCTGGGAGGGTGATTTTTAAAAAAGTCCTCCCGAAAGACGAGGCGTCTATTTTTGCAAAACTTCAAAACTAAAATTATTTTTGCAAATATTTTAATAAAAATTAAAAATACCAAAAATTCGAATGTTGCTTAACTTATTAAATTTAGGCCCAAAAATTGTTACTGGGCCTAATTTATGGTCATTGACGACGCTTAATGGGGGCCAATGATAATGTCCACTGGGCCCATCACTCCAACTCCAAATGGGCCTAATATTAAACGGGTTTCTCTCTCTCCGGCTTCGGAATTTTTGGCATTTGTAATTTTAATTTTTTAAAGATTTGCAAAACTAATTTCCGAATTTCAAAATTTACGTAACTAGTCTCTTCCCGCCCTCCGGGAGGCGTGATTGGATAAAACGCCCTCCCGCAGGGCGTTTTATCCGACGTGACAGATGGCCGTTGGGTGTCGCTCGCCACACGACGAAATTTTGCGGCGGCCCTTCCCGCCCTTGGTAAGGGCGGTTTTTCATGTGCACGGGGGCCGCTGCAAAAGGGCGACCGCCCTAGCATTTTTGCAGCGGCCCCTTCTCGCCCTTACCAAGGGCGTTTTTTCCCTGTTCATACAGGGGGCCGCCTGCAAAAAGGGCGGCCGCCCTGGCTTTTTTGCAGGCAGCCCCCTTCCCGCCCTCTGGAAGGGCGTTTTTTGCCCTGGGCAGTATATAAGCCGAGAGTCAAAGGTTTTGTCCTCATTTACACCTTTCCAAATCCAGAAAAAGAACAAAGAGAGGTGAGGAAGAGGAAGGAGCGCGGCGAAGCCCTACTGGATTATGTACTTCATCCGAGATAAATGCAATATCCCATCGTTATTTTGTTTGTTAGTTAGTATGTAAATGCAATATTAAAAAAATATAATTTTTTTAATATTTGAATTGTTATTGAATATTTTGTTATAGATTTGTAAAACAGATGATTTAATTTAGATCAATTTAGATAATTTAATCGATAGTAACATAGGTAGAATAGATAGATCAACAAGGATAATTTAATGGACATTAACATAGGTAGAATAGATAGATCAACTTAGGTAGAATGTGTTTGGATCTAAGTGTAAATTATGTGAGTAGATGGTAAGCACTATAGATAATCGTACGTATAATTTCGTTGATAATCAAAATATGTGTAGATATAAAGTACGATTTAATTTAATTTAGTTTACAAAATTTGGCAAATTGAAATGAACGAGGTACGATTGGCGGTAGATGAAACGAACAAATCGATTCGGGATATTTTAAGATGTAGACCAGAGAACATATTGTTAAAGAAATTAACTTAGGCACAGAATCATCTAGGCAACATATTCGTAGTATGGAATAAACTCAGTTTCAATTTGTTTGTCAGGCACTATGGCAAGTAAGATCATATTTCAGATAGTTCACGGTGAAGGCAACGTTAGATACGGTCCAGAAGGTGTCGATCTATCAGAATTTAGGATGAAATCAAAGGGCATCGATAGGCCAGCCGAGAAAACATTTGAGTCAGTGTATAGTTGGTTGCTACGTGGATTTAAAGTGGATACAAGAGTGAACACAATGTCTCTATCCGTTGTAGTAAGTCGTGCAACAGAAGGATATTATTGGGAACTTATGCCTATAGATAACACTGAGTCGTGGAGACGTTATGTGGACATGGCACTTGAAAGGTCCTGGCCCCTTGTTATTTTTGTGACACTGCACGAAATCGATATCAGTAATGCAATGCAAACAGAGTATGGCGAAGGTCCGAGCAATGAAGCAAGCTTGGAGGAGGCGATTGGCGTGGCGGATGAGGGGGAGAGAATCGAAGCAATTGTTGAAGAAATGGAGAGGGAGGATTCTGAAAATGAGCAGGCGGAGGGCGATGAATCATCGGACAAGGAAGAAGATGTCATGCCCGTCGATTGGGAAAAAGCTGATTTCTCTCAACTTGTTATCTCGGAAGGGCAACATGTTTCATTTGAATACAAGGATAACGAGGTCATCCAGGGTGCTAGGTACGCTCATAAGGAAGACATGAAAGAGGCAGTGAAGCATTGGGCGGTCTCTTTGCATAGAGAGTTTAGGGTGGTGAAGTCTACGAACTATGTGTATGATGTGAAGTGTATGAAGGATGATTGTCCGTGGCGCGTTCATGCATACAAGGGGAAATGTAGTGACTATTGGAAAGTGAGCATTGTTGGTGAGCACACATTTCTATTGCCGGGGGTAGATAAGTACCATCGCAACATCACCTCGGCGTTTGTTGCCGGTGAGATGTACAGCCATGTTGTTAAAAACACAGATTTTGAACCTGGCTCCATTATTAAGCACATTGAGAACAAATTCAAGTATACTATTAGCTATGCAAAGGCTTGGAGGGCGAAACAAAAGATATTGGAGATGAGGTATGGCACATTTGAAGCATCGTATGACAATTTACCTCGTCTATTAGCCACCATTGCTCAGAGAAACCCCAATACCTACTACGACATTCAGACATTTCCATCATCTATTGATTTGAGCAAGAGCGTGCTGCAAAGAGCCTTTTTCTCGATTGGTGCTTGCATCAACGCATTTGTGCACTGTCGCCCTGTGTTGTACATAGATGGAACCTTTTTGACAGGCAAATACAGAGGTCAGATACTGACGGTGATTGGAGCAGATGGGAACAACCAGGTGTTACCTATGACGTTTGCATTTGTCGAGAGTGAGAACACCGAAAGCTGGTATTGGTTCTTGGAGAGAGTTCGATGCCAAGTCCTTCGTATGAGGCCCAATGTTTGTCTCATACATGATCGTCATGCCGGCATGCTGAGGGCAATCGACTATCTTCAGAATGGTTGGCCGGAGAGGGGATTTCCAGCTAGGTGGCATGATGTTCGGAGTAGGTGGAGCATGCGGCATATGGGAGCCAATTTCTACAAACAATTCAAGAACAAGCACCTGATGGATCTATTCAAGAGGCTATGTGGTCAAAATCAAGAGAAAAAGTTCAATGAGATGTGGAGAAGGTTGGATGAGCTGACAACGAAGCAAACCGACGAGCAATCTCGTTTGCCACAGGTTGACGAGCCTGCAGTACCTCTTGGTCCATTGCATAATGACCCGTCAACAATGAGAAGGAGGTCTGCACCATCAATACGTAATTTCTCCCACTGGATAGAGAATGAACCGAAAGAAAAGTGGTCTCTGTTGTATAACACTGATGGAGCTCGATATGGTATAATGACAACGAACCTGGCCGAGGTGTACAACTGGGTGATACGAGGAGTTCGGGGACTTTCATTGGAGGGTATTGTGGAATTTATCCTTCATGGCACTCAGGCATATTTTAGGGATAGATTTAAGAAAATATCCCCTTTAATAGTCGATAACAATATTGTATTTGGCAACATGGTGACGAAATATATGCAAGACAAAATTCTAAAGGCTATGAAGCATAGAGTAATCCCCCAAGGAACCCAAGTTCATAGGTACGAGATCATGTGTGTCGACAGGAGAAGGCGCGACATCAACCGTGTTCAAGCTGTGCAGGAATGTGTGCTTCATGCGGATGATGGTTGTAGTTGCAGCTGTATGAAGCCAAAGCTTAGACATCTGCCTTGCTCACACGTCCTTGCCGTAGCTGGGGACTACGGCATAGTTCCAGATATCTATGTGTCACCGTACTACAGGAAAGAATCAATTTTTCATACGTGAAAGGAGGAGATATATGGTTTTGGGATATCTGGATCGTACACAACACTGCGGCCACAAGTGTTCTACATTCCAGATCCGTCGAAGTTAAGGATGAAAAAGGGACGTCGTTAGTCGAGACGCATCAGAAACGACATGGACGAGTCGGAGGTCGGGGGAAGGACCCTACGTTGCAGCAAATGCGATGAGCACGGACATACATACAAAAAATGTCCGAAGAATTCAGAAACTTCAACCGTCGCAGGTGCAGGGCTTTCCGGATAGCCCTCCGATGGCAGCCGTCCATCGGGAGAAGGAACAACAACGAGGCGACCACGTCCTAGATGTGCTCGTTCGACGACTACATCGTCCGCTGGCGATGCAATGGCTTGATTATTTTGTTTTCTACTTTCAATCTAGTGGTGATCCGATATTTGTAATATTTGTTATGTTGTTGCCATCTGTCGTGAGTGTAATATTTATCATTGTGAGACGTAAACTATTTTATTGTTGTTGTGATATTTATATGTTGTGTTTGGTAGTTTGAATTAAGACGTGCACTTTTTTGTAATGTTGAGATATAATGGACCATTTATGTCATGTATTCATGTTGTTTTGTTTTGATCTTATAAATTGCTTATTAATCTATTCATGTATTCATGCAGGTATGGCGAACGATACACCAGCGCTTTTCAGCAGACAGGTCGACAGGGTGCACAGGTCGTACTTGTCGGCAAGGTGGTGCTCAGCTGACCGCCTTTCGTCCACGGCCGTCGCGCGAGTTGTTGCGTGTCGATCCGCGACACGTCCAGTGGGTACGATCATACTCTTTTCATTTATTGCAAGAATATTATGCTTGACACTAATATTACACTATGTGTATGATATGCAGGTTACGTGAGTCTGGCCTGATCGCTCTTTGCAGACTTGTTGAGGCGTGTGCCGACGAGCACGACCAGGCGAGACGGTGGGATGCGGACCGGTCCCTGATAGCTGCTTTGGTGGATCGGTGGCGTCCTGAGACGCACACCTTCCATCTTCCTTGTGGGGAGATGGCACCGACGCTGCAGGACGTCTCGTACCTGCTAGGGCTACCACTAGCCGGAGAGGCTGTCGGGCCTGTGGATGCTATTGGTGGATGGAGGGAGGACATCACTGCATGATTTGCTCAGGTGATGAGGCTACCGGGGCTCCCAGCTGTTCAGGCGATCTACCCTTACGCGACCACTGGGCCTACGAAGACTTGGATTATGCCGTTCACAGTAAGTTAACTTGAAGACTTCGTTATTTTTCATTACATCTTATGATTGTTAACATGGTTTTCTCCTTTGTAGGCCGACAAGCTCCACCCCGACGCCGACGAGTACTCCGTGCGACGCTCGTTAGAGGCGTACCTTCTTTGGTTGTTCGGCTGGGTGATGTTCACCAACACGTCGGGGAACACTGTAGAGAGGGGGCTGATCCACTACGCCCGGTCGATAGCGGACGCGGAGATAGGCTTCGTGCCTCAGTGGAGTTGGGGTTCAGTGGTCCTCGCAGCCACCTACCGTGGGCTGTGTGACGCGTGCACGAAGACGGATCCGGGAGCGATCTTCACAGGCTGCCCCCTTCTGTTACAGCTTTGGGCTGTGGAGCGGTTCGCGATCGACCGACCGATCGTCGACACCTCTCCTTACGACGCAGCACCCACCTTCGAGAACCCAGCCGACGGGCCTACGATGGGCTCGTACTAGTTTCGACGCAACGTAAGTACAAATTCTTATTTCTTTCTAATATTCAAATTGTGTTGAACAAAACTTGTAACCACTTGAATATTTTATTTTCGTAGCATCGTTACGCCCCACGCTCAGGTGAGACGGAGCTACCGTCTCCAGCCTTATGACGTTGTCTGGGAGCTGTACACGCAGCAGGCGGTCGCAGCTCGAGCGCCTCTAGGCCTCTCGACGTTGTGCACGCGCGACTCGGCCTACTGGATGACGTTGATCCCAATGGTGTACGACATCACCGTCGAGCCTCACCGCCTGTGCCAAGTGATGAGGCGCTCGGATGCGCAGGATTCCCTGTAGATGTACTGCTTGCTGTTCCCCACCAGACCACCAGTGAGTATTTCTATTTCAACTTTACTACTATTGTGTCGAATGAAATGGAACTATAGTCGACCTTTACTGTGTATGCAGGTTGTCTCGACGGGGACAGCAGGGAGGCTCCCTCTGGGAACCACGTATGCAGCAATACGTGGCGGACTGGCTGATAGCCACCGAGGAGGTGATCGGCGAGATCTACGGCCACTCCGATGAGAACTACACCGCCTACCTTCGGTGGTACCTACCGCGAACGCGTCCGCGCGTGACCTTCACACCGGCCGCGCAGCAGCAGCACCAGGCAGCGGTCACGGACACCTACCCCAGGCACCGAGACCAGGACTACTTCGTTGGGGTACGTCATGATTTCTCGGCCTTAAAGCCTTTGTACGTCATGATTCTTTTTTATTTGAGGAAGAACCTAATTTGTTTCGATTTTTGTAGGCTGACGCCGCACGGGCATTGAATGCCGAAATCGACTTGGTGATGCTGAGGCTGGACGCACGCATTCACCTGAACGACGTGGAACAGAGGATGACCTTCCAGCGGATGCAGACGACGGCACGTTCGATCTTGCGGATCTTCTCTTGTCGTTCAGCCGTCGACGCGGTTCCTCCGCAGGGTGCTGCAGGTCCACGTCCACGCGGTCCAGTACCAGGATGGTCACCACACGGCGCTGGTGCTTCCACAGGTTAGTTCCACTCATTTTCATTGTGGCAACCCTACAACGTGATCTAACAAACCGAATGTCGCGTAGGTCCGACGCTACCGAGAGGGGATACGGCAAGCGCGAGTGGATCGTCGATCCTCGGCCTTTCGCGACTCGGCCCAAGATCGCGAGCTTTGCCGGAGCGAGTGGATCCTTCGCTCGTCCCTCACTCACCCGGGAGGTGAGCAAGCGTCGTCCGACGCGTAGTTAACACTTATTAGTTTAAGTCACTGATGCTTCACATTGCTTATATACAGGAGGATTCTACTCGGCGGGGATTTTCCGCTCAGGAGCTTCATCGTCGCAGGCGGGCGGGTCCGGGGAAGGCGACGAGGGGGGGTCAGGTACGGGCGACGACTTCGACGACCTGGAGGACCTAGATCGGGACGTTCTCGCCGCCTCTCAGCTTGGTGGAGCACCTCTACCACAGAGCCAGGACCCGCCACAGGAGACGCCCGCGCCGGATGTCCGTGCTAGTCGTGCCGTGCCTCCAGACAGGCTGACGTACTCTTAGGGGCACGTCAGAGCACAGGCTAGGAGGGATAGGGGTAAGAGGCCTCACCAGTAGCTTCTGTGTGCAACAGTTTGTACAAATTGTAATTATTTATTTTATGTTTGATGTTTGTATGTATCTCTGTCTGTTCGTCGCACTCACATGTCACGAGATCCTTCCGTATTGTTTGCTGCATGATACTCTTACTAACGACAAAAAAACTTTCGGCGGTGTTAGACCTGCACGAGACGTCGCTATCAGCTTTTGCCCGTGATAGTCCTGCATGATACATCGCTATCAACTTTTGCCCCGTGACAATCCTACACGATACGTCTCGTTCAGCTGTTGCCCCGTGACAGACATAAACGATACATAGATGTGAACCTTCACCTGCCTGCACTATATATTGCCTAGATCCGAATACGAGCTCTTCAAATCTGCATTCTCTTTTCTACATTTACTCGTGCAATGAGATCTTCATATCATCCATTCCTTGAGCGTCTCCACTGGCGACTCCATCCTTTGAGCGGTTTTACTCCACCATGGTGTGACCGTCCGTTATGCCATTGTGGAGATGGCTGCATACTTACGTCGTCCCTCCTCACTGAAACCAGGGGGAGACGATTTTTCCAATGCGCCAACATTGAACAGGTATGGCTTAACTGTAATGCTTTCATCTACAAAATCTTCACGCAGAAAACGCTAACTTGATTGTCCATCGTGTTAATACCTCATGCAGGCATATCGTCGGGTGTGCAACTTCGTTGAGTGGATAGATACGGAGAACCCACGAACCGACGGAACACGTTACTACCCACTTAGCGAAACAAGGTCGACTACCTTCGACGGAAGGCCGAGTACCAACGTCGAGCTCGTGGCCGAAGCTTTGACCGGCCTATGGATCACCGGCACTACCCACATGGCAGAACGTCCGTAATGCCACCGTGGTCTCCGTTGCCGTGGTAAGATCCATAAGACAAGCAACTAGAGGACAAAGATGCTTCGTGTGTCCCGAGATTGCGGATGTCGATTTTGTCGTGAGTATAATTTTTCTTTCTTTAACCTATTCGCTTGTTCCATTTTCTAACCCCAAACATCAAAAATGTGCAACCAGGAGGATGTACGTCAGTGTCCATACGAAGAGTGGATCGATACGGTTAAACCTGCTTCGATCGGTCAGACGGTAACACAACCTGAGTCGACTGAACAATTCATTCAGGCTTGATGGAGTATGAACGTCGCGTCGAAATCGCAAGCTTAGCTTGGAGGAACAACCCACTGGGTTTCCCTAAATGGTCCGAGCGTCCCATGTGCGATTATAGGGATCGTTGCAAGATGGTTACCTCCTTTGAACCACGAACATATGGTCGGAGATATTTCATTTGCCCCAACTTAGACAACGACTTTGTTGTACGTCTTTCATTTTATCAATTCTGAAAACGTCTTCGCTCTAGTGGCTCTCTAACTGATTACATGTGTTTCTTTACCAGGGCATTCAAAGGAGGTGTGGATTCACTAGGTGGATCGACAATGTCATTCTCCAATATAACGGCCTAAAAGTAACTGAATGTGAAACTCAAAAGGAGTACAACGCCGAGAAGGAAAGAGAAAATTGATGACAAGCTTATCACCCTTGAACGGTTCCGTAGGTAGTCGAGCCTTCACTCGTCGGGGATGAGTTAGTTGTATTGTATCATCCGTACCTAATGGGTTATGTAACAGTGTGACAAACAATTGCTTAACCATTGCTACTAAGTTAACTTGGTTAAAACAATATGTTATGATCACAGGTAATGCAAACAACATATGTACGATACCTCGAATATTTACACTTGCAACAATATTTACATTTGCAACAATACGACGATAAAACAAATGTTCATTACACAACATATTTACATTTGCAACAATACGACGATAACATTTATATTTCAAACAATACGACAAATCAAATGGACGGTTACATTTGCAACAATACGACAAATCAAATGGATCGGTTACATTTGCGAAAAATACAACGATAACATTTTACATTTCAAACAATACGAGAGAGGGTTGGTCGATTAGGGTTTTGGTTAGGGTTTAGGATAAAACGCCTTCCGAGGGCGGGAATGGCAAAAACGCCCTCTGGAAGGGCGGGAAGGGGGTCGCCCGCAAAACACCGAAAACGCCCTTGGTAAGGGCGGGAAGGGGCCGCCGCAAAATGCAGGCGGCCGCCTTTTGCAGCGGCCCCCGTGCACAGAAAACCGTCCTTTCCAAGGGCGGGAAGGGGCCGCCGCAAAATTCGCCCGCGCGGACGGCACCCAACGGCCGTTTGCCACGTCGGATAAAACGCCCTCTGAGAGGGCGTTTTATCCAATCACGCCCTCCCAGAGGGCGGGAAGAGACTAGTTCTGTAAATTTTGAAATTCGGAAATTAGTTTTGTAAATCTTTAAAAAATTAAAATTATAAATGCCAAAAATTCGCTGGCTTCGATATGAGCAAGCGTAGGCGTAGCCCTGCGATTTCACGTGGCCGCCGGCAGCCTTGCGCCGCCGCCGCCGCCATGATTCACCTACGGGGCGCATCCTTTTTCTACTCCTACGAGAGCGTCCTCTCACCCCGTCGCCGAAATTTCTTGGCCCTTCTCCCTCCGCCGCCTCCTCTCCACCCCGCGCCAATTTCCCCCAAACCCTTCGTCGCCGCCTGCGGCCTCAACTGAGCCGAAGCAATCAAGGCTTCAGAGAAGATCTCCCACCTCAGGTCCCCCTCCAATCCCGACGCCGTCCTCGCCTTCCTCTCCGGACTCGGCATCCCGCGCCCCGACATCGCCATCGCCGTCGTCGCCAACCCAAGATTGCTGTGCGCCGATGTGGAGAACAACCTATCCAAACGCGTCGGCAAGCTCCGCGGCCTGGGCCTCTCGCGCTCCTAGATCGTGCGCCTCCTCTCGCTCCCCGGCACCTGCTTCAGCAGCAGTTCCCTCGCCACCAACCTCGGCTTCTAGCTCCCGGTCTTCAGCTCGTTCGACAAGATCCTCAAGGCTCTCAGGATGAACAAACCCTCCTCAAACCCTCCTCAGCCCGAATGGGGAAGAGGAAGGAGGAATAAGGGAAGAAAGAGAATGACATGTGGGCCTCATATGCTGACTCAACGGGATGGATAAGTCAATGTGCCACGTTAGCAAAAAAAAAACACCATAGTATTGTCGAGGGAGTCAAATTGTACCGGAATTAAAAGTTGAGGGACTGAAAGTGGACTTATTCCTAAAGAACGTCAGCTGCTAGCTCGTCCGAAAATCCTTCGCCGGTTTCAAATGGGCTACAATTGCGGCCTGAGCTCAGAAGCCAGAAACCGTAGCTTGCGATTTCACGCCGCCGCCGCCGCCGCCGCCGCCGCCGGCAACCTTCCCTCCTCCTCCGTCCACCGCCACCGCCACTGACGCCGCCGCCGCCACCACCACCATGATCCACCACCTTCAGAGCCGCATCGTTTCGCTCCTCCTCCTCCACCACCCAACAGCGCCTCATCCTGTCGCCGCCATCTCTCCCCGCTTCTCCCTCTGCCGCCTCCTCTCCACCACCCCGCCTGTTTCCCCCAAACCCTTCGCCGCCGAGGACTACCTCGTCGCCGCCTGCGCCCTCACCCGAGCCCAAGCAGCAAAGGCTTCGGAGAAGATCTCACACCTCAGGTCCCCCTCCAAGCCCGACGCCGTCCTCGCCTTCCTCGCCGGCCTCGGCATCTCGCGCCCCGACATCGCCACCGCCGTCGCCGCCGACCCAAGGTTACTGTGCGCTGATGTGGAGAAAACTCTCGCCAAACGCGTCGCCGAGCTAGGCGAGCTGGGCATCCCGCGCTCCCAGATCGCGCGCCTCGTCCCTCTCGCCAAGATCCCCTTCCGCAGCAGCTCCTCGCCACAAACCTCGCCTTCTGGCTCCCGGTGTTCGGCTCATTCGACAGCATCCTCAAGGCCCTCAGGAAGAACTCCTCCCTCCTCAGCACCGACCTCGAGAAGGTGGTGAAGCCGAACCTGGCATTCCTCGAGCAATGCGGGATAAATGCCTCTGATGTTGCCCGTAGTTCAACCATGTACTCCAGCCGGCTGCTCACCGCGAATCCCAAGTATCTCCGAGACGCTGTGGCACGGGTGGAGGAGTTGGGAATGGACCGCAGTTCGAGGATATTCTATCGTGGGCTCATTGCAGTGGCTTTGATAAGCAAGGAGACTGCTGCGAGGAAGATACGGCTGCTGGAGGAGCTTGGGTTCTCGCAGGATGATTTGTTGGTGATCATGAGGAAGTGTCCAAATTTTTTGGCTTTATCTGAGAAAAAGATACAGCGAGCTGTGGAGTTCTTGAAGGGGGATGTTGGTCTGGAGGAACGGTACATTGCACAAAGGCCAGCGTTGCTCCTGTATAGCCTTGAACGGCGGTTGTTGCCTCGGTATTACTTGCTCAAGATCCTCAGGACAAAGGGATTGCTGAATTGTGAGTTGGATTACTACTCGACAGCCGCACTGAGCGAGAAGAAGTTTGTAAAAAGGTTTGTGCATCCTTATAAGGACCACATTGCAGGCCTTGCTGATGCTTATGCCTCTGGTTGTTCTGAGGAAGCAAATGGAGTTGCTTCATTGATTAGCCTGCAGACTGAAATGGATGGTGTTAAAGTTTCTGCTGGGAAATCTGGCTAGATTTTTGCATGGGAATGCTAACTTTGTTAAAGCTTGTGCTGAAAAGGTTTGTACCTTTGTATGTGGTATGTTACTTCTTGTGTCTTGTAGCTCTGGAGATTGACAATCGCAAAGATTTATGGCAATGGGTTAGGAGCAAAAAGGCATTGTCCTGCTGGGCTGAAATCTGCAGATTCGGAATTTTAATGGAAAACAAATTGTTAGTGCACATACTCTTGACAGAAAATATAGAAAACTAACACAATTTATTAAACACCTGTTTAACAATATTTATACAGTACAAGTGTTGCAAAATGAATAGGAAATGGCCAGCTTAGGAGTACTTGTTCAACATTCCACCTGATATTTGGCAGCGACTATGATAGGAATATGCTCAAACTGCAACCATGTTGGGGGCTATATCCAGACATTGTAAATAACCTCATGGGCTACAGCCATGTTGGGTCTTTTTTGTTCTATATGGCAACATTCTTGTTAAATGTGATTGGTTTGAGGCTAACATGAGCTACAACCATGCTGAGGTTAGGTATGCAGGAGAGGCGCGAACGAATTGTGCTGCATCTGCCATGGCGTCTCCCTGTGCATTCTAGCGGAGCATCATTACAAGGTCAAGGATATCGTTTGAGGCCTACACGCATATGCCTTTACCGGTGCTAGGAAAATACCAACTGAAGTCCTATGTTAGAAGATGAATGAGAACTAGAGAAAGTGCTTGTGCTTCCAATTGCTTTGTTGGAACGAAGATATTCAGGTTTGCTATCCCCCATGTTCGTTGTTCTAAGATTTTACAATTTTACTGTAAGTGATCCATTATAATACCCCTAACTGATGAACAGAAGGAAATCTTTTAGAAATTTGATTTGATAGGAATTTCTGACAAAAAAAGAACTAATTGATGAACAGTATGGCCCCCGCCTAGTTTTATACAATTTTTCTAGAGGCCTTTTCCAGGAGAAATATGAACGATTTATTATGCAGCACGCTTAACTTCTTACGTTTTAACTGTATGTTTGTCAAATGCCTGCATGGCACATTAATTCTTTTATGCATGGACATGGCATTTCTGTATCCTAATTGTCATATTTCAATTTGGGTTTGCTCAAAGACATGGATTTGATAATTTGAAACTTGATGTCAGTCATCATTTGGGCTGTTCAAGATCACCTTTTAGTTTTGTATACTGGTTTCTCAACGTATGATCTGTAGTTTGTACCCAGCTGAAATCTTCCAGGGCCTACGTCTGAAATAAAGAAGATGCAAACCCGAGAGCCAGCAGTTTTCTAGATGATGGAAAGTGAATTCAGTTTTATCAGAAGACTATAAATGTTTTCTTGGTTAACTAGGACGGGTAGTCTAGGATTTAGGTAGATGAATGCTGCCAACAGTGAATGCAGAGACACTTGTTCAGTCATTCATCTCATCCAGAATTCCATGACTGGTGGTGCATCTGTAGCCCTTCATCAACTCCTTATTACCAAGGATTTTTTTTCACAGCCGAATGGAGATGGAGTCATGAAATCGTGGCAATGATCATACACTCCACAATAATGATCATATGTAGGCATTGGCTTCCAAATTTTGTCTTCGATACCTGGTTTTTGGCTAGTCTGATACTGTTTATACATGCCTGTCGTTCAGCAAACAATAACCGCAATTTCAAAACCCGCTAGTGACTGTATCATATAGCTCCTTTTGATCACAAATATGCTATCAAGTAAGTGATTGGGTTGATATTAGGCGCATTGTAATTGCTTACTGCAAAAATCATATAGTCGATTTTTTACCGAACGTGAAGTCGATTTATTGAGCCATTTGGAATACTTTCGATCAAACCATGCTCAAAAACATCAGTTGCTAGCCTGCTGCCCGTCCGAAAATGTAGGTCTTCCCCCGTTTCAAATGGGTTACAATTGCGGCCCAATAACGCTACTCCGCCTTCGGGCTCATAATCTAATCGGAATAAGTCCACTTGCATCCCTCAATTTACGTCGAATCTACATGACGTCCCTAATCTTCACGAATCTTCAATACCAGAAATATCAACCCCTCGAGTATTCAATACCGTGCAAAGTAGGTCTCTTGGTAGTATAGACCACATTTGTCCTGATTTTCTCTAATGTGGCATATGTCAAGTTCCAGTTGTCAGTTGTCAGTGACCCTTATCTCTTTTCACCTATCACTCACTCCCTCCCCTTTGTTCCTATCTCAGAGCAGCGGCTGGCGGCAGATAGTGAGGAAGACGGCACCAGCGACGGGCGGTGGCGAAATCTCAGTGATGTATGCTCATCCAAGCTCGAGCTTGCCCGGCCTCCGTGCGAGGGAGGCAGAGGTGGGAGAGGCAGGGACAGGCGGTCGACAAGGGCGTTTGAGCTCAAGCTCGCCCGACCTCTGGGGAGGCGGAGGCGGGAGAGGGAGGGAGAGGCGGCCGACAAGCCTGTCCGAGCTCGCTTGGCCTCCGTGCGAGAGAGGCGGTCGACGAGCCCGTCTGAGCTTGAGCTCACCCAACCTCTGGGGAGGCGGAGGCGGGAGAGGGGGGAGAGGCAACCGATGAGCCTGTTCGAGTTCGAGCTCGCCTGGCCTCCGTGTGAGGGAGGCAAAGGTGGGAGAGGGAGGGGGAGGCGACGAACGAGCGTGTCTAAGCTCGACTTCGCCCGACCTCTGGGGAGGCAGAGGCGGGAGAGGGAGGGAGAGGCAGCCAACGAGCCTGGGAGGGAGGGAGAGGCAGCCGGTGAGCCCGTCCAAGCTCGCTCGGCCTCCGTATCGTCATCGGCCATTCCATAGGGTAACGGCATGGCTCGGCACCGAGAAACCTTCTCCTCCCATGCTTCCTCTCCTTCTCCCGTCGGTGGTGTCGCTCCTGGCATCGCTGGCCACCCGCTTCGCCACTGTGTGGTTGGGAAGAAAAGAGAAGAAAGAAGAGGGCATGACACATAGCCCCACATATTTTTTTCTTATCACTTACATGTGGGTCCCATATTTTTTATTTTTTTTCTGACTAGGATGCCACATCAGCGAAACCAAGCATCCATACTGCCAAAGGATCTACTTTGTGTGGTTTTGAACACTTGAGTGGTCGGCATTTTTGGTATTGGGGATTAGAGACGTTATACAGACTCGACGTAAAGTTGAGGGACGACAAGTGAACTTATTCCTAATCTAAAAAGGTGTATCTCATGATTTTCCTTTAAAAAAGAACAAATTTTAGCCAACCTCATGTTTTAGGTCGAAATTGCATAAAACATATATGACTGGTGGTACATAAATCAAGGTTCTGAAAGTTTCACAAAAGCCCACCCTTATATATATTTGGCAAATATTTATTTGAAATTTTAAAACATAGAATATATGTGAAACCTTTAATTATTGATTTTTTTCTTGAAATTGTCGGTTTAACTCTTTACTACTTTAAAAAATATTATTGTTTCAAATATTACCCATATCATTTGAAATTTAAATTAAGGTGAGGTTTTATATATTTACATGTGATTATATACCATAAGTCATAATATACGTGATGTGATTTCATGCAACTTTCACTGTATACTTGCGATTTCACATCGTCGCCGTCGGCGGGAACTCTTTCTCCTCGTCTGTCCACCGTCACCGCAATCGCCATCACCATGATCCTCCTTCTCCAGCATCGCATCGTTTCGCTCCTCCACCCACCGTGGCCTCACCCCGCCGCCGACGTTTCTCCCTGCTTCTCCCCCCACCGCTTCCTCTCCACCACGGCGCCGGTCTTTCTCAAACCGTTTGTTGTCGAGGAGTACCTCGTCACCACCTGTGGCCTCACCCAAGCCCAAGCAGCCAAGGCTTTGGAGAAGATCTCCCACCTCAAGTCCCCCTCCAAGCCCGACGCCTTCCTTGCGGGCCTCGGCATCTTCCTTCCCGACATCGCCATCGTCGCCGCCGCCGACCTAAGGTTGCTGTGCGCTGATGTGGAGAACAACCACTACTGGAGAAACCATCATTGGTTGAAGTGACAAAAAGCATAGTAGTCCCGGTTTCAACGGCCCTCTAGGAACAGTAGTCCCGGTTCGTGTCACGAACCGGGACGAAAGATCACTTCTAGTCTGGTTCAAATGTTGTCGGCGCGTGTCGGGCGCGGGGACCTTTAGTCCCGGTTGGTAACACCAATCGGGACTAGAGGTAGCATCTCTAGTCCCGGTTCGTGTTACCAACCAGGACTAAAGGTCTCCGGCGCTCGACACGCGCCGACAACATTTGAACCGTCACCTCTAGTCCCGGTTCTTGAAACGAACCGGGTCTAAAGGTCCTAGAGAGCCGTTGAAAGTTTTATACCGTTGCCTCGCGACTAGAGATGGCATCTCTAGTCCCGGTTGGTGTTACCAATCGGGACTAGAGATTTTCTTTATATACTCCTTCCTCCTCCATCCCGAGCCAGCCACACTTGTACATCTTCAAAATTTTTCTCAGCTAGAGGTCTGGTGCTGCCAAGGTTAGCAACTTCTTTAAAGTTAGCAACTTCTTCCTCTTATAGATTTGCGGTTGTTTTCTATACATTTTGCTATCTATATGTCATGTGCTATCTACAATCTTAGCACTTCGCATTTTACGGTTGTTTTATATACATTTTCATCTCTATATTTGTATGCAAACATGAGGAGATGTTTTCCCGCCCACTGAAATTCACCTCTAGTCCCGGTGGTTTCAAAAATCGAGACTAATTATTACAAGTACCCAATTATATTGTGTTATATTCATATATAATTATAATTAACATATGTTCATATATTCATATATAATTAACATATGTTCATATAATTAACATAAAATATTATAGATTAAAATAATAACATATAATTAACATTTGTCATTGGCTCCAGTCTTGGCTACAGGCACTGAACAGTCCCTCGGACAGTGAACAAGGGGAACCACGTTGGAGGAGGCATCAACACCATCCACTGAATTCATAGTCAATTCCCCTAGATCATATTACAATTGCAGGGAGCTATGAATAAAAACGGTAAAAGGGTGAGACCGAGGTCGATGAAAAAGTCCTCAGGGAGAATGACAAGCGGAGGAGGAGGGCGGCCGTCGACATGCTCCATACTCATAGAAGATCCTAACTTGTGGTCAGGTCAATAATGCTCTAACGGCTAATGCTTATGTGGCAATTCACAAGAATAAGGCAGAAGACATTAGCAACGAGAACTTGAACATTGCAGCTGAAACACAGAGAAAGCACACCTCTAAATCAGGAAGACCGGCGGCAGCGGTGGCGGCGGGAGCAAAGACTGGGGTGGCGGCGGCGGTAGTACTGCTCGATCACGGCGGGCAGATAGAGGTAGTCCGTCGTCGTGCGCGTCACCGGCGGCTTCCATGGCACCGCCGAGGCATTGAGATGGGAACGGGGGAGGCAAGGCATCATTGCCATGTACAACCGCACTATCCAATCATTGTCATATCTCTCGCTATTCAAAGTTTGATGGAGATACACGAGTACTTCTACGCCGTACTCGAAGAAAGAGCAAGACAGAAAGATTATGAAGCAAATGGAGAAAAGCAAGAAAAAAGACTCGATCCGGATCATGAAATGTTGAAGAGACCAAGATCGGTGAAGAAAGCTACTACGATCGATCATGACATGTTGAAGAGACCAAGATCGGTGAAGAAGGCAGGAAGAAAACGTCGGGGCCTCTCCACAGATCATCGAGCAACTGGATGCGGATGTGGACGAGACGACTAAGATAAGCTATTTCATTGATACCGACTCATTGGAGTGTGAGATTTGCTTCATGTCTCTCGAAATAATGGAGCCCCACCAAAAACATAGGTAAATGCGCTTTGTCTTGCATCATGCATATAGTTAACCATGCTCATCGCTGAAAAAATTTTATAGCAAAGCTTCTTTTGGCCGCAAGACCGTATTTGTTCATCTATTTATCTGTTAATTATATGTTATTATTTCAATTTAATTTTTTTCAAATAGGCCATATGTTAAATATATATTATTATTTAAATTTTAAATATTTTTGGAATATGACAAATGTTAATTATATGTTATTATTTTAATTTATAATATTTTATGTTAATTATATGAACATATGTTAATTATATATGAATATATGAACATATGTTAATTATATATGAATATATGAACATATGTTAATTATAATTATATATGAATATAATACAATATAATTGGGTACTGTAATAATAGTCTCGGTTTTGAAACCACCCGGACTAGAGGTGAATTTCAATGGGCGGGAAAACATCTCTAGTCCTGAAGCCTTCAATCGGGACTAGAGATGCCCACCTACCGGGACACGTGGCTGCCCGCCATCTCTAATCCCGGTTGGTGGCTTCAACCGGGACAAAAGGTATGCTTTATTGTCCCGGTTGAAGCCACCAACCGGGACTATTTCATCTCTAGTCCAGGTTAGTGGCTTCAACCGGAACAATAGATGCCATACCTATATATATCAAGGGCTTCACTGGGATCCAAACACTTAGTCGTTTTCGCACAACTGCATCGTCTTCTTCGTCGCTGTCGCCGAGCACAAGGACGCCGCCGCAGCACGTCGTCTCCGCCGTCTTCGTCGCCGTCGTTGTCGCCGTAGGACCGCCGCGCCAAGGTCTTCGTCACCGTCGCCACAGGTTAGCCGCCGCCCCTTTTTCTCCGTGATGCGCGCTAGGGTTAGCCGCCGCGTCGATGCCATCGCCGTCGCCACCATTGTCGTCTCCGCCGCCGCCGCTGCGCCGCGCCGTCGCCGCCGCCCCCCTTTCCACCCCCTCCTTAATCCCCACGCCGGCCGGCCGCCCCTAAACCCTTAACCCTTGCCTCCCCCTCCATGCCGCTGTCGTCGCCGTGGCCGCCGCTGCCGCTGTCGTGCTATATGTTTAATGAATATGAATGGGAATGAATTTTGTGAATTTTGTGAATGTGAATAAATGAGGAGGATTTGAATATGATTTTGATATGTATGTGTAAATTTGTGAATATGATTTCGATGTGTATGTGTAAATTTGTATGGACTTTATATGTAGATGGACTGTTTATTTAAATTTTAATGCATGAATATTGTGAATTTAGAATTTTGAATGTGTATTTAAATTTAAATGCATGAATAGATTTAAATTTGAATGTGTATGTGACTTGTGAAGTTTGTATTTTTCAACGAACGAGAACGATAAAATCAACAAACGGATGTGAATGGACGGACGGACGAACGGACGGACGTACGGACGAATGGACGGACGCACGAACGAACACTCGTTCGTTCGGTCGGTCGGTCGTCCGTTCGTTCGTTCGGTCGGTCGGTCGTTCGGTCGGTCGGTCGTTCGGTCGGTCGGTCGTTCGGTCATTACAACGTACATAGGCATGCAACGTCCTCTCTCTTCTCTCCTCTCCACTTCCTCTCCTCTCCACCTTATCTCCCTCACATACATGATCATCTCTTTCTCTTCTCTCCAGATGATCGTACTCACAGACGTAAAAGAACGTTAGAACGAACGGACGATAGTTTAGGATTTGGGTTTGGGTTAGGGTTAATGGTCCGAACGAATGGACGTGAACGAACGATAGGTTAGGGTTAGGGTTGGGTTTAGGGAACTACATTTAGGGTTTAGGGTTTAGGGTTTAGGGTTTAGGGTGAACGAACGAACGACAGAACGGAGACGTGAACGATAGATTGAACGAATGGTCGGTCGTTCGGTCGTTCGTTTGGTCGTTCGTTCGGTCGTTCGGTGTGGATGTAATCCAGGAAGTGACTTCTGAAAAATATCACCATTGTGGATGTGCACAATTGAATCTGGTGTCTATCGGATTTCATCTATTTTTTCCATCTTCTTCTTTTCTGACTATGTTTTTTACGTAGACATACATGATATTCCTAAATAGTTGATACATGTATTAACCGAATAATTTTTTTCAGAATTCTTTGATTAAGTCCTCAACCCACATCAATCAAATGGCGGATCGTGACGAGGAACAGTTTCTCCTTGATGAGATCGCACGAGGAATAGAGTTTTACAACGAGGAGGGACACGAAGATCCAGATCAGTACCTCAATGAGGAGGGGAACGACGGGGGGGACGAGCAGAGGAACGAGGAGAGGAATGAGGGCTCCGCCTCCGCCTCCGCCTTCGCTGGACAGAAGAGGCCACGCGGCCTCAGCAAGAAAATAGAGGGTCGACATGTCATAACGGAGGTGGCACCTGACGGTCGACCAATTGCCCCAGAGGACGCCGCAAGGAAGTTTGTGACGCACAGCGGATGGGTGGTGAGGGATCACGTGCCCGTAAGTGTTGCCAACTAGAGGCGGTCTACCAAAGGAGGAGAGGAGCAGAGCTATCTCCCAGACTCAGAGAAAGAGATGCTCTGGACCACAATGCTGCAGACGTTCACCATCCCAGACTCAGATCAGGCAAGGGTCAAGGAATGGACGTTGAAGAAAATGGCAGAGCTCTTCAGGAACTATAAGAAACAGTTACACAAGAAATATATCCTGAAGGGCCAGACACCAGACTTTGACAAGTTCCCAAAGCTTAGAGATCATTGGGATGCTTTTGTTGAGCACAAGACCAGTGAAGAAGCGCAATCTATCATAGAAAAGAACAAGGCCAACGCAGCCAAAAAGAAATACCATCACAGACTTGGGTTAGGCGGCTATAAAAAAGCAATGGAGAAATGGGAAAAAATGAAAGCCGACCTAGAAGCACGGGATATCGTTCCAGGCACAGCAAACTGGCCGGAACGATCAAAGAACTGGTTCTATGCTCACGGCGGCTCACTAAATCCCGTCGATGGCATAGTGATCTTTGGTGATGAAATTCAAGAAGTCGGACGGAGGTTAGAGGAGGCGGTGCGGCCCTTGGGTTTGTTCAGGCCCGATAGAGAGAAGGACGAGCTAACGCTCGGCCTTCAAAACCCAAAACACCCGGGGCGTACGCGAGGAAAAGGCGTCGTCCCCTGGAAATACGGGTTCCAAGCTGACATCGACACATACAGGAGCCGAATGAGGTCAAAGCGAGAGAACGATGCTAGATTCGTTGAGATGGAAATGAGGCTCTCGCAGATCGATCAGATTGTCGACGAAAGGGTGGCCGTAAGGTTGGCTGAGGAGCGGAGCCAGTGAGTTAGCCAACAGCCGGATCCAGCAACAACCGCACAACTCCAACAACAGCACAGCAGTTGCACGTCTACTGGAAATGAAGGCGAGCTGGCCCCACAAGCTCAACCGGGTCCGCCATGCCCCGTGGATGACATCACACAGCGGACCCCGTGTGATCTGCACATCCCGCTGAAAAACATAACAATAAAGGTATGTTCGTACTTTTATGTTGCACGTATATTTTCTTGAATAACTTGTCAATCAACGTTCATTATTAACTAATAAGCAATCTTCTCGAACAGGTCGCGTCGGGCATGGCTATTCCAGTAGCCCGAGACGACACTTACCACTCCCAGCCCGTTCCACCTCCATACTCGAAGGTTGAAATTGAACAGGTGGAACGCGGCTATGAAGATCTGGAGCTGGATATCCCCGGAGGAGACGGGGAGATGACGCTAGGAGAAATGGCTCATGGAATATTTCTCTGGAGGAAGATCTTCATAAAATTCCCCGGACGAATAGCGTCTCCTATCGTTCCACCGCCCTCGCCTCCACGTGGGCCGTCTCCTCCGCCTCCTTTGCCGCCTCCACGAGCACCGACTCATAAACGGCCGTATCCAACTCCACCGCCTTCCAACCCTCCTCCATCGCCACAACGAGCACCGACTCCTAAACGGTCATCATCCAAGAACACGCCGTCAATATCAAGCGGTCGTCCAAGAAAGACTCAGAGAATTGAGAAGACGCCGCCACCCGCACTAAAGCGGTCGGCCTCAAGCAGGGCAAAGAAAGCGGGCAAAGATGTACCCCAGCTTGGCATGCAGCCACAGAAGCCTATGGAGTTCAGCACAATTCCAAATATTAGACCTGATTTAAGACAATTCATGCAAGAAGTTGGAATTAATATGGATCAATTACATGGGCGTGCACCCTGGCGAAGGCTCCGCTTAAATATAAGTTTAACCTTGGAAAGCCTCTCGTCAAGCCGGATCTCGTGAAAAGGCTTCCAACTCAGATGTATCGCTTCCATCAGTGATACATGCAACGATCTAGCAAGGGTGAAGACATGATAACATGCAAATATTCAATTGACTACTTCTTCGATGGAGATGACTACCTCTATATCCGATTCGAAGATATATTCGACCTGTACCAACGTGATGCCCTCGATGTCTCACTTCTAACCGCGCGGGTTTTGTAAGTATCGCCCGGTTATTTCGTTTCTTACCTCCTTGAATTTAGCTAACTAAAATTCTTTTTAACCGTTGTAGAATGGCGATCCAATACTGCAACAAGCACGAATGCACCAAGCATGGATTCATGGATCCACGCAAAATCAACGGCCCATTGGTTGATCAGTTTCCTAATGACACCGTGGACAACATATACAACACGCTTGTGAAGCAACCCTTCAGGTCCTTCATCCTTCTGCCCTATAATACTGTGTAAGTTTTTTCTTTCTTTCCAAACCAATTTCAATCCCGTGCATACATAAAGTTTCATATGTGTCATCTAAACCAATTTACAGATTCCACTGGATTCTGTTAGTACTTGACATGGGTCAGTCGAAGATCCATGTCTTTGACTCAATGGATAAACCAGAGTCCACATACTACCACATATTTGAACTGTTTAACAGGTAATGCCATCTTACTTTCTATTGCATATATGCGGTTCTCAGATAATTACGTGCTAACTTCCAACTGCACGTAGGGCATGGGAACGATTTCGGGGCAATGTTCGCGGAAATTGGAAAGATAAGCTCTCTGTGTGGATGAAGTTTCCAGTGAGTAACATGCCTGCTTCTAATTTGAGTTGAATCATTATTATGTTCTAAAATATTAAATGCATATTAAATCTGTCGTCGTTACTCTTTTAGTGTGCAAAACAATCGCAGGGCACCAACCTATATGGATATTACGTCTGTGACTACATTCACCGCTTTGTGACCGAAGTCAAAACTGTCGATGATCTAGATGTACGTATAACACCAATTCATATATTACTTCTCGATTTCTTATTCACTTCATATATTTATTTCTCGTTTATTCTAATTAATGACAGCTTATGCGAGTCAGAGACGACCTCCCCCACGAGACTTTCATACAAGCCGCTCCGATTTGATGGGATTTATTTACGAGCAGGTCGTTGATCCCGCGGGGGAGTTCTTCATTAATTTTAGTAGCTAAACTACAGCAAAGTAGATTAGAGACAATTTTTTCTAAGCTAGCTAGGAAATATGTATGAATATTGTACATATTTTGGTAATATATGTATATTTCCTTTCTTAAGTTCGTTTAAATGTGTGTAAATTATATATTTATGTGTAATATAATATATGTGTAATATATATATAGCAGTACCGCTGGAGAAATGGAAAATTAAACAATTGCATCTTTAGTCCCGGTTGAAGCCACCAATCGGGACTAAAGATTGCGGAGCCGGCCACGTGGCTCCGCCACCTTTAGTCCCGGTTGGTTGCTTCAACCGGGACTAAAGATGCATCTCTAGTCCCGGTTATTTAACCGGAACTACAGATAGTCCATCTCTAGTCTCGGATTCGTAGTCCCGGTTTGACAACCGGGACTACTGAGGGTTACGAACCGGGACTAGTGTGGCTTTCTCCAGTAGTGAACCTATCCAAACGCGTCGACGAGCTTGGCGGCCTGGGCCTCTCGCGCTCCCAGGTCGCGCGCCTTGTCCCGGTAGCTCGAGTTTCATTCCGCAGCAGTACCCTCGCCACAAATCTCGGCTTGTGGCTCCCTGTCTTGGGCTCGTTCGACGAGATGCTCAAGGCCATCACAAAGAACTCCTTGCTTCTCATGTCCGACCTCGAGAAGGTGGTGAAGCCGACACTACGGGAAATCCCCATTTTGCCGAGTGCCTGGGACACTCGGCGAAGCCTGTTTAACACTCGGCGAAAATTTCGCCGAGAGTTGCACTCGGCATAGGTCACACGGTGAACATTGGATCGGCAAAGAGCTCTTTGCAGAGAGTTTTACATTGGGCACTCGGCGAAATCCTCACCGAGTGCCGCTTCGACACTCGGCAAAAAAAAGTACACGTTAGGTTGGGTATACGGTGACGGAAAAGTTTGCCGAGAGCCGTAAAAACACTCAGCGAAGTTTTCAACTTCGCCAAGTGCCGGGAAGAAAACACTCGGCGAACGCCCATACTTCGCCGAGCGTTTTCCTCCCGGCACTCGGCGAACTTGAAAACTTCGCCGAGTGCTTTGGCAAAAGCTCTCGGTGAAAGTGTCCATTTCGCCGAGTGCTTTTGTCACAGCCCTCGGCGAAGTTTGTGTACTCGGCAAAGAGGGTACCCGTAACCCCGTGTTACCCTCTTTGCCGAGTGTTTTGGTCATTGCACTCAGCGAATGCCCTCTTTGCCGAGTGTTACACTCGGCAAAGTGAAAATTTTAACCCTCTTTTATTTGTTCAATCGCATATTTCACAAATTTTCAATATATACATCACATTCACAATCCCAATCATTCCACAACCCCATAAGCATCATTCCACATCCCATAAGCATCATTCACAATCCACAAAACATAAACATTCACAATCCCAATCATTCCACAACCCCATAAGCATCATTCCACATCGCATAAGCATCATTCATAATCCAAGTCACAGTCACAATCCACAAAATATAAACATAGTAGTTCATAGTACGTAGTCCACAATTCACAAATGAAATTCGAAGTCACAGTAGATACTCCAGAATTACAATTGTTCAAAAGAAATTTACCGAGATGGCCACGGCGCCCAACCGTCGTGGTCATTATTGGGGGGGTTATTTGATGCCGCCGACTAAGACTGCACAAAAGGAAAATAGAATAGTATAGGTTGTCAAGATAGTAACATTCGTAAATAAGAAAATTAAATGCGAGGTTAAGTGACTCACCGGAGTGCCTACAAAAGGATGTGGAGGAGTGAATACCACAGGCTGTGGTGGCGGTACGACAGGAAGTCCCATGTTTTGACTGATTGATTGCACGTATCTGTACATCTTAGTCATCCTCATCTCAATCTCCCGCCGTTTCCTTCTCTCCTCTTCCAACTCGTCCTACAATATTTCATTTCAATTTTACAAAGTGAAGCAAACAATCAGTAAATATTAATGAATTGAGAAAAAAAGAATTTTTTAACCCGCCGTTTCCTTCTCTCCTCTTCCAACTCGTCCTACAATATTCCATCCCAATGTTACAAAACGAAGAAAACAATCGTAAATATCAATTAATTGAGCACAAAACCGAAAATTTCTCACCCGGAGTTGCTGCACTTCGGTCTGTGAAGTGGTCGGCCATGTGCGTATGGCCGGGCTTTCGCTCGTGCTCCTTGCTCGAAGCTGGGACAGAGTGGGTGTACTGGCTGTGTCGAGAAGGTTGTCGCCAATCCAGTACCGCCCATGCCTCTTGCCTCCTCCCACCCTCATGATGACTTCTCCATCAATATCCTGGGTAGTAGGTGAAGGGTTACGCGGAAGCTACGCTAGCCGAAAACAAAAACTTTTCTACCGCGCAAACCAGGAACACTTGCAAGTAAGGGCCGATAGATCATTACCGATTGGAGTATGCAGCGGAAATAGCCAATCAGTACTATCCGATCCGAAACAGTGTAGCCGATTCCCGCAAGCCGACAACCGATTCCCGGGGACAGCCGATTCACGGATGTAGCCGATTCGCCGAGTCGTCTGACCGTGTTCTCGCGCCTCGCTCCGATGCGCTCGACCGCAGCCGATCCGCCACAGTGCCCGCCTTGCTCAAGTACCACAAATGAACAGCGTGCAACGTAGCGCCGCTCTACCGGTATCCACACGTCCGGGGACGTAACGCCGAACACCCGTGTGCTAGCACGCGATGCAAGGCTAGGGTTTGGCTCGAAAGTGGGGAGGGTTTCTGTGGAGATTGATCTTGGCGACTTCTGTTGCGGATTCAGTTCAATGCGATGCAATTGACGTGCCGCAGCTCTCCACCCCTCCCTCCTTTATATAGAGTTGGCCGACTGGGACTAGTGGCCGATCAGGACTCTATTTTAAATCGGATCCTATCCGAATCTCACAGAGTTGGTCGCCCATACGTCGTAAGCCCATAGGACTCTATCCGATCGGATCTCTATCCGATCGAGCCGTATCCGAGTCCAACTCGAATGCCTGTTCTTATCCCCTTAAGCGTGCGACCCTGTAGGTTCAGGTATACTCGGTTTCGGCTATAGTCTAACTTAGCCGATCGTCGGCTCGAGTCCAACTCAGCCGACCCGTCAACAGCGGCGCCTAGCAGCACATATTGACACCATAGTATACAAGAATAATATCGGCTCTAAACCTGTAATGTGTACACAAATCCCTTTGCCTCACGATACCAATTAAGCTATAGGCAAGATGTGTGCCATCTCTTTAATAGCTTAACCATTCACTCGAACCGTATTGGATTATCTGTCTGTTGATTGACTCCTCAATCAACTTAGCATGGTCATGCATTTCCATAATCCATTACCTCGATGGGCCAAGAGATATCTCTCCAAAGGAGGGCAAATTCCATCTTGATCACTCACATCCCACTCCATGTTTCATAGCAAACCCGAAAACTACCTTTATAACTACCCAGTTACGGAATAGCGTTTGATAGTCCCAAAGTAGGCTACTTCACATGTTGGAATCCATGGTGATCTCAGGTCTAAGGACTTTGTACCAACACTACCTGAGACCAACTAATGGCACATTAATTCCTGTAGTGTCTCATGGTGGGTCTATCCAACAATGTGTTCTCTAACACATATGTCCATGTTTATTGATTTGGTATCTCCATACCCATGATCTATGAGACATGATCATCAATCAATAAACATGCCGATCTTAGAATCATATTAGTTTCAATAATATGATATATGATCAGGGATCATTTAGAAATAGATTCATACATATAGAGTCTCATAAATAAGTCACGTACTTATTGATCAATACAAGATGTCTATTTCATGAAACTGAATAACACTTTATTCATAAATACATAAACATTGACCATGATATCCAACATCTCCATGTTGCCTCTAGGGCATATCACTAACAGTAGGATCAAAATCCTCCCCATGGAGCTCCCTTGCCATCGTAGTGTACTGACTGAGGCGGCTGTGGACAATCGCGTTGGTGTACGCCGAGGGCCCGTCCTCTGGGTTGTAGTCAACGTCGGACGTCGCCTTGCCCTTGTGGGCCAAAGCCCATGCCTTGAATTGGGAGATAGGTTGCCCATCATGCGACGCCGACTGCGAACAAAACAATAGTATGGTTAAGAACTATTGAGCATTGGTCGTTGAAATGAAAAATAGAATTCACGTACCCATCTAGCTGCATACTGGTTGAGGCTAAGGCTGCCTTGGTGGTGTGGTGCACCTGGCATCATCAAACGCCGCTCTCGGCAAGCGGCGTGCGTCTCCTGCCACTCGGCAGCGCACCACCTATCCACCATGCGCTCCCAGCAATCGAGAAGTTGGCTGCACCACCAAACAAGCACCTACACGTCATCAAGTATAAGAGATATACCTAGATCAAATCAAATATATTTAATCGTTCAAAAATCCGATGTTATATTTACCAGCATGTATTGTTCCTTTGTCAGAGTCATGGTTCTTGCTTCGGTTTTGGTGACCTTCAGGTTGTTGTATGCAGCGTTGTATGCAATGATGGCCTGGATGCGCGCCTCGTAATGCATGTCAGTCACGAGTTTGCGACAGGATTTGTCAGCCACCGCAGCCGCTTTTGCCTCGTATCCTGTCTGGCATCTAAAAAAAATCCTGCATAAACACATTATGTATTGAGCCATTGTTTCAATAATGTGCAATAAATGTGATGTATTGAGGGACGTGGTTTGACAAAAGACACTCGGCCTTCACCCGCTCTGTCCTGTTGTTGAAGATCCTTCCATCTCGATCAGGGAAATCGGGGACGGCGACGTAGTGGTCAAACGTGTAGGCAGGCTCCGACCTTCCGCGTCGAACAAGGCCGAAAGTGTACTGCACGAAGACCCAGGGATGCCGTTGACTTGGCGTTTGTGATCACCTCCTCGATCACAGTCCAACACCCGACAAGTGAAAATGCAATGAATTATTAGTTTTAATTGTAATTTTTAACAAATCAAATGAAAAAGTATTGACAACATCCAAGGTTACTTACCGAGTCCCTTCAGGCTGAATCAGCGGGCGTCTCTCGAAAGGTATCGGTCGCCGTGGGAGGGTCAAGGGACCTCGCAACTAAACGGTTGAGGCAGACCCCCCTGCGGAAGCCGAGCCAGACCCCCCAGCCTCCTGCTCCTCCTCCTCCTCACTAGAGCTACTAGACCCCTCAGCCTCCTCCTCCTCCTGCTCCGCCTGCTCCACCCGCTCCTCCTGCTCCTCGTCACTAGAGGACGGTACAGGGGAGGGTATCCTCCCTCGACCCCTGCCAGCACACACCTTGCGGTGACCCCTGCCGCGACTCCTACCAGACCCCTCAGCTGCATCGGCCCCTCGAATGGCATCTTTGGCTCTTCTGAACACTGACGCGCACTTTCTCAAACCACCCACCATCTTTGTTGAATCACCTGCACGTAGAAAAAGAAAACCAATTAGCACAATATAAAAAATACGAAGAGAGAGATGCAAAATAAATAGATAAAGAGAACATAGTTAACGCAGTGCATACATGTATTAGAAATAATCATCATGGTCAGGATTAGCTAGATCATAATTGTCATCATACTATCACCCATGTCGATATAATCATTAGGTTCCTCCTCGGCAGGAGGAATGTTGTCGTCCCTCTCATTTCCTAAATGTAACTGCTGAAGCAATTCTAAGTCCTTCACATTACGAACCTCTTCTCCAGCGTCCTCATCAACGACCATTTCATTGTCTACATCCAACCCCATCGCTTCGGTTAAGTCTATCTCAAAACTTCCTTGTAGCCCATCTTCTTGAAAGAACTCGCCATCATATGTGTTTGGTCCATGTTGTAGTCTTCATTGTTTGGTATAGGTAGTTTACCGTGTGGCGCTACCTTGTACACAACATCCCAACCCTGAAGACAGTCGTCGGTTTGGCACGGATATGACAGATAATAAACTTGTGTCGCCTGTTGAGCAACGATATATACATCGTCTCCTGCTAGGACGGTTGACTGTCGAATTTCGACTAGGCCAAGATTAGGAGTCTGTCTCACTTGAGCAGGATCAAACCAATGACATTTGAATATGACAGATTAAGAGGTATACAACCATGAAAGTCGAGTTCATATATTTCTTCTATTCTTCCATAGTAATCAACCCCATCGAGCCCTGGAGTAAAAACTCCAGTATTTGTGGTTCTTCGATTGGGTCGACTCTGCTCATGGCTTGTTGTGTGAAAGCGATATCCATTCACATCATAGCCGAAAAATGACTTAACCCTATATGAACAGCCACCAGAAACTTGTCTCAACTCGGCACTCATAGACACATCGTTTTGGCCCTGCAAGTTAAAGCAGGTTGTAGAGTCAAACTTCGCCAAAGATAAGCAAAAAGATTAAGCACTAGACAATTTCGATAGTACCTTATTTTTGAACCAAAAATAAAATCGGGCATTCCATTTCCTCACCCTGCCTTAGAAGGTTTTCGACTTCTTACGGGGTAGGTTCCCTTGGTTGACGCCAAAATTGATGTTGAAATTCCCTGTGCGAACGAGAACAAGAGGGTTGAACAATGAGAATAGTGACTAATTGGTAACAAATTTCTTGAGAACTTACCGCATGTACGGCTCCACTTCATCGAGGTTGGTCAACACGTATAGCATGATGTTGCGCCACTCATGATGATTCAATCTCTTGTTGGTCGCATCACTAGCAGTTCCAAGTTGGCCTCGGAAAAGACTGAGGTTCAATTCATCTTCGTCAGCATTGTAACGAGGAGGTGGATTATGCATGCTAGGAAGGTTGTCAGCATAGTATTTTGATGTGAAATTTGAAACCTCCTCCAGAATGTATGCCTCTGCAATGGAAGCTTCAATCTTGCATTTATTTTTACATTTTGTTCTAATAACCTTCAAACATCTCTCAATTACATAGCACCAACGACACTGCACAGGCCCCCCCATTCGGCACTCGTGTGGGAGATGCAGAATCAAATGCTGCATTGGATTGAAGAAGCTGGGAGGAAAGATCTTCTCTAACTTACATAGCAACACAGGTGCCATTCTTTCCATTTCGTCAATCACAGTCGAAGATAACTCCTTAGCACACAGCTGACGGAAGAAATTGCTCAACTCTGCAAGGACTAGCCAGACATGCTCAGGGACATAGCCACGAACCATCACCGGGAGAAGCCGCTCAATCCATATGTGGTAGTCATGACTCTTGAGCCCGTTGATTCGCATGATAGATAAGTTTACTCCCCTCTTCAAATTGGCTGCATACCCTTCAGGGAACATCAACGTTTGGAACCATTCGAGTACTTCCCTCTTTGGGCCCTCGTCAGAACAAAATCGGCCTTAGGCTTTCTCCATGACTTGCCGCCTCTGGGAGGTGCCATGTCTAGCTTTGGTCTATTGTATAACATAGTTTGATCCACTCGAGCTTTTACGTTGTCTTTTGTCTTATCAGGAATGTCCATGATTGTACAAAAAAGTGCCTCGGCGACATTCTTTTTGGTGTGCATCACATCAATGTTATGTGGAAGAAGGAGATCTTGAAAATATGGGAGCCTCCACAAGGCAGATTTTTGAGTCCAGGCATGTTGCTCACCATATCCCAGAAAACAACCGTCTTCTTCATTGATCTTAAGAGCTTCTAACTGAGCACGAACCTTGGCACTGTCATCATCGTGGTGCAGCCTCGGTAATTATTACATCTTTTGTAAAGTTCTTGATGTCCCGCCGAATGGATGGTCGGGAGGGAGGAATTGTCGATGTTTGTCAAAGAAGAATATTTACCACCCTTCACCAACCAGATGAACTTCGAGCGGCCTTGCATACCGGACATGGAAACTTCCCATGAACACACCATCCGCAGAATAACCCATATGCCGGCAAGTCATGCGGGGAGTTATGGTACCAAATATGCATTTTGAAGTTTGTCTTTGTAGCTCGGTCATATGTCCATACCCCTTCCTCCCAAGTACGGACCAAATCATCAATCAAAGGCTCCATGTACACACTCATATTCTTCCTCGGATGTCCAGGAATTATCAACGACAAGAATATATTTGATCGTTGGAAGATGACGCCGGGGGGGGAGATTGAGGGAATAACGAACATGGGCCAACATGTGTATGGGGCAGCCGCCATTCCATAAGGGTTGAACCCATCCGTTGCCAATGCAACCCGTACATTACGAGCCTCTAGAGCTTTCCCAGAATGAATCACATCAAACCTTCTCCAAGCTTCACCATCGGATGGATGTACAAGCTTCTCAGGATTGTATCGACGTCCGAGCTTGTGCCATGTCATCTGTTTCGCGGATTCCTCGGTCATGTAAAGCCGTTGGATCCTCATGTACGAACGGAAGGTACCGTAAGATCTTCATGGGGATAGCGAGCCGCCTCTTATGCCCATCACCGAGTCTACCTCTACGAACCTAGAGGATCCACACTTTGCACAGTATTTTGCTTCCGCATGCTCTTTTCTAAATAGGATACATCCGTTCGGACAAGCATGTATCTGCTCATATGGCATCTTAAGTGCACGAAGGAGTTTTTGTGCCTCATACATGCTCTTTGGCAGAAGGTGACCATTCGGAAGCAGGCCCCCAACAACTGTCAACATAACATCAAAGGCCTATCTACTCCAGCTAAACTGGACTTTACCGCCATTAGCCGTGCAATGGCATCCAGTTGAGAAACTTTTGTATGCCCATGAAGGGGTTGCTGTGCCGCAGACAACATGTCGTAATACGCCTTTGCGGTAGGCTCCGGCTCCTCCTCCCTACATCCTTCATCGAAGTGTGCTTCTTCATAGTCATTTAACATGTCTCCTACCCCGGCATCAGAATCAAAGTCCTCGATACGTTGTCGGACGACCTCATCTCTCCCACGGTAGGCTTCACCATGGAACGTCCACCGGGTATAATCAGCTGTAAAACCACTCTTGCAAAGGTGTTTGCCCATGATCTCTTTTGTTTATCGCTTCATGTTACCACATTTGCTACAGGGACACCATGTTGTTCGTGCTCCTTTAACCTTGGCAAATGCAAGTTCCAAGAAAGCATCGGTCTTCTCGATCCATTCATCGGTCAACGAACCGTGACTTGAGCGGCCCGTATACATCCACTCACGGTCATCCATCCTCTATCATATCGAATAATCATTTAAATATTATTTCCATCTACCGAGTGCCTCTAATGTCTAATAGGTAAAGATAGGTCCTAATCCCACCCGAGGATGTGTAGATGAGTTTACTTCCCATGCTCTAGTACTCCGCTCCGAGACAGAATTTCGACAGCACCTCCCCGCTGTTCTCCAAATACACGTCCCGACAGGGAGATTGTGTATCCGGAGAACAACTGGGAGATACTACCGAAATTCTGAGTCGGACCAGAATACTAGATCATGGAAAGTAAACTCATCTACACATTCTCAAGCTGTCCAAAAAACATGGACAATTCAAAAAAGATACGGTTAAAGATATGCAAGATGACGCATATTTTCATCCGTATCTCTTTTGAACGGGAGACGCCTAAGGTTACGTTATACACGAGACAAACTACGGTAAAGACAGCGGCACTCGCAAAATAGGGAAGCACGGCTCGATGGCGGCACACAAGCGACGGCATGGCCGCACGATGCGACTCCATTCATACGGGTATATATACAATAATCTGTTAAATATATACATGCATACAATAAATATCATTCCTTTTACCATTGATTTGTTTATAATAAATACCTAAATTTGTTTATTTTTGCCATCAATTTGTTTCTAATGTTCCACATGGTATTAATCGATTTCTAATGCAAACAATTTCAAATCTATTAACAAAATCTCACAAAAATATTCTAATGTATGTAAAATTTGACAAAAGAATTACCGAAGGGAGGCGTGGCGGCATCGGACGGGGCGGCGTCGGCCGAGGGCCGACGCGCGGGGCGTCGGCCGAGGGGCGGGCCGAGGGAGGCGTCGGCCGAGGGCGTTGCCGTCGGCCGGGCGGCTCTACCGGGGAGGCGGCGCCGGGGGCTCGGCGGGGAGGCGGCGGCCGGGAGGGCTCGGTCGGGGAGGTGGCGGCCGAGGGGCTCGGCCGAGGAGGCGGCGGCCGGGGAGGTGGCGGCCGAGGAGGCTCGGCCGGGAAGGCGGCGGGGCGTCGCCGGGACGGCTCGGCCGGGAGGCGGCAGCCGGGGCGGCGGCGGCGGATGCGGCGGCGTGTATTTTCGCTAAGTCACAAAGTGAATGGCGCCGAGAACAGAAGGCCATATAAGCGATATTTGCCAAGTGCCTTACTTTGCCGAGTGCCACCGATCGGGGCACTCGGCAAAATCGATCTTTGCCGAGAGCCGATCGAGGCACTCGTGAACGCGTAGTTCGCCGAGCGCCTAGGTTAGCACTCGGCAAACGCGTATTTCGCCGAGTGCCTAGGGTTAGCCCTCGGCAAAGCATGCGATGACGATATTTTTTGAACCATTTTGCTGTGTGTCACATTTGTGCCGAGTGCTATGCTCGGCAAACAATTTTATTAGTTTTTTTGCTTCTAATAATTTAGAAATTATCAAACGGACTAAAAAATTTAAAATTTTTTTGCATAAACCCATATATGCTATTTATTTCCTAGGGAAAAAGATTTTAAATCAAACGACAATTCGGTCGTCACTTTCTCTCCAAATCTAACCAATCCTTCTCAACACTTATAATTTACTCCGAAGAATCTTTGGTTTTGTGAGCGTCGTACCTGATAAAATATTCGAAACCTTCTCAATTTTTTACCCCAGCCTCGACGTATGATATCATGACATCCTAACAAATTTTATGAATTTCTAACTTCGTTTGCTATTTTTACAATTTTGAAATCATTCGGTCAACACGTTTCTAACCATGTTGCATGAAGATAAACATCTCAATTTCCGTTCATTTACCACATATTGACTCAAAAGGGTCTAAATAACATGAATATAATTTTTGCACTAACTTTTTTATTTTTTAACCACTTGTAGTTCTAATTTGAGACTTGCAAAAAAATTCACGAAAATACAATAAATCAAAGAAATATAGCAAAACCAATTGGAAAATTACCAAATTTGATAATTAGGGATTACATGTTGTATTTACATAATAGAAAAAGTTTGAAGGATGGATAAGGAAAAATTTTGACATGTTTGCCGAGAGCTAGGTAAAGACACTCGGCAAAGGTGGATTTTTGCCGAGTGCCTATCCCTGGCGCTCGGCAAAGGTGGTTTTTTGCCGAGGGCCTGGCCCTAGCACTCGGCAAAGGTGGTTTTTGCCGAGTGCCTAGCCCCGGCACTCGACAAAGATGGTACCAAACGGTATTAGTTGACGGTGGTTAGTGTTTTGCCGAGTGTCCCATATTGGCACTCGGCAAAATAGTACTTTCGCCGAGGGCCGTGTGGAGGCACTCGGCAAAAAGGACTTTTTGCCGAGTGTTTTTGTTCGCCGAGGGCAAACACTCGACAAAGTGTCCTTTTTGCCGAGAGTTTTCTTTTTGCCGAGAGCCCTCTCGGCATATATATTTTTCGTCGAGTGCCCGATATAAAGCTCTCGGCAAAAAATTTTACACTCGACAAACATAGGCTTTCTCGTAGTGTGAACCTGGCCTTTCCTCGAGCAATGCGGGATAAATGCATGTGATGTTGCCAAATTGTTCAACCATCCACTCCCTACGGCTGTTCACCATGAATCCTATGTATCTTGGAGATGCCGTGGCGCGAGTAGAGGAGTTGGGCCTGGACCGCGGTTCGAGGATGTTCCGACGCGGCCTTATCACGGTGTCTTCCATGAGCAAGGAGACTGTTGCTAGGAAAATGCGGCTGCTGGAGCAGCTTGGATTTTCACAGGTTGATTTCTTATCGATCATCAGGAGATCACCACGCTTCCTGGAAGTGATCCTTAGCTATTTCATTTCTCGCAATGATTAAATTTGTAAGTGAGCTATAAGATGCTCCTATCAAATAATAAAGGAGTATATTAGACATCTCATATACATAGAGAAAAAGATAATAAGGATGATGAGGAAAGAAGAGAGAGATTATATTATTGTTTTATTTTTTATGGCTATCCATATGCACAATGTATAAGTTGTATGAAGTTTATACTTTTTTATTATCACATTATGGATATCCTTAGGTAGCGCGAGTTCAGGTGAAACATGCCCGACCGTGTAGATGAGCCGTCATCACCCCCTCCTTCTCATTGCCCAAGTAGGTGCCGGTGGTGAGGATCGAGGCAGGGCTTTGACACGGTGAGTAGGGAGATAAGAATCTGTGATTTTTTTTGGGATTTTTCTCCAATACTTCGGGCTTTTTCAGATGAGATCACATGTTTTGTAAAAAAAGACTCTCGAAACTTGCAATTTACATTTAGGTCCGCCGAACGTTTTTTTTTACCGTCGATACGTCATCTAACGGCTGAGATAGGTGTGGATAAGTGGCACGTTCTCCAGCCAAGAATCAGGAGGGAGCTCCACACGCGATGCCACGTGGTCCAATGGGAGGCCCGAGATTGGACCCTGAAATCAGTTTAAAAGATTATTAAAACAGCCTTAAAGAAGTCACTGCATTCACTGTGAAATAAAAGCTAAAAATTCTCACATTAATTGAGGAAAAAAATATTTACACTGTTTGATCGTGACAAGTGTAAGTTTTAACGATTGAAATTGATTGATTGAATATATATCATATTTGGACTATGTATGAACAAATCCCTATGTAAATAAATAGTACTAATTCAACATGTATCCAAAATTTTGATCGGACCAAGCGAGTACTTGGTTGTAATTGCTCGCGGACTACACACTTATTGCCTGACTAGGAAGATATATGTCTGAATCCTCAATCGGTACATGCTTGTAGTTGGCTATATGTACAAACAATAAACGGGCGAATAATATCCATAACATTTGTCGTTATGTATATGTGCCTGCAGAGGACGTGAGGGAGGAGATCATGTTTATGTACACAAATATATATTTGCTCAATTGTTTAATTTTAGAGATACTTAAACATATTATGTTGTCAATATTACAACAAAAAAATTTAGAACTCACCAGGAAAAGGATATACACGAATGCTATTTTGGCTAGCGCTGAAGGCAATAAAAACATACTATTATCTTTGTAAAACAATATTCTTAGTTAGCTGCTAATTGATAACAACTAACTCAATAGCCATAAAACCGGTTAATTATCCAGTTAGTGATTAACAGAATGATCTACCCACAAGTGCATACTCACTTTGGTTTTTAATAGATAATACCGTTGATTTTTAAGCATATATCTTACCGTTTGTATCATTAAACAAATTTGTATAAATATTTTAAAATATAAGTCATACTTAAAGTATCTTTAATATAAACCATGTTCGCTGTAGAAGCTAAACTTACACATTAATTAGAGAAAAAGAATAATTAGAGTTGCAATACAATTTAAAAATAATTAAAATTCAGAATATAAAATAAAATATAAAATCAGAAAAATAAAAGTGAGAGTTTAAGTAGGAATACAGTTAAAAATAATTGAAATTCAAGATAAAAATAAATAATATTGAAAGCAGAGACCATAAAACAACCTGGTATTAATTATAATTTGAATAGAAGATAAAATAAAGTATGCTATACTATTTAATTATAATTTGAATAAAAGATAAAATAAATTATGCTATACTATTAAGAGGACAAGCTGAGCGGCGTCAAAGAAGTAGGGCAATGGCTGAATGGCTGCTAGCAAGACTCCTAAAACTATAAAATGAAAAATCCACGTTGAGTTTTGATTTTAAAAATCATAATGATAATAAAAAGGAGGGGCAATAGGCTGGTCGTTAAGGAGTAAGTGATGACGGTTGGCGAGACATCTACATATTATAAAACAAAATCCTAATAATAATTAGATTTGATTCTTAAAATCTTAATAATGTGACAGCCTCGAAATTCCATACTTTTAAAATCCTGTAAATTGACGTAGAAATTTTTTGCAAATAAAATTTATTATGTATTCTATTTTAAAACATTCAAAATTTCCAAAAAGTTATTTGTATTATTTACTCTTCTTCTTTTAATTTAAATCCCAAATTTTATAAATTTTTATTCTTCTTTTTGAAAAATTTCAATTCAATTCTTAATTTAAGAAAAAAATTCCAAAAATTAAATTTAAATCAGTTTCAAATTCTAAATTAAATTATGTATAAATTTTCTTTAATTTTGATTTAAAAATCAAACATTTATTAAACTCTTATTTTCTATTTTTAAAAACTCCTATTTGACTTTCAAACTAAGAAAATTCTCAAAAATGGAAATTAATTGATTTTAAACCCTAGAGTAAAAATCTTTCCAAATTTTCCCAAAATTTTCCTTTCCCTTTTATCTCCTTTTTCTTTACTTTTCCCTTTTCCATTTCTTCTTCTTTTTCTTTTTCTCTCCTCCTTTCCTTCTTCCCTCCTTCCTCCCTTGCCTCAGCCGACCGTAGGCGGCTCCTGTTTTTCCCTCCTCAGGCCATGGGCGCCAGCCCTACTCACTGAAACACACAACCGATATTGACCATTCTTATCCCTCTGCACAAATGGCAACACAAGATTGGAGCAAGCACCTCATCATACCAATCCGTAATGAACCGACTTAGTAAACCACCATTGCCGTCATCTTCACACCGACCTATATCTTCTATAAATAGACCATGACATATTAAAACTTGTATAAAAAAATTCCTCCTTATCTCCTCTACAACAATACCCCTAAGGTTCCCCAAACCATCACACACTGTATCACTTGAATCTTGAAGAAATCCGACGGAAAGTCATGAAGAACCCTAGCCAGCCACGCACACCTATTTTCAAAATTCGTCATAATCAATCGGTTCTTCCCCAAATTGAGGGTACCCTCGCACTCTCCATATCCAGAACTTTATTTTCCCTAACCTCCCCAAGTTCTAAAGTCATCGAAAATTGCTGCCGGTAAGGCCGCCGGAATTCCTCTATTTTGGCCGCCACCATGCACGTGGCTAGCCTCCCTCAGCGCAAACCTGACCAAGCCATCGCTTTAGCTAGCTTCCTCATGCTCATAGTTGCTCACAAGCCCCTTAGTTTACCCAGACTAGCACCGGAACACCCCGACGTCAAGCGCCGCCGCCGTCGCCAACCCGTGTCGTCGCCTCTCTAACCCGGCCGACCTCAAAAACGGGACCCCGTGGCTAGTAAATCAGAGATGGCAATGGGTAAATACCCATCGGGTATGGACTTCCCAGACCCATACCCACGACAACAACATGAGACCCATGGGTATACCCATACCAGGCTGCGGGTGGGAGAAATTCCTCATACCCATACCCAGTCGGGTAAATCATACCCATCGGGTCACCCATACCCACCAAAATTCTTTCGCAGACACATAAACAGTCAATAATTCAACAACAAACACTCTCAAAAACATAAAAAATGTAGACAAATAATAGCGTAATGATTTCTACTGCAACCACCACTCCACCAGTCACATAGCACAATAATAGTTCATGATCCATACACATAACACATTAGCTAATAGATAGTACTTCGCTAGCAGTAGTAGGCACTAGCACTTAATATATCATAGTTTGCAAGTGACTCAGGGGCAGGGCGAGTGGGCGACAGGAAGGGGTGGCCGGCGGCTGGCCGGTTGGGGTGAGGGGGTTAAGTACCTAGGGTTTTCACTAATGGGCAGATGGTGGGCTACGTGGTTTGGTGGGCTTCTTTGAGTTCAGGCCGGGTTTTTTTACCCATGGGTTAACGGGTATGGGGACTGCTAAAATATACCCATATCCACGTACCTAATGTGTAAAGGATTTTCCCCGTTTAAGTACTCATGGGTAATAATTTTCCCCCACATTGGTACCCTAATAGGGTAAATACCCATCGGGTTTCGGGTCGTGGGTACCCATTGCCATCTTTATAGTAGATAATGATAAGCCCCTTGACCCTTGAAGTCTGGCCGCCGTTGGCCCCAACCTTATCAGCCGCTGGCCCTGGTAGTACAGAAAAAGAGAAGAGAGAGAAGGGAATGGAGAAGGAAGAAGCACAGTAGAACTGAAAAGAAAAAAGAAAAGAAAAGAAGAGAGAGAAAGAGAGAAGAAAAATAAATATAAAAGAAAAAGAGAAAGAGGGAATAAAAAGAAGATTAGAAATAAATAAATAAACTCTAGAAAATTAATTCATTCCCTAGTTGACCAATAAAATATTTTATTCCTTTCAAATTTCAAAATTTCACCTATTTCTTTCAAATTTATTTTCTTTTAGAATAATTTTAACTTCTAATGTTTATAAATCATTTTATTAAACCAAACCCAAATTCTAACTTTTAGTATTTGACAATAACCCTAGGAAAATAGTTTGACCCATTGACTCCTCCTAAACTTCAATTTATAATTTTAAAAACACGTGTTTTTTTCTTAAAGTTATTTATTCTTTTTTAAAATATTTGAGATATTGCTTTCAATTCCTTTTATTTTTATTCAAGTTCTAAACTTTAAAATCTAACGAATAATCTCCTTATTTAAAACTTTAAAGCTTCTCTATTTTTCTTTCCTCTTTAAAATATTTTAAATACTCTCTTTATATTTTATTCTATTCAAACATAAAATTTCAAATTTCAAAATCTAACAAATAACCTTCCCTTAAAAGCTTCAAAAATCACCATTTAAACTCTTTCTAAAAATTTTACTTTTATTTGATGTTTATTTAAAATTGTTTGATTGATTTATTTATCATTTACCGATTGATCGCGATGTCGAATTTGCGAGAAAACCGAACTCATCATCGACGTAAATGTCCTCGCTATTATTTAAGAAGAAGAAAGATTTGAGACCATTGGTCTAAAAGGCAAGTCAAACTATTCTTGATCGTTTAGTTTAAAATAATAAGTTATCATATTTTTAAATAATATATTTAGTTTAATTAGAAATACTTCGTGGGATGGGTTAGATAGTTATAAATTATCATTTTATCTAATCCTACATATTCTCTAGATTTTATATATTCACATTTAGTTCATATAGAATATTTTTCATGCATTAGAAGAATCATATCATTTCATGTATAAAAGGAGAAATGTATTTATTTTAATAGATATATTCTCCTTCTCCTTAGAAAATATGTTGATAATTTGAGCTAGGCATAAGATTGTTAGCCTAATAAAATGAACATCATCACATGCATTGATGCTTCATGTCATGATTATAATTTCATATCTTGGAATAGGAAAACAACCCATTATTTTATATGATAGGTAAATGAAATTTCTATCAATTTATAAGATATGAATGGTTTTGGCTGTATGCCAGAAAATTTAGAAACTCTTGTGCCAGAATAAGGATATAGTTTTGCCCATCCGATGGATTGGTTATACTGCAATTATATATTTCTCTCCAATCTCCCTGGGGACTTAGCAGTTTTATTCATGCGATTCTATGCATGGAAGATTTGTAGTGTTGTTGTTCAAGTCTCATTGGAGAATAACTATGTAAACAGCAGGTAACAACGCCGATACAGTGCCGGCCAAACGGGCGGCCCAAGACACGCCAAGGCACGGCACGCGAGGCACGCCCGTCGTCGTCGTGCCGCCCGCGTGCTCGCCCCAGCCCAAGCACGGCCCACGGGAGGCCGGGCCGTGCCCGTGCGCGGCACGGCACGAATTTGTCCCGTGGGCCGTGGCCGAGCCCACGGGCCCACAAGGCATGGCCGAACTTTTAAAAATAGAAAAAAATATGAAAAAATAGAAAAATATACAACCCTATTATTTCTATATATAAAAATTAAAAATGTAAATAAAGGATAAAAAATAAAATAATGAAATTATTAAAATAAATATTGACACTTTACTATATGTTAAAAATAGTAGTGATCTTTATTGATGTTTATATCATTATATGATACAATGATACATGCTGCCTCGTTAAAAACTTTGTCATGTAAAAACTCATAGGGAAAACTGAGAAAACCATGACAAAGAAAAGAGTACAGCTCAAAGATCACAACTACTTCTAACAAAGTTCTATTGGGGTTGGTCTGGATCTAAGTAGAGGTTCTCGAACTGGGCGGCCAATTCTTGGTTCTCAGCAGTGTATTGGGCATGTTGTCTAGCTAGTTCCTAGTCTTTAATGCTTAGTAGCATTTAGACGTAGTTGCTGCTCAGAGTTGTCCTCCTTTCTTCGACGATTCGACCGCAAAGGCTGAAGGCCGATTCGGAGGATACTGTTGACACGGGTACCGTCAACACATCTCGTGCCAATTTTGAAAGCACGGGATATGCCATCTTGTGGTCATTCCACCATCCGAGGACGTTGAAATCTTGTGCTTCATGCCTGATGGCGTCGCTGTCCACATAACTTGACAACTCTTCGGCAACACCATGCGAAGTGACGTCTCCACTTCCAGCCGACGAACTGCCACCCCCTTGGCTTGAAGATGAGCCACCCCAAATTCTACCCCACTGTATCTTACCTATAGTGGGGATAGGAGGGGGTCTCTGCTGGCGAACTCCCTGAAACTTTAGTTCATACTTTCCAAAAACTTCATATAGTTTACTCCTAACCTCAGTATAAAAAGAACTAAAATCTACACCTATAGTATCTCCAATAAATGATAAAATAGTGAAGAATCCCCTTAATTTACCCCTAGGATCTAATATGAAAGCAAAAGCATACAACATAGGTATATTTTTCCAATATTTTAAATATTTTTGTTTCATGTGAAAGACAGGTTGGGCTAAAATTTCATCATTTTCATATTCTTTTAACAACGTGGCAATCTCGAGAATATTGTGCAAAATTAAATTGACAGTTGGATAGTAAACTTGGGACAGAGTAAGAGTAGACTCATAAAAAGTTTCAAGAAATTGGTAATATCTTTGGACAATTGCCCACACGTGCTCACTCAGTATTGGCCCACCGTCGCTGTTTCTTGGGCCATTACGTGACTGGACAAAATCAGTTAGTAATTCACTATAAGGTAACACAACTTTTAACATTAAATAGGTTGCATTCCACCGATGCTCTGTATCGGTGGCAAACTTACGTGCTTTCTTACCGGCCGCATGACAAAACCTCTTCCATGCAGCAATCCGCGGGTTAGAAGCAGTTAACCACGCGATTGCTTGACGAACAGCGTCAATGTGAACACTTACTCTCTTCATCCCAGTCTTAACAATCAGATTAATTATATGACAAGCACAACGCTGATGAAGTAGAAAAGACTGCGCATAAACATAAAATAAAGGTTGCAATATTTCCATTGCCCTAGAATTAGCAGATGCATTATCTAGTGTAACAAAGATATATTTTATCTCGCAAGATTATATTCATTAATTACCTCCCTAATTCTTTCGGCTATGTTTTCACCGTGTGTGACACATCTATTAACCGGAGGCCTAGAACTCTTTTTTGCAACTCCCAATCATCATTAACAAAATGAACAACTACGCTAAGGTAATCCTCCCTAGCTCCACTACTCCATATATCAGAGGTAACACTAACAGAGAAAGTGCATTACTACCCTTCTCATAAAAATTTTCTAAATCTCGGGTTGTTGTTTGTCTACTAACTGCTTTGAATCTAGGATTATGCGATTGCTGAACGTATTCTTCGAAAGCAGGAGACTCCCCAAAGTTCAAGGGTAAATCTTGTCTGGCGATTAACCGGACAAGATTTTTCTGAGCTACCATGGGATCGTACTCCCAGCTATGTACCGTACCGTCCGGGTTTAGCATCAGTTGTTGCTGCCGCAATTGTATTCCTTGCTTCCTTGCACACGCCTCCGCATGATGCTTTAGGTGTCCTGTACCACCAAAAGATCGTGCAGATAAAGTATTCCTACAAATTCTACATCTAGCTTGTGTTACCTCCCTCCCGTCGGGGCCGGTCACTTTCACCTCGTCAAAGTGCTGCCACACACCGGAGGTTCTCGATCTTTTTGAGCCGGTGTGTGTCGAAACACTTCCACTCGCGGATCCCGAATATCCTTCCGGCCGTCGCCGCTGGCAGCACCGGCTCCTCCTCCACGCTTGGTGGAGTTGGAGCCGATCCGGAGGCATCGTCAAACCCCGACATGTAATTGGGGTCGAAATCACCCAAAGTGAACGACGGCGACGATATGGATAGTTCGGATCCATTCTGCAATTTTAATCCAAAAAAACAAAATTTAGATATTTATTAAATACACAAACAAAATACAAATAATACATATATACATATGAATATCACTTACATCTTTCGAACCGAAAGCACTTCACATCTCTGCGATCAAACTAATTAACTACGAAACTAATTTTGATTTTTGACAAAATTTGAACAAATTTTGTCAAAACCACCAAATTAGAGCACAAGAGAGCACTTGAGACTTGAGAGCACAAAATGAGATGTTTGGGGTGAGGAGAAATGGCTGGGGTGGATGCCCTATTATAGGACGAAATTTCATATTTTTTGGAATTTTTTTGGATTTTTTTGATTTTTTTGCCCTCCAACGGCTATTTTCAAATTATAGCCGTTATATAGCCGTTGGGACACGTGGCACGACGTGATTCGCCGGTTCAAACCGCCCAGCCGCGCGCCCTCCCTCGTCCGCCACGCGTCGCGACGCCATTCGATCGCTCCCCGTGCCGTGTCGTGCCGGCCCGTCGGCCGTGCCGTGCCGGCCGGCACGGACAGTTCCCGTGCCGTGTCGTGCCCGCCCGCGGGCTCGGCGGCCGGCCCATGCATGGCACACCCGTCGTGCCATGCCGGCGCGCCCATCGCGAGCCCGTGCCGTGCCGTGCCGAGCCTGGCACAAGCCGTCGTGCCGGCCGCACGCCTCGGCCCGCCCATTTGGCCGGCACTAGCCGATACTAACCAAATTAGTATTGTATGTTAAGATAGTCCACAGTCTCTCCAAGCCGGGGCAAGTGTGTGATGAATAACTATTAAATAGTAGATTGATCACCATTCACTGGTTAGGTTTGGTGCCCCTATTAAGATAGTCCACGGTCTCGTTCACACATCAGAAAAGGTTAGAACTATATAAATGCCATGTTACCCTTTAGTCTGGCTAACTAAGGTTAATTCTCGGGTAAAGCTGGGCAGACGCTGTAGAATTGATTTGTATTCGAATACGCCGTACTCCCGGTCAATGGAGTTGTGTCTATGGGTGAATCCATTTTAATGGCGTAAGCAATTTTTCTAAAATACCGTTTTAAAATTTGATTATTCATATATAAATATTTGTAGAAAGGGGTGGAACCTAGGATCATATTAAGACTAGGCTCATATTGTTCCTTTTAAGAAATCATGCATATTCATATAGTATAAGATCATATTAAGGCTAGGCTTATATTGTTTCTTTTAAGATATCACGTTATCTGTTTACATATAGTATAGAATCTTATTAGAGCTAGGTTCATATTGCTTCTTTAAGATGTCATGCATATTTATTCATTCATATAGTTTATGTTCAGTTTGGCTTGCTGAGTACCATTAGTACTCACCCTTGCATATAACAACTTCAGGAAATCTTGAAGCCAAAGAAGGACGTGAACTCTAGGTCGACTCTACACTCGGGCTATCCCTGTGGAAGTGTCGCGTTTTTTATATTATATAACATGTACTTGTATTCTATTAATTTGTAATATTAAATGAAGTTCCTGTATCTGTATTATCTCACACATAACCGGACTCCTGGAAGGTTATATGGTATTGTAGGAGTTGACCTCTTCGGAGGAGACCCCACAAATAACAACAAAAAGAAGGACGTCAGATAGACCGTAAAGGAATATAGTATGATTCACGTGACTCCTACAAACGTAAAAAAACAATGATTATCAGGTTTGATGTTTAAAATCCCAATGATAATAAAGAGATAAAAGACAGTGAGCGAGCCGTATAGAAGAGTATGGTGATGATGTTTGACGAGACTTCTAGAAACTAAAAATAATAAATTTAAAGATTATAATGTTTAATGTTTAAAATTCTAATGACAATAAAGTTCTCATTAAAGAGAAGGGGTAACAGGCAGACTTTAAAGCAGTAGGATGATGACGTTTGATGGGAACTCTAAAAACTATAAAAAAACTGGTGAAACAATAAACTCTAAAACTGTTCGAATTTTAAGTGTTCTAAAAAAATAGAAGCTATGACGGATAAACAAGCAAAGAGAAAGGAGTAAGGAGTGGTGATTAGTATGACTTTTAGAAAAGAGAAAGGAGTAAGGAGTGATGATTAGCGTTACTTTTTTAAAAAACTCAATTTTTTTAATATTCTAATACAACGAGATGATTATTTGATAAATTTAAAGAACATCAGGTGTATAGAAATTTAGATAAATTGCGCGCGTCATTAGATTTAAAACTTGATATTGGTTGTCGTTTCCACTGTGCAATATCACCTTTTTTTATATTGGTCGTCGTTCAAATCGTATAGTGATTCGGTGTGTAGTCTGTGTAGGATCGAACAAGACCAAACAAACCTACCAGAGGAGGGTGAATGGTAGGGAAAACCAAAACACCAAATCTTTTGTGGAATTAAAAGATTTACCTCTTACCGATGAAATCGATCTACAAAGCGAAAACGTACAGAAGTTGTTGAAGAAGCCGCCGGTCACACCGCCTTACCTGCGCTGGTCAGACCGCCCCTCCTGGCCGGTCAGACCGCCGTCTAGCCTCTGGTTGGACCGCCGCCGCAACCCCCCGGTCAAACCGCGCACACACCTGCGGTCAGACCGTTGAGATCCAGCAAACACCAAAAGATGAACTCTCGAAGAAGTAGATCAAACTATTTCAACTTTATTGCATCTAAAAGTGTTTACAAAGTGCAACAACAGCACTCCTCACCAAAATCTCGACCTAACTCAAAACCCTAGCTATTCTCACAAATTTCTCTCTTGAAATCGATGTCTAGGAGGCACACCCTCCCTCTACATTTATACCACAAAATCCTCCTACTCAAAGTAGGAGTAGAACTCCTATTCACAATAGGACTCAACCTCCTACTCATAGTAGAAGTAGATCTCCTATTCCCAATAGAACTCCTATTCCTAATAGGACTCCTATTCCCAATAGGACTCATTCAACCTAACTTTTCGAATCTGGACTCCCCTCCAATTTCGACTCCGCATACAATCCTTCTTGTATGCCATATGGATTCTCCATCTTCCATGTGCATTATCCTCTAGCCTTTTAGTATCCCGCGTGCTGGACGTCTACTTCTCCCAAGTTGACTCTGATCCGACAACGGCAATACTATCCGAGGCCTCAAGCGATACCTGCACATATACAACAAAGAAACGATATACCGAGCACAAGTTTGTCCAAACTTGACTCACATTAGCTTGTCAACAGTAACCATACACATAGAAATCATCTAGAAATCAAATCCACAAAGAAACAATCCAAAACCGAGAAATCAGAGACGGTCGGTCAGACCGCGCCGGTCTGACCGACTGAGAGTCGGAGTCCGACCGCGAGTCGAAGTTGGTCTGACCGACTGTGAGTCGGACTCGCCCGGTCAGACCGCACACACACCTCCGGTCAGACCGTGCGCATACACCGGTCTGGCCGGTCGTGTCTGGCCGGTCTAACCGCCACACAAAATATCACACATTCAATTCAAAGCACAAATCCAATCGCAAATCCAATGTTTCATCACATAAACTATAAATCAAACTCATTTTGATTCAACAGTCTGTAGTCTACCCAGCTGGGGTTTCAAGAAAAAGTCTAGGCGGTGAAGTGTCTACCCAACTGGTTCTTTTGTCATTTGTTTGCTTGATTGAATTTTTATATTTAGCATGAAAAATAATTGTCATTGAAAATAATCGGCAACAAATTACTGTCTTTGGTTTTAAGAATATGGTGTTTTATTTTTTATCAAACTTTTGAATCTTTTGACTTAGTTTTTTTAAAAAAAACTTAGTTTAAACTTAACAACATAAAAATGACATGCCAATAATTTTTAAAAAAACATAAAGTTGGTTTGTGTAGGTTTGTCTTCAATGATACTTTCATAATCTCACACACTTAATAGATTTTGTAAACATATTTAAATAAAAAATATGGTAAAAAGTTTGCACCTTGAATAACTTAAAAAAGTCGATATATATATATATATACACACACACACACACGACAGGATGTGCATTTTAGCCCTACGTTGCACAGGGGTCACGTGCGCGCAATATTGCATATTTCATTAATTCAAATAAAAGAATTATATGTCATGTATCATATCACTTAAAAGCAATATCAAAAGCTCAAGTAATTACTAAAATGCACACAAGCTAATATAGTAATCAAATTATCTAACCAGCATTGCTAGCAAGCACGAGAATATACTAAAGATATAAGACATAGCTCATCCACCTTTTATTTTTTTGTTTTTCTTTCTTTTTTTGTTTTTATCACACCATGTATGAATTAAAAATATGAATGCAAAAGAAGAAAGAAAAAATGCATACAACAAACAGCCAACAACTGTCCCCCTCAAATAAGGCCAAAGGATGAATAACACATCTTCCCTTAAGAAAAACAAAACGAGAAAAATCCAACGGTTTGGTGAAAATGAACAAGAATGCATAAAAAACATATACTCCCCCTCAAATTAACCTCCAATTCTCCCCAAAGAAAAATCAAGAAGAAATCAAAGATTTTTTAAGACATCCAATTGCAAATGATGTCACCAAGGTTTTCATAAATTGACATATATCCACTTGTACTAACAAAAACTATTACCTCAAACACTAGCATATGAAAAGCTAATAATCAAGAGAGTAGAACAAAATTATGTCAATCCAAATTTACCTTGATGTTATCGTGAAAAGCAATCGTTGTCTCCACATTGCACACACATGGGGAGTATGCCATCAAAATACCTACAAACAAGAAGATGTCGAGGCCTCCGTGTTGTGGTTAGAAATAAGAAATTTTGGAATCCAACACTGAGTCACACGACCAGTAGAACCAGTAGGTACATATGCACAAACAAAATCAGAACCAAACTTACCTCAAACCTTACCTTGTCGTTTCACAAAAGTCTGATTTGAATTATGCACAAAACTACCATGTGACCAGTCTGACCGTCGTTGTACCTACGGTCTAACCAAGCCTGGCTACCAGTCTGACCGCTGGCCGGTCTGACCGACTGGTCAGTGTCGGTCTGACCGTGCTCCTTGAACCAAAACCCAATTTTTGCCATCGTTGTTTCGCAAAAGCAATTTCACTTTCCTTTTTCTGTGTACGGGCAAGTCTAAAACAAAATCCAACCAAATGTACATATTTTCCACAAAACGCACAAGTGTATTTCTCACGATGATTAGAAGCACAAGTAGAAACAGATGGTTTAGCAACAGAAGTAGCAACAAGAGGTTGTGCAATCACAGCATTGGTTTTGGAAGATGATGCATTCCAAGAAGTCATGATGCTAGCAGATTTAAAAACAATGGGTTTAGGATCTGGTTTAGTCAAAATTTCACCTCTCTGAGTTATACTCAAAATAGCAGGGGGATGCGTAGAAAAGTGAATATAGGGATCAAAACCTAAACCATGGTTGTCTGTGCTAACCTTTGATTGATCCAAAATCATGTTGAGATTCTTTTTACCATCAGAAAAACGTTGCAAAAAACTTTTTAAGTAAGAAATCTCTTGAGTCAAAGTAGCACAATTTTTGCAAGCATCCAAAAGACATTTTTGTTTTCTACAGTTTGACAAGAAAGCACTTCATCTTGCTTAACAGTTTCTTCCATATGCCTAACACGATCTAGGGCATCTTTTAATCTCAAACCATAAGCAAGACAAGAAGAGCAGGGTTTTGCACTAGATTGATTTAACTTTTTAGCACTAATTGCATTAAATATAGAGCTAGCAAACAAGGCAATTTGACATTTCTTTAAGGCTTCTTTTGTTAAAAACAACTCATCGTTAATCTAGTGTTCATGGCAAAGCTAAGAGCAAGACAAGATTCAAGCTTTCGGATTTCTTAGATTCAGCATCAATCTTCTTGGCATAAACATCTCTAATTGACTTAATTTCAGCAAATAAAACCTCACAAGATTTGCAGTCATCATCATCAGAAGCAAGAGATCTTAATCTGTTATTTTCAGCTTTAAGAGAATCAATAACTACTTTCTGTTGATTAATCTTCTTTTCAAATTTAGAAATCTTGTAACCAAGTCTAGCAATAACATCTTGAAGATATTCAACACTAGGAGCAGGAGTTACCTCATTATCATCTTCAGAATATTCATCAATGCTGCTGGCCATGAAACAAACTCCAGCAATGTTCTTCTCCTCGTCATCATCTTCATCACTTTCAAAATCAACATCACTTGATTCTCGAACCGCTTCATATGCTGCATCAATTGCCTTTTGGTAGAACTTCCTTCTTCATATTTTTCGCCTACTTCTTGCTCTGCTTAGTTTCCTTAGATCCATCTTGAGCTTTTTCCTCCTGTGTACCTTTTCCAGCCTTGGGACATTGGGAGCGGATGTGTCTTAGTTGACCACAGCCAAAACACCGGATTGGTCCTCCTCTTCTCCTGGACCTGACATTATTCACACTCGAGAAATTCGATTAGCAAGCGATACCAAGTCCTCCTCACTGATTTCTTCCAGTTGATCATCGGACAAGGCAACTCATGTACCTCATAAATAGATGCAACTCTGCAGGTGGACAGGTTGATACAGACGACAGTTGCAAGTCTAATGGTTGCTCGGTTGCTATTTATCTACGGTTCCGATTGCAACCCGTTTGTACACCAGTTGGAACGCTTGTTTGCGAGCTCTCTGTTGGTTGCCCGGTTCCTACTATAGTGGTAGAACGGATGATAAAATAATGCACGGATCTATCTCGACACCTAAAAAAAGAAATAGTATACTAAACACTGCAAAAAAATATAAAAAATTGCATCACAAGAACAAGTTGTACAAAAATGATCACAAATATACGTTAGATACCAAATTGCAAACTCTGGTATTAAAAACCAGTAGCCACACAACTGTTGCAATGATTACAAGACCTAAAAGCAGTTTCTACACAAAACTAAAACACTTTTGTGGCAAACATTCACACAAACACAGACATTTAGTTCGCACAAAAATAAACGGACACATAGTTCCTACTGGCTCCTGCCACTATTCCAATCAACCCGACGTCCCCCCACTCTAAACTTGTCCAGTGATTCAGGTAGATCAACTTGATTGAGTGGATGGAATAGCTTGTAGTGCATTAACTCACACCTGTATATCATCCCCTTGAACTGCATGAGCAAAAACACCAAAATAAATAGATGAGTTTGTGATGTGCAGATCGTTAAGTACGAAAAAAACAAAAATAGCTCACCGGGTTGATCTGCTTAGTCAGCGACTCCCCATCATAATATTCCATGTATTTCCAAGCAAAAAATAGGCAGTCATTTGGTCCACCCTGCTTTGGCACATCAACAAAAGGTCTCCTCCATCTGTTAACTCAAGGCAATTTCCTGTTCGATACCTTCTGAAATGCAGCATCAATAATTGGGATCTTTCCAAACACATGCTGGTGACGTGCTACCTGGTCAGTACACTTGAAGTAGTAGTTGTTCAAATCCAGTACGTCAATGCGCTTATGGATGAAGTTGAAGCAGTACACAAAAAAATGGCATCGATCTCTAATTGGGATGAATATCTGCAACAACACACAACACAAACGAAAAGACATTTAAAAACAAAGTTGCAAGTAGGTGCATATTATAATTGCAAGTCTGTGCATGTAGATTCCAAGTTGCTACTCCAGTTGCAAGTCTGTTCATATGATAATTGCAAGTCTGTGCATACGATAATTGCAAGTGTGTGCATATAGATTCCAAGTTGCTACATCAGTTGCAAGTCTGTGTATATACTAATAGCAAGTCTGTGCACATATAGATTCCAGTTGCTACTATATTGAAAAAACTGACAACATGTGTAAAAAAATATATTACTAACCAGTTTTGCTTTTGACAGATTATAATTTACCTGCTCCATCTGCAGAGTTTTCCAAACAAGAACAAAATCCTCCGTCTCAGTTTTGTCATCATTGAGGATTTTTTTAGTCCCAGCAACATGGAACTATGCTTGCATTGAAACAACAAAACGTCATTCAAAACACAAACAAAAAACACACAAAAAATGTAATATATATGAACAAACTCACATACGAAAAAACTCACATAGAAGGCAGTTGTGATGAACAACCTGTATCCAACAGAATCGACCTTGTGAACAATGTCATCATGGCGAAGGCAATGCACAAAAAAATCTATAATGCCCGACTCGCCTAATTCGTTGTCAGCAAATGTCGTTAACAGCTCTTGGCCACTGAGGTTGAAAAGTAAACCAAATTGTAACAAAATTTTACTGCGAAAATAAAAAAACAGCAAAAAAAGTGAGTGTCGGTTGCAAGTATAGAAGTCGTACAATATCCATGACCATACATTTTCAATTCAGGATCTTTAGTGATCTTCCTCCTCAGTGCAATCGCCTTTTCCAAAGGAACTTGAGGCCGACTTCCTGCAACCTTGAAGGGAGAAACATACTGCCTAGGCCTCTTCAGCAGTTGTTAACGCCAAAATTTGGTAAGCCCCGAAGTCCTTATCGGCTAAGGGTTAGGATCGGCTCAGAATCAGTATCGGCTTGGAGTTCTACGTCAGCCGATGGGGGTTTTCTGTTATCCATATCTTCCGCAGTCGAATTCTTGTTAGATTCGGTTTGAGAAGATCTTATCCAAAAGAAACCGAGTCCAGGGAGAATACGGCTTGTATCTATTAATTAGGAAGAGATTGTTAGTTTCCTATTTTATCTTTAGGAAAGTCTATTTAGTGTTCGATAAGGACTTTATCTATTTCCTTTTATCTTTAGGAGAGTTTGGATTGTAATATGTTAGGATCTTTGTCACCCTACGGGTATAAATATGTAAGCCCAGGGTTCATGTAACATATCTCTCAATCAATACAATTTGACGCATCGCCACTCTTTTATTCTTCATCTTTGTTCAACATCCGGTGGAACTTGGCATCCGGCGCTGGGCTGCATCGGTTAGGTTCGACCTCCAGCAAAGGAATAAGTCCAACGTTTTGTCGGATCAGGCGATCATATTGACTACGTTGACGTTGTCCAAGGCTGCATCAGTACGTTCGATCTCTTGGATTGCTCCAGTTTAGTTAGCATGCTTGCCTGACTATTTATCATATGTCTCTATTAATCTAATCTTAGTATTTCAGTTTAGCCCTATCGGTTGTTTCTCGTTTTACGGTCTCTGTCATTATCGGCTAAACTGCTTACTAGATTAGATTGGTTTAGGCATCTACCACCCTGAAAATCAGCCAAGGGCTTGATTGTCTATATATTGCTTTTCTTTTCATACTTAGTGCTGCATCAGTTTGATCTACTAAGTCATGATTAGAACCGTAATCTCTAGCATGCCTGTTGACTGTCACTAAGGGTTTCATCGGGGTTTCAGCCGGTGAGTTATCTGGGTATTGCATCGGCTTGCAAGGATTGTATACAAGTTGGATCTAGCCGATCGCAGCAGAGGCTTCATTGGATATTTGACCATTTGAATTTTATGACATCGGACTTCCAGCCGATATGTGCTTTAATCTTTAAATCAATATCCATTTCATCGTGTGATTGGTTCATGCAATGTTATATATATCATGTTATTGTCAGCCGATCGCCTTTATATAAATATTTGTTCAATACACAGCCGATGGATTCAAACCCTAACACCATCGGCTGGCATCGGCATCGGCTGGAATTGCACCATTGGCTTATTAACTGATCAGTTAGTTTTTGGGTATCGGTCTATCGGCCGATATGATTTATGTTCTGCTGTTTTCATAACTTGTCAGTGGCAGGATCAAACTGAATTGCACGCCCACACTTCATCTATTCTAGGACCTACACTGGAGTTAAGCAGATCTCCCAGGCCGGCGTGTTGATTTTTCTCGTCAACACATTTTTGGCACGCCCAGTGGGACCGTGTTTTGGATAACACATCTTTTTACACGGCTCGACGGACCCATAATTGCCACAATGTCTGATGAAGAATTCAAAGCCAAGGAAGAACAATCTCTCAAGCTGACAAATGAAGACAGGGAACAGTCTACTGAGCCGTTGGATGATGAGACACTTCAAGAGATGGTTAATAATGTCATTAATCATGCTATGTTCGATCAATCTGGAGTCTTGATGAGTGCATTGTATGGTTTGATCGAGGAAACAGTTCCCAAGGTAATTGCCTTAAGAAGTCAGCATGGGGGGCAAATTGGTGAGCAATCTTAACACTATCGGCAACAACAAAATTGGCTCGGGGGGCAAGTTGATCGATATCAGTATGCAGAGCCACATCAGCAATATCGGCCAAAGGAAATTCAAAGATATCCGTCCAAAGAGGATTGGGTCGATATAATTGCAAAGGTAATGGAGGAGCAGTTTGGAATTAAACGCAAAAATCAAATTTCTGTGTATCGGCTGCCATATCCTGAGTTGTTTGATAAGGTTCCACTTCCAAGCCGATACAAGGTTTCAGATTTCTCCATGTTTTCAGGGCAAGATGGTATATCCACAATGGAACATATCAGCCGATTCTTAGCTCAATGTGGGGAAGCATCGGCTGAAGAAGCTCTGAAAGTTAGACTTTTTCTATTGTCTTTGACTGGATCGGCTTTTACCTGGTTTTCATCATTGTCACCGAATTCCATCAGAAGTTGGGCCGATCTTGAAAAGCAGTTTCACATGTACTTCTTTGCTGGGGTTAGCGAGTTGAGGCTTGCAGATTTGAAATCAGTTAAACATCAAGATGGGGAATCGGCTAAGGAATACATTCAAAGGTTTCGTAATATCCACAGCCGATGTTATAGTTTGAGCCTAAGTGATGAACAGAAAGTAGATCTTGCATTCCAAGGGTTGTCGGCAGCTAACCGAGGCAGGTTTTTCATCTATGAATTCGACAGCCTGGCTCAGCTATTACAGAAGGTATCGACTTATGAGAGCCGGTGTTAAGAAGAAGAAAAGAACCAGTTTTGGGGCGATCAAGACAAAGACAATTTTGAAGTATGACTTCTCATACTCCAAAACTGGGGGCATGTGTTAACGCCAAAATTTGGTAAGCTCCGAAGTCCTTATCGGCTAAGGGTTAGGATCGGCTCAGAGTCAGTATCGGCTTGGAGTTCTGCGTCAGCCGATGGGGGTTTTCTGTTATCCATATCTTCCGCAGTCAGATTCTTGTTAGATTCGGTTTGAGAAGATCTTATCCAAAAAAACCGAGTCCAGGAAGGATACAGCTTGTATCTATTAATTAGGAAGAGATTGTTAGTTTCCTATTTTATCTTTAGGAAAGTCTGTTTAGTGTCCGATAATGACTTTATCTATTTCCTTTTATCTTTAGGAAAGTTTGGATTGTAATCTGTTAGGATCTTTGTCACCCTACGGGTATAAATATGTAAGCCCAGGGTTCATGTAACATATCTCTCGATCAATACAATTCGGCGCATCGCCACTCTTTTATTCTTCATCTTTGTTCAACATCCGGTGAAAATTGGCATCCGGCGTTGGGCTGCATCGGTTAGGTTCGACCTTCAGCAAAGGAATAAGTCTAACGTTCTGTCGGATCAGGCGATCATATTGACTACGTCGACGTTGTCCAAGGCTGCATCAGTACGTTCGATCTCTTGGATTGCTCCAGTTTAGTTAGCATGCTTGCCAGACTATTTATCATATGTCTCTATTAATCTAATCTTAGTATTTCAGTTTAGCCTTATCGGCTGTTTCTCGTTTTAGGGTCTCTGTCATTATCGGCTAAACTGTTTACTAGATTAGATTGGTTTAGGCATCTACCACCCTGAAAATCAACCAAGGGCTTGATTGTCTATATATTGCTTTTTTTTATACTTAGTGCTGCATCAGTTTGATCTACTAAGTCATGATTAGAACCGTAATCTCTAGCCTGCCTGTTGACTGCCACTAAGGGTTTCATCGGGGTTTCAGCCGGTGAGTTATCTGGGTATTGCATCGGCTTGCAAGGATTGTATACAAGTTGGATCTAGCCGATCGCAGCAGAGGCTTCATTGGATATTTGACCATTTGGATTTTATGACATCGGACTTCCAGCCGATATGTGTTTTAATCTTTAAATCAATATCCATTTCATCATGTGATTGGTTCATGCAATATTATATATATCATGTTATTGTCAGCCGATCGCCTTTATATAAATATTTGTTCAACATATAGCCGATGGATTCAAACCCTAACACCATCGGCTGGCATCGGCATCGGCTGGAATTGCACCATTGGCTTATTAGTTGATCAGTTAGTTTTTGGGTATCGGTCTATCGGCCGATATGATTTATGTTCTGCTGTTTTGCATAACTTGTCAGTGGCAGGATCAAACTGAATTGCACGCCCACGCTTCATCTATTCTAGGACCTGCACTGGAGTTAAGCAGATCTCCCAGGCCAGCGTGTTGATTTTTCTCGTCAACAGCAGTCTGTCGCCAAGTCGCTTGAAAATCATCCTCTGAAAATCGCTGAAATCTTCCAAGCCTTGGCTTAATTCCTCCTGTGAAAGTCTGACTGGAGGGGTCAAGTTATTGATGTCATCGTCAGACTCTGTTGGGAAATTGGTTTCTTTATCATTTGAGCTCGGCCCTCCCTGCTGGTCAATTCTGGAGTTCAGCATTGCAGTCTCTTGTTCAGCTTCATATCGGAGCGAGTCTATACGTGACTCATACTCCTTGCGCTTGCGATCATAATCCCTGCCAACTTTAGCCATTTTCCCACCTTTCACCAGCCTCCTCTTCCCACTTTCTCCCCCTTCTTTGCTACTTGCATTGCACCCAGGCCTAATACAACCTGCCCAGCAGCTTCACCTTTTTTATCTCAATTACATCTTGGTGCTCCACAGCAGTAACAGTCAGTTTTTCCCACACACAAAATACAAACATAAAAAATTTCTGTAAAAAAAGAATGTGAATTGCATGCTTGCATCATGTTCACTATAGGGGACATCAAAAAATAAAACTAGTTGCAACATCAGTAACTGTGTGGTTGCACACCGGTTGCAATGTCAGTTGCAACTCAACTGCCATACGCATTGCACCATAAAAAATGAAAACACACTAGTTGCAACATCAATGAATAGGTAATTGCACATTAGTTAAAAAAAGGTTGGTTTGCAACTCAACAACCATACAGATTGCACATCAGTTCAAAATGTGTGTTGCATGTAAGAAAACAAAAAGTTCTTTTGGCAACAGATACTTACGTCGTCATGTCTCTGTTCCTAGGAAGCAACAGTTGCAGAGATCTTCCTCTTGGAAACTACACGTTGTGTTCTCTGCGTTCCAACCGGTGACCCCTCTCCAGACGAACCACGTGGAGGACTCGACTGCCATACAAAATACACCAAAATAAAAAATGTAGATACACTAGTTGCAACATCAATGGATATCTAATTGCACATCAGTTACAAAAAAAGGTCAGTTGCAACTCGACTACAATACAGGTTGCACATCAGTTCGAATGACAATTGCATGTAAGAATTTTCTTTTGCAAAAATAGATGCTTACCAGGGTCTTCCTCAGGGTCTTGCTCTTGGCAACTACACGCCCTATTCTGCTTCTCGCAACAGGTGATCCTCTCGAGACGAAGCACGCGGAGAATCAAGCATTTCAGATATTTTGTCAACGACCTTGAATTTGCCACGTAATGCAACCGGTGCTGCTAGAAAACAAAAACTGTAAGAAAAATTTGTCGTGCAGAAAAAACATGCAAAAAAAAGTTAACGTGCACAAAAACAGCCTTACTTTCTCGGTCTTCTTGATGTTCTCCATGCAATTCATCATGTCTAGGCAGTAAATCACGATTCATGTCTGGGCTGGGTGTCCTCACAACTTCATCATAAATATCAGCCACTTCTCCTTGTGAGCTTGGCGGCCGCTGTTCTGCTTCTCCTTGTGGGCTTGGCGGCCGCTGTTCTGCTTCTCCTTGTGCACTTGAAGGCAGTGCAGATCTAGATGCCTCCGCAGCCTCTGTACGTCACAGCAAACGATGTTTCCTTGCTCTTGAAACATGTTGCTTATGCGTCGTACTCCTCCTACGAAGGTTCAATGACAACTTCTCTGATCGAGCGCCGTCCAAAAGCCTCTTAATAGCAACAGAGCACTCATGATGAGCTTTTCCCATTAGCTCATCAGCGCTGCGTGTCAACTCATGTGCCTTCCTCATCATAGCTTGCGCCTTTGAAGCACTGGAATTGTAGTCCTTTAGTATTTTTGCAGCCTCGAGCCTTCTTCTCCCCAATAAGTCACACAAGCTAGGGAAAATAAACAAATTGCTGCTAGCAGGGGCACAAGAATCCCCCGGTATGTCGACATTGGACGGTCCAGCGGTAGCTTCATAGGCAGATGGAGCAGGTGCAGGTGCAGGTGGCACACGTGTAGGTGCAGGTGGTGCAACGTAGTAGGTAGTTGACAAACTCATCAACTAAAAAACAAAACAAAATACACAAATTGCATGTGTAAGAAGAAACAGTTGCAAAAAAATATGAGCATCTGAAAAAAAGGAACAGAAAACAGCACCTCCAGTTTGTCGTATTCAACAACATCAGAACAGACATCTTCCTGTGATCCATAGATGTTATCTTCTTAATAGTCTTGTTATCAAGAAGAGCACATCGAGGTATTGACACAGGGTTAATGTCTAGCCTGTGCTGCAAATGGTCAACATATAACATCTGCAAAAAAACAATGTTCAAACAAACATAAGAAACCCCAGTTGAAACTATAAACATACATTAGTTGCGTGGCGTAGAAACTAACTACAACCTATAATCTAAGTAATTGCAACAATGTATATTATTTTGCTATAAAACCCAGTTGCAACTATGAGCATAACCATTTGCAACTGTACAGCTAACTATTTGCAAACCAATAAAAAATCACAAAAAACAAAAGCAAAAATAAAAAATATGCAGTAGCTACATACTAACATAACCATTTGCAACTACAAAAAAACTAGTTGCAACCTATAATCAAAAGTGATTGCAACAATATAGATTATTCCCCTATAAAAAACTGAGTTAGATAATTCACAACAAGGAAGATCCCGCAGCCTGTGATGGGTGAGTTGGCACCCTTGACTTCTTCTAGAGCCTGTACATCCTCCCAGCAACCCTTAGGTTGTCTACAGTAGCTTTGCACCAGTTAATTCTGTCAATTGCATCCATATCCTTAGTCCAAACCACGTCTTCAAGCCTAACATAATTGTCGGTGTTGGAGAACAGCAGAGTGCAGAAGGCATGCATCAAAAAACACCTCACTCCAAAATCTCCATGAATGGCACGTGCCTTGAGCTTCTCTGTTATAAAATTTGGAAGTATCTTAGAGCCTTCCTCTCTATATAGCTGCATCCTGACAGCTTCACACATCTTGCGTGCTTCGCTGTTTTCTTTGAATGGAGGGTCACCTCCTTCTTTGTTAAGCATGAACATGCACCACACGCTATGCTCATCGATTAATATCTCCTTGCCACCACCAAGCTCGATTTTCATTAATTCTGAATTGAATTTGTCCATGAGCTAAGAAAGCAACGACCTACTCAAAAGGGTTGCCTTCATCTCAAGCAAACCACCGAATCCAATGCCACTCAGCCTATTCTTGATATCATCACTACATGTTTGAACAAGATCCACAAATTTTGAAGGAGAGCATCGAATGGCAACTGTCTTCTCCTTCTGCCAACAAAAAAAGCAATGTTGTTCATATACTAGTTGCAACTATTGTGGTAGACAATTACCTACTAATATGATTATATAGTTGCAATAACTAATGTTGGACCAGAAAGCAATTTCTCTACCTCGACGAGGGCAGGGCGTGATACATCTTGTACAGGAGCCTTCCCACGCCGCCTCTTCCTACTCGGACCAACATCACCTGCTGCACTTGTTCTGCTCAGTGGTGCAACAAAGTCATCATCATCGTCGGTCCACTCCGCATCACTTCGTGAGTGATGTGCAGAACTGGGAAGACACAAGTTTTTTCTCCTAGGCGGCATCCTAACCACTATTTTGTAGAAAGGTCAGTACTAATTGCAAACACAAAACACATGTGGACTGCTTGCAGCCCACAATGAAAAAACAAATGACTATAAAAAATACCTACATACTACTGCACACATACTAGTTGCAACTACAAAAAACACTAATTACAAGTCACATCTATAAAAAATCACAAGGATGAACAAAAAATGTGTATGTTGTTAATCTGTGTGTATTTTAGGATATCAATTAGCAGGGTACAATTTGGGGGAATACACATGCCAGAAATACATTACAAAACCCCTAGCCTAGAACACATCACCAATCTGGATCAAAAAATTAGAACAAATCAACCATTCAAAAAACAGGGGAATATAATTGCAACTAAAAAAACACTAATTACAAGTCAGATCTATAATAAATCGCATAGATGAAACAAAAAATGCAAGTGCTACTAATATGTATGTGTATTTTACTATATCAATAGCAGAGTACATTTGAGGGAAAACACACATATCAGATATACAGTACAAAAACACTAACCTAGAACACATCAAAATTAGAACAAATCACCATCCAAAAAAGCAGGGGAAATACCTTACTAAATGAGCAGGGGAATAGTTATGAATCCAATGATGAATTTGCAACGGCGCCTCTCAAACGCACAACTAAGTGGCCGCCGAGCAAAATGCAGCCACCACTGGGATGACCCCCCTTCCCCCTGGCGACAAAACTCACCAGTGAGCGGATGGGATTCCCCCAACCCGGGACGGGATTGCGGGGACGGGAGAGAGGGACACAAATCACAGCGATTTCACTGCGCGAGCACGGAAAGTGGGAGAGATTGCGGAGAGGGCGACGACAGAGAGTTGGAGAGATTTTTGCGCAGTTGAATGAGTGGGGAAGAAACCAAATCCATTTCGTGTGGTTTAACCCTAGCTAGCGCAATTGCCGCGTCGCATGATCGCGGATCGGGCGCGATCGAGTGCACGCCGCGCGGTCGGTTGCGCGCCACGCTCAGGCGCGTCGCCGCGCAGTAGATGCACCCATGTATAGTATATATATACACGTGCGTCCGGACAGAAGGAGATTTTCCGTTATTTCTCTACCATACCAAATAAGACATTCCTTAAACATGCGCCTCAATGGCCAACACTCTTATAAATCTTCCTTTTCCTTTTTCTTATGGGGAACTCTTCCATGTTGATGACCCATGGTTCGCTGAAACAATAATACTACAAAATATGAATCTTAGGCTCCGCTTGGTAGGGCTCCAAACTCCAACTCCAGTGGAAGCTAGCTCCTGTGGGAGTTGGAGATCCGTTGAAAAGTGTTTGGCTAGCTTTCAACTTCGGATCTGAAATTTAAAAAAATCTCCAATCCCGTCCCCATGCACGCCGTCGGCCATGTCGCCCGCGCGCACGCCGCCCACCGTCGGCGTGCGTCGCCCGCCCGTCCCCGTCGAAGCGTCGCCGTCGGCCCCGCCGTCGCCTGTGCGCTGTCCCCATGCACCGCCGCCCGCCACGCATCGCCGCCTGTGCGTCGTCCCTGCTCGCGCCGCCCGCCGTGGTCGTGCGCCCCCAGCCCCCGTCGAAGCGCCACCGTCGGGCTACCGCCTGTGTGCCAGCCGCCGCCTGTGAGGTTTTGGGAGGGAGAGAGAGAGAGGAGCTGAGTTTGGGGTAGTTTAGTGGCATTTTTGTGTAAATATGTTTAAAAAATTAAAGGGTAGTGGGTCTTTTGGGTTGGAGTGGAGTTGTGGAGCAGCAAAAACCCAGCTTCACCCCTGTAGTACAAATTTGTGGAGTAGCTCTGCTAGCTTCGCTTGGAAAAATACAGAATCTATACTGTTTGGGACAGCTCCAGCTCTAGGTAAGTTGGAGTTGGGAGCTAGAGCTATACCAAACGGGGCCTTACTATAATTGTTTTGCAAAAAAGAAGAATCATGTTATATTTACAAAAGTCAATTTGTGTAGCCAATGTACTGGAGTCGATATATGCCACGCCTCTCCTCTGTTCTTGCTCCTTTACGACAGGCAAAAATCATAGTCGACTTTATACCGAACGTGAAGTCAGTTTATTAAGCCATTTGGAATACTTTCGATCAAACCTTGGTAAAAACATGAAACCATTTACTTTGACTCGGCTAGATACTATTTGGATCCCTTAATAGCAAAACAACATGATATAACGATTTTTGCAACTATTAAAACCGTCTAAAACGTTTCCCTTGGTTGTTTTGAGTCGAGAGTAGTTTTCACTCACGTGGTGTCCATGTGACAAACCAGTTATCAAATAAATTTAAAAATAAAGTATAGCTCACATGTCATCCCCTCTCTCTATTAACCTCTCTTCCCTTCTCTTTACTTCTCTCCCTTTCGCTTCTCAACACCCAACACGGTAGGACGGCAATTGACAGCAGCAAGGTGACAACGGGTGAAGGAGCTCAATGGAGCTGGGAGGAGGCAGAGGCGGAGGAGGTCCACGACCACCCAGGGCGTTCACCGTCGTTCAGATTTAGCTCCCAAGGCACTCAGGGCATACCTAGCAAGCAAGGCCAAACCATGCTCATGGCCTCAGCGTCATTGGCCCCGGTGCCACACCTCTCGGCTCTCGGGTGGCTCGAGCTCGATGGGGCTTGTCGGCCGCCGTCGTCAAGTTACCTCTTCTCCATCGAGGTCGCCGTTGTCCACAGCGTGTGGGCTCCATGGACGGCTTCACCTCGTTGTCACCATCTGCAAAGACGGAGATGAAAGATAGCGCCAGGAAGCCGCTCGCCGTCGCCTTGCTACATCCTCACTGCCGCCCTACCGTGGTGCTACAGCCGACAGGAAATTTGGGAGAGAGAAGGGAGAGGTAAGGGAGAGGAAGGGAGTGGCGCGGCAATGTGGATAGAGGTGGAGGCGGCGAGGGGGACCACTTGCACCCTTAGTCGTCATGCTATGTCTCCCTTGAGCAGCTTCTCTCAAGCAGTGTCCGTCCACCACTATCGTCCCTCGCAGGCGGTGTCGTCAAGAGGAGGAGGTGGAAGTACATCCCCACAGCAAGCTAGTGCGGAAGGGGCCAGGGTGTGAGAGAGAGAGTAGAGCCCCGCCGTCGTCCCTTCGCCGCTCCCCATCTTTGTCCCGCTGCCGTCGCCGCTATGGTGAAGCCGGTCAGGAAGGAAGGGTCGAAGCCCGAATAGGGAAGAGGAAGGAGGAATAAGGGAAGAAAGAGAATGACATGTGGGCCTCATATGCTGACTCAACGGGATGGATAAGTCAATGTGCCACGTTAGCAAAAAAAACACCATAAGTATTGTCGAGGGAGTCAAATTGTACCGGAATTAAAAGTTGAGGGACTGAAGGTGGACTTATTCCTAAAGAACGTCAGCTGCTAGCCCGTCCGAAATCCTTCGCCGGTTTCAAATGGGCTACAATTGCGGCCTGAGCTCAGAAGCCAGAAACCGTAGCTTGCGATTTCACGCCGCCGCCGCCGCCGGCAACCCTTCCTCCTCCTCCGTCCACCGCCACCGCCACCGCCACTGCCGCCGCCGCCACCATGATCCACCACCTTCAAAGCCGCATCGTTTCGCTCCTCCTCCTCCACCACCCAACATCGCCTCATCCTGTCGCCGCCATCTCCCCCCGCTTCTCCCTCGGCCGCCTCCTCTCCACCACCCCGCCTGTTTCCCCCAAACCCTTCGCCGCCGAGGACTACCTCGTCGCCGCCTGCGCCCTCACCCGAGCCCAAGCAGCAAAGGCTTCGGAGAAGATCTCACACCTCAGGTCCCCCTCCAAGCCCGACGCCGTCCTCGCCTTCCTCGCCGGCCTCGGCATCTCGCGCCCCGACATCGCCACCGCCGTCGCCGCCGACCCAAGGTTACTGTGCGCTGATGTGGAGAAAAATCTCGCCAAACGCGTCGCCGAGCTAGGCGAGCTGGGCATCCCGCGCTCCCAGATCGCGCGCCTCGTCCCTCTCGCCAAGATCCCCTTCCGCAGCAGCTCCCTCGCCACAAACCTCGCCTTCTGGCTCCCGTTGTTCGGCTCATTCGACAGCATCCTCAAGGCCCTCAGGAAGAACTCCTCCCTCCTCAGCACAGACCTCGAGAAGGTGGTGAAGCCGAACCTGGCATTCCTCAAGCAATGCGGGATAAATGCCTGTGATGTTGCCAGCAATCCAAATCTGTACTCCAGCCGGCTGTTCACCTTGAATCCCATGCATCTCCGAGACGCCGTGGCGCGAGTGGAGGAGTTAGGCCTGGACCGCAGTTCGAGGATGTTCTGCCGTGGGCTCATTGCAGTGGCTTTCCTAAGCAAGGAGGCTGTCGCGAGGAAAATACGGCTGCTGGTGGAGCTTGGGTTTTCACAGGATGATGTGTTGGTGATCATCAGGAAGATGCCACCCTTCCTGACTACATCTGAGAAAAGGATACGGCGAGCTGTGGAGTTCTTGAAGGGGGATGTTGGTCTGGAGGAACGGTACATTGCACAAAGGCCAGCGTTGCTCCTGTATAGCCTTGAACGGCGGTTGTTGCCTCGGTATTACTTGCTCAAGGTCCTCAGGACAAAAGGATTGCTGAATTGTGAGTTAGATTACTACTCGACAGCCGCACTGAGCGAGAAGAAGTTTGTAGAAAGGTTTGTGCATCCTTATAAGGACCACATTTCAGGCCTTGCTGATGCTTATGCCTCTATTTGTTCCGGGAAAGTAGCAAATGGAGTTGCCCCGTTGCTTGGTTTGTAGACGGAAATTGATGATGTTAAAGTTTCTGCTGGGGATTTTGGCTAGATCATTGCACAGGAATGCAAAATATTAAGGTTTGTGACCCCTTGGATCATCTTGTACTACTGTCTATGTTCAAGCTCGTGTTGAAGAAGTATGTAGAGTAGGTTTATTACTTTTATCTTGTAGCTCTGATGATTGAGAATGGCAATTGATTTGGAACAAAAAAGCATTAAGATTTTATTTCACAGACTAAACCAACACTGGCTGATCCAGGCTGTTGTGCTGCAATATTCAAATTGAGAATTTGCTTTGGAAAAACAACGGGAGCACATATACTCTGATGGAAAATATAGAAGACTTCCACAATTTAACACATTTCAAGGATATTTCTATAGTACTTTTTGACAATCCACATTAGATTTGGTAGCAACTATCACATGAATGTGCTCAAAATACAGTCATGTTGGGGCTTTAATTCAAATATTTTCTGATAAGTAAACAGGCGGCCAAACATGAGTGGAGACATGCTGGGGCTGTTCTTGTTTTTTTTTCCTGTTTGGGATGACTATTATCAAATGTGATTGAATTGTAGGCTAACATGAGTTACAAGTTGACAACCATATGGGGCTATGGTGTTCCTGCCATGATGTCTCCCTGTGCATTCACTTTTTGATGAGGTGGTAGAGGAACACGCACCAAAGAAGTTGCATCATGTGTAGCTTTTGCTCAAAACATACTCCATTTCCTCAATTTCCATTTGACCCAAGCATACTGCAGCTAAAGCAAACCTATGGAGTGTAAATCCAACTGTGCTATATGCAGATGGGATAGTATTTATCCCAAAGCATGAACCAGAAATGCATTACTGACAATGAGCCCCGCCACACATTCAGAAAAAAGAAATGTTGTTGTATGGCCTGCTGATGGTCACAAAATTGACAAAAGGAACACTTAGGAGATCAATCTGTTTCATTTAAAAAAAGAACTATTCCTTGTCTGAAAAATATGAACTGTCCAAATAAAAAAAGAAAATAATCAGACTTAGTAAAATATTTCAATATTTCAAAACAATATGGAAAAAATAAATAGTAATGACATTTATTGATGTTTATATGATACACGTTGTCTCATTAAAAACTTTGTCATGTAAAAACCCATATCTGAATCTGAAAATACCATGACAAAGAAAAGAGTACAGCCTACAGGTCATTACTACTTACAAAATAGACTGAAGCTATTCGGTTTGGTCTTCATCTAAATAAAGGTTTTCGAACTGGGCGACCAATTCTTGATTGTCAGCAGTGTATTGGGCATGTTTTGCAGCTAGCTCCCAGTCTTTAACGCTTAGTAGCATTTCGACGTGCTCGCTGCTAAGACTTGTTCTTCTGTCCTCGATAATTCTTCCGCATAGATTGAAGGCCGACTCGGAGGATACCGTAGATACGGGCACCGTCAACACATCCCGTGCTAGTTTTGAAAGCACAGGATATAACATCTTGTGATCATTCCACCACCCGAGTACGTTGAAGTCTGATGATTCATCCATGATGACATCGCTATCTAAATAGTTGAACAACTCTTCGACATGACCATGTGATCCAGCGTCTCCACTTTTTGCTGACGAACTACTATCACCACCATGGTTAGAAGATGAGCCACCCCAAATTCTGTCCCACTGTATTTTTTTCTTACCTGCTACAGGGGCAGGTGGGGGTCTTTGCAAGCGAACTCCCTGAAACTTTAGTTCATACTTTCCAAATATCTCATATAATTTACTTTTAACATCAGCATAATAGGTAGTATAATCAACATTAATAGTATCTCCAATGAGTGATAGAATATTGAGGAATCCCCGTAATTTTCCTCTAGGATCAAGAATAAATGCAAAAGCATATAACATGGGAATACTTTTCCAATATTTAAGATATTTTTGTTTCATACTAAAGACAGCATGCATTAAAAGTTCATCATTTTCATATTCTTTTAACAAAGTGGCAATTTCAAAAATATTATGCAAAATTAAATTAGCTGTTGGATAATATACTTGAGATAAAAGAAGAGTGCAGTCATGAAACGTTTCAAGAAATTGATAAAATCTTTCAACAACGTGCCAGGTATGATCAGTCAGTATTGGCTGACCGTCACTGTTTCTTGGGCCATTATGTGTTTGAAGGAAAACAGTAAGTAATTCCTGGTACGGTAATACAGCCTTCAACATCAAATACGTGGCATTCCACTGATGTTCCGCATCGGTTAAAAACTTACGTGTGGGCTTACCCGATGCACGACAATACCTCTTCCATTGTGTAATCCGTGGGTTTGAAGCAGTTAACCATGTGATTACTTGACGAACAGTGTCGATGTGTACATTCACTCTCTTAAACCCAGATTTAACAATTAGATTAATGATATGGCATGCACAACGTTGATGCAGAAGAAATGATTCAATATAAACACAAAATAATGGCTGCAGAATTTCCATGGCCCTAGAATTAGCAGATGCATTATCTAAGGTTACAGCAAAGATTTTATCAGCAAGGTTATACTCATTAATAACCTCTCTAATTCTCTCCGATATATTTTCACCAGTATGTGCAACATCAATTAACCTTAAGCCAAGAACTCTTTTTTGCATTTGCCAGTTATCATCAATGAAATGTACAACTACACTAAGATAATCCTCTTTAGCCCTACTACTCCATATGTCTGATGTGACACTAATAGAAAAGGTGCATGTACTAAATAATTTCTTAAGTGATTCACAACCTTTGTCATAGACATTTTTTAAATCACGGATTGTGGTTTGTCTACTAACAGCTTTAAACCTAGGATTATGAAAAGTTTGGATGTAATTTTCAAATTCAGCACTTTCACCAAAGTTTAAGGGTAAATCTTGTTTAGCAATTAAACGGACAAGAGATTCTCGAGCTACCATAGGATCATACTCCCATGTACGTACCGTACCATCAGGATTTAGTAGAAGTTGCTGCTGGCATAATTGGATTCTTTGCTTCTTCGCACAAGCCTCAGCATGCCATCTCAAGTATCCTGTTCCACCAGATGCACTCCCGCTCATAGTGTTGAATCCTTCGGAGCCCGTCGGCGCCAGAACTGGTACCTCTTCCATAACTAGTGGTGCTGGAGTCGATCCGGTGTCATCATAATCACTAGTTGAGAATGACCCCGACGTGAATGATAGATAGTTCGGATCCATCCTGAAACGTTGAAACAACATAAATAAATTTCAGAATATTTATTTACGTAACATAAAAATACAAATAATACATACATATGATTATATCACATACTTCTTTCTTACCACCTTGTCTTTACAACTCTGCTTTACACTATTTTCTAACAGAGAAACTATTTTTGATTTTAGACAAAATTTGCTCAAATTTTGTCTAAATCAAAAAATCGAGCTATTATTAACGAAAGAGCATAAGAGAGCAGAAAATGGGATGTTTGAGTGAGGAGGAATGTTGGGGTGAGGTGCCCTATTTATAGGATAAAATTTCATATTTTTTGGGATTTTTATAGATTTTTTTTGAATTTTTTCGAGCTGCAACGGCTAATTCAAGAACTAGCCGTTAAAGTGCCACGTGGCGTCATCTGACTCGTCCGCGCTCCGCCGTCAGTAGCCGTTGCCCGCCCGTTACCCGCGCGCCCCTCCCCGCCGTGTCGTGCCGGCCCGTGGGCCGTGCCGGGCCGGGCCGGCACGCTACAGTATTCGTGCCGTGCCGTGCCGGCACGGCCCACGAGCAAGCGAAGCTCCGGTTTCAAGCGGCCGCCGCCGCCTCCGCCGCCGCCGTGACTCCACGATTCACCTCCGGAGGTGCGTCCTTTCTCATCTTCTCCATCCACCGTGTCCCACTCCCACCCCGGCCAATCCTCTCCACCGCCTCCTCTCCAGCGCCGCCGCACCCATTTCCCCCGAACCCTTCGCCGTCGAGGACTACCTCGTCGAGTCCTGCGGCCTGACGAGAGCCCGAGCAGAGAAGGTCTCCGTGAAGCTCTCCCACGTCAAGTCCCCTCCAATCCCAACGCCGTCCTCGCCTTCCTCTCCGGCCTCGGCCTCTCGCGCCCCGACATCGCCGCCGCCGTCGCCTCTGACCCAAGGCTGCTGCGCCCGTGTGGGCAGGACGCTGGATGCCCGCGTCGCCGAGCTCGGCGGCATGGGCCTCTCGCGCACCTCATCCCGCTCGCTTGCGGCGCATTCCGCAGCAAGTCCCTTGGCCCAAAGCTCGCCTTCCTGCTCACAGTATTTGGCTCCTTCGAAAGGTGCCTGGAGGTTGTCAGGATGAGCTGTGGCATCCTTAGCTCAAGCCTTGAGAAGGTGATCAAGCCCAACCTGGTCGCCCTCCAGCAATGTGGGATAACTATAGCGAATTGGCCCTCCTACGCGTTCATGTCGTGGGCGATCAGCAGGCCGACTAAGCATTTGGAAGAAGCTATGGCACTTTCTAACGAGTTTGGACTTAAGCAGGAAACACGGCTATTTGCTAGCGCAGTCGTGGAGTTTGCTATCCTCAGCCAGGAAAAGCTCACCAAGAATTTTGGGCTGTTTAAGAAGCTCGGATGGTCACAGGAAGATTTATCATTAGCGGTGAAGAACATGCCACACATCCTTGCCATGAATGAGGAAAGGGTGATGCAAAGAATGAAGTTCTTGACGGAGGATGTTGGTGTAGTGATACCATACATTACACAAAGGACTGCACTCATGATGTATAGCATTGAGCGCCGGTTATTGCCACGTCATTGCTTGATCAATGTTCTCAAGAGCAACGGATTGCTTAAGACCAATTATGACTTCTATTATACTGCCATGATTAGCAACAATAAATTTCTTGATAAATTCGTGCATCCTTATGTGGAGAGTGTTCCAGGCCTTGGTGATGCATATGCTTCTAGCTGTGCTGGATATGGAGTGAAAGTTGAAGCTGCTATCAAAGGATAAGATAATGTGCTGAAGCTTCTTCTATGAACATCCGCAAGTTGGGACAATTTTAAGGTTAGTTATCACTTTGTTTTTTTTTTTACTTCTGGATCCAAACGAAATTTGGCTTTGCTCTCCACAAGCCAAACTGAGATTCAGGTCTCAATTAAGGATGCCACTATGCCAATCAAAGACTGAATATTCTATTAAATGGATTTATCTATAAATCTTTATGAAGTGAGCTGACATATTTTCTAGCACTAAGCCGATTGAATTGTTATAGTTCTGTCACTGTTGCTTTGATTTGTATGGCTCAGCAACAGAGTGTTTAATATTTAGGGATCATACTCTCTTGTTATTTCTGTTGCCTTATTCCTTAGATATATGAGGCAAATTTGATTTAGTTTTTCTGTTCTGGGTAACTCACTGTAGCAAATGCTTGAAACTTGTCCTCTTAATGTAGAGTTCTGATCCTAAAAAGTTGTTTTGAGTTATTCAAAATGATCTGGGAAAAGATTGATGTGTACCACACAACACACAACTTGGACAACAACACCACAAACCTGGAGGTCTGGACAGGACAATTGGGTGTTGAACATCAGTTCATTTACTACAGTCTACAGTTTCTAGGATGCCAGTCAGTAACACCATCTGCTATGCTGCTTGAACTTTCGTGATCTAAGTATGTTCCATCTTTTTGATAGTGTCCTGCAATTTTGTGCATTGGAGCAACTTCTAGTTTCTTTCACTTGTTACTACAAATTTATCCTTGAAGAGACATGTTAATGATTTCCTCTTGGATATCTGACAAATGAATGGTGCTGTCGCATTGATTTTATTGTTGCTAATAGCTGGCAGAAAATGCTATTGACAAGGGGCAGTTAGCAATTCAGAAATAATAATAAAAAAGGAAATTGATCGTAAGCATTTCTGAGATATGGTCCAAGTTCAATACTGCAATGCCTAACAGAACTCCGGATTGAGATCACATGCAGTTACACTAGGGACTGTAAGATATGGACTCCATGTGATCTTGGCCATCCATTTTTCGTATGGAGGGTTTAGATCTGAAGCTACAGTACCGGAGCTACACTAAATACAGTGCTTTCTTTGGTTGAACAGTATTATTGGATGATCTGACCGTTGGATTTATATCGGATGGTCCTAGTGTGACTGCTTAAGTTGCAGGCACACTAGGGACTGCAGGTGAATCCCAAAACTCCCTATTTGGTTCTTGTTACTGTTATGACCCTAGCTGCCTGCTTTGCAGTCAAAGATTTTGCTTTATTTTGTTCAGACATCAAAGTTGAAACTTGAAAGTTAACAGCTGGTTTTTCATTACTACGTGATTTACTGTTTCGAGCTTGTATTAACTTTATTTATACATAATCAAATTGGTACAGTATACGTGTGTGCCTCGTTCTGGTATCAGGATGGTTGGTGTGTTAACTTGAAAAATTGTTCACTTATTCATGATGTAATTGGGTGTTCTTTTAGAATATTATATATACATGACATGGACGTCTGACCCGTTGTAATGCACGGGCATACTACTAATGTAAAAAGAAAAGCTACACTTGTACATACATACTGCACATTATCTATCATACTCCATTATATATTGTACTGCAACTTCTGGTTTTGTGTGGTTCTGCTACCTATCGCATCTATTTCAAGAAGGATTTTCATGTTCAAGTGATCAAGTGACGTTCTCACATCTGACACGATCTTAGTAATATTTGCAAATGCGAAAGACCGGTACTTCTGAACTCTGAAGACTGTAAACTGAAAAGCTCGGACTGAGTGATAGCCCCCAACAGGATTCATGGAGCAATTGGCTGGAAGCATTGGATCTATTTGATGCAACAATCCCAACTGTGTGAATTTGTAAACTATAGCTGTGATGCACTTCTTCCAACAAGCGGACTTCTTGATTAGAGCAGCAGCTTTGATATATTTTTAGTACTTGGTCATGCTTTTAGAATGGAGTTTCCTTCAAATCCGTTGAGCAATGATGATGGATACTTGCACATGTATTTTCATGATATTTAATATCAGGAGATAGTACTTATACACGTATTAATTACAGAAATGCATTATTGACAATGAACCATCACACATTGATATTTCTTTTATGTTGTATGGCCTGCTGATGGTCACAAAACTGACAAAAGGCACACTTAGGAGTCCAATCTGTCCCATTTTGGCAGAATATCTATGGTCAAAACAGCTCTGTAATTAAACACATGCAAAATTGCTTATTGCCCTACATTACCACTCCAAAACGCTTGTCTAGTTCAGTTGCCTGCCGCAATCAGCCCACAAGAAAATGGATTAGGCCCAATTATGTTCAGATAAATGGATCAAATCCAGTTTAGAACTCCTAATGAAAAAATAGGTATCCTATCTTAACTACTCTAAAAACACAGTCGTTCTCCTTTCTCCTAAAAAAATTGCTCCCTCCTTTTAAAAAACCTTCCATAAAAAAACTCTCCCTCCTAAATAACTACCCCTCAAAAAATCTCGTGATCTCGTTATAACGTAAGGACAAGTAACTGGTTGTTCTCCTTTCTCCCTAAAAATGTTCCCTCTCCTTAAAAAATCTCCCCTAAGAAATTGCTCCACTTCTAAAAAAGGCACACTTGTTCTCCTTTCTCCCTAAAAAAACTCTCTCCTTAAAAAAAGTCCGCTAAAGAAATCACTCTGCTTCTTAAAAAAAATCTCATGATCCTTACTATGGACGTGTAATTGGTTTGTCAAACAAGAAAGAAATAAGTTTACTCAATTTGACATTAAGTCTGAAATTCATCCCTTAACTGAAATACCAGATATAACGTGTCCTTCAACTCCTAAAACGAGTACAAAATTGGTCTCAAGATGATTTGGATGGTGATTTTGACTTGACATGGCGTCTACGTGGCTGATTTGGTTGGGTCCTCGTTCCATGTGGCGTTGACGTGGCACTTGCAATAAAAAAATAAAAAAATATGAGACCCACATGTCAATGAGTATCCGGTTAAAAGAGTTATGGTGGATCCCACCTTCCTTCTCTTTTTTCCTTCTCTTTTTATTTCTCTTTTCTCCTTTCTTGCTTCTTCTCTTTTTCCCACTCTTCTTTGATTCCCCTTTTGTAGGATCGAGATGTCGACTAGAGGGGAGGTGAATAGGCGATTTAAAACTAAGTGGCACTAATTCAAAACTAACCTAAGTTGCTAGGCTTGGTGAGAGATGAGTCTAACTAAGCAACTAAGTTAAGTTTTGCAATCCTAGAGTAATAGTAGCTCAATTATGTCTCTACAAATGTAAATTACATAAAAATAAATGCAATAAGTAAATGAGACAAGAGACAAGGAGTTTTTTACTGAGGTTCGGAAACTCACCGGTTTCCTAGTCCCCGTTGAGGCGAGCCCAACTCCACCGCTCAACCACGAAGCCACCGCACACCCCCTTCGTCAAGGGGTGGGCAAGGTGGGAGCCGGCCCACGGAGAGGACTATCCAAGTCTCGATCACTATGGTAGTTCTTCCTTCGCTCCGAAGGTGGTAAACTCCAAACCACTCACAAACCGGCGTCGGGCCTCCTTCACAATCTTCTCGGAGAGGTCACCGGGCAACTTCTCCACAAGCCGTCTAGAAGGCAGCAACCTCCAAGAGTAACAAGTAATCCCGCGGCTCGAAGATGATCAAGTACCACACTAGCTCTATAATGAAGCAATGCACTTGGCTCTTGGCTAAATCAACTCTCAAGGATGAACACAAAGCTCAAATGAGTGTGAGAGAGGTGCAAGGGTGTATGCAGTTGAAGAGAGTGCCAAGAAGAAGTCCCTTGCTGTCAAAAGGGGGTTATTTATACCCCACACCAAGTAAACTAGCCGTTTGGTACGAAATCCACCAACTCTGCTGCCTGCCGGTCAGACCGGCGAAGGGTGGCCGGTCAGACCGGCCTTAAGTTGTAACAGCTAGTAAACTAGTCGTTACAGTGCAATGATTGCTCTGACAACAGGGGGCCGGTCGGGCCAGGAGGCTAAAGGCGGTCGGACCGCCTCGGCTCGGTCGGGCGCCATCGGCTCGGTCTAGCAGGCTGCGGCTCTGCGGCTCTAGATCGCAAGGCCGAAGGGGATCAAGATGGCCGGTCAGACCGTCGCTAAGGTTCGATCAGACCACGCAGCGACCTGCGGTCAGACCGGACTTAGACAGAAAGTGAAGAAATTGAAGTTGGAATGCAAAAGACCTAATGTGACATTTTGATCATCTCTTTGCTTAGGTCATTACCCCTCTTGATAGTACGACAAAGCTATAAAAATAATCTATGGAATTTGATCACCCAAACTCCTCGATCAATAAAAATAAATTATTAGTTTTACCGTCATTAATACTTTTTGTATTATGCCATTGAAAATAATTCTCGGTGATCATCCATGCACTTCTTATCACATTTCTTGTCGTGTCATTCTAACTCAAATATATGAAACTCAAGAATATCGTTAGTCCACGATTAGCGTTTGTCATTAATTACCAAAACAAATTATGGGGCCTAAATGCTTCACCTTTCTCGCTCACGTGCCCGAGGCAGATGCCAGCGTGATGAGGCGGCCGGTCCCAACGGTGACGGGTAGCAACAGAGGAAAGGCGACACAGGAAGGGGTCATCGGGGTCCGGTGTGGCCGAGCGTGGCGACACCCTGGTTGGGATTATGGGGGCGCTGGCGGCAAGCAGGCTCGATGGGCAGCGGCGCGACGGTAGGGTGGATGGGCGGAGCGAGGAGGTTGCCACCAGGGCCAGCAATCGACAACTTAGGAGGAGGAGGCAACCACATGACGATGGCCTTGGTTCAAGGCGAAGACAACAGCGGGCGCCGGCGGCATCCCTGAGCAGCCAAGGACCGTGCGAACTCCACGCAACAAACTCAACGTCGACCAGCTCCGCCGTAACATCCAAATCAGCGTCCAGATCGAGCCGGCCTTCGACGGACACCTCGCGCGTCACCATCGAAGTCGTCCATCGTGTCATGTGACAAACCCAGCAACCAGCCAACCACGCCGATGCCACCGCCAAACTCCTCCTTCTCTCTCCTGTTCGCCGCTGTCCTAATGTCCAACCCGCCATGCCCCTCCTCCTCCTCGCCGTTGCCCCTCAATCCCCTCGCCGCAACCTCATTCTTCCTCCACCAACACCTCTCCCACCTCGCGTCCCGCCTCGCTGCCCCCTGCCCTCGCTATTGTGTTGGTGGCACCTTCGCCTCCACCTCAAAGTGGGTCCCATAGTAATTTTTTATTTTAACCGGACACTCACTGACATGTGGGTCCCATCATTTTTTATGATTGCAAGTGCCATGCCAATGCCACGTGGGACAAGGACCTAATCAAACCAGTCATGTAGACGCCATGTCATCTGAATCCGTCATCCAAACTGCCTTGAGACCAAGTTTACACTGGTTTTAGGAGTTGAAGGACCCGTTATATTTGGTATTTCGGTTCAGGGATAAAATTCAGACTCGGTGTCCAATTAAGAGTCTGTTCAGATTGGTGCCAGAATGAACCTTGCCAAAATTTGGCACAATTTGGCAACATTGCCAAGTTTTTGTATGATAGACTCAATATAATGTTGTAAAAATTCCATAGACATTATGTAATAAACTAAATGTAACCATATAATTATCAATTTTATTAAATAATAATATTATTTAAAATGATATCATTATGAACCGGCCCTAAAAGGCCTCAAGTGAATTTATTCTAGGAAGAAACTCAGAGAATTGATCCCACTGGAAGGCCTCGTCCTCGTCCAAATTAGGCCCACATGTAGGTGTCCGGAAGGCCCATTTACAGCTTACTCACCCCCGGTCTCTCCGAGCGAGCGAAGCTGCGTTATCAAGCGGCCGCCGGCTAATCCTTGCGCCGCCGCCGCCATGATCCACCTCCGGAGGGGCTTCCTTTCTTGCCTCCTCCATCCACCGTGTCCCACTCCCACCCCGACCAATCCCCTCCACCGCCTCCTCTCCAGCGCCGCCGCACCCATCTCCCCCGAACCCTTCGCCGTCGAGGACTACCTCGTCGAGTCCTGCGGCCTGACGAGAGCCCGAGCAGAGAAGGTCTCCGGGAAGCTCTCCCACCTCAAGTCCCCCTCCAATCCCGACGCCGTCCTCGCCTTCCTCTCCGGCCTCGGTCTCTCGCGCCCCGACATCGCCGCCGTGGTCGTCAACGACCCGCGCTTCATCTGCGCCAGGGTGGACAAGACGCTGAGCACCCGCGTCGCCGAGCTCGGCGACCTCGGCCTGTCGCGTCCCCAGATCGCGCGCCTCATCCCGGTGGTTCGCAGCTTCTTCCGCTGCAAGTCGCTTGCCCCAAGACTCGCCCTCTTGCTCACGGTGTTTGGCTCCTTCGACAGGTGCCTCGAGGTTGTCAAGACCAACTATGGTGTCCTTAGCTCCAACATTGAGACGGTCATCAAGCCCAACCTCGCCGTCCTCCAGGAATGTGGGATTAATATAGCGAATTGGCCCTCCTATGCGTTCATATCGCGGGTGATCAGCAGGCCTACTAAGCACTTGGAAGAAGCTGTGAAACGTGCTAACGAGTTTGGAGCTAAGCAGGGGACTCGGATGTTTGCTCAAGCGGTCTTCATCTTTGGAATCCTCGGCCAGGAGAAGCTCACCAAGAAATTAGGGCTGTTCAAGAAGCTTGGTTGGTCACAGGAAGATTTGTCATCGGCGGTGAGGAGCATGCCACACATCCTAGCCATGAAGGAAGAAAGGGTACGTCAAAGTATGAAGTTCTTGACAGAGGATGTTGGTCTAGAGATACCATACATTGCACGAAGGCCTGCACTCATCATGTATAGCATTGAGCGCCGGTTACGGCCACGACATTGCTTGATCAATGTTCTCAAGGGGAACGGATTGCTCAAGGCCGATTATGACTTCTTTAATATCTCCGCGATTAGCAACGATAGTTTTATGGATAAATTCGTGCATCAGTATGTGGAGAGTGTTCCAGGCCTTGCTGATGCCTATGCTTCTAGCTGTTCTGGATGTGGGGTGCGCCAGTTGAAGCTGCTCTCAAAGCAGAAGAGAATATGCTGATGCTTCTTCTAGTAATACCAGCAAGTTGGGGCAATTTTAAGGTTAGTTTATCTATTTGGTTTATTCACTTCAGGAGCCAAATGAAATTGGGCTTTGCCTCCACAAGCCAAACTAAGATTTGGTCTCGATTAAGGATGTCACTATGCCAATCAAAGACTGAACTTTCTATTAAATGGATTAGATAAATCTTAATGGAGTGAGCTGACATATTTTCTAGCACTAAGTTATTGAATTGTTATAGTTCTGTCACTGTTGCTTGGATTTATATGGTTCAGCAACAGATTGTTTAATATTTAGGGATCAAACTCCCTTGTTATTTCTGTTGCATATATTCCATCATTCTCTGAGGTGAATTTGATTTGGTTCTTCTGGAAAACTAAATATAACAAATGCTTGAAAGTTGAAACTCGTTTTCTTAATGTATAGTTCTGATCCTAAAATCTTGTTTTGAGCTATTCCAAATAGATCTGGAATATGTTATTTTCTACCACACAAATACACAACTTGGAGAACACGACCAAAAAACTGTAGGTCTGGAGAAAACAATTGGGTGTTGGACATCAGTTCATTTAACTTTCATGATCTATTGTGTGCCATATTTTTGATAGTGTGCTGCAATTTTGTGCATTGAAGCAACTTTTGGTTTTCCTCACATATTACTCTGAATTTATCCTTGAAGAAGGGATGTTAACAATTTCCTCTTGGATATCTGGCAAATGAATGTGCTGTCCTATTGATTTTTATTGTTGCTAAATGGCTGGCAGAGATTGCTGTTAACAAATCCAATACTGACGGTAGTGATTCATCTAAGTAAACAGACTAAATTAGTGTCTTTTAGAAATTATTGATAACATGGATTCTTTCATTTTTCTTTCTTTATGAGCATCTAAACAATGAGTTGACCATCATAAGGTATGCTTGAGATCAGCACCAATCAATAGGTTATACATGGTTCATGGATTTTTGGCCACTACCTATTTTATCGATATTTTCAAATAGTTAGTTTTGGGGGGTGCTTCTGGTGTTCTGTAATGCCTAACAGAACTCGCTATTTGGTTCCTGCCCTAGCTGTCTGCCCTGTGGACTGTGGTCAAATATTCTGCTTTATCTGGTTCAGGCATTAAAGTTGAAACAAAGAAATTGCTACAAGTTAACAGCTTCCTTTTTCATCTGTTTCAACTTTCAAGTTTTTAACTCTTTTTTTTTGTAGATCATCAAATTGGTGTATATGTGTCCCTTGGGTGTCAGGATGGTTGGATGTATTAGACCTTGAAAAGTAGTTTACTTATTCATTACGTTATTAGGTGTTCTTATGTGCGCCCTTATGGCAAGAGTTTCTGGGCCTGGCTATCAACCTATGCTTCTGCATGTGCTGGACTTGGAGTGCTCCAGTTGAAGCAGTTCTTGAAGAACAGAAAGGTGAAGAGGATGTGCTGATGCTTCTTCTAGCAGTATACCAGCAATCTGGAACAACTTATATGTTAGCTGTTCCCTTGGTTTATTCTCTTTGGGAACTAATTTTGCTTATGGAAATTTACCTTAGCTATACACAAGCCAAACAGAGATGGGCAACCTTGACAGCGTGCTTAAGCCCAACACCGCGTGCCTTAATCAGTGCGGATTGGATGCCACCCATGTTGCCAACCTCCATTACAATGGGTACTGGGTGCTTGCCCTCCAATCCGGAGAAACTGAAAGATTCAGTGACGCGCGCCAAGCCAGGAGAAGAGTGACTCGAGGAGGAGGGAGACATCGAAGAGAGCCCTTTGGTCCACCGATGAGCAGCTACGCGTCGCCGTGGTCAAACACCCGTCCCTACTTAGAGGAAAGATAATAATAAACTATAAATTTTCATGAAAATAATAAAGAAAAATAAAAAAGATTGACTATAGCTCTATACATGTTTCAAAATATTTACATAAAAATATTTACATTAAATTTGTAGTGAGAGAAGTAGAACCAACCTTATAACTATTATTAGTTTTAAATGGACTAATAGACAATAGTTATAGTTAGCTCAACTATTGAACTTGCTCTTATTTGCTGAGTTTGACATTCATATTTTCTAACTTATACTCACTCGTTTTCTACGTGCACGTTTTTCAAACTACTAACCGGTGAGTTTTTTTTTCAAAATAAACTTCTATAAAAAATATTTTAAAAAATCAGATTAATTCTTGTTTTCGTGTTAATGAATCGTTCTGTTATGTATCAGAAGATGGAGTTCTCCACCTCCACCTTTGAATATAGCCTAAGAGCTTCCAAAGGCTGCACGCCACCGCAGGGTTCCTGATCACCGAGGTCGGTGTTGAGCAGGAGTATACATCGTGCATAGGCCAGCATTGTTCAGCTACAGCCTGAAGGGGAAGGCTGTTGCCGCGGTTCCTCGTCCTGCAGGAGAATGGGATCTGCAGGTTCATTGCAAGCTTTGGTTTTAGTAGCTACCATATGATTTGAATCAGGGTTTGCTAAACTGCACGGTTATCATATACGATAACATTTTTAATTTTTGAAACCATACTATACTTTACGGTAACCGTGGTTACCGTGATAACCGTTTTACCATGATGAACAATAACCCAAAAAGATAAAGTAAAACCCTGAACTGTGACGGGTCATTGCCTATTTTTTTTCTCTTGATTGTAACAGTGTGGGTTACTGCCTATTTTGCTTGGATGTTTCTTTCCTTGTCGTTTCTAGTACATCTGTATTTGCCAAATTATACTAATATGTTTACCTGTGAATGGTACTCGTTGCAAATATCTGTACTGTAAAAATAATGTATAACTTGACACGGATCAGAAGAACGGAAAGCTAGTGCTTCTATGTCCCATAAATCCCTAATGATCCCCGAAAACATAAGACTTCATGGTAATCAGTGCTAGTTTCAAGTATAAAATATTTACGTAATAAAAATCAACAAGCGGGATCCGTGGCGCAATGGTAGCGCGTCTGACTCCAGATCAGAAGGTTGCGTGTTCGATTCACGTCGGGTTCAAAACCCCGTTCCAAAACGGATCTTTTTTAAATTTTAATTTCATAATTGGTTTTTTCCCCATTACTTTATTTCAATTCAAATCGGCCTCTGGTACTCGAAATGTTTAACACCGTACTTTTGCAATCAACTTTTTTGTTCTTCAATTCCAGGCAAATAACTCGACTGCACACGTAAACTACCACGAGCCGGATGTCCCTAGCTGTGAGCCTGTGACCACTGATCAGTAAGCGACACTAGTGATAGTGATAGTGGTTTGTGAATAATGATGGGCACTTGATGCGCCTATTAAAAATGCTTGCCGGATTTTCTGACGCTGTGCAGGTACATCTCTGTACTTCGCATCAGGGTTCCTGATGTCGGCGGGCTATGCCATATCATCCCTCGTCGGCACGGTAAATTTCGTGCGAAAACCGTAAAAACCATCATCGACCGTCGGTGATGAACAGTAACAAATTTAAATTTGAACGATTTCGTGCGTACCACGAAAACCACGCAAAACACGCGAAACCGTAATTTAAATTTGAATCAAACCTAAATCCGCGTCGTGGCACGGTTTCGCTCAAACCGCGCGAAAACCGTGCCATATACCGCGGTTTTCACGACAAACATCGCGAAATTTATATATTTTTATAAAAATATATTTTTTGTGTTAAAATGAATTTTTTTAAATTTTTGAATTCTCATGAAATTATTTAAACGAAACCACGGAGATGTCATGCCGCACCCGCAAAACGGATGAATTTCACGGCTTTCGTGTCGGCTTTCACGAAATTGTAAAACCTGCTTCGCATGGTCCGTCCAAAAGGACGTATTTAGATGAAGGAAAATATGCCCGGCTTAATTATTGCTAAGATTTAGAGTAGCTCCCATCGTTTCACTTTTTCTATCGTTTTTCAGCCAAAATTTAAATTTTAAAATTTAATTTTAAAGTTGATTTTATATTTTTTCACAGTTTATTTTATAATTTTGGTTTTTAAATTGATATATATATGTGTTATTTATAAATTATTTTTTGGCTGGTAATAAGCCGTAACGTTTTTTCTTTTAAAAGGGCAAACGATGGGAGCCGAAATTTCATAATTCGGTTTATTCAGGGTGGTCCGATAGTCGTTTGCAAGCAGTTTGTGAAAGTTGGCAATTAGTAGCAGGTGGCTAGTGGCTGCTGTGAGCCATGGTTGGTTTGTCGAAACCAAAAATAGTCGGAAGTTAATAGATAATGGCCGGGAGGCCGGGCCACAGTGTCGCTGTGGCCGTACTGTAGCGAGCGCACCAAGCACTATTCGTGCTGGGGCTTTGCTGCTGCAACAGCAGTTGCAGCTCTCCCACTATCATATTGAAAGTTTGAAACATTGAACATGTCCGCTCGCATAGGTCACCATAATGCCATGTCTCCTGGAGAGTTTGATGAACAGATGAAATTTTTGGATGCGATCACCTTAATTTCGTCCCGTGTCTCGAGTTTCTCCCTCCGATTCAAGTTTATTTTTCATTCATAAAAAAACTATAATGCATATGTTTTATCAAATTCAAATGTAACTATTTCTTATTTTATCTATTTTTATATTATCTATTTTTATATAATTATTTTAAAATAAATGAAAGGAAAAATGAATATATCACAAAACGAAGGGAGTATATAGATGAACTATTTGTTTTTTTTGGTATTATGGCTATCTAGTTTTGAGCACAATATGCTTTGTTTGAATGTTATAGATGTAAAAAGAAAGGCAACATCAAAACCTTCCCTTTTCGGTCGAGTTGTGTGACTAAAAGAAAGTTGCGTTGTGCCAATCCAATCTTTAAAAGTATTTTAGGGACTCAATAATGGTATTTTAGGATGTAAGAATCGACTGATATGATGATACAAATAAAGCTATAAAAAGAGCAACCGGGGTAAAAAAATTTTATACTGGTTCAAGCTTCATAAATAATATTGTTTTTATGTATAACTTCTTATCGTTAAACAGAACTGCATAATATGAATGTGTTTTTCTCCAAGAAATAAAATGGTGAATAAAAATGCACAAGCTTCTCAAGCTTCTAAGCAGTACAATTTTTGTAAAACTTTGAGCATATGAATTTATCATAAAACTTTGAATATATGAGTAGTATTTAATTAATTCGTTTGTAGTATCGAGTAATTATCATAAATCATTAAAACATTCAGCACCAAAAAACACCTAAAAACGAAAGTAACACCTGATTTTTTTTACTGCTCTAAAATTAATCAAAGCTCTCACGCAGGGTTCGTGATTCTGCGAAAACCGTCACATTTTTTTGCGGTTTTCACGCGTTCCGTGGGGATGCGGTACGGCATCTCTGCGGTTTCGTTTCAATAATTTCGCGTGAATTAAAAATTTAAAAAAATCATTTTATCACAAATATATATATATATATATTATCACAAAAATTAAATTTCGCGTGGTTTGCCGCGAAAACCGCGGCATGTGACGTTGTTTTCGCGTGGTTTGAACGAAAATCGCGGCACGGCACGGATTTGGATTTGGTTCAAATTTAAATTACGGTTTTCACGGTTTTCACGTGTTTTGTGTAGTTTTCACGGTTTTTACGCGGTTTTCGCGTACGTACAAAATCGTCTAAATTCAAATGTGTTACTGTTTATCACCGGCCGATTTTCACGGTTTTCCCTGAAAACCGCGCTTCACGGAGGGGCGGCACGCGGACTCTCCTCGCAGCCATTTAACTTTTTTTAAAAAATGTTCAAACTGACGTCATCAGTTTATCTACTGGCCACTGCCCCTTCACGGTCAAACACACCTGCCTGGTCCACCACCAGATTGCACTGCCCTGCAAGTCTGCAACCCCCACAGACCCACGTGAGCAGAAACCGGGTGGGCCCCACTCTCTCGCCAGTTTCTCTCGCCCGCTGTTCCCGCTTCCTACACAGTCACCTTCACATCCACCCCACTTTTGGTCCTTTCAACTCTCCCCTCCGCCGTCGCCGCCCTCCTCCCGCTCGTCGCCTACGCCTCCCCGTCAAAAAAAAAAAATCCTCCCCATCTCTTCTTCTACTTCTAGAAGCCGAGAGGAACACTGCGTCGGCGGCGTCTCGCGCGCGCCGCTGGCTTCCTCCCTCCTGGTTAGGCCTCGGCCTCCCCTCTCCCTCTCTATCTCTGGTTTTGTGCTGGTCTCGTCCCTCGCCGCCGGCGCCGCGGGAGATCCTGGTCGCGGGATCCTTCTCTTTTTTTTTGGTTTCTCCCACGCGGAGGAGAGGAGGGAGAGGTTTCGCTGGGTTTGTGGCTGTGTGTTGTTCTCGTGGATCGTTTGTTTGTTTCAACAGATTTTTTTTTGGCTGGAGATGGGGGGATTTATCGTCTCGTGCGTATCGGCCCGCCGGTGGGTGGGCGGGATCTCGCGATTCCGTGTTGATTAGTTCGTTTGGTGCGGTCTGGGTGATTTTGGTGCTCGTTGCTGATGAACTGTTTGGTTAGAGGGCTTTGGGGGTTTGTGGGGTTTCTCTCTGTTTTTTTTGAAATAATCCAACTTTGCCGGGGATTTGAATACCGGTTTCGTGTGTGATTACTCTAGAGGAATTTGATAATCCACGCGGCTTCTGTGTTTTGTCACTTGTTAATCCGCATATCTCGGTCAGCAATGGCGTCCTGCTTGAGCTCACATGGCTAGAGGTTGGGCAAGTAGTACTTGCTCCGTGCGAACGATTCACCCTCTAATGCAAATCTGGCGGAAGATTGGATGCATTTGTTAAGTAGTGAAGGAGGAGTATATGCAATTAGAGTACGGTAGTAATCGTGTTGTACCAGTGTCAAGCCCCCATTATTTATCTGACAGTCTGACTGCGCGTCTTCAGATTTTGTGTTAATTGCTCCTGTAGTTGAGTCTTTATAGGGTGTATTGGCTGACAGATCGCTGGAGAGTACCTTACCCTTCTGCTGTAATGAATACTAATTCAGCACGAATTTATTATTACTAGCATAGTATTAAGCCTCTGAATTACTTGAGTATCGATCACAAGGATCAAATTGGCTAATATGTTTAGTTATATATTCATAAAAGTGATCTAGCATGTGTTATCTGTTCGTCACTAAATAACCAAAATTGTTAAAAAAATGGATAAGATAGATGATCTCAAGTCTGTTATCGTCTTTGTTCTACTTACCATTTATATTTTTGTATTTGTCTTGCTAAAATAAACTTCACTTTCCACTATCCTGGATGTTTTCTTTCAGTTATTTCTAATATGTCTTGTTGGCCATGCAGGCTGTGCACTGAAGGTTCTTTTGTAGACTGTTAAGCTTATCCTGCATCATGGAGAATGGAGACAAGGATGAGAAAAATGTTGCTGTCACAGAAGGATCTACCAATTCTGAAGAAAAGGATCAAGATGAGGATTTGTTGATGAGAACAGAAATGCTGAATGCAAAAGAAGCAATAAATTCTTCAAATGAGAATTCAGGCAATGATTCAGAAGCACAGATCCATGTGAGAAATGATTCACAAAAGGAATTCAATGAGAAGATGAATAAAGAAGGAAGCTCAGATCCCATGGAACCTACAGATTCAAGCCAGATAGAGGAAGAGATCCTTGCTGAAGACAACTCTGAAGAACCTGTTTTTGATGGAACTGAGGTTGCTGAAATGGAAGATTTGAGGCGTTCGTCCAATCAATCTGCGGAACTTGATTCAGATGCCCATGGATCTGTACTCAATGAAAGAGCCACTGCAATCAAGAATTTTGTTAAGGAAAAGGGTGCTATTGCAGTTTCAACATTTATAAGGCGCCTTTCTGGCAAAAAGGACGAAAATGAATTTTCTGTTGAAGATGACAAGAATGAAGGTTCAGAAAGCATCGGTAGTGGCAATATTGGCTCAGATGCTGAACCTAAATCAAAAGAGGTACAGCCCAAATCTGAGGAGAGAACTACATGGAATCCACTCAACTTGATTAAAATCGGTCGAGATTTTGATACTTTCATGACTGGGGAAGCTGAGCATGAAAATGTGCCAGATTTGATAGAGCAACCAACAGGGAAGGGAAGAATTATCGTATACACAAAACTGGGGTGCGAAGATTGCAAAACGGTTCGCTTATTCATGCGTCAGAAAATGCTCAAGTATGTTGAGATCAACATTGACATATTCCCCAGTAGAAAGATGGAACTAGAAAATAATACCGGGTCATCCACAGTACCAAAAGTGTATTTCAATGACTTGCTGATTGGAGGGTTAACTGAATTGAAGAAAATGGAGGAGTCTGGCATTCTTGATGACAGAACTGATGCTCTTTTCAAAGATGAACCCTCATCTGCTGCTCCATTGCCTCCCTTACCTGGAGAAGATGATGAATCTGGTAGTGGGAAGATAGATGAGTTGGCAACCATTGTCAGAAAAATGAGAGAGTCAATCACTCTGAAGGATAGATTTTACAAAATGAGAAGATTTAGCAGCTGTTTTCTTGGTAGTGAAGCTGCAGATTTCTTATCAGAAGATCAATATTTGGAGAGAGATGAGGTATGATATCTACTGCTGCTTGTTGATAAAACAACTTCTAGCAATGCTGTATGCAGTACTCTCAGCAATGCTGAAACAATATTAGTCTTGTGTCCCTTTTCAGTTGGCCTTTGGTAGGAAAAAAATGTACTCATAACTGTATCTTTGAAATGATTTCACACTTCGGAAAGAAAAATATCCATTTTATTTTGTTCCTAAGAATATAGTACATCTTTGAAGGGAAACAGAGGAAATTAAATTTAGTTATCACTTTCCAAAAACTCACGGATACATATTTTCCATGTAGGCGGTGGAATTTGGAAGAAAGCTTGCAAGCAAATATTTCTATCGCCATGTTTTAGAGTAAGTTTTGGAAATTATCTTATATAATATTCTTCTCGTTTTATATTTTTTCCATACATATGAATTTGCAATATTTACATCTGGCATTCTGACTTTGCAGCGAAAATGTCTTTGAAGATGGAAATCACTTGTATCGCTTCCTGGATAATGATCCCATAATTATGAGCCAGTGCTACAACATCCCTAAGGGTATCATTGATGTTGAACCGAAATCAATTGTTGAAGTGGCATCAAGGTTGAGAAAGTTGTCTCAAGCCATGTTTGAAGCTTATGTATCTGAAGATGGTAAACATGTTGACTACAGAAGCATCCAGGGTTGTGAAGAATTTAAAAGGTTAGCACTTAGAACTATATGCTCATTTGTCAAAGTATACTGCGTAATCAATGTATTTCTTGCCAGCAAATACTACTGTGAACAATGTTGTATTGCTCTAGTTGACTAATTTTAATTGATACAGATGTTTAGGTTCATGATGTGAGCAGGCCCTGAATATGTATGTCAGCTTATTTTTATAATGTCATGTTGTATTTGTATACAAATATAATGTATTTCTGTTGTTGTGGTTATCCTATTGTGATGGTTGACGGGTGTGCTGTACTAACATATTTCTTGCATAGGTATGTTAGAACAACTGAGGAGCTCCAGAGGGTGGAAACCCATGAGTTATCACGGGAAGAAAAGCTTGCTTTCTTCATAAATCTCTACAATATGATGGCTATCCATGCATTAGTGACATGTGGTCATCCTGCTGGACCATTGGACAGGAGAAAGTTCTTTGGAGATTTTAAGTATGTCATTGGTGGATGTGCTTATTCACTGTCAGCTATTCAAAATGGCATACTGCGTGGTAACCAAAGGCCACCATACAACCTTGCCAAGCCTTTTGGACAGAAAGACCAAAGATCCAAGGTGAACAAAGCAGTTCCCAGCCAAAAAAAGGGGAAACGGAATTCTCTGATACAATTGCTTTGTTCCCCCCATATATCATGATAATACATGGAGCCCTCTTAAAGTTGTCTGATATATTTTTGTTATACCAAGCAATGCTTCACGAGTCGACAATTGCCTCCAGGATAGATATTTTCGGAAAATGTGTATCAGCTATTATGCTCTGAAATTGCTTTACCTGTCTAGACTCTAGATTAGGGTATATTCTGCAGTTCTTGTTAGGTAGACAACTGAAGGGGAATATGCTTGCTGTGTTATGTGGATTTCAAAATCACTAAAATGACACATATCATCATGGAAAATTTCCTATCATTTATCCCTGATCTTCTGAGTAAAAATGGAAACACTTGTCTTTTCTCATAAACACGTATTCGCTAGTTATGTATCTGTTGGTTTGAAAGTATACAATTTTACAAGTATTTTCGAGCACAGTATCTAGTTGTCGATTGTGGAATTATGACAGGAAATGTTATAGTGGATAGCATCTAGGGGCGCACACAAAATGCTCTGCTATAAATTCCCTTTTAACTTTCTTGAGGATGAGATGAACAGAACCTACCTATTATATAGGTCTAAGGTGGTACATTGTGACCACTAATCATGCGACACATTTTTATCCTTCATATTCAGCTAACTGGAAAAAAAAGGCCTTGAGCATTTAAAGCCTCATTATTAGTTAAGGGAATATAGAAGGCTCATTGTGTATTTGGTTTATTATCTTTGTGTTTTCTGGAAATCAGATTTAGGATCTTTTTTAAAAGGTAAAATTCTATTTATGGAAGTTGGCTGCTACACTGTAATGGTTGTTTTAGCCTGCCAGAGCCCCCATTCCAGTACCTATTTGCCAACAACAGCCATTCGAAGTGGCCACATCCCTTACTATAGCTGCAGTATAGTACGGGTTAAATCCGATTGATTAATCCCTATTCACTGATTACATGCATGAGTACTGGCGTTGGCCGTATTTTACTTAAGCATTTTCTATTACTCTTTCTAAGTAACTAATTCGTCGATCTTACATGTAAGACATGAGTTTACACAAGTGCTGATTTTGCAATGATGATAAATTCTTTTTTTTCCTTGTCCGTAATTTGCAGGTGGCCCTTCCATATGCTGAACCTCTTGTTCACTTTGCTTTGGTATGTGGGACCAAATCTGGACCTGCACTTAGGTGTTACTCGCCAGGAAACATCGATAAAGAACTGGTGGAAGCTGCACGTGATTTCCTAAGAAATGGAGGAATTGTTGTTGATCCTGAAGCTAAGGTTGCATCTGTAAGCAAGATTTTGCGATGGTAAGAACACTATTATTCTTGCTTCACCAATAGGTCCTTGAGAATTGAAGTGCTTTCTTATTAGTGTACCGAACCAAAACTTGTCATCAGAATGTACAAATGCAGGAATATATACTACAATGGATTTTATGTTAGGTAATTTAGATTGTTTTTGAGTTTCTAGTTGGAGAGAAAAAGTTAACACTCGTGCCACTAAAGTCTTCAACCCTGCATGGAAGTGGCATTGTTCATGAGGCAGGCACATACATAATAATGAATTATGTTAGGTAATTTAAATTGTTTTTGAGTCTTATAGTTGGAGAGTAAAAGTAGATAACACTCGTACCACTAGGGCTTGCTTGTTTTGGGGCATCATGAATCTGCTCTATGGTTAACCTAACAGCAAAACCGGCCAAATCTGTTATAGCAGTAACCCCCTAGCATAGATCAGAACCACCCAGAAAATTCTGTATAATTATAGCTACCACATCTTACCACAAGGTCAGGTGTGGCTTTATGGGAGGCATGAAGACCATTAAAGGCTAGGTTCTGAGATCAAGCGCCTAGAACACTGATTTTTTTCCTCGTTTATATAAAAACATCAAATTGGAATGTTAAAGGTTTGAACAAAACTTTAGATAATATTGATAGGGCCTGAATTTGAAGAAAACAAAACATTTTTCTCTGATCTTCTATTGGTATAAATTGTATGTTATTTGTGCTTAGCAAGGCCCTCAAAATGGTTACCCAACTTGTAGCCTTTGCATAGTTACATGAGCAAGACTAATGGAAGAATGCGAATCCACTGCTTAATCAATTTAAGAAAATAACAATATGCATATTTTATCCATTTTATTTACTACAGGATAATCATACATCATAATTCCATAGGTATTTGGGGAACCTGTGACACATTATACATAAATGCTTTGGTTACTCTTACCTGATAAGAAATTTCGGCAGTAGTGAATAATTGTAAGGAAAATAAAATGGCTACATATTGTAATGTTGACATCGTTATAATTCAGCCCGTTCTTTAACAGGAAGTTTCTCATCTGAAGCTCATTTGGTAAATAACTTTCAGGTATAGCATAGACTTTGGTAAGAACGAGACAGAAGTGCTGAAGCATGCGGCAAATTATCTGGAACCAGCAGAGTCGGAGCAATTCTTGGAACTGCTTGCGAACACTCAACTGAAAGTCTTGTATCAACCTTATGACTGGAGCTTAAACATTTAGATGCAGCCAGCCATCACACAGATGTTTAGCTATACTTGAATACCTGTCACAGATGCTCCTGGAAGATCACGACTTCTTTTTTTACACCAGAATTTTCCCAATAGTTGGGCACAGCTCTGGATGCTGTTTTATTGTAGCACAAGGAATGAGTACCAATCCAACTCTGTTCCGTTCACTGGACTAAATTTAAATGTGTGCCGGCGTTCTCCTCTGTTGCTGCCGTTCAGTTTTTGTTTACTATTGTATTGCTGTTGTTCCGCTATTATGTTCTCTTTTTTTGGGCTGAATAGCTGAATGATATGCGATAATTATTCGAGTGAATTAACTATTATAAAGCTGAAAATGAATTTAAAACAGTTTTCCAAGAAATTCATGTGGAGAGTATTTGTGAAACATGCTCGAGAAACGTGTCACCATTTCATTCGAAGATGAAGAACGGATCACGATCCTACGATCCTCTATCTTTAAAAATCCCGTGATTTTGTCATTGGCATATAAGCCCGATGAACCTTAGATTCACATATCAGTCACAAAGGCAATCTATAAAGAACGGGCATGCATATGATGCCAGAAATGTGTGTAGCCATATGCTCCTGAAGATGAGCATGCTGTGAATGTCAGTGCAAAATTGTGCATTGCCAGTCAGGTAGCAAAACAAGGCAAAAGAAAAAAAAGAGGGCAAGAGATCCAAACAACATGTGCCAAACCAAAACCCTCGGACGTTTTCGTCCACCTTTGAAACAGAACAATGTAACTTTACAGAATTTACATGCGACGTGCATGTGGTATACAACTATATAAGTAGCAGCAACCGACAAAATAGCATCTCGACAGTTACTACTACTAGTAGTATATCATATGTATAGAAGCAAAGAAGTACTAGCAGATCTCGTTTCCCTTATCCTACTGACGTCTAAAATCACAGCGGCACAGCAAGCATCCAAGTCTCTGTTGCCTCCTGCACACTAGTACTCGTCACAAAAGGGTTTAAGGCCGAGAGGCGAGGCTTTAAAACCTTTTGTGAGTGTTCATAGTTCCTGTGACTTTTGACTACCATCACAAAGCGGACATGGCCCAGTGCTAAAAACTGCTAACCACATTCTCCCTAAATTTCGAAGAATAAGTGCATGAATCGACAACGATCGTTAAAATGAACTTGTAATCGCTGTGAACTTGGGCACCAATGTACACGTTGCAGCTGCATCGACGTCACAATATTGCGCATCCACATCTGTTCTGCTTGGGTGGTTTCGGCGGCTGCTTCCCTGAAGAAAGAAGATAGCGGATTGTAAGTATCTTACTATAGAGTAGTTTTATTCAGAACATATGGAATAGAAGTAAAGATACAACGCATTCTACTAATGTAAGATCATTGTCTGTAGTGTGCAATATGAATGTCATGAAGTTGTCTTTCTGAAAACAATGAACATGCACTCTGAATTCTCAGAATAAAAGGAGTAGAATTTACAAGTACAAATACCCGTTCACTAAACAAAATGCATCACAGTAACAGTACTGATCTCTAACAAGAGGGATTTCTCAAAGGACTTATCAAAAGATAAGTTACACATATTCCAAATACGCCATCCTACTACACTGGACAGATTAAATTGTATCACTGATGAGTGATGAACTACCAGGAACTCATCATGACGTCATAATTTGACTACAGAAAACACCCCAAGTTTAGTCAAATTTGACTTTGCCTTCGCTATCAACCTAGAACATACCAGCTCAGGACTGACTGCACTTTTGTTTGAGTGTTTGACCCAGCAGCTTGTGATGATCAACAAAGGCATTTAAGTCTTCTTTATATTTTTTTAACAAAACTATGCATCACTACATCAAGTAACATCATTTGAAGTGCAATGATAAAAGCTAATAGTGTCCAATCATGTGATCTCCTTGATTCAGAGGGGGAAAGAAAGCACTGCAAGTTCAGTAAAATCCAAAAGGTGCTAGTAGCCCCCAACAATCAACCAATGTGTGCAGTATAAGACAGTGTACACCTACAGCATACAAATAAACTCCCCTATTGCTTTAGGAGTGAGACAGTAAGAACTAGAGTGTCAGGATGAGAAAAGGAAGGGCGCACAGTAATGATTTCTATTTGAGAGACCCTGATATTAACAAACATCTGGAAAATAACTATAACAAATAAGAGGAAACATATAGTACCACTTTTCTCAGGTTGGTTTTTGCGCACAACAACATGCATTGTGATTGGACCTCCAGGAGCTTCAGCTGCTAGGTTTCGAGACTCAGCAAGTGTTCTGTTATTCTGTAGTACCTTTCCAGCATTGATGATAGTCACATCATTAATTGTTCTTGGAGCTATTTCTTTATCTGTCAACAAACGTAACAAGAAAAAAATGTTAAAGACAGCAAACAAAATATACCACATAACGCTTCTGAAAGACAAACAGTTGAAGGCAATATTCAGAGAAAATGATGCAGATGCTGCACTTGCAAAAACAAGAATAGCAGATTCCTTGGAAAAGTAAGAGGAGAAACTCCAAAAACCCACTAGGGTTTGCAGGTCGACCCACTTACCTCTGCCTCTTGTTGCCACCAATTACTTATTTTTTGAGTAATATATTTCGAGCAAACATAGCCAAAGGTCCATTTGCATAAAAGCAATCCAGTGCTTGTCTAGTTATCAGACAATCACAAGCGGTGAAAGTGTAGTTACACAGACAAAATAAGTAAGATGCTTGTACTGCTTGTACACGACACTTTCTAGGTGCCCACATGCTTATTGTGGCCAGAGTACAATGAGATGCCTAAATGCACTCCACATTTACAGCTAAAAGCTTAACTCAGTTATACTCGATGAAATGAACAACATGGCCATCCTAAAACATGATTAACCAAAGCACTGGCTGGCCTAATATTTCAGTTGTTTAGAACTCAGTCTGGACCACTAAACTCAGTATGCCTAAATGCCAAGGACACCGCAAGATTAAGCCAGAGACAGATCCATTTGTCTCCAGAAATGGTCCTTCCAACACATGTTTCATACAGGAATCCAAAATGATCTCATGGCATTAACAATTGCAATCCTATTCCATCACATAGCTATAGGGGGTACAAGAAAATAACTTCTGCTTGGCCCTTTAAGCACTGAAACCAAGGGGAAAATCTCAAGCAGAAGAGCATAACAACTGACAAGAACTTCATAGATAAATGCTGCCATGTTTGCTAATACGGATAAGGACACGTCTAAAAGAATCAATCAATACTTACTTTCTTTGTCCAGGTATTCCAAAATTGCAATAGCAATTCTCTCAAAAAAGAAGTATCGCATTCGCAAGCAAGAAAACTGCACCTACCCAGCGCCAAGAACAAAATAACCACGCAATCCACGGAACAACCTGATCGGAAATTAGTAGCTTATTATCACAATACCAAGAGCAAGAACAAATCCCAACCCAACATCAACCTAGGCCAAGAAAATCGCGACAATACACCGCGTTTTAAAGCTTCTGCTTATCACAGGATTCACAGCACGAAATGCTACTGCTACCCAGCGCAAGAACAGAACAATCACGCAATCCACAGAACAACCCAATCAGAAATTGGAGGGAGACCTATCACCCACCACGCCAAGAGCAAGAACAAACTCCCCAAATCCTAACCCCAACGTCAACCTACGCCAAGAAAATCGCGACAAGACACCGCGCTTTAAAGCTTCTGATTATCACAGGATCCACAGCGCGAAATGCTACTGCTAGTTTGCTACCCAGCGCAAGAGCAAGAACAATCACGCAATACACAGAACAACCCGATCAGAAATTGGTAACCTATCACCACCACGCCAAGAGCAAAAGACAACTCACAAATCCCAACACGACACCGAGAAACTCGCGACCAAACTCCGCTTCTTCTTCCTACCGGATAGAGTCAAGGCGAGCGACCAAACAAGAGCAACCTCCCGAAATACACGCGCACGCACACGCAGACGCGCGCGCGCACGCGCGCGCGCGCGCACACACACACACACACACACAGAGAGAGAGAGAGAGAGAGAGAGAGAGAGAGAGAGAGAGAGAGAGAGGAAGGAAATGGTGGGTGGGATCGATTCGGGGTCTCGTCTCAACTCACCGTGCGGCCACCGAGCGAGGACGAACTCCTTGAGCGCGGGGACGGTGGTGGCCGGGTCGTGCATGCTGGGCCCGATGTCGGTGCCGTCGTCCAGCCGGAACCTCACTTCTAGCGCCTCCCTCCCGCCGCCGGCCATCTCCCTCTCCCCCCGGTGCTCGGATCGCCACCAACTCCGCCTCTTCCCACGGTCCTACCAAGATCCCACCAACCGCAGCACCGCCGCCGTTCGTGGGTGGGAGGAGGGAGAAGGAAGGGTGGGATTCGGTGGCGTTTTTGCAGATTCACCCTCGACGAGTCGGGTATTTATCCTCGAGGACAGGGGGGATTCGGTAGCAGGGTGACAGCTGTAACCGTGTAACACAAACGCTGTGCAGGAGCCAGACGTGCAGATACTAGTAGTAACTTTTTTTTGGTAGCGCGTTGTTTAGCGTCACATTTTTTTTCTTCGCTACACAGAGACGCCGATATGTGGATGCAACACCCACACACACACAAAATGTGAATACACCGCACGTATAGATTTATGAGCGTACTTAACACACGTTCGACAAACGGAGGTTGGAGGTTAATCAGTGATCACTATAAATCCTATTATAAGCACGTGTTTGTAATCATTCACTGTAGCAACACTGAAACAATAAATATATTACCCCCTTTACATCGTTTGTTTTGTATCGTAGATTAGTATAGCACACCTATCTTACTCGTTGAGACAAATCAAGGAATAGGAGAGGCGCTCACGAGACTAATGTATTGTTGGGAAAACCCACTGGCGACTCTAGTGGATGAAAAGATTTGTTAAAAATATTCATTATTTCTTACATTTTTGTAATTTGTATACATGTAAAATATACACGGACCACGAGATGAAAATATGAAACCGAGTATTTGACGCGACACAAAAACGCGGGACCAAACGGCCAACGCAATCCTGCGCTGTGGACACACGGTATCACATCGTCCCACGGGCTGGCTGCGTGGCACTGCACGGTCTCACGAGCTGGTCGTGCGACACCGGCCAAAGTGCATCCATGGATGCATTCATCAGGTAGTGAGCTACTCGGTCGCGCGTGGTCGTGTGGACCCCGTTTTGAGACGGGAATCTTTCGTGTTCATGCATTTCCTGGATCGAGTAGTTGGTGCCACGAATACAAGACTGGATAATCAAGTGCACATGCACGAATAGTCTTACAATACCATTATTACATTAATAGGCCCGAAGGCATTGTTCATCCCACAGGACCTTATGGTCCGAATACAACATAAAACAGAATTTAGATAAGGCAGCGGAAAGAGGCAGCGGCTCATCAATTGCCACAGGCAACGACCGGGGCTAAGGTCTAGTATGCGCCGTCAGTTCCTTCGCCCTCCGGGTAGTACGCGTAGAGGTCTTCGGCTCTTCATTTCCATCACCGAAGGTTTGTGCGTATAGCAAGGGTGAGTACCAACCGTACTCGCAAGCCAACACGGAATTGATGCATATGATAGGGTTATTCAAAGAACACGGCTAGAGTTATTTTTGCGTAAAGCCGCTTTTCACAATTCTTTTCACAAGCCTACCGACTAGCCAAATCAAGTTTTAATTTCATAGTTCATTAATCCGGCGACGGTTCGTCTACCATCCATCGTGATTCCAAGGATGGCTTCCGTCTCCGTTCGTCATGATTTTCCGGGAGTCCACCCTTCTCGCATTCTCGAGAAGTTGATCCACCAATGAATGAAACCATCATGCATACCCATCCCAGCGAGTTTAAGTTTAAAAATCTAGCCAAGCGAAAGTCTTGTCACGATGCTCAATATCCGGAGAGCACGGCTATTCGAATAGATTGATTCACTCACACGCGGTGGATGTACACTTTACCCGTACTCCGCGACACCCAACAAATGAGCCTACGCCTCAACACATGAGACGGTCACGGAAAAGCCTTTCGATAACCTTGCTTTGGCAGTACCCGCTCCATGAACTTAAGCCCTCATGCACTCTAGCCGTCCTTTTCTAGCAGTGAGAGGAGTTCGCACACCCGGGTAAGGGAAGTCTTTCCAAATCTTTAAGTTTAATTAACATCGCTTTAATCCCACCATTCATAACAAAGGCCGCAGCCTCATTCTCATCCCATAACCACCTCATAGAGAACCATCTATGCAAGGATACTGCCTCCGCTCGGCTATTTAATCAGCTAGGTCTATCCCCATTCGAGAAGTACGGTTGTACGGCTCGTTTCCGCTATCTCATGGCTCGGTCCTTAATTGACCGGGTCGGCACTTGCCTTTTCAATCCATCCAAATCATCCACGCCGCCCAGTCTAAAACATTTGTATAGTACTTTCAATTTCCACCAAACTTAGTTCATCATGGCCATGTGGCGCTCATGTCTCCACATGCCGAATCTCAACTACCTTCCCTAAGGTAGTTGCCCAAGCACAAAGCTCTTTTATAAAGTCATGAGTATGCATAATCTAAGTTTAGCAGGGCTAAGCGGTTTCAAGCTATTCTTCGTTATTTGATCACATCGAGGGTTACAAGGAATAATTCTAAAGGTAATCAATGACAAGGTATGGCATAACAAGTATAGGTAACTCTGTATAGTATGCATGTTTAGAGTTTAAAATAACATCATTTCGCAATTGGGATCAATATGTTCAAAGAGTGTGATGACTTGCCTTGCTCGCACACTTGAGGGTGGGATCTTCGGCGGTGTCGATGCTGGTTTCTTCAGCGCTACCCGTACGTGCGAAAGATCAATTGAATTCAATTAGAATTCAACAAAACACCGAGAGATCGAAAAGAACCACAAAAGCCATGAAAACAATTCCAAAAGTTTTGCCGAAAATTCTACTCGAGTTAGGACAAGGGTTGCGAGGAAAATCCGGGTTTTTGGAGTCGAACCGATGACCTAGGGTTTTCGCAAAGTCGGCGATCGCAATTAAATTTGGAATTTACGTTTGAAAATATCAGCGAAGAAAATTCGTGCTCGAAATTTGAGGGTTTGAGCACAAAAGCGAAACCTATTTCGATGGCGGGAAAGAATTAAACGGAATCCGGATTGAAAACGATGCGAAATGGAATTCGGAGAACGTCCGATTCCGATTTTTCAAACCTTGCACGAGAAAATATGCGAGAAAATAATTTATTTTTGCCCAAAATTTTACTCAAGTCATCCCAAAATATTTTTCCAAATTTTCCAAAATTTTTTCTAATTTTTCCCTATTTTTCTTTTTCTCTTTTTCTTTTTTTTTTCTTTTTCTTTTTCTTTTTCCTTTTTCTCTGCGCTGCTGCTCAATACCCGCAAGGTGTTCGGCCGGTGCGGAGGAGAAACAGGTGGCGGCGGTGAGGAACAAGGCGGCGCAAAGGGGCTTACGGCGACGGCGGCTCGGGGAGGAGCAAGGGGGCACGGGGAATGGACTTGCACACGGCGGCGACGGCTAACGGCGGCGGCCTCGGCGGCGGTGCTCGGGAACGGTGGAAAACGGCGGCGGTGCGGTGAAATCGGCGGGGCACCGCCTTTTATAGGCGCGGCAAAAGGGGAGGGGCTTGGTGCGGCGCGAGGTGGAAGGAGGGGTCGGCTCGGCGCGGCGCGGCGGTGACACGCGGCGCACGGGGGAGGGCCGGACGGCGGCGGACGCGGCGGCCGAAGCGCACGGCGCGGGCGGGGTCGGCGCGGCGTGCGCGCGCGGTGTAGGGCGGGCGTGACTCGGCCGTGCGTGGCGGCAGCGCGCGGTGCGCGCGGCTGTGGCGGCGGCGCGCATCGCGGGCGGGCGCGGGCGCGCGGGCGCGCGGGGTCAGCCGCGGGCGGTCGCTTGCGCGTCGCGTGGCGCGCGGCGCGGCGCGCGTACGGTCGGCGCGCGCGGCGCGCGGGCGGGGCCGTACGGTGTCGAAATTTTGACCAATGAACAGTGCATTTTCACTTTTTCCCGATTTTCTATTTTCTTTTCCCTTTTTCTATTTTCTTTCCTCCTAAAAATTCCAAAATAAATCCTAATATTCTAAAAATAATTTTTAACTTTATATTTTAAACTTTTTCTTGACTTTCATTTTTCCATAATTATTTTTCATACTTATTTAAATTCTTTTTCCTAATTTTCATAATTTACCCATTTTTAATAAAAATACATTTCCCAAATTTCGAGTACGCCTCCCGAGAATTTTATTATTTATTTTGTGTCTCAATTTATCTTCTCCCAACCAAAATTTTATTTTATACATCCCAAACGCGCTTTCGCAAATCCGCACTTTCCCTCAAATTCGTTTTTAAAATCCGATGCGGCTTTCGCACCACCGTTTTGACAACTCCGAAACCTCCAAATACACCGAAAAGGAATTGACCACGACTAAATTTATGCAACGAGCGGCAAATAAGAAGCAACAAACCCGAGAAGAAGCAATAAGCCACGGTTTTTGAAAGTTCCGATTTTTACGTTCCGATTTTGGTTCTCCGATTTTCGGATGTTACAAACCTACCCCTAACAATAAATCTCGTCCCGAGATTTTTACCTAATTCTTGAGTAGGTGTGGGTATTCTGTCCTCGGGAACTCTTCGCTCTCCCGGGTAGCCTCTTCTTCCGTGTGATTGCTCCATTGTACCTTGTACATGCGCCATGACTTGGTCCGTGTCTTCTTTTCGCCTCGTCTAGTATCTTGATTGGATGCTCCGGGTAAGTAAGATCACTGTGGACATGGATGGCTTCTAAAGGAGCTTGCTCTTCGGTACCCGCAAACATTTCTTCAATGCGATACGTGGAATACGGGTGGACATCGGAGAGGTTCTCGGGCGGTTCAATTGGTAAGCTACTTCTCCTCTCCTAGCGCTTATCAAGAATGGGCCCACGTATCGTGGTGCGAGTTTCCCTTTGACTTTGAATCTCTGGGTTCCCCGTAGTGGTGAGACCTTTAGATACACGTAGTCACCTTCTTTAAATTCCAATTCTCTCCGTCGAGTATCCGCGTAGCTCTTTTGTCGTGATTGAGCAGCTTGTAGTCGGTCCCGGATCAAGCGAACCTTCTCCTCAGCCTCCTTGATTATGTCAGGTCCGAATACGGTCCGTTCACCGGTTTCTGACCACATCAATGGGGTTCGACATCGGCGACCAAATAAAGCTTCGTTTGGCGACATCTTCAGACTGGCTTGATAGCTATTGTTGTAAGAGAACTCGGCGTACGGCAAACATTTCTCCCAATCCTTGGTGAAATCCAACGCACAGGCTCTCAGCATGTCTTCTAGCACTTGATTCGTCCTCTCAGTCTATCCGTCAGTCTGCGGGTGGTAAGCGGTACTAAAGGCGAGGTGACTGCCGAGTGCCTCGTGGACCTTGCTCCAAAAATGAGATGTGAATTGGGTACCACGATCCGATATAATCCTCTTTGGTACACCGTGGAGACACACAATCCTACTCATGTATAGTTCCGCTAGCTTGGCACTGTTGTAGTTAGTTTTCACGGGAATAAACCGCGCTTGGTGAGCCGATCTACTATTACCCAAATGGAATCGTAACCGATCGCGGTCTTAGGTAGTCCTACTATGAAATCCATGCCTATCTCGTCCCATTTCCATTCGGGAATCTTGAGTGGTGCAGCAAGCCGGTGGGCGTTGATGTTCGGCTTTCACCCTTTGGCACACATCGCACACGGCTACGTATTCGGCTACATCCCTCTTCATATTAGGCCACCGGTATTCTCCTTTCAAATCTGGTACATTTTCGTGCTTCCGGGATGTAACGAATATGCCGATTCGTGGGCTTCCTTTAAGATCAATCCTCTCAAACCGCCTCGTTCGGGCACACGATTCTTTTCTTGTACCACAGATTCCCTTGTCATCTCTCGAAAACTCCTTAGCGCGTCCAGCGGCCATGCGTTCTGGATTTCTGGGTTTCCTCATTCCCTTTTGGGCTTCCTCTATTTGAGTTCTCGTAGGGGTTGGATTTCAGTGAGTTCACTTCTCCGTGAGGAATCGGGTGCGATTGAGTCTAGCCATTTCTTCTTGGAGTTCGCGTCCATACCTCCCAATCCCATGTGGTTGCATTGGGCTTTGCGACTCGGCGCATCGGCCACTACATTTGCCTTGCGGGATGATAGTGGATTCCTAGATCGTAATCCTTGATCAACTCCGACCATCGCTTCGTCGTAGATTGAGATCGGGTGAGTAAAGAAATATTTTAAGCTCTTGTGATCGGTATACACATCACGGTGGTTCCCGATCGATAGTGTCTCCGGATCTTCAATGCGTGTACAACCGCGGCTAATTCCAGTCGTGTGTGGGATAATTCTTCTTCGTGGGGTCGTAGCTCGCCGAGAGGCATACGCTACGACCTTCCCATCTGCATCAACACTCCTCCCAATCCTTGCGGGATGCATCACAGGTACATCACGAAGTCCTTCCTTGTCGGGTAAGGTCAAGATTGGGGCGGTGGTTAACTTTTCTTTTAATTGGTCGAAGGCTTTTGGCACTTCTCATTCCATTCAAACTTCTTTTCCTTCTTCGAAGTTGAGTCATAGGTCGGGCTATAGTGGAAAACCCTTCGATAAACCGTCGGTAATAACCGGCCAAGCCCAAGAAACTCCGAACTTCCGTCACGACTTGGGTGCCTTCCATTCCATAACGCTTCGACCTTGGCGGGGTCTCTGCTACTCCTCCATGAAACCACGTGGCCGAGAAAAGCGACTTCCTTGAGCCGAACTCGCATTTGCTGAACTTTGCATACGAGGTGCTCTCGTAGCTTTTCCAGTACTAGTCGTAGATGCTCCGCGTGTTCCTCATCGCTCTTGGAGTAGATAAGTATATCGTCGATGAATACCACTACGAATTTGTCCAGGTATTCCATGAATACCTTGTTCATCGAGTTCATAAAATATGCTTGGGGCATTGGTCAATCCAAAGGACATCACTGTGAACTCGTACAAGCCGTATCGTGTAGAGAACACCGTCTTAGGAATATCTCCGCTCTAATCTTCAACGATGATATCCGACCGTAGATCAATCTTTGAGAACACCGTGCACCCTTAAGTTGATCGAATAGGTCATCGATGCGAGGTAGCGGGTACTTGTTCTTGATAGTGACTTCGTTCGCGATCGGTAGTCCACACACATTCGCATGCTCCCATCCTTCTTCTTGACGAAAGTCTTGGAGCTCCCGGGGAGAAGAGGCTGGGCGTACGAATCCCTTCTCTTGTAGTTCTCTTATTTGCTTCTTGAGTTCCTCCAACTCGTTGGTGGCATTCGATAAGGCCTCTTGGATATGGGGGCGTACCGGGCATTAGATCGATGATAAACTCTATGTCGCGATCCGGGGCATTCCGGGCAATTCCTCGGAAACACGTCCGGGTATTCTTGTACTACGGCATTCCGCCTAGAGGTAGCATGGTGAACACTCCCGCAGCTTGTTCACATAGCTTTGGGTTTTGATCCATAGTTATGCTCATCGGTGATCCCCACGGGGTGGATACCGTGACTTCCCTTCGATTGCAGATCTATAATTCCATTATTTTTGGTCAACCAATCCATTCCGAGTATGACATCTATGGTTTGGGGCGATAACACCATAAGGTTTGAGAGAAACACCACGTCTCTAATCCGTATGGGCACATTAATGCGGCATGGGGTACGGTTATGTCTCCCGGTGAATGTACCAACATAGGCCTCTTAAGTGCTACTTGGTGTAGGTGGTGTTGTTTGCTTACTTGGGAAGATATGAATGAATGCGAGGCTCCAGAATCGAATAAAACTTTAACTGGTGTAGAGTTGATAGAGAACATACCCATCAATACGCTCTGGTCCTCCTGTGCTTCTTCCGCCGCACATGATTCACCGCCACGTCGAAACCCGGTGGCGGCCTCGTTGGGTAGCGGGGTCTGAACAGGACCTCGTCCCGCCGCGAGGGGTGGGGGTTCCTCGGACGGGTGTTGCATTGGCGCCGGTGCGCACGAGGGGTGTTGCGTGGTTTTGGGCAGCTATTGGAGTAGTGCCCGAATTCTCCGCAATTGAAGCGACTCACATTCCTTCTTCTGGAGCGGCTAGGGTTGGTGTGGGTGTACGAAGCGAGGTGTAGCCGACTGTTGATGTGGTCGGAAGCGGGAGAACGTCCGGTTGCGGGACGTTTGGCTTCCATCCGGACGGGGTGGCTCCCTTGGGGCGTTGTGGCGTTCCCGAAATGGGCGAGCCATAGCGAGCCTCCTCTTGCGGTTATTGTCTACCACCTTTTGGTCATGCTCAAGCCGGACGACCTTGTTGATGAGGCTTTGGAAGCTGGTGTGATCTGCCCGATCATCGGTCCCCTCGGTTCGTCATTTAGTCCCTCAATGAATTTGTCTATCTTTTCTTCTTCGTGCCGGTCACGGTGGCGTAACGGCAAGCTGGGTGAACTTGTTCGAGATATTCTTATCGAGGTGTTCCCTTGACGCGATCTGCGGAACTCGTTTTCTTCATCCTCATAAGCTGCAGTGGCACAAAATTCTCACGGAACGCAGCCGTGAATTCCTCCCATGTTGGTTCGCCGGCGTCTTCGGCTCGTGTCTCCTTGTAGGTGTCCCACCGAGTCACTTGCGGGCCCTCCAGTGGTTAGTAGCGAGGACAACTCTATCGGCTTCTCGGACTCGACGAGGGTTAGCTTCTTTTCTATCACTCTTAGCCAATCTTCGGCATCCATAGGTTCTTCGGCCGTGGAAAAAGTGGGTGGCTTAGCTCTCATGAATTCTCCCAGACTCGATCCTCCTCGACCTCCTTGATTATTAGCAAGCGCTTGGAGTAGCTGGGTCTGCAAAGCCATGACCTCCCGCCGGGGTGGAGGGGTTGGGTTCCGGCGGGTTTTCGTTGGTTGCCGCGGCTCTGCGACGATGTGCCATCCGAAGAAGGGAGATGAATCAAGAGATCGGACTAGTTTAGGTTATAGTTCACAGGGGAATTTTTCTTCAAGTTCTTTCGAATGATCTTCAACAGACAAGGTGAAATAATAATAAGCATACGAATTAAGACATCGCAAGGCGATGCTCAGGTTCATCATATTACATAAGGGGTACACGGATGTACACACACAGTCCTTCATGCCAGATAGCAACAATAGTTATATCGTCCAACTACATCAACTAATTAAGGGGAATTAGGGAGTGGTTCGTGCCGCCGAGCTGGGAAGGTCTTCCCGCCTAGTCATCCAACCATCCGCAAGAGCCAGGCGCCGGAAGTGGGTGGTCCGCTGCTGAAGCAAACCGAAGTCCCCACGGCTCGGAGGTGGTGGCCTCGGAGTCACGCCGAATCTTCCGACTCGGTGGCCGCGTACTCTTGCGAGCGGTCCGGCGGGTGAGGGGGCCTCCGTGTGAGTCGGCGACGAGGGGGAGCTTCCTCCTCCATTGGGTCGGTGTCGCTAGACTCCCATTTGATCTCCATGGGCTCGCCTCGGACTCCGTGTCGGTGTAGATCGGACGGGGTTGCCTCTCCCGATCCCGCCTCGGAGGGTACTGGTACGGAGCTCGGGGTGGGTCCCATGGACGCGGCAGAGTGGTGTCCACCAGTGCACGGGCTCTGCTGCTCAACATAAAGCTTGCTCCATCATGGCTTGAAAGGTATCCAAGCATGCTGGAGTCATAAGGTAATAATGGTCGGTCACAGGGGCAGGAGGTGGTGGCACAAGCTCGGTGGAAGTACTGCGGCGTAGACGGGATGAGTGTGCGGTTGCTCCTCTAGTGTTAATCTGGCCTTGCTCTTCTGAGCTGCTCTTCCAGCTCTACGAGCTTCCCGGGCCATGTAGCGGTCCGAGAGTTGCTCGTCTTGGCGCCATTTGCTGCAGTGAGTCTGCGGCATGCTTATCTGGTCTCCACGGCCTTGGTGGCATGTGACCGGATCATTGAGGCGTGAGCGATCGTTGATCTCGAGCGGGGCCTCCTCGTCAGATCGTCTGGTCTCCGCCCAACGCGATAAACACGTGACCATCGGGTTGTAGCAGCGGGGGTAGCCTCCACGGTGCGGGCCGAGTTGCCCTCTTCGCGGTAAGGATGATGCACGAACTCTGTCATTGTGAGTTCGGCACGGTGTTCGCATTAAGGCGAAGGAAGGCCTCGCGAGCGGCATCTGAATAGCTTACGCTAGATCCGGTGGTAGCGAGTGTGGAAGCGAGGATGTCTCACTCCCCATGCGGGCTTCTATGGATACGGCGCCTCCCAGCTGGATACATCTCGGAGCCATGTCTTTTGGTGTGATAAGTGGGTGGTTCCGGTACCTCAAACACCATAGTAGGGATGAAGTTGTACCACGAACCCCTCGTCTCGCGGGATAGTGACTTCCCAGTTCCGTCGTGGTTTGACATCTGCTTTTACGGGCAACTTAGGGTTAGCGGGAGAGAGCTATCATAATCATTTGGTAAAAAGAAATACGGATGTAGAAAAGATATATTTGCATTTTCGAAAATAATAGTTTAAAACTGATCCGCGTAGGGATATTTCCCTTTAGCCATCTAGTTAGGGGTAGGGCGCCATTTGGTCTTAGCCTACGGTCGCATGGCTCGATACCAGCTCTGTGGACCCCGTTTTTGAGACGGGAATCTTTCGTGTTCATAGTACCATTTCCTGGATCGAGTAGTTGGTACCACGAATACAAGACCTTGGATAATCAAGTGCACATGCACGAATAGTCTTACAATACCATTATTACATTAATAGGCCCGAAGGCATTGTTCATCCCACGGACCTTATGGTCCGAATACAACATAAAACGAATTTAGATAAGGCAGGAAGCGGCGGCTCATCAATTGCCACGAGCAACGGCCGGGGCTAAGGTCTAGTATGCGCCGTCGGTTCCTTCGCCCTCCGGGTAGTACGCGTAGGGGTCTTCGGCTCTTCATTTCCATCAAAAGGTTTGTGCGTATAGCAAGGGTGAGTACCAACCGTACTCAGCAAGCCAACACGGAATTGATGCATATGATAGGGTTATTCAAAGAACACGGCTAGAGTTATTTTTGCGTAAAGCCGTTTTCACAATTCTTTTCACAAGCCTACCGACTAGCCAAATCAAGTTTTAATTTCATAGTTCATTAATCCGGCGACGGTTCGTCTACCATCGATCGTGATTCCAAGGATGGCTTCCGTCTCCGGTTCGTCATGATTTTCTCGGGAGTCCACCCCTTCTCGCATTCTCGAGAAGTTGATCCACCAATGAAACCATCATGCATACCCATCCCAGCGTTTAAGTTTAAAAATCTAGCCAAGCGAAAGTCTTGTCACGATGCTCAATATCCGCGAGCACGGCTATTCGAATAGATTGATTCACTCACACCGCAGTGGATGTACACTTTACCGTACTCCGCGAGCCCAACAAATGAGCCTACGCCTCAACACATGAGACGGTCACGGAAAAGCCTTTCGATAACCTTGCTTTGGCGTACCGCTCCATGAACTTAAGCCCTCATGCACTCTAGCCGTCCTTTTCTAGCGGTGAGAGGAGTTAAGCGCACCCGGGTAAGGGAAGTCTTTCCAAATCTTTAAGTTTAATTAACATCAGTTTAATCCCACCATTCATAACAAAGGCCGCAGCCTCATTCTCATCCCATAACCACCTCATAGAGAACCATCTATGCAAGGATACTGCCTCCGCTCGGCTATTTAATCAGCTAGGTCTATCCCCATTCGAGAAGTACGGTTGTACCGGCTCGTTTCCGCTATCTCATGGCTCGGTCCTTAATTGACCGGGTCGGCACTTGCCTTTTCCGGAATCCACCCAAATCATCCCGCCCCGAGTCTAAAACATTTGTATAGTACTTTCAATTTCCACCAAACTTAGTTCATCATGGCCATGTGGCGCTCATGTCTCCACATGCCGAATCTCAACTACCTTCCCTAAGGTAGTTGCCCAAGCACAAAGCTCTTTTATAAAGTCATGAGTATGCATAATCTAAGTTTAGCGGGCTAAGCGGTTTGCGAAGCTATTCTTCGGTTATTTGATCACATCGAGGGTTACAAGGAATAATTCTAAAGGTAATCAATGACAAGGTATGGCATAACAAGTATAGGTAACTCGTATAGTATGCATGTTTAGAGTTTAAAATAACATCATTTCGCAATTGGGATCAATATGTTCAAAGAGTGTGATGACTTGCCTTGCTCGCACACTTGAGGGGGGATCTTCGGCGGTGTCGATGCCGGTTTCTTCGGGCGCTACCCGTACGTGCGAAAGATCAATTGAATTCAATTAGAATTCAACAAAACACCGAGAGATCGAAAAGAACCACAAAAGCCATGAAAACAATTCCAAAAGTTTTGCCGAAAATTCTACTCGAGTTAGGACAAGGGTTGCGAGGAAAATCCGGGTTTTGGAGTCGAACCGATGACCTAGGGTTTTCGCAAAGTCGGCGATCGCAATTAAATTTGGAATTTATGTTTGAAAATATCAGCGAAGAAAATTCGTGCTCGAAATTTGAGGGTTTGAGCACAAAAGCGAAACCTATTTCGATGGCGGGAAAGAATTAAACGGAATCTGGATTGAAAAACGATGCGAAATGGAATTCGGAGAACGTCCGATTCCGATTTTTCAAACTTTGCACTGAGAAAATATGCGAGAAAATAATTTATTTTTGCCCAAAATTTTACTCAAGTCATCCCAAAATATTTTTCCAAATTTTCCAAAATTTTTCCTAATTTTTCCCTATTTTTCTTTTTCTCTTTTTCTTTTCTTTTTCTTTTTCTTTTTCTTTTTCTTTTTCCTTTTCTCTGCGCGCTCCTCAATACCCGCAAGGTGTTCGACGGTGCCGGAGGAGAAACAGGTGGCGGCAGTGAGGAACAAGGCGGCGCAAAGGGGCTTACTGGCGACGGCGGCTCGGGGAGGAGCAAGGGGGCACGGGAATGGACTTGCGCACGGCGGCGACGGCTAAACGGCGGCCCTCGGCGGCGGTGCTCGGGAACGGTGGAAAACGGCGGCGGTGCGGTGAAATCGGCGGGGCACCGCCTTTTATAGGCGCGGCAAAAGGGGGCTTGGTGCGGCGCGGGGTGGAAGGAGGGGGTCCGGCTCGGCGCGGCGCGGGCGGTGACACGCGGCGCGCACGGGGAGGCCGGGTGCGGCGGGCGAAACGCGGCGGCCGAAGCGCACGGCGCGGGCGGGGTCCGGCGCGGCGTGCGCGCGCGGTGTAGGGGCGGGCGTGACTCGGCCGCGTGGCGCGCGCGCGGTGCGCGGCGGCTGGCGTCTGGCGGCGCGCATCGCGGGCGGGCGCGGCGCGCGGCGCGGGGGTCCGCGCGGCGGTCGCTTGCGCGGCGCGTGGCGCGCGCGGCGCTGGCGCCAGCGGTCGGATGCGACACGCGCGGCGCGCGCGGCGGGGCGTGCGGTGTCGAACGGTTTGTGACCAATGAACAGTGCATTTTCACTTTTTCCCGATTTTCTATTTTCTTTTCCCCTTTTTCTATTTTCTTTCCTCCTAAAAATTCCAAAATAAATCCTAATATTCTAAAAATAATTTTTAACTTTATATTTTAAACTTTTTCTTGACTTTCATTTTTCCATAATTATTTTTCATACTTATTTAAATTCTTTTTCCTAATTTTCATAATTTACCCATTTTTAATAAAAAATACATTTCCCAAATTTCGAGTACGCCTCCCGAGAATTTTATTATTTATTTTGTGTCTCAATTTATCTTCTCCCAACCAAAATTTTATTTTATACATCCCAAACACGCTTTCGCAAATCCGCACTTTCCCTCAAATTTCTTTTTAAAATCCTGATGCGGCTTTCGCACCACCGTTTTGACAACTCCGAAACCTCCAAATACACCGAAAAGGGAATTGACCACGACTAAATTTATGCAACGAGCGGCAAATAAGAAGCAACAAACCCGAGAAGAAGCAATAAGCCACGGTTTTTGAAAGTTCCGATTTTTACGTTCCGATTTCGGTTCTCCGATTTTCAGGATGTTAGAGGTCGGCCCACGGGACCGACGTGGTGCCGCGCTTCCTAGCTGCGAGATCGTGTCGATGCTGCGCCATCTCGCTGGCCACCATACTTTCGGGTCATGGGACCGTCGTGGTGCCACACTTCGGCTCACAGGACCGTAGCGGTTCCGCTCGCCATGCTATGGGAATGCCCCAGCTGGTGGTCCCGTGGCTCCGCAGATTTCTTAGCACACCTTGTTTCGTGGAACATGTATATTTGTGCTAATCCTTTTCATGTAGGTATATAAACGTAAAAATATTTAAAAATTATATTCGCTATTTTTTTCAGAGTGGACTTGTGGTTTGTGCCATGTCACGATGATCAGGTACAAGAACAAAGAATGAGAACTCACATATCATGATTCATATTCGCATATCGGCGACTTGCTGACTCTGCACCTACGGAGTAATAGCCTCCGTCTTGATCAGCTACTCTCTCGAATGGTATGATTGGAATCTTGGAGATTCTGAGAGATGCCAACATAGTGAGGCGTAGTTAGCTTTGTCGTGTTGGAGGAGTGGCATCTTGGAAAGCGGCGATGTGATTGATTTAAACAACAATTGGACGAGGGACGACACACCACCTATTTATACCTCCATGGGTGAAGAGAGGGGGGCAACGGGCAAGAGGGGTGTGGTGTTCATATTGGCAAGTAGAGCTATGATGGGACTAAGGCAAAAGCCAACATTTAAAGATTAGAGAGGCCGGTCATGAGAATAATGTGTTGAGAGAACCCATTGGCGGCTCGGCCAACAACAGTGGACACGTCGTTGGCGTGAGGTGTCAGATACAAGAGCAAAGAATGAGAAATTAACATATTCGTTTGCCAGCATTGCACCAATGGAGTAATACCATTTGTCTCGATCAGTCACCCTCTCTCATGGTATGATTGGAATATAGGAGTGTTGACGATAAATTTCTCTCATGCGTTGGCCTGGGAGATCTGCTTAGCTCCAGTGCAGGTCCTTCTTGGCTACCTATGCTGTTCAAGGCGTGCCAGTTGGTTTGATCTGTTAACAAACAAGAAAAACAAGATACGTGCATTAAGTGTTAGGTTAGATCCCACTGGATCGGCTGAGGGAATCCATGAGCATATATATGCTATCTTAAAATATATTTAAGCCAAGTAACTGGAATGGATCGGCTATACCGAGACAGTATCAGCCGCTTAACCAAAATACAGTAAAGAACAATAAATATATGTATTGATAACCTAGCCGATACTGGAAAGCTAACTATGGATCGGCTAGTACTCCGATGATTTTTATGAAAAGATATCATTCTCGAACCAGATATACTTACCCTAGGAAATCGGTTGTCGGCTATTGCTAGCAGGCGATTTCGGCTTATGATGTCCGACAAGAATGGGATCTTAATATAAGAGGCAATCATAACATAAATCTAGTAATAAATATACTACAAATATATCAGGGCAGGTAAGGCCGGCTGAAACCCCATACTGTCTCTAAACATATAAATCTAACAGAACAGATCATTGAAAGTTCTAAAAATGACTTAATAGTTCAATGTTGATGCAGTATTAAGTATAAAAAGAACAACCTAATCTGTTGTAGCTGATTTATACCTCTCGAGACAGTGGATACCGCATATAAACTAGTTCAACCTTTAGATCTAGCCCTATCGGTGTGGGTTCTGATAGAACGACCGATGGCGGGATAGATCTAAACATCGCTCTAGTTTATATGCGATATATGGTAAATAGCACAGTATAAACCCCTGAATCTAATGTGTCATTACGATGAAAGCATTAGAATCAGTAGAACATACAACTAATGACAAGCATTTACCTGAATTTGGGGATCGAAACGATGCAGCCCAGAGCCAAAACAATTGCTCGTCTGAAGAAAAGGTTTGGCGATACGCCAAGAGTTGTTTGATTGATTGTTGTTTATTTACAGGGGTCTCGGGTCATATTTATACCCAAGATAACATTATCTATACAAACCCTAGACTCTATCTAAACTACTATTTAAAATACGACGATATCCCGGGAAGGACCCATGCCGCATTACAATTAACAATTTAAACAAATTCCTAATTTACAGATACAATTGCCGTTACAGGACTCTATCCATAGATGGCAATATCGTTTAACGCGCAAACTGATAATCGAATCCTTTATCTCCAAGCACTTTCATCGGAAACGGTTTTTATCTTCTCGAACCTAAAATTGGCTATCAGTTTTTTTGTCCGATTCAACGTTAGCCGGCGGCTTCACCGTCGATGCACTTGTTTCTCCGTCAAACCAGTGGTCCAATTCGTTTCATCCTTGCTAGGACTTAGGGATTCGGTTACCAAATTTAGTTGTTAACACATGCCTCCCAAGTCCGTGATACGAAGTGTTGCGGATTTGTTGCTGTTCAAATTCCCGCTCTTTTCGACCTAAACCGTTTATTGTCCCAAATGCCCTTTAAATAGTCCTTTACCTCGACCGAAACGCCACGCCTTCAAACCGCACTCAAGCACTTCGCAACCCAAGCCTTCCTTTCTCCACCCCGGCGATTCACCGACGCTCTCCACGCATCCCGGTGTTCCGGCGAACCAGACCCAGATCCATCTCCGACGACCCCAATGGCCTCTACCGCGCCCGAGTTCCCCAAGGTACGCTTTTATCGGCTCAAAACTCCTCTTCTTCCTTTCCTCGATCTGCTTCAACGGTGTTTTGATTCGCAATTTTCCTTCCCAACTGTAGCATTTGTCACATCAAGTAATCATTCCGAGTCTGACTCAAGAAAAAAGATAATTTCTCGGCCCTATCGACAACACTGACCCAGCCGACATAATCATAGCCGAGACCAACAGAATCCCTTACAACACTAGGAAGCCATCCCTAGCCCACTGGAATGGGACCTTCTGTAAAATCAAAGTGTGTTTGATTCTTTATTTAATGATGAACAATTGGTATTTGGAATTTATTGATTTAAGTGTTTTGATTTTGAAAGAGTTGAATTTTCGGACGATGAACAGTGTTCAGTCGGCTGCCACAGCCGGTATGATCGGGCGTGTTCTGTCGGTCTGACCGGAGGTGTTTTGGCGGTCAGACCGGGCAGTTGCCTGCGGTTAGACCGACCGAGCCAGTCCGACTGGTTGCCGATTTCGTTTCGGTTTTGGTTTCGGTTTGTTTCCTTATACAGACATGGAAGTTTCATGTTCTTATGCACGTGTTGAAGGGTTACGCGGAGGCTACGCTAGCCGAAAACAAAACTTTTTACCGCGCAAACCAGGAACACTTGCAAGTAAGGGCCGATAGATCGTTACCGATTGGAGTAGAGTGCAGCGGAATAGCCAATCGGGGCAATCCGATCCGGAACAGTGTAGCCGATTCCGGAGATAGCCGATACGTCAATCGGCCGATTCGAGTCGTCCGGCCGCGTTCTCACGCCTCGCTCCGATGCGCGAGCCGAGCAATCCGATCCCACCACCCGATCGCTCCGATTGCGGCCGATCCGGCCGATCAACGGTGCGCAACATAGCAGCGCCTCTACCGGTATCCACACGTCCGGGGACAGAACGCCGTACACCCGTGTGCTAGCACGCGATGCAAGGCTAGGGTTTGGCTCGAAGGTGGGGAGGGTTTCCGTGGAGATTGATCTCGGCGACTTCGTTGCACGCGATGCAATTGACGTACGCAGCTCTCCACCCCTCCCTCCTTTATATAGAGTTGGCCGACCGGGATGGCCGATCAGGACTCTATTTTGAATCGGATCCTATCCGAATCTCACATAGTTGGCTGCCCATACGTCGTAAGCCCATAGGACTCTATCCGATCGGATCCCTATCCGATCGAGCCGTATCCGAGTCCAACTCGAATGCCTGTTCTTATCCCCTTAAGCGTGCAACCCGTAGGTTCGGGTATACTCGGTTTCGGCTATAGTCTAACTTAGCCGACCGTCGGCTCGAGTCTAACTCAACCGACACATCACGGCGCTAGCAGCACATATTGACACCATAGTATACAAGAATATAATATCGGCTCGAACTGTAATGTGTACACAAATCCCTTTGCCTCACGATACCGTTAAGCTATAGGCAAGATGTGTGCCATCCCTTCAATAGCTTAACCATTCACTCGAACCGTATTGGATTATCATGCATTGATTGACTCCTCAATCAACTTAGCATGGCCATGCATTTCCATAATCCATTACCTCGAGGGCCCAGAGATATCTCTCCAAAGGAGGGGCAAATTCCATCTTGATCACTCACATCCCACTCCATGTTTCATAGCAAACCCGAAAAGTACCTTTATAACTACCCGATTACGGAATAGCGTTTGGTAGTCCCAAAGTAGGCTACTACACATGTTGGAATCCATGGTGATCTCGGGTCTAAGGACTTTGTACCAACACTATCCGAGACCAACTAATGGCACATTAATTCTGTAGTGTCTCATGGTGGGTCTATCCAACAATGTGTTCTCCAACACATATGTCCATGTTTATTGATTGGTATCTTCATACCCATGATCTATGAGACATGATCATCAATCAATAAACATGCCGATCTTAGAATCATATTTGTTCCAACAATATGACATATGATCGAGGATCGTTTAGAAATAGATTCATACATAAAGAGTCTCATAAATAAGTAACGTACTTATTGATCAATACAAGATGTCTATTTCATGGAACCGAATAACACTTTATTCATAAATACATAAACATTGACGTGATATCCAACATCTCCATGTTGCCTCTAGGGCATATCACTAACAATCTCTCACTTGCACTAGAGTCAATCATGTAAGTATCTAATACCCATTGCTCTTGTGTGCGCCTCATGCTTCGGTGAGGGAGAGGTTTTGTCGGCGGATCGGCTATGTTGAGATCCGTGTGCACTTTGTATATCTTGACATCACCTCTGTCCATAATCTCGCGGATGAGATGATATCGCCGAAGTATGTGTTTGGACTTCGATGTGACCTCGGCTCCTTGGCTTGCGCAATGGCTCCACTATTGTCACAATAGAGAGACATTGGACCGGTCGTACTAGTCATCACACCAAGCTCGAAACGAATTTCTTGATCCAAACAGCCTCCTTTGCAGCTTCGAAGCAAATGTACTCGGCCTCCGTTGTAGAATCAGCAACGGTATCCCGCTTGGAACTCTTCCAGTGATCGCGCCTCGGTTCAGCGAACACGAACCCAGTTGCGATCTATAATCATCCTTGTCTGTTGGAAGCTAGCATCGGTGTAACCACTTACAACGAGCTCTTCTTCACCTCCATAGACTAGGAACATATCCTTAGTTCTTCTCAAGTACTTAAGGATATTCTTTACTGGCATCCAGTGACCTTCACCGGATCTCGATCGTATCTGCTCGTAGCACTCAAAGCGTACGAGACATGCAGGCGTGTACAAAGCATGGCATACATGATGGATCCATGGCATACCCCGAGGTTGTATCATGTATACATCCTCGCTTAGGTTTCCATTTAGGAAAGCCGTTTTGACATCCATCCGCCATATCTCATAATCGAAATATGCAGCAATCGCTAGGATAATCCGAATAGATTTAAGCATTGCGACGGGCGAGAAGGTTTCATCATAATCAACTCCTTGAATCAGTTTAAAACCTTTCGCCACCAATCGCGCCTTATAGATGTGAACATTTCCATCCATATCGGCCTTTTCTTAAAAACCCATTTACACTCAATGGTTTTGACACCATCAGTGGATCAACCAAGTTCCAAACTTGATTGTCGTACATGGATTCTATTTCGGATTTCATGGCTCCAAGCCACTTGTTGGAATCGGGTCCCACCATCGCTTCCTCATAGGTCTTAGGTTCATCGTTGTCCAACAACAATATATCACATTGCTCCGCACTGTGTACTGTCAGTGCACGACGTGATCTTTCGGACCTCAGTGGGCGGTGTATCTACAACCGGTGGCGCAACACTTTGCTCCTCCGTTGTGGTTCGTGGTCGCCAAACATTTTCGGTGTTTCTTGAACTTCTTCAAGATGCACCCTGCTCCCACTAACCCTTCTTGAAAGAAACTCTTTCTCCAAGAAGACACCGTGTCGGGCGACAAACACTTTGCCTTGTTCCCGATTATAAAAGTAATATCCCTTAGTTTCCTTAGGATATCCCACAAAGAAGCACTTGTCGATTTGGGTGTGAGCTTGTCGGATTGTAAACGTTTTACATAAGCTTCGCATCCCCAAATTTTGAGAAAAGACAAACAAGGGGTTGCCCTGTCCATATCTCATATGGTGTCTTTTCAACCGACTTAGATGGAACTCTATTTAGTGTGGCCGCATGTTTCAAGAGCATATCCCCGAAGGATAACGGAAGATCACTTTGGCTCATCATCGACCGCACCATGTCCAACAAGGTGCGATTTCTCCGTCGGACACTCTGTTCCATTGTGGAGTTCTGGCGGAGTCAACGTGGAACAATTCCACAATCTTTCGATGATTACCAAACTCTTGGCTCAAGTATTCCCCTCCACGATCCGATCGTAGAAACTTGATTGTTTTCCCTAAATGATTCTGTACTTCATTCTGGAATTCTTTGAACTTTTCAAAGGATTCGGACTTATGCCTCATTAAGTAGATATAGCCATATCTACTAAAGTCATCGGTAAAGGTAATGAAGTACGATAACCACCTCGGCCGTTGAGCTCATTGGTCCACATACATCGATGTACGAGTGCCAACAAGTCACTTGTTCTCTCACTATGCCCGTGAAAGGTGCCTTTGTCATCTTACCAAGTAAACAAGACTCACATGTCTCAAATGATTCAAAATCAAAAGAGTGAAGCAATCCATCCTTATGGAGCTTCTCCATGCGTTTCGATTTATATGGCCTAAGCGACAATGCCGGATAAACGTGGGGTTTATATCATTAGAGAGTTGTCTTTCGTATTAATGTTATAGATGGGAGACGCTTCAAGATTCAAAACGTATAATCCATTCACCAATGGAGCATGAAAATAGAACATATCTCCGAGATATATTGAACAACCATTGTCCATTGATCTAAAATCATATCCTTCCGCTTGCAAACATGAAGCGGAAATAACGTTTTGACATAGTGTTGGAACACAATAACAATTATTCAATTCCAAAACTAATCCGAAGGTAGATGAAGTGGTACTGTGCGACAAGAACGTAGCAACGCTTGCTCCATTGCCGACGCGCGGTTCACCTCGCCCTTCTCAATCCTCTACTTCTTCTCATTCCCGCAACGATTTGCAAATATGAGCTACGATCCGGTATCAAATACCCAAGAGTCGGTAGGTGAAGTAGCAAGATTAATGTCTATAATATTAATACCTGAAGCAAAAGTCGTACTTTGCTTCTTTTTGAGATCCTCCATGTACTTCTTGCGTTCCTCTTCCAATGGCCTGTCTCCTTGCAATAGAAGCAAACGGCATCGATGCCGCCGACCCCTTCTTGCCCTTCTTTGCATTGGAGGCACTCGCGATCTCATCGGGAGTTAACTTCCTCTTGGTGCAAAGTTTCTTGACAGTGGTTTGCGCTTTGCCTTCGCATCATCATCACATGATGATCGTTTTCTGGATACTCTCCTCACTGCCTTTAGCATCTCATGCAATTCAGCCAAGGTTCTATCCATATTGTTCATGTGATAGTTTAATATGAATGGCTCAAAGCTCGAAGGGAGCGACGGAGAATCACATCGAGCCAACTCTTGGCTAAGGGGAAAACCTAGTTTTTCGGACTCTCAATGTAGCCAATCATTTTTATCACATGCGGATCGACGGGATTCCCTTCAACAAGCTCGCACGCAAACAAGGACTTTGAGGTGTTGAACCTCTCGGCCCGAGCTTGGTTCTCAAACATGCCATGCAGCCCTTGAATAATAGTGTGAGCATCGCGCTCTCATATTGCTTCAAGCTCAAGGGACATTGTAGCAAGCATGAGACAGCTTATATCTAGGGCATCATTAGTGTGCTTCTCATAAGCCCTCCGTGCGGTTGCGGTGGCATTATTTGGCAAATCCTCGGGATAGGGTACTTCAAGAACGTACTCCTTACGCTCTTGCTTGAGAACAATTCTCAAGTTGCGATACCAATCCATAAAATTTGTTCCATTTAATTTTTCCTTTTCGAGAATAGATCGCAAATTAAAGGTACGGGTGTAGTATTAGCCGCCATTTATTCTACAACGAAAAAGCAAAGTTTAGTACAATGTTTATGCTATGTCTATTGTTAAACAATTTAACATTAGACTCCCATTACGTATTTTCCACCTTTCCTCTAGGTTACGTATTGGGTCAAGATCCACATGTTAATTAATTTTCTAGTGAGCTTTGGCATCACTGCTAGAAAATTAGTAACATCGGTAAGCAACACCTTGCTAATCACATCTCTATGTGACTCTTGTTGTTGGTGTGGCATCTCCATGCCCGGCGCCAACCTATGCCCCAAGGCCCAAAACTGTTTTGATAGCCTTGTTAAATAAACCAAATGCTCCTGCATGTATATGTCGACATATAACCCTCGTGTTATGATAGAGAATGGCACTCGCTTTAGCGGACCCACCATTGACGAGCATAACGGTGCGGGTACAACATTTGGAAGGGCATCATTACTACTTAATTTTGCGAGGATGCTATCCTATCAAACAAACATATCACATATGAAAGCAAGAAGAATAGCATATAGTGAAATAGTATGGCCCCCTTCACATGGTGATCTCCATCTCCATGCTGGTGTTGAGATCTCCATCTTCATCACCGTTCTTTCGAGTGCCGAATGCTTGATTTCTTCAAACTAAGCTACTACTATAGAAGCTCTAATTGAAGATTACATCGACTCGCAGGTCGTGAAAGAATATTACAAGCATTGCACGTATGAAAGAATATTACAGGGATTGCACATATGAAAGAATATTACATGCATCACATGCATCTCATACATACAATAGGGCCATACCATCTCAAAGCATTCTCTGCAAAAACAAGTTAGGCGTAGAAACGTTTTCTACCTATCGCAGAGATACGGCATCGAGACGACCTATAAGGGGTACGCACACGGTTAGCGGGCGAGGGTCGAGGGGAAGCCGCCTCGCGGGCTTCGGGCAGCGCCGAACACCACACGAAATTCATAGATCCAATCTATGAATTCGCTTACGAAACCATGTCGGCATAATCATATTATGCCGTCCCGATACACTATCAAGGGAGATGGTTTGTGCAGGCGCGAGGCAGCTAAAAAGATCGGACTACGAGATAGCTTCGGCATAATCAAATTATACCGTTCCGATACACTATCAAGGAACGCTATCTCGAAGACGACTCAAACCGAGTTATATGGAAATTGCTTCGACGTAATCACATTACGTCGTTCCGATACACTATCAAGGAACGCAATTACCTCCTCAACTCTCCTCAACAAATCTCGTAAAACCGATTGATCTAATCAACCCGTGCGCAAAACTTGTTCCAGATCCAATCTAAAACCCGAACTAAGCAAGATTAGCTCTGATACCACTGAAGGGTTACGCGGAGGCTACGCTAGCCAAAAACAAAACTTTTTACCGCGCAAACCAGGAACACTTGCAAGTAAGGGCCGATAGATCGTTACCGATTGGAGTAGAGTGCAGCGGAATAGCCAATCGGGGCAATCCGATCCGGAAGTGTAGCCGATTCCGGAGACAGCTCGATACATCAATCGGCCGATTCGAGTCGTCCGGCCGCGTTCTCACGCCTCGCTCCGATGCGCCCGACCGCAGCCGATCCCACCACACCCGATCGCTCCGATTGCGGCCCGATCCGCCGATCAACGGCGCGCAACGTAGCGCGCCTCTACGGTATCCACCGTCGGGACGAACGCCGTGCACCCGTGTGCTAGCACGCGATGCAAGGCTAGGGTTTGGCTCGAAGGTGGGGAGGGTTTTCGTGGAGATTGATCTCGGCGACTTCGTTGCACGCGATGCAATTGACGTACCGCAGCTCTCCACCCCTCCCTCCTTTATATAGAGTTGGCCGACGGGACTAGTGGCCGATCGGGACTCTATTTTGAATCGGATCCTATCCGAATCTCACAGAGTTGGCTGCCCATACGTCGTAAGCCCATAGGACTCTATCCGATCGGATCCCTATCCGATCGAGCCGTATCCGAGTCCAACTCGAATGCCGTTCTTATCCCCTTAAGCGTGCGACCACGTAGGTTCAGGTATACTCGGTTTCGGCTATAGTCTAACTTAGCCGACCGTCGCTCGAGTCTAACTCAACCGACCATCCACGCGGCGCCTAGCAGCACATATTGACACCATAGTATACAAGAATATAATATCGGCTCAACTCCGTAATGTGCACGCAAATCCCTTTGCCTCACGATACCGTTAAGCTATAGGCAAGATGTGTGCCATCCCTTCAATAGCTTAACCATTCACTCGAACCGTATTGGATTATCTCTGTTGATTGACTCCTCAATCAACTTAGCATGGCCATGCATTTCCATAATCCATTACCTCGAGGGGCCAGAGATATCTCTCCAAAGGAGGGGCAAATTCCATCTTGATCACTCACATCCCACTCCATGTTTCATAGCAAACCCGAAAACTACCTTTATAACTACCCGATTACGAATAGCGTTTGGTAGTCCCAAAGTAGGCTACTACACATGTTGGAATCCATGGTGATCTCAGGTCTAAGGACTTTGTACCAACACTACCCGAGACCAACTAATGGCACATTAATTCTGTAGTGTCTCATGGTGGGTCTATCCAACAATGTGTTCTCCAACACATATGTCCATGTTTATTGATTTGGTATCTTCATACCCATGATCTATGAGACATGATCATCAATCAATAAACATGCCGATCTTAGAATCATATTTGTTCCAACAATATGACATATGATCGAGGATCGTTTAGAAATAGATTCATACATAAAGAGTCTCATAAATAAGTCACGTACTTATTGATCAATACAAGATGTCTATTTCATGGAACCGAATAACACTTTATTCATAAATACATAAACATTGACGTGATATCCAACATCTCCATGTTGCCTCTAGGGCATATCACTAACACGTGTCTGGTTGTTTATGCTAACAATGAGTCAAGTTTGGATAGCTTGTGCTCGGATATAGTATTCTTTATTTAATTGTATGCAGGTATTCTTTACGCCTCGGGAAAGTGTTGCCGGTGATCGAGTCGGAGTCAACTTGGAGATAAGGTGACGTTCGAGATGGGGATCATGCGGGATCTTGAAGGGTAGAGATTAGTGCACATGATTGGAAAGTTTCCATATGGCATACAATGGAGATATTGTTGCATATGGAAAGCAGAATTTCGGTTTTAGGAAAGTCGAGATTGTTACGGTTGGTTTATGTATAGTTTGTTTCTTGTACGGGAAGGTTTCCTAGTGGATTAGGACTTCTTGTATGAGTAGGATTCGTGGCTCTTGGCTGTGGATTTTGTGTATAAATAATGAGGGGAGGTGTGGCCTCTCTGTATCTCTCGGTATCGCTTCTATTGCTTGGAGTTCAAGTTTTTAGGGTTTCAAGTTAGAGTTTAGCTTGAGATTTTGTGAGGAGTGCTTTGCATGCACTTTGTAAACACAGAGAGTTTCAATAAAGATCAATTTTCTTGATAGTTCTTTGTGTCTACTTCTTCCTCGGTGTGGCGGCGTAATTCGGATCTGCTAACCGGTCAGACCGCAGACACTACGGCGGTCAGACCGCGCCTTCTTTCCGTTTAGACCGCAAGTTCATTGCCGGTCAGACCGGCGGGCATCGGACTTCATCGGCATCGGCTACTACAGGCAAATCGGTTGAGGCGATCGGCTACGGGCGGTCAGACCGAAGGCCATTAGGCGGTTAGACCGGCTGAACAGCACGGCCAGACCGGTGCGACACCTGCGGTCAGACCGGCGTCAGAAAATAGAGGTAAAGTTTTATTTCCGCTAAAACTTTGTTTTTTTGGGGTACTCAACCATTCACCCCCCCTCTGGTTGGCTTTTCATTGGGCGTTCGATCCTACAAGTGGTATCAGAGCCACGTTTTTCTGCTTTGAATTTTTTATTGATCTAAAGATTTTTCGCCATGTCTCATAATTTTTCAACTAAGCCACATGTTTTTGGTGGAACCGATTTTGCTTATTGGTGTAGCAAGATGCAATCTTATATAATGGCTCAAGATTACGATGTTTGGCAAAAGGTTGCTCTTCCTTACACTATTCCCGAAGTGATTAATTCCAAGGCTTTGAAAACTGATTTTAATAACAATTGCAAAGCTCGCAATATTTTATTGAATGGGATTTCTCGTTCCGATTTTGATCGCGTTTCACATCTTCAAACTGCCAACGAGATTTGGAATGCTTTGAAAAACTTTCATCAAGGAACTACCAACATAAAAGAACTTCGTCGAGATCTTTTCAAAAAGAATATGTAAAATTTGAGATGAAACTGTTGAAGCTTTAGATGACTATCTTGGTAGGTTTTAACACAATTTTGAGTAATCTTAGATCTGTTGATTCTTCTTATGACACTAATTATCCATAATCTGAGATTTCTCGCCACTTTTTGAATGGTCTTGACATGTCTATTTGGGAGATGAAAGTTACTTCAATTCAGGAGTTTGTCAACATGGCTACTTTGACTTTGGATTCTCTTTACACTAAACTCAAAACTCATGAGATGAATATTCTTTCTCGAAAAATTGATTCCGAGTCAAGTGCTTTGGTTACTTCCTCTTCTGTTGTTGCTTCTTCATTGGCTGCTTCTTCATCCGCTGTTTCTTCATCGGCTCCCACTATTCTTGCTTTAATTAAAGCCATGTCCGATGAACAACTCGAGCAATTCGAGGAGGAGGACTTGGTTCTTGCCGCTAACAAATTTTCTCGAGCTGTGAACAAAGTTAGGTTCAGGAAAAGAGGTGGACCTACTCGGTGTTTTGAGTGTGGTGCTTTGGATCACATTCGCTCAAACTGCCCCAAACTTGGGAGAAGCAAGAAGGAGGATAAGAGCGCGGAGAAAACGGAGGATGACAAGCCCAAAGTGAAGCGCTCAAAGGAGATAATCAAGAAAGTGCTAAGTCAAGTCTATGCCGCTTTTGAGCCACTTAGCGACATAGATTCTGATAGCGAGGAAGAGAAAGGGAAGAACATGTCCGGCGTTTGTCTCATGACGCGTGGAGATGAAGACTCGGAAGATGAGGACAATGAGGTAAGTTCACTTGAGGATGCAATTCTTGTTTTAAGTGCTAAGAATAAAAAATGTGAGAAAATGTTTAAAAACAAGAATTTGTCATTGAATCTTTGAATACTGAAATTGCTAGATTGAAATCTCTTATTCCCAATGATGATAATTGCAAAAATTGTGAGGTTTTAATGCTGGAAATTTCAAAGATTAGAGATGTCAACTATTCTCAAGTCTTGGCTTCTAAATCTTGTTTAACTTGTGATGCTAATGAATTGAAACTAAAAGATGCTTTAGCTCGTGTTAAGCACATGGAAGAAATAGTTAAACAAGATAAGGTAGCTTCTTGCTCTAGATGTCACAAAGGCAAAGATGTTTTAATTGATTGTGAAAATTGTGTTAATCTTGGAAAAGAAGTTTCTTACTTGAAAAGTTCCTTGCAAAAATTTTCTGATGGTAAGAAACAACTTAACATGATTTTGGACAAATCAAAAGTATGTAGCGACAACAAGGGAATAGGTTTTGATGCTCATGATTATTTCACCAAAGGTGTTTTGAATTTGACTGAAAGTGGTGAAATCTTAACAAAACCTAATGCCTTGAAAACAATTTTCAAATCTGCTAAAATTTGCCTTCTCTTTCTGTTTGTTTAAAAGAAACTAAAACCAATATTTCAAAACCATCTGTTTCTACTTGTGCTCCTAATTATCATAAGAGATATAATTGTTCGTATTGTGGAAAAGATGGACATTTGGTTGGATTTTGTTTTAGACTTGCCCGTAAACAGAAAAAGAAAAGAGAAATTGCTTTTGCAAAGCAATAATGGCAAAAATCGGGTTTTGGTTCGAGGAGCTCAGTTAGACCGACACTGACTAGTTGGTCAGACCGGCCACGACCAGCGATCAGACCGCAGTTGAACAGGCGGTCAGACCGGCAGCCAAGCTCGGTCAGACCGCCGGTACAGCGGTGGTCAGACCGGCCTCAGGGCAGTTTTGTGCATAATTCAAATCAGACTTTTGTAAAGCAACAAGGTAATGTTTCAGGTAAGTCTAGTTCTGATTTTGTTTGCGCATACGTACCTACTAATTCTACCGGTTGTGTGACTCAGTGTTGGGTTCCAAAATTTCTTATTTCTAACCCCAACATGGAGGCCTCGACATCTTCTTGTTTGTAGGTATTTTAATGGCATACTCCCTATATGTGTGTAATGTGAAGACAACGATTGTTTTTCATGATGACATCAAGAAGTGGATATATGTCATTTTATGAGAACCTTGGTGATATCATTTGCAATTGGATGTCTTCTTCAAAGATCTTTAATTTCTTCTTTGTTTTTCCTTGGGAAAATTGGAGGTTAATTTTAGGGGGAGTTTATGTTTTTGTGCACTCGTGTTTGATTCTTCTCGCTTTGCTTTTCTTCGAGGGGAATTGGGAATCATTCATCCTTTTGGCATGTTTTGAGGGGGAGTTTTTGTGCTCTTTGATTTATCAAGCTACATGTTTGAAATAATTTAAAAAGAGAGCTTTATCCATACATATTGTTGACCATGTGCATGCTAGCAATATTATGAAAAATTATTTGTCACTAGCATAGCTTATATGTATTCTAGTATTTTTATGTGATCTAGATTTTATATTTAAGAGAAATAATGCATGACATTTTAAAGCAATACTTGAATTAAAGAAATATGCAATGTTGCTACTCGTATTTGTGTTGGATTTTAAATGCTTATATATATTATGTTGCTTTAATATTCCTCAAATTACTTAAAATTGCTCATTGTGAAAAGAGAATAAAATATTATCTATGTGAGAAAAAAATGAATACCGAATCCTTGGAAACAGTCTTGACGACAAGGACGTATTCGATGTGAGCTAAAATAATGAGTACCGAATCCTTGGAAACAGTCTTGACGACAAGGACGTACTCGGAATAATTGAGAGAAAATATATGAGCAACAAATATGGCTCAAATCAATATGAAAAAATTTTTCTCTTGAATTATATGTGCAAAAAGGTATATTTGAGAAAGAATAAAGATTGCAATAGGTATATATATTTGGGTTTATTTTTCAACCTATGTGTTTGTAAAGATGTTGCATTATAAATCATTGAAATCCATGATTTTTTTATTGTGTTATTGCTCTTAATTATAAACTATTTGATTCATGATTATACTTTAATACATATTTGCTATCTAATTGATAAATTTATCTTCTTATTATTGCAATACATGACTTGACTTGCGTTATGTATGGTGCCAAGCTCTTAAACATTCATAAATATAATTCCTATGCTTGATGAATTCATTGTCAAAAGGGGGAGAAAATAATGTTGTTTAAGAACATTTGCATGGGAGATTTGCATGGGAGAACAAACAAAAGAAGTGTAAGTTTTTTTGGGGGGTCAAAGGAATCTTTTCAAAAGGGAGAGATATTTTCTTTGATTTTTGAGCACTCAAAATGCTTTTTATCATTTTTGTTTTAACTTTTCAAACACCAAAACAACTCTTTTATTTTGTTTGCCAATGTGTTCATCAAGGGGGAGATTGTAAAATCAAAGTGTGTTTGATTCTTTATTTAATGATGAACAATTGGTATTTGGGATTTATTGATTTGAGTGTTTTGATTTTGAAAGAGTTGAATTTTTGGACGATGAACAATGTCTCGGTCAGGCATGCCATGGCTCTTGTCGGATCGGGCGTGTTCTCGGTTGGCCCGGAGGTGTTTTGGCGGTCGACCAGGGCGGTTGCGGTCGATCGGCCGAGCGGTCCACCGGTTGCCGATTTCGTTTCGGTTTTGGTTTCGGTTTGTTTTCTTATACATACATGGAAGTTTCATGTTTCTATGCACGTGTCTGGTTGTTTATGCTAACAATGAGTCAAGTTTGGATAGCTTGTGCTTGGATATGGTATTCTTTATTTAATTGTGTGCAGGTATTCTTTACGCCTCGGGAAAGTGTTGCCGGTGATCGAGTCGGAGTCAACTTGGAGATAAGGTGACGTTCGAGATGGGGATCATGCGGGATGCTGAAGGGTAGAGATTAGTGCACATGATTTGAAAGTTTCCATATGGCATACAATGGAGATATTGTTGCGTATGGAAAGCGGAATTTCGTTTTTAGGAAAATCGAGATTGTTACGGTTGGTTTATGTATAGTTTGTTTCTTGTACGGAAAGGTTTTCTAGTGGATTAGGACTTCTTGTATGAGTAGGATTCGTGGCTCTTGGCTGCGGATTTTGTGTATAAATAGTGAGGGGAGGTGTGGCCTCTCTGTATCTCTCGGTATCGCTTCTATTGCTTGGAGTTCAAGTTTTTAGGGTTTCAAGTTAGAGTTTAGCTTGAGATTTTGTGAGGAGTGCTTTGCATGCACTTTGTAAACACAGAGAGTTTCAATAAAGATCAATTTTCTTGATAGTTCTTTGTGTCTACTTCTTCCTCGGTGCGGCGGCGTAATTCGGATCTGCTAACCGGTCAGACCGCAGACACTACGGCGGTTAGACCGCGCCTTCTTTCCGGTTAGACCGCAAGTTCATTGGCTGTCAAACCGGCGGGCATCGGACTTCATCGGCATCGGCTACTACAGGCAAATCGGCTGAGGCGATCGGCTACGGGCGGTCAGACCGAAGGCCATCAGGCGGTCAGACCGACTGAACAGCACGGTCAGACCGGTGCGACACCTGCGGTCAGACCGGCGTCAGAAAACAGAGGTAAAGTTTTATTTCCGCTAAAACTTTGTTTTTTTGGGGTACTCAACCATTCACCCCCCCTCTGGTTGGCTTTTCATTGGGCGTTCGATCCTACACCTTCAAGTCGTGGCCGACCACAGAAGCCTCTTGGATTGAGTGGTATAAAAGGGTGCAATCGGCCAAGCAGACCTACTGGGAAGAGCTGGGGATAGCCCAATGCCTGGCCTTGTCCGTCGCCAGCATGGAGAAGGATGAACCGCTGATGTCGGCTACGGCGTACTTCTGGAACGACAACTTCAATGCCTTCAGGTTTCAGCAGGGGCCGATGACGATCACATTAGCTGACATATACATGACGACCGGACTGGACATCCTGGCGTCGGCCAACCCTGGGAACCTGAGCCGAAAGAGGCAACATCAATTCAAGACCAAAGCCATCGGCGGGTGGAGCGGCTACATCGCTCAAAACATGAAGGATAGATCGGTTGGCCACAGGGAACACGACGCGTTCCTTATGATGTGGCTAGAAAAGTTCCTGTTCTGTGGATCGAGCTGCGGGCCGACCACCAATTGGCAGGTCGTAGCCGAATCCCTAGCCGACGGGAATAAGCTCGCGCTAGGGAAGTACCTCCTCGGCTATCTATATCAAACGTTTCACCAAGCTGTCGCGAAGATAGCTTCCAATGCTACTGTCAACACCGGCGGCCCCTAGTGGTTCCTCCAAATCTGGCTGGTGCTGATGACTCAGAAAATAGCCGGTCGGCTGCCCCTGACTGAGGCTGCTTTCCTAAGATTGGAGCGGATCGAAGATGATGACGGCAACGAGATCACCACCACCAGGTGCATGAGCTACGAAGAGGCAGCGGCTGTGCATGCGGGCTCAAAGCAATCGGCCAACCTGCTGGCCGAGTGGTTCATCACCATGTACGACAGGCTATCGCGCGAGAACCGCACCTGATTCTTTTACCGAGATTAGGCACTGTTCGAGCTGCCACCGACTTCAACGGGAAGACATCAACTCACCGACAACCCAAAATGCAAGGAGCTGTTCACCGTCACTCGACCCCGCATCCTGGCCGGGATCCACCGGGGCCGATCGGTGGCCGAAGTTATGAATTTTACTATCCGGCGTCGGTTGCGAGGCAGTTTGGTCTTGGGCAACTGCCCGTCAACTTCTACTATACCGACAAGATCGAGACGAGGGGAGTTGTGAGCCAAGAACTGATAATGCATCGACTGCTGAACATAGCTGGCCCTCCCCTCGGCAACATCGGCGAGATGGTCCTGGCGCTCAAGAAGAGCGAAGCCTACGACCAATGGTGGGCCGAGATCAAGCGACATATCTTCCATCAGCGGTCATCTTATTATGTTGATTTGCTGCTGCCCAAAGAAATCCCCTCGGTAAGTTTTAAACTCCAAACGATTCCTCTCTTCCCATCATCAGCCGATGCAGCAGACTAATACTCGTCCTCTTTGCTTTGCAGGAGACCGAGATGGAACGGCTGACGGTGAGCAACTCCGGAATTTCCATCGAATACCGCCTAGGTGTTCTGGATGGAGGCGGCCTTGCTCCGTCGACGATTGGCTGGGACGCGCCGAAACTGGTGTCTTTGCTACACGGGCAGATGCACGAGCCGATAGCTCACAAGAAAAGAGTCGCGCCTCCCTCACGGCCATCGGCCGCACCTGCCCCCAAGAAGCCAAAGCAGAAGAAGCCGATCATGCCGACCGACAGCCTCCCCTCGGTAGATCCGAGCATCGCTCAACACCTTGACGACCAGGTGGCTGATGAAGATATATCGGCAGCTGTTGTGGCAGCGGCAAGGCCAGCACTATATACTCAGCCGACCATGCCCTTTCCAGATCAAGAAGTCGGCCGGTCGTATCCCACGTCACGTTCCAACGGTAACCATCTCCCGCATCCTAGCTTACATATTTCAGCCGACTTGACTACTAACACGCCTTCTTTTGCAGCCTCCTCGATCACCGTCGGCTGCCCTCCAGGCGTCGAGTGAGCACACCGTGGCTGCCGCGGGCGACGGCAATGGCGCCGATGGCGAGGCCCCGTCAGCCGTAGGCGGCGAACCAACCGAACAAGTTGCTCCGACCCTAGTGCCCAAGGTAAGCCGACTGAATTTTATGATCGGCTCTGCCAACTCAACAACTTTTTCTAATCATCATCTACGCTTTGCAGAACATAGCCGACCTCCTTAATTTCGGCTTGTCGGAGTTCGAGGAGTCTACTGAGATCGCGAGGAGGCACTGGTGACGCCGGATGAGGACCTGAGGGCCAGTCTAGCCGATATCGGCAATGGGCTGGAGGCCCCGCTGGACGCGCTGGTAGCCGACAGCAGCTCGATCCGCGCACGCTTCCGGGAGATCTAGGGCCAGCTGCCAGAGGCGATAGCCGACGCCATTGTGCCGGCGACCTTCCTTGAGGCGCACCAACTCAAGTACGAGCGGGCCCAGCAGCGAATAGCCAACCGGCAGGAGAATCAAACATGGTCGGCAACCGTCCAGTCCACCAAGGAAGCCATCGAAGCTCAGAAGGCCACCTCTGATCGTCTGAAGACTAAGCCGGTCGCGAAACTCGAGCAACTACTCTCGCGCCAGGACCAGCTGATGGCCGATCTCGTTCAAGTCACGAACGAGATCAATGTCCATAAGGAGTACATGGCCGGCCTGCCAGCCGAAATCGACGCACAACGTCAAAGCATTAAGGCGGCTGTGGCGCATCTCCGTGACTTGGTGAAAGGCATTCGGCCGATGGCTGGGTCCGAAGCCGACGATGTCGAGGCCATCGAGGAAGTGGATCGAATCAGGCGGACGGCGTTGTCGGCTATAGCCGATTTCCTGAAGAGATGAACCCCACTCGTAATCTTAGTATCATGAAATCGGTTGATGCCTCTTGTAACACATTCACCGAATTTTTTCTAATGAACTTGGTCAACTGCCCAAATCTTGTAATCGGCTTCTGCCCTTGGCTTTTTTTATAGATCTTAACTTTTGCAACTGTGCTTGTAAATGAGATCAGCTCCAGCCGCATGTACTATCTTGATACGACTGTCAATTCTAAACTAGCTGTGCTGAGATCGGCTTCGGCCTTACGTGTTGCACTAGGTTTGCCGATTCCGAAACCACACCGCGGCTAATGACCCCAACACCTGGTATTACGACCTCCGACCTCAACCGCTTCAAACGAACTTTAGGGCCACATCTGTCGCTTCCCTGAACATCTTGCTCCCACACCTCTAGATTGGCTGTCGATTACGATGCCTGAAAAATTTCTTGGCTTCCATCTTTTCTGTAATCGGCCCTGTGTATGTATATGCCCCCCAAATTTTGTTGATAGCTTTGGTGTCGACAAAATTGTGAATCCAAGTCATTTGCACCTCATTGTCGTCGCTATCGGCCAATCATTAGCCGACCGTAGAAAACTTAGGGAAAAAATGTTGCATAAAAATGCCTAAAGGCGATTCCTTATTGAAACAAGACATCGGCTGTCATAAATCGGCTAAGCAAACAGAGCTGAATCATGAGTTGATCCATACGCTTGGGTAGTATTTTTTAAGGTATTTTGCATTGAGAGCCCTCCCAAATACTTCTCCATCTAAACCTTCTAGCATATAAGCTCCTTTAGAGACGCATTTGTGGATCTTGAAAGGCCCTTCCCAATTTGGTGACCACTTGCTGAATTTGTTGCTTCTGGATCCGATCGGCAATATTAATTTCCAAACGAGCTCGCCCTCTTCAAAAGATTTAGGCTCCACTTTTTTATTATAATGTCTGGCTACTCGTTCTTTATCCCTTGTAACTTTTTCCAAGGCCCTCATCCTGGATAAAACTAAGTCTTTCGATTCGTCCACCATCAAGTGATAGGAAGCATCGGCTGTGAGTTGATCCTATAGTTGAATGCGCCTTGAGCCGATGACGCTTTCCCATGGTAGCACCGCCTCATGCCCGTAGACCAGCTTGTACGGAGGGACTTGAATTGATCCATGGCATGCCATCCGATATGCCCATAGTGATTCGGCTAATCGGTTGTGTCATTGCTTGGGGTGCTCAGAGATCTTTCTTTTAATCAATTTAATCAAACTCTTATTTGAAGCTTCGGCTTGTCCGTTGGCCTGTGCGTAGTATGGCGACGAATTGAGTAGCTTGATCCCCATGCCGTCGGCAAACTGAACAAACTCATCCTATATGAATATAGATCCCTGGTCAGTTGTAATGGTTTGCGGGACGCCAAATCGGTAGATAATGTGCTCTTTAACAAACTCGATTGCGTCCTTAGAATCCACTTTCTTCAGAGGAACTGCCTCCACCCATTTTGTGAAGTAGTCTGTTGCCACCAGAATAAATTTGTGTCCTTTGCTTGAGGGTGGATTGATCTGGCCGATCATATCAATACCCCATCCTCTGAACGGCCAAGGCTTGACGATTGGGTTCATAGCCGACGCTAGTGCTCGTTGTATGGCGCCAAATTTCTGACAATCCTAGCAACCCTTATAATACTTGAAACAATCCTCCAGCATTGTCGGCCAGAAATATCCTGCTCGGCGAAGCAGCCACTTCATCTTATGGGTCGATTGATGCGTGCCACAGATCCCTTCATGCACTTCTCTGATAGCCCCTTTGGCCTGATCGGCTCCCAAACACTTGAGCAGCACACCATCAATCGTCCGATAGTAGAGATCTTCATCGAGCAAAACATATCTTAGCGCCTTGTATCGTAGTTTCCTTGTAGCCGATTGAGAGGGGTTTTTGAGATGGTTGTAGACTTCAAACCTCCAATCGTCGGCTGTAATAGCAGCAATTTCTATTTCAATCTCTTTTACCATCGGTCGATAGCCCGATGCCCCTTGAGCTAAATCGTTGGCTTTTGTATTTTGTTCCCTGGGGATATGTTTCAAAGTAACTAGCCAAAAACCGTCCATCAATTCCCGGCATTGTTGATAATAGACCATCAGCGCATCGTTTTTGCACTCATATTCTCCTGATAATTGGTTGATGACTAAGAGTGAATCTCCCATTATTTCGATGGCGTCGGCTTCAACTTCCTTGAGTAGATGTAATCCTTTAAGGACGGCTTTGTACTCGGCTTGGTTGTTTGTAGCATGGGGGTTGATAGCGAAAGCAAATTCGAGACTTGCCCCCTAGGTGAAATAATGACTAAGCCGATACCACAGCCGTTGTTGCAAACCGAGCCGTCAAATGTCAATGTCCAAGGCATAATTTCCACGGAGCCGATTGAGTCATTTATGTGCTCTACAATAAAATCGGCTATAGCTTGTCCTTTGACTGCCCTGGGTGCCTGATACCTCAAATCAAACTCTGTTAGCCCAAAAATCCACTTCCCAATTCTTCCCTTCAACACTGGGGTCGATAGCATGTACTTAACTATATTCGCTTTATAGATTATTGTGCACTCGTTGGATAGCAGATAATGCCTTAACTTTGTACATGAAAAATAGAGGCATAGGCATAGCTTCTCCACAGGTGAATACCTTGTTTCTTCGTCTAGTAGCCGTCGGCTGAGATAGAAGATGGCTTTTTCTTTGCCCTCAACTTCTTGGGTTAAAATTGAGCCGATTGACTTGTCATCGACCGACAGGTACAGCTTAAACGGTATCCCTTTTTGTGGAGGCATTAGAACTGGAGGGGAACTTAGATAATCCTTGATGTTGTCCAAAGCCTTTTGTTGCTCTGCCCCCCATGTGAATGCTTGATCGGCTCTCAGCCGAAGCAGTGGTGTGAACGACTTCATCTTTTCTTGAGAGATTGGCTATGAATCGCCTGATGAAGTTGATTTTGCTGATCAAAGACTGGATTTGTTTCTTGTCCTTCGAAGACTGAATTGTTTTGATAGCATTTATGCTCCTTGGTGTAACCTCAATTCCTCTTTTATGAACAAGAAATCCCAGGAACTGCCCAGCCGATACGCCGAACGCGCACTTAAGTGGGTTCATCTTCAGGCCATATTTCCTCGTCCGCTCTAACACTTGTCCAGATCGGCTATGTGGTTCTCCATCTCTCTGGACTTGAAAACCACGTCATCAATGTAGATCTTCACTAATGAGCCGATCATGTCATGAAAAATATAGTTCATGACCCATTGATATGTTGCCCCAGCATTCTTCAAGCCGAATGTCATTACCACCCATTAGTACAAGCCGATTGCGCCAGGACAACGAAAAGCAGTCTTGTGGATGTCTTCGTCGGCCATAAATATCTGATTATAACCTGCATTGCCATCCATAAAACTAATAATCTTGTGGCCTGAAGCAGCATCGACGAGCAAATCGGCTATTGGCATTGGGTATTCATCCTTAGGGGTGGCCTTGTTTAGATCTCTGAAATCGATGTATACCCTAAGTTTACCCTTTTTCTTCAACACTGGGACGATGTTTGAGACCCACTCAGCGTATCGGCAAGGCCGAATGAATCCAACATCGTATAGCCGAGTTATTTCGGCTTTAATCGCATCGTACATATCGGCTTTGAACCTCCTGGGAGGTTGTTTGAACGGCCGATAGCCTGCCTTAATCGATAGTTGATGGACCACTATTGATCAGCTAAGACCAGAAATCTTGAAGTACTCCCAAGCCAAACAATCTTTATATTCTTTAAATAAATTGATGAGCTGGGATCTACAATGAGGAGATAGATTTTTGCTAATATACGTCGGCCTCGGCTTGTCACCAGAGCCGATGTCAATTTCTTCTAACTCGTCGATCGACGTAAAACCTTGCCCGAGCTTGCCATCGTCTTCGTCTGTGGTGTCCATGCCGAAGACGCTTGAGCCCTCCACCATGTCTTGTTCAAATAGCAGCTGCAGCTCGTCATCTCCAATCGGCTGTATTGTAGAATCGTACACGTTTAGAAAATCGGCTTGCCAGATTTTCCCGGACAAACATTCAATGCCTTCGATTTCCCACACTGGCAAATCGGCACTGACGACGTTAACTGACCTGTCGGCTGGCATGATCTCGATCTTGTCGCCATCCCATCGGATCAGGCTCTAGTGCATCGTAGAAGGAATGCAACAATTGGCGTGTATCCAGTCCCTTCCGAGCAGCAGGCTGTAAGACCCCTTCCCGTCGATTACAAAGAATGTTGTGGGCACGGTCTTGCTGCCGATGGTCAATTCGACGTTTAGTACGCCCTTGGTCTCTGACGGGTTGCCGCAGAAATCCTTGAGCACCATGTTGGTCTTGATCAGGTCTTCGGCTCCCTTGCCCAGTTTTCTGAATGTTGCGTAGGGCATTAGATTGACTGCGGCTCCCCCATCAACCAACATCTTGGACATCGGCTTGCCGTTGACGAATCCTTTGACATACAACGGCTTCAGGTGTCGATTTTCGGTTCCCTCGGGTTTATCGAAAATAGCTTGGTCCGGTGAGATTGCTAGTTTTACCAAGTCGTCTTCGATGGTGTCTGCATCGGCTTCAGGAGCACTGAATTCGACTGGCAATATGAATACCATGTTGACCGATGCAGAAACTTTGCCTTTCCCTTTGACTGCTCTCCTGGCTTGGTCGGCTGAACTCTCATGGGCTTGCTCCTCGTCGGCTGTGGTGGCTTTTTCTTTTGGGATCCATCGCCTTTTTGACCTTACCTAGCCGACGGTGCTGTTCTTGGATCATTTGCCGAACTTCTTCTTTCCTTCTTTCACGCTTTAACCTTTGAATTCATCGTTTCGTGTTTTGGTGAAGAGGTCGAGGGGCACCATTGGGGGTTGGCCGATTCTTCGTCGTCGGCCTCTTCTTTGTCGTAGTAGTCGTCGTTTTCGTTTTCGTCGAAGAAGTCTTGATGGATCAGCCCTAGCCGATCATGAACGGACTGCCGGCGCTGGTTGAGCTGAACGCGCCTTGGGACGAACCGAGTTGGACTGGTGTTTGGCCGGCTTCTGTGTTCGTCCTCGGGGTACTCGCTGCAAGCCGGGCAGTTTTCTATCGTTGGCAGCCTCATCCCGGTCTCCCAGCAGTGCCTGAAGAATTCACAATGCCAATGGGGATCGGCACCGCTGTGATTCTCGTTGTATCGGCAGCCTCATGCTTCCGGCTCTTGCCGATAAAACCTTTCAAACCGAGCCTCTTCCCGCCAAGATTGATGTTGGGGGCAGCGTCGGCTGTTTGTGCCGATCGGCTGTTGATCAGTCGATCGGGCAACGGGGCACACCATGTTGATTGGTGCGGCTTGGCTTCCGTCGGCTCTCCTTCGCATTGACTCCTTTCAAAGTTTCGGCTAAGGTCACGTCATTCTACGCGTCGATCAGCTTGCCTAGGGTTGGTTTGAACCATATTGATTGGGAAGGGGTGGCCATCTACCTTCATCGGTCGATTGGAATCGACGAACTTGAGTTTTTCGGCTTCTATTGCTGACTGGATTTGCTGCCTGAAGACTTTGCAATTGTTAGTGGCATGGAATGTGGAGTTGTGCCACTTGCAATATTTCTTCTTCTTTAGTTCTTCGGCCGATGGGATCATGTGGTTTTCAGGGAGCTGGATCTGTTTCTCCTTGAGCAGCAAGTCAAAAATCCTATCGGCCTTAGTGATCTCGAAGTCATATCTTTCTTCTTTGGCCGTCTTTAGCAGCCATTGGCAGACGATGGCTTTTTTGTTCTTGGCCCATTCGGCTACCTCCACCTCTGCGTCATCGTCATTGGAATTGGAGTCTGACTCAACGACGACTTGAGTTATGTTCTTGACGGCCTTCCTAGTGTCTTGAAACCTTTGTTCATGGGCCGTCACCTTCTGTGCCAGATGTGCCAGGCTGTCGAAGTCCTGAGCGAAGAAACGTTCACGGATCGGCGCGATCAGGCCATGGAAGGCCAAATCGGCTAGCTGGGCATCCGATAGCACCAGGATGTAGCATCGGTTCCTCATTTCTCTGAAGCGTTGGATGTATTCTTTAACCGACTCGTTGTGCTTCTGCCTGATACTGGTGAGGTCCGACAACTTCATTTCATGATTACCGGAGTAGAAGTAGCTATGGAATTATTTTTCGAGATCAGCCCAGCTCTGAATTGAGTTGTACGGCAATGAAGAGAACCAGGTAAAAGCCGATCCCAAAAAGGACAGGGGAACAAACGAACTCTCAAGGCGTCTATAGCCGATGCTTCGTCGCACTGTGCCAAGAATCGGCTGACATGCTCGTAGGTCGAAACGTTGTCTTGCCTTGAGAACTTCCAAAAATCTAGGATCTTGTATCGGTTGGGCAACGGAATCCGCTCAAAATGCTCTGGATAGGGATACCGATACAAGTTCCCCGAGTCCTTTGGCTTGAGGCCGAATTGATCGCGCATGACGTCTGCAATCAAATCGGCCCAAGTTCGGTTGTCCTGCTATATCGGCTCATATGGATCATATGGTGCGGGTGCTTGCCGATACAGTGGTGGTGGCGTCTGAGGCCTGTAGTGATGATCTTGGCGACCTCCTTGATACTGATAGTGGAGTGGATAATCAGCGGGAGGCGACCGATTTGCCGGTGGCGGCGTTGGTGGACCCGGGAACAGCTGTCGGCCACCAGCGTTGTACTGTCTGTCTAGGCCAATCTGGGTAACCGGCTCTAACTGTCAATTGTCGTTGAACATGTTAGCGATCTGGTCCTGGGGCAGCGGTTGTTGTCGGTTCAGCATAGTGATTACCGGTTTCGCAGCCGATCCGGATGGATTCGGCTGGTTGAGGACCCTTCCTGGCGGCCCTAGTTGTGCTAACGATGGGATTGGCCGATTCTGGGTGACCAACATCCTGTAACCAGGAAACTGGCCGTCTGTGAAGTACGTCGGCCCCCGTTGTAGCTGGTTGGCTATCTTGGCGTCGACCACCGTAGCAATCATGTTGACAAGGATGCTACTCTGGTTGACCAGCGCGTGATGGACGGCCGAATCGATCCGGGCTTGCAAATTATGCAGGGTTGAATCATCTTGTTCCTAAATCGGCTCCTCCGCCTTTTGTTTGCCCTTTGATCCACTGGAGGAGGACGCCTTGAGCTCGTTTATGCTGAACTTATACTTTTGATGTACAGCCCCGGACCTTGTCTGGGTGAATGATTATAAATAGTTGGCCTGGAGCTCTTCCACCATCTTCTTGTAATCGGCTTGCTGCTCAGTCGATAATTGTTTCATCTTCACAGGCACGATGTTGTCCTGAGAAACATTGGGGCTCTTGGAGTCGACCATCTTGTCGGTGCGTCGATGCGTCCTAGCCGAGTTGACAAAGAAAGTCCCACTGGGCGTGCCAAGAAGCGCGTTGACGATAAATTTCTCTCACGCGCTGGCCTGGGAGATCTGCTTAGCTCCAGTGTAGGTCTTTCTTAGCTACCTATGCTGTTCAAGGCGTGCCAGTTGGTTTGATCTGTTAACCAACAAGAAAAACAAGATACGTGCATTAAGTGTTAGGTTAGATCCCCACTGGATCGGCTGAGGGAATCCATGAGCATATATATGCTATCCTAAAATATATTTAAGCCAAGTGACTGGAATGGATCGGCTATACCGAGACAGCATCAACTGCTTAACCCAAATAAAGTAAAGGACAATAAATACATGTATTGATAACCTAGCCGATACTGGAAAGCTAACTATGGATCGGCTAGTACTCCGATGATTCTTATGAAAAGATATCATTCTCGAACCAGATATACTTAGCCTAGGAAATCAGCTGTCGGCTGTTGCTAGCAGGCTGATTTCGGCTTATGATGTCCGACAAGAATGAGATCTTAAAATAAGAGGCAGTCCTAACATAAATCTATTAATAAATATACTACAAATATATCAGGGCAGGTAAGGCCGGCTGAAACCTCGGCACTGTCTCTAAACATATAGATCTAAACGAACAGATCATTGAAAGTTCTAAAAACGACTTAATAGTTCAATGTTGATGCAGCATTAAGTATAAAAAGAACAACCTAATCTGTTGTAGCTGATTTATACCTCTCGAGACGGTGGATACCGCATATAAACTAGTTCAACCTTTAGATCTAGCCCTATCGGCTACGGGTTCCTGATAGAACTGACCGATGGCAGGATAGATCTAAACATCGCTCTAGTTTATATGCGATATATGGTAAATAGCGTAATATAAACCCCTGAATCTAATGTGTTATTATGATGGAAGCGTTAGAATCAGTAGAACATACCATTAATGACAAGCATTTACCTGGATTTGGGGATCGAAACGATGCAGCCCAGAGCCAAATCAATTGCTCGTCTGAAGAAAAGGTTTGGCGATACGCCAAGAGTTGTTTGATTGATTGTTGTTTATTTATAGGGGGTCTCGGGTCCTATTTATACCCCAGATAACGTTATCTGTACAAACCCTAGACTCTATCTAAACTACTATTTAAAATACGACGATATCCCGGGAAGGACCCATGCCGCATTACAATAAACAGTTTAAATAAATTCCTAATTTACAGATACAATTGCTGTTATAGGACTCTATCCATAGATGGCAATATCGTTTAACGCGCAAACTGATAACTGAATCCTTTATCTCGAAGCACTTTCATCGGAAACGGTTTTATCTTCTCTGAACCTAAAATCGGCTATCGGATGTTTTTGTCCGATTCAACTTTAGTCGACTGGCTTCACAGCCGATGGCTTCTCAGCCGATGCAGCCTTTGTTTCTCTGTCAAACCAGCCGATCTAATTATGTTTCATCCTTGCTAGGACTTAGGAATTCGGTTACCAAATTTAGTTGTTAACAAGGAGATATGGAGAGATGGCAACATAGTAAGCCATAGTCATCTTCGCCATGTTGGAGGAGCGGCATCTTTTGGAAGCGGCGATGTGATTGATTCGAACGACGATGAGGGACGACATACCACCCATTTATACCCCTAGGATTGAGGGAGGAAGGGGAATGTGTGCAATGGGCAAGGGAAAAGTGTGTGGTACACCTCTACTGGCCACTTGGTTGTAGAGCTGCCATGGAACCAGGGCGACAGGGGCGGGTCCAGTTCAATTCAAGGGTATTCAGTTGAATACCCAAGATTTTTAGACAAAAAATACATATATGAGATACATATTTCATATGTATACATGAAAATATAGAAAATAAATCCTATTGATCAAAAGAAGCCTAACAAGAAAGCCTTGCAATGGCAGACTGGCTCCCTCCTCCCACCTCTCTCATCTTCTCACTATGCATGCCCAATAGCAAAAAAAACTCAAAATCAACCCTAGACCACTCCTGGTCATTGTTGGTGGTTGCAAGTCGCAACACATCCCTCCGTCTTACTCAATGACGCGGCGCCGCGGAGCTATCGTGCACACGCAGATGCAGAGTAGCCTGTGGCGCGTGGATGCCCATCGAGGCCTCGCCCTCAACTAGTCATGGACGCCCTTCCCTTGCTCGGTCAGCCCTCTCTCTCGTCATCTCCCCCGCCTCATGCCACCAGCACCGCTGATCGCGTTGCCACCGCCGCTCCCACAAAACACACTGTGCACACCCTACCGTCCCTACCAAACCGCCTCTTTGAACAGTCCCAATTTGATTCAATAGGTAACCCGTTCAATTCTCATTCTTCAATGTGTTGAATGTGAATATGTGAACCAATTTGTTTTTGTTATTGCCTGCTCAACTCAAGTAGTCTAGCCAAGACAAAGGAGATATCGAATTTAAACCCAATTTGTTGTCTAATTCTGTAGACTAGATAAGTGACAAAATTTGAACTTTAGTAGTGTTTATTATAGTGTATGGCTGCTAATTTTGTGATGGCATGATGCTAATCGACATATTCTTGATAGATTGTACTGCATATGTTTTTTCACAAAGTATCACAATAATCCAAGGAAATTGCTAAAAATACTATCGCAACTTCTAATTCCATAAGTAGTACTAAAATACTATATTGTTGATCATACGTATCAAATATTAGGTTCGTATTGTAAAAAAGATTTATTTTTATCCCTTCTCATTTCGAATACCCAATCTCAAAATCCTGGGCTCATAGACTGGGCCCGCTCCTGCAGGGGCGAAGCCATGATTTAAGGATTTAATGGGCAAGTCACGATGCTAATGTGTTGGGAGAACCCACTGATGGCTTGGCAGGTAGCGATTGTGGTTTGCGTCATGCCACAATGATCACTGATCAGATGCAACAACGAAGAACAAGAGCTCATGTAACGAAAAACAAGAGCTCATAGAACATGATTGACATATCAGCGGCTTGTCGGCTCTGGACCTATAAAGTGGCCACCTTCATCTCGGTGATCAATTGCCCCTCACATGATATGATCGAAATCTTGGAGATTCGGTGAGACAATAAACACCGTGATAGCGAGACACAATCGGCTTCGTCCTGTCAGCCGTAGGAGGGCTACAAAATGTCATGTCCCACCAAACGAGGCAACTCGCGTACATCAATACATGAATACATTGTGCATCTCAATATTTCTCGTTCTCTCTTATTCTCAACTTTGAGCTGGTAGTGCTGACCTGATAGGTGTGTAAATGAATTTGTCCACAACCAACCTACACGACTAGGCAATATTCCAATCTATACATAATCAACACGTACTGGTTCCAGGAGCTAGTCACTGCTGGACACATGGTGATTAAGGGAGTGTTTGGATGAGACTAATTTTTTTCATCATCAAATGTTTACTTGTTATTTTAAAATATTAAATATAGACTATTTACAAAACTTATTGAGAATCGTGGCTAATTGATGAGACGAATCTAATGAGCATAATTACATCATGATTTGATGATGTGATGCTACAATAAACATTTGCTAATTATGAATTAATTAGGTTTAATATATTCGTCTCGCGAATTAATTACCGATTTTGTAATTATTTTTTATTAGTTCACGTTTAATCCTTTAAATTGATGTCCAAATATTCAATGTGACACGTACTAAAATTTAAAATTTAAGTCACTCCATCAAACACCCCCTAACCAAAAGCAAAGCTGGTAATCCATGCAAGAGGTTAAAAGATTGTTTACGGGGGTGGGCCAAGCTGGGATATATGGGGTTGCCAGGCCCTCCCTGTCACCCGTGGTGGTTTCAGTGTTGTTTCTTTTTTTTTTTAAATCGTTTCAGTGTTGTTTCTTACTTCAGTATGTAGCTAACAATTGTAATAAATTACGCTCCATATTCGGTAAAGGATCTCCCTCGAAGAAAAGTATTCGGTAAAGGATGACTTAATTTTGTTATACACTGATTTTATTGGTACTCCACTACTTTCGCTTTATATATAGGGTGAGGCAAAATTTATTGTGATGAAAGACAACAATTTTTGTGATGATGTTTTTTTAGCCAGAAGGTATGCCTTGTAAACTAGGATTTTCCACGTAATTCATAGATAGATAAAAGAAGTAAATTCGAGACGGAATGAAAACTATTAAATATTTATAACTCTTCTTTATTTTTATTTGACACCATAGATAGGTATATGACACTAAATTCATTAAAATTACACGCAAGATAAGGAATAATATATGTTCCATTTTCATTGCCTCCGTGGGCCGTAAGGCAGGTGTGTGGTGGGATAAATAAGTGGATAACTGACGGACGGTTCCCGGATCGACCTACTTATATTCTTTATATGTGAAAATAGCATACGGTTAAAAAAAAGAAAAACGAGATTATTTGTGAGCGTGTGAAAAATTGAACCCGAGACCTTGAGATTAAAACCGTATATCCCTTGCCATAACATTATCAAATGCATCGTTGGACAAAAACAGTGCATATATGGGTCAATTCTCTGGATCAAAATAAGCTTACAAGGTGTGATCAGGAGCGTAGAGCAAGGAATCATCCACCGTATGTCCGTATATAACAAGACCACCTATAGGTGCACCAAGCTTTTTGTACAATTAATTATGCTGGCAATATATCTTACTAATACAAAACGTGGAAAAGAATGAAACTACTGTCATCTGAGTATTACAAAGAGATCTGATAGGGACAGCATAAACGAGAATGTAGTGTTAAGGAGCCTAGCTAGCTACCGTGATATGGACTTCATTTTTGACAACGGCAAGTAAAATGAATTCACCTAAACACACTGGCAGACCTATGGGATGGTTCGGGTGAGCCAGTGGCCCATTCGGACCCCGGACCCCCTCCCTCTGCAATTTTCATCCGCCGACGTGCGACACGATCTCCTTGAGGCTGGACGGCTTGTCTCTTGCGCCGAGACCGCACGACTGCCCTGATCGTCGCGATCTGCCCATCCCGTCCCTGGCGTCCTTGGCGATTCCTAGCGAACTGGTTGATCTCGTCCCTGGCATCCACTCATGTGCATGCTCGCACGAAGAAGACGGCATACTCCCGCCGATCCCGTCCCTGGCAGCTTGGCCGATCATGCACAACAAGCGAAGCCGCACGAGACCGAGCCGCACAATTCCTGCACCTGCACGAGGCCGAGACGTCGGTTATCTACCGCGACTTCAAGGCCTCCAATATTCTGCTCAATAAGGTAAGCTTCACCTTTGCCATGATCGATCAGCAGCTCATACAACAAGTTTAATCTATAGCAAAATTTATTGGTGTTGACCACATAATTTGCGTTGCAATTTGAGGAATTACAATTTGATAACCCAGTTTAAAAACTGAATTATTGTTTAAGCTGCAAAGTGTAGAGCAAATAGGATAGGATTGTTGCAAAGTGTAGAGCAAATAGGATAGGATTGTAGTAGTTGTTTATTTTTGAACGCGACACGCCCAATCAGGCAATTATTTTGTTGTGACAGATTTATTAAAAGATGAGGAGGGATGAAGATATTGCTAGCAAATTTAGTTTTTTTATCAATTTAATCTTAGTTTTAAATACTCTGTGTTGGTGCCTTTTAATAAATTATATATATTGACCATTATATATATGGTATGTTAATTTTTTCTGATTTAAACCACCCCACTGACTCTCGCCTCGCCATCATCGTCCTTGGCTCGCCCAAACCTAAAATCCTAGGTTCGCCACTGTGTAAAAAAACTCATATGCTTCCATTAGGTATTGGCTATAGTTAAGGCAATGAATAAGGTATAGTAGGAAGTGGTAGATTAGATTTGGTGTAGCGAATAGATAAGCATATATTTGCTATGCACATTAAATTATTTATGTGAATGTGTACTACACACTTTTTTATTTAGATGTAATACACTTTAATGTGCTCAATCTAACATTGAGATAAATATATTAGCTTATGGTATAACAAGTATTAAAGAGAGTTGAAAAAATGCTTTACAGTTTGTTTTTTAAGTACTTATCTCTTAGCATCTACGAGCTTAATTACATAGAGTCCACTATCTTGGTCGTTACCACCATATTGCGGCTACTGTATTCCACACGCTAGCTGTTTTGAACCGTTGTACGTTGGCCGTAGGATCCTGCTATCACTAGTACAACGGTGGTTTCCACAACTATTTAATATTACATATAGCTATGATACGACACTAGCGACATTATTCACTATAGTAATAAAAAATCAAATCTCTAGTCCATCTATCAGACACATCTGAATTACACTAAGTCACTAAATCACATCTCTAATTTATTTATAATAGACACGTGCCAAGAGAGTGCCCATATCAACTAAGCAGTGCCAATCTCGTAAGAAAAACTGAGCAGCACCTCTTTTCTGTACTTCCATATCCATATACAAGATGTAATTATACTATAATTATATTATATTTATATTTGAATGTATTTCTCTGAAAATATAAGTTGTATAGCTAGTCACATCATTTATGGGATACACACTTTAATATGTTTAATCTAACATTGAGATAAACAATGTATGTTGGCTTATAGTATAAGGGCAACCACAACGTAATTGGCATACTAGTCCATAGAAGTGGGAACCATAACTGGAGTCCATAGTTTTAGAAACCATCATAAATACGAGTAAATAACATGGGTCCAATAAGAGATAAAGAAAAATCATCCGCTCCAACTCTCGTTCCCTTCGCGTGAGTCTTCCGACTCCTCGACTCCTCATCTATCTTTCCCTAATTCCTCATGCCACTGTCACCGCGCCGCTCTCTCTCGTCTATAATACCCATAATCCATAATAATAAAAAAATAAAGAGAGTTGACTAATTACTTCTCGAGAGAGGTAAACGTTGATTTTTAAATTCGTTGCTCAGATGAACGATCGGAGACCGTGGTTGTGTAAAGATCATCGAGACGATTCTGTTTTACTACTCACTCGCTCAATTATGTACCTCCGGTGATCCGAGTAATTATGGACCGTTGGATATGTGTCTAGAGAACTCCAGTTTAAAAGGGCAGCCAGCCCTAACTTCTTCCAACCCTAGCCAACTTTTCTCCTCCTGTGCTTGCTGCTGCTCTTGCCCCCAAAGTAGAGAAGGGAGAGAGGAAAGGAAGAAGAGGAAGGAAGGAGAAGGAAGAAGAGGAAGGAAGGAGAAGAAGGAAGAAGAGGAGATAGGGAACCGGGGTTTTTGCTGCTCCTACTCAAGGCAAGGTGAGAAAACCTTAATTCCTCTGATTAGATTATGTTTTGTGGGTTAGATCCGTGGTTAGGGGATGGGATTAGAGGAGAGACTCCTGAAATGCAGCTTCATCCGTGATCTGAAACTCGTCAAGCTGTGCAGTCTTAAAAATTGGCTATTTTGGGCATCTTAGTGGCTCCAAAAAATAATAAACCTTTATAAAAGTTATAGGGGATTTAAATATATTTCCATGGCCTTAAATAATACCTCAATCGTATTTGTGGTTAGTGAGTTATGGATGTTTCTTTCTGACTGTTTTTCATTCCTCTGAATTTGGGCAGTATCTGTTCAACTGCAGATTAATCCTGTTTAGTGGCCGAATCAGACTTTGTGGCAGTTGTACAAGTTGTAGATAATTTTATAATATTTCCAGATCGGTAAAGCACATGTTCATTGGAATTTTATAGCAAAAGTTATTACTATTTTCTGTAAGTGCTCTGCAGTTTCTGACAGACTTACAGGCTAAACTTAAACTGAATGTTTGATGACCTAAATGATTTTTTTAGGACGATTACTACTAAAGAATGGTAGCTTATGAAGTTATTTTAATCACAGCAAAATTTGAGAATTTATATCCATCAGAATCAGGAGATATGAAAAATATAAGATCTATTGTTCTAGCTGAATATTTCAGGATGACTGCTTTTATCTTTGTTTGCCAATTTGGGTGTGGGACGTAGGTACTGAGATGCCCACTGATTGTGTATGTTTCTTTCATGTTGTATGCTAAGAATGTTGGATATTCAACAAGTGGTGTTGCTCCAGGTCATGCCTAGGGTTGTTAACGCCAAAATTTGGTAAGCCCCGAAGTCCTTATCGGCTAAGGGTTAATATCGGCTCGAAGCAGAATCGGTTGAGAGTTTTGCGACAGCCAATGGAGGATCCATATTTCCAGCAGTCGGGTTCTTGCTAGATTCGGTTTGAGAAGATCTTATCCAAAAGAAACCGAGTCCAGGGAGGATACGGCTTGTATCTATTAATTAGGAAGAGGTTGTTAGTTTTCTATTTTATCTTTAGGAAAGTTTGTATTGTAGTCTGTTAGGATCTTTGTTATCCCACGGGTATAAATATGTAAGCCCGGGGTTCATGTAATATCATCTCCAGTTTATGCAATGTTATATATATCATGTTATTGCCAGCCGATTTCCTTTATATAAATATTTGTTCAGCGTACAGCCGATGGATTCAAACACATTTTACACCATCGGCTGGCATCGGCGTTGGCTGGAATTGCACCATCGGCTTATTAGCCGATCAGTTAGTTTTTGGGTATCGGTTTATCGGCCGATATGATTTATGTTCTGCTGTTTTGCATAACTTGTCAGTGGCAGGATCAAACTGACTGGCACGCCCAAGCTTCATCTATTCTAGGACCTGCACTGGAGCTAAGCAGATCTCCCAGGCCGGCGTGTTGATTTTTCTCGTCAACAAGGGCGCTCATCTCTACCAAGTTGCAGGCAAGTAAACATAGCGTTGATTTGCTACCGTTTTAACTTGTTATTTTACCACCTAAATGTCTAAAACTCAGCACATATGACTATACTCAATAATTGAAAGATTGGACATGATTTATTTGCTTGGTGGAGTAATCTAACAAAATAAAGTTAAATTCAATATGATGAATAATCTATAGTTTATGTTGGTATTTGGGGTGAATAGAGATAATTACACAGTTTGGTGATATTATTCATAAATGAGGTTCAGTCATGCACCTTGCGCTTTACCAAAATATAAAGATTAGGAAATCTGTCATTACTTTAGGAATTTGTTTGGATTTAACCAATTGTTATTGAATCATCGTGTTGTGATAGCACTGAGGTCGAACTAGAATCCGGCTCCCGTTCAAAAATGGACTTCACTCCTTGGTTATGGCCATATATGGTTAATATTGTGGTTGGATGGTGTATGAAAATTATAGGTGCACATGTTGCCTTGGCCTTGATATGAATTTCCATAGTTCAATCTACGTGCAAATATGTTTAGATTTAAAATAGTATTATGCATTAATGTATTATGGATTGTTGGCTTATATGGTTGGCACCTTAAGAAGGGGCATTATGTGGTGAGACTTGGATTCTAGAGGTGAGTTTCATCCTGTGGTTTCGTGTTTGAAGTATGTTTTGACATGTTGAAGTGTTATCTGTGATATTGACAATACAAATATCTTACGCATATACGTGTGGATTTTGATATGGATTGAAGTATGTTCTAATATTCTTGCTATATGTGATGGTTGTGGTATGTTGTGAATTCTTCACTTCAGAAAGGGGTTAAATATTGGTTGGTGGTATTATCATGTGATGTGTGGCTAATCCACACTTGAGAAGGAAGTTGAAGTTTTATTGGTGGCATTATCAATGCGCCATATTATATGCATGTGCATTTGCATATGCATTGTATTGGAAGTTATGTCGTGATCTTATGGTTACGATCGTACTGGTACAACATTCATGGATGCGGCTCCATACCTTGTTAGGTATGCAGGTAGGAGTTCATATGCATTCATATGCATTGATGTGCACTTGATGTATGGAAGTGATTGTCTTATGCATTGCATAAACATTTGAAGTAATCATGGGAAGTGATGCTTCTCAAGGAGTGTGTAATACGGATGACCCTTGATATTGTGGATATGGATGAAATTGTATGTGCGGTTTTGAATGGCATTTGTATGCACTGGGGTTGTATTGATGGAGTTGTATAGGATTTTGTGTGGATTTGCATCGTATTGTTATACACTTCATTCGTCTTATAATTATTATTGTATTTGGAATTAGTATGAAAGGGGTTACTGCATCTTTTATTCTAAAGGGGTTACCACATCTTTTATTCTAGTCCTCTGCTAATTTATCATGGACTCCTTGTGTGTTTCCCATAAGTGATCTATAATACCCAAATGGTGGTAATTTTGGGTTGGTCAAATATTGTTTACATAAGGGAAAAATAGCAGTTTGGGTGTAGTAGAATGAATATGCTTTAAATGTTCTTATCATGATATCTTTGATATTATTTGCTCAGAGATTAAGTTGTTAATATTCTAATGATTTTCCATTATTACAAAAGTTGTTCTAGTAGTACTTGTTTAGTATGATGACAAAGAATAAAATATGACTTAATGGTAGAAATGATATGACACTTTGATATTAAAATAACGATTTGTAAATTATGGAAGTATTAAGTCGATGCCTAATCAAACTATGGTTTAAACAGCTTGTCAAAATAAGTTTACTTGCTGAGATTTGCGAATCTCACCCTTGTATTCCCCTCCAGGTACGTGAGGCATGTCATGTGGGGAAGGGATGTAGCTGCACGGATTCACACTTCATGATTCTCCAAATGTCTCTTTTGCTAATCTTGAAAATAATGTTATCCCTTAAAGCTTGTTGGTTAATATTGGTGGTGGAAGGCTAATGATGATGATGTAATTTTAAATTTTTATCTCTGATGAACTGTTAGGATGATTCTTTATGGATTCGGTTGCTTAGAACCTATCTATTAATTATTCTGCTTCCATGTTATTGAAATTACAAGGGAGTTGCTGCTGAAATTTTCTGCTACTAGTTAGCAAAGCAGTTAGTCGTGTAGTGAATTTTAATGACATCTCGGGGTTTTGTGGCCTAGGGTGTCACACCATCGCCCTCCAGATCCAAGGTGCCCGCTGTGTTGTTTCTTCCGTTGGACTTTCCCTCCATTGCCCTGCATCGCCCCCTTCTCATTTGCGTGTCTTTCGTGCGGCTCCCTTTGCGACGAGCTCAGACTAGGTGTCATGGCCTCACATGTTTGCTCTAGAGGCTGCGGCACTGCACAACTGGAGATGAAGGCCAGCGGAGGGTAGCCGGAGCTGAAGCTGAAGCACGCATGCACATGGACCATTGGGTACATCCCGTATTGTTGCTTCCTATTCATAGTCAATTGCATGGTTTTTTTGTCATCAAGATGTGTCCTGGATTCATATTGTTGCTCCCTGCTCATAATCTTAAGTGCATCTCTCATGTGTGTGAATATGCATACAATACATTTAGTTCATTTTCTATACTAAGAACAATGAAACGAATGTCTTTGAAATCAATCATTTGATGATAAACTAGTCAAGTACAAGGTTTATAGCAAAGTAAAAGTGCTACGATAATCGCACTTACGAATACGACTCCTTGGAAACAAACTGGCAGTCCTAAATTACATGGCTGAGGCAAACTAGCAAAGTACGAGGCTGATTCTATGCCTTGGTCCTCTTATTTCCACTCTCCTCTTGGACGATTCTATGCCATTTAGGTAGATCCTTGACCTCTCTCCACATGTACTCCAAGGTGAAAGGTTTGTCATTTTTTTTCTTTTTTTGAATATCACATGGGTTGAGTTCATGGCCATGTCATCAGATTGCCCACTGCTCTAGGTAGTTTTAACTATCATATACCCCACAGAACTTTGGGATCTCTCTCTTCACATCACCCCAACATGTCTTTAGTTGCTTGATTGACCTCTTGTGTCCATTTGTTGGTGCGTTGGTGTTGAACTCATCAACTACAACTTTTCAGTAATATTCCAATTTCTTGACAATGCCTTTTACGGGAATCAGTGGAGTGGTGTAACCAACAGCTAAGCAGTCATAGGTTCTCTTCTTCAGTCCAATTTATGCATGTATGCCTCTTTGGTTCATCTTCACTACTACTGCTTGACTCATCAATGGTTACATGTTGTTTCTCTTTTGGTCTTGCATGGGAAGAAGTGAACTAGACTCAGATCAATGGGAAGAAGTGTTGGCTGCAGCACCAACCGAAGAGCTAAATTGTAGCACAGATGGTTGCATGTTGGGTGTAGCTCCAAATTGCACAGCTGGTAAGTGATCAAAACTCTCTTGTAGATGAAAACCTTGAAAGGTTGGTGGAGTATGTTGCATCCAACTCCCTTGGTGTTGAACGCCTTGAAATCTTGGAGGAGAGTGGCCAAAGGGTGGATGGTTTATTGGAGAACCAAAAGGGTTGAAGTTTTGCAGATAATTTGGTGATGTAAAGAGAAGTTGGGATTGGGGTGTAGGAGGTGAGATATGGTCACTACTTTCAAATATTGGTTTGTGGAGTCTTGATTCGTGAAACTTAAGAAGTTTCTAGGGGAGGGATCCATTGGAACTGGTTGTGTTCTAGCAAATTTGTGAATGGGGCTGGTGTATTTCGGTTCAATTTTTGTAGGCAAAATAGTGAAGGAAGCCAACGGCTACCTATGCAACGTAACTTTGTTTAATATTTGTGAACAGTACCACTGTTCAACTATCGTTTTTTATTCCCTTCTTCCTCCCATAGTGCTATGGCAACTTTTGCTATTTCCTTCGTATGGACTAGTTGCACAATGTTGCTAGGTGGTTGAATGGAATATTATATTGCTTATGAACTACTTTTACACCACATTGAGGATGCCTTACACATATATTTAAAGGAAGTTGCAAAAATGTTGCATACATTTTTTAACACTTATTTCTTTGCCTCTATGAGCTTAATTAAATAGCGTCTGCTATCAAGGTTGCTACCACCACTATGTGGCTACTACATTCCAGAGGCTAGCTACCACTAGTAAAATGGTTACCCCCACTATTTAATATCATATATAGCTATGACACGTTATCAGGCTGTAAAATTCACTAATAGCCAATAAATCAAATCTATAGTCCATCTATCATAGACAAAACTTGGATCACACTAAATCGCTAAATCACATCTCTAGCCCATCTATCATAGACACGTGTCGGGAGAGCTCACACTAAAGAGGGCAGTAGGCACACTCCCCTTCCCTATTGTGATAGACACATCTGGATCACAATAACTATATCGTTAAATCACACCTCTAATTTATCTGTCATGGACATGTAAGCATCTCGTGAAGTGGCGAAGCCACCGGGGCATAGAGGAGAGCCTGTCAACTCCCATCCCGACTTGGCCCACGCCGTACACAATATTTTCAAACTGCAAATCCTTTACTCTCTGCCAGAGTTTACCAGCTTGCTTTTGCTTAATTGCTATGTGCCCACCAATGACTAGCTCCTACTAGTATCACGGGCCTTCTTGCGTTTTCTTGCAGGCATACCAATTTGCAGTCATTTATCAACTCCAAGTGAAGAGTACACAACAAATGGTCAAGAAGCAGATAACCATTTTTGTGATCACCAATGGCATAGCAACCCTCACAATATTCATTGCCACATTCCCAAAAGTTAGAGTACATACCAACATCATAACAACCATCGTCAAACATCACAACTGCAGATACCAAATATGGCATGCTTCCAAATAGTGGTGTCCGTCCTTCAAATCAAAATAGTGATAGTGACACAAGGTTTGGGCCACAAATGTGAATGTGATCAGTCAAATCACCAACCTCATCTGTCCTGAAAACTATATATTCTATTCTCAGATGCTTCAGTGAATTTTATATGATCTTACTTCCAAAGATGATGCAATAATAATTCATTTGTAGTTCCTCCAAGAATGCACAGGTAGTGAATTAACAAAATTAGCCTTTAACTTTTAGGGAATCAAGTTCCAAATTTCTTAAGTGCTTTGAGATGTTTCTTAAGTGCTTTGAGATGATAACCCAATTGACCATCTTAAGGAACTCGTAATCAAACCACACAGAAATCTTGAGCACCTTAACATTGCATACCAACAGGGCATGAAAGATCCATGTGTTTGCCTTATACTTTTCCTAGTTAAAGTAATTGAAGAACTCTAGATGGAAAGTGTGGATAGAATGTGGATAGAGGCATCACCACGATTCAGGATGACATGATCTAGTAACACATGACAATGTTCAATAGACTCATTAATTATAACCACATTAGGCACATACTTCCAAATATAGCACCACATTTGAGAGAGCACACATGTTCGCTCAACTTCACGTGTTGACAAGAAATATAGAATGTACTCAAGGACATCATTTGGGATATCATTGATGTCTTTGCCAACAGTTTCCATGACCCCATTCTTAACTTTTTTTTGTACTCAGCATTCTGATGGATAGGTGGGGGAGTCTATACTATGAAGAACACACAAACAAGCATGTGATAGATGGAAGGGTAAGGAAATTCGGAATATTATTCTTTTGTACCTACATGGATATTAACTATTTGCCCATGCAAACAATGATTATACTTGTAACACTTGCCCCAATGTCCCAAAGTTGAGTGTCACTTGTAGATTTGCTCCATAGTTGGTTGCTCCTGTAGAAAGGCCCAAAAGTTGATGCCAATCCTTCTATTTTGCACAAAAACCATTGGAAATCTCCATGTTCGAGATAGCCCATATCTAATGCAGATAATTATTCCTATTTTGCATAGATTCTCTCAAGATATCTCATCTCATTTAACGTGGAAAGGTAACTCGTAACTAAAGTCTTGTTTTCACATAGCCACGATGGAAACTATGCGACCCTCTGGAGGGCCCGATGTGGAGTCCCATAGGATGTTCTTCTCCTATAGTAGTGGAGTTATTATCCTTCGAGAGGCTAAACATGTATACTTCTTTTGTTTTCTTTGCTCCCAAGAACTTCCGAGCACACCAAGCTCACCCCGAATTCCTCGTCGATCATGGTCCCACGGTTTCCCATGTCTGCCGGAGCTAATCCTCTGACAAAGACCTTCTAGCTACACCAAGCTTTGTAAAATTAGTTGTGTTGGCAATGACATATCTTTCCTTTTTTATACAAAACGTGGAAAAGGATGAAACCGCTATTTGTGAATTCTCTGTGTTGTTTTAAGAAAGAAATCTGATACGACAACATGGATGAGAGAATGTAGCTAGTGTTAAGGAGCCTAGCTAACGTAATATGGACTTCATTTTTTACAACCACACAAGTGAAATTGGGAACATTCACACACACATGCGCACGCGCGTGCACGCGCACGCGCGCGCGCGCGCGCACACACACACACACACATATATATATATATATATGTATATATATATATATAATGGTTAAGGAACTAAATAGCGAACAGCAGGAAGTAGCAGATTGTATTTCATATAGTGGATAGCTCCCCATGCGTGTCTTTCATAGAAAACATTAATTCAATTAATTTATGGATCCGCTAAAAAATTGTTGATAGTTTTTTGTTTGGAAAATTGCCTATTCAAGGATTGTCAAATTTGCATCAAGATTCATGCAAGCGAGACATCAAGATTTGGATGAGCAAGACGAGAAAAATTCGGAGGAGCATGCAATGGCATGGATTGATCCTACAACTTGGCAAGTGCAGGTGCACGCTCGTGCCCAACTAAATAGTGCTAATCGCGTAAGAAAAACTGAGCAGCATAGCATGGCTTTTATGTACTTTCATATGCAAGTCTACGGTCCTTGAGGAGGTACCACATTTTTTAGTATAAAATTTAGTATCTCTTAGTACTTTTGGTATTAGAGAAGATATCAAATTTTTACTAAAAATTTTGGTATCTTTTGGTACCTCAAGGACTATAAAATTTCTTGTTGTAGTTAAGAGTACTACAAATTATGCTATATTTACGTTTGAAAGTGATTCTAAAAAAATGTTGATCGTTGTATACCTAGTCCCATCATTTATGGGATACACACTTTGATGTGTTTAATATAAAATTAAGATAAACAATGTATGTTGGCTTATGGTATAATAGGCATATATTTAAAGAAAGTTGCAATAATGTTATATGCATTTTTTATACTTATCTCATAGCCTCCTATGAACTTAATTAAATAGTGCCCACTAGAACGGCCACTACCATCGCTATTGCGACTACTGCATTGCAGACGCTAGTTGTTTTGAACCGTTGTATTGTTGTGGTGGTTATAGGATCCTGCTATAATTAGTACAATGGTCTTGTTGTGATGGTTATAGGATCCTGCTGTAACTAGTACAATGGTCACCCCCTCTCTTTCCTTAATATTTTATATAGTTATGACGTGTTATCAGGCTATTAAATTCACTGTAGTAGCTAATGTATTAAATCTATAGTCCACATACTTGGATCGCACTAAATCGCTAAATCACATCTCTAGCCCATCTAGCATAGACACGTGCTAGGAGAGCGTCTGGTGATGGCTCTATTGGAAAGAGGGCAGTAGGCACACTCCCCTGCCCATTTGTTACATGCACATATGGATCACACTAACTAAATTGCTAAATCACTCCTTTCATAGACATGTATCCGAAGAGCGTCTCATGCAGTGACGAACACTGGCGGGGTGCCGAGGAGTGTTTGTCAACCCCGATCCCAACTTGGCCCATCCCTATACATAATGTTTTCTATTTTGCAAATCCTTTGCCCTCATGCAGAGATTACCAACTTGCTTTTGCTTAATAGCTATGTGCCCAGCAGTTGTGTTTTCTTTTGTTGATTGATGGTTACGGATGAGTATCTATATCTTGGAATATTGCCTAGTCGTGTAGGTTAGTATCGAACATATTCATTTATAGACCTATCAGCTCAGTACTAGCCGTACAAAATTGAGAATATGAGAGAAGAGATATTGAGATGCACGATGTATTCATGGGTTGGTGGACATAAGATGCCTCGTCACTTGGCACACGACATGCACCCCTCTAACGGCCTACAAGACGAAGCCTATTGCCTATTGTGTCTCACTAGCGCTACCGGCACTTGTTGTCTCATTGAATCTCCAAGATTTCAATCATACCATGTAAGGGGGCGACTAATCAAGATGAAGGCTACCACTCTGTAGGCGCAAAGCAGACAAGTCGTCGATATATGAATCATGATCTATTAGTTCTCATTCTTTGCTCTTGCATCCGACCATCTTGTCAAACACCAACCACTTGTTCGCTTTATTCTCCGCCGAGCCGCCAATGAGTTCTTCCAACACATTAGCCTCGTGATCGACCTCTTTAGCCCCTAAATCTCAGGTTCGCCACTGGTCCCAGGACAACTCTACTAACAAGTGGGGAAGTAAAGGTATACCTTGTGACCGGCCCTATAGTCCCTAAATTCCACTGGTCCTATGGTACGAGCAGGGCCAATAGAGACGCACCTCGTGATCGACCCCTTTAACCCCTAAATTTCGGCTTTGTCACTAGTCCCATAGCAGCACTATTAGCAAGTGGGTCAATAGAGACGTACCTCGTGATTGGTCCTTTTAGTCTCCAAATTTAGGCTTTGTCACTGATCTCATAAAAATTATACTACTAAGTGGTTCGGTAGAGACGCATGGCACATTCCTCATGCCCGTTGCCGGCCCCCACCCACGGACCCACCCCAAACACAACCCTGGGGTATAAATAGGTCCGTGTCCTCCCTCATCCGGTCGTCGTTAGAATCAAATTCAGATCGCGGCTTCCCAAAGAAGCCGCTCCTCCAACGCGAGGCCGCGATGTGGATATCGGGATTGGCCACGCGCTACCTCGCCTCGAAATAGGCGGAGCTCACCGCGACTCCGCGCGCGCACGCGCGTCCCTCTTCCTAGTTTGCTCTCCCTCCCATACGCGGCGAATCGAATCCGCCATGCTGCTCTCCTCCGCCGGCCGCCTCGGCGACGGCCGAGGCCTCGTCGGCCTCCAAACCCTAATCGCCCCCGACGTCGTCGCCGCCCGCCCGGCGAGGGCGGCGAGGGGCTACGTCGCCACGCGCACGCTCAAGGCCTCGCCCCGCGCGGTCGGGTGCCCCCGCGGCGGCGGCGGCGGTGATGGGGATGGTGTGGTGTTTGCGAAGGATGAGGAAAGGGAGGAGGAGGAGGAGGAGGAGGGTGGGTGCTGGGTGATGTACGGGTGGCGGCGGCGGCTCCGGCGGCTGCCGCCGACGATCCCGTCGCTCCGGCGGGCCGGGAGCGCGCCGTGGGCGCTTGCGCGGGCGCGCACCGCCGACGGGCGGCTCGTGATCTCGATGGAGCCCGCGCCGCCGCGGGGGCGCGTCGTGGCGACGAAGGCCGACGGCCGCCTGGTCCTCGACATCGTCGAGCGCGACGACAGCCCGCCCCCGCCGCCTCGCCGGCGGTCCTGCTTCTCGATCTCGCAAGAACCCGTCTCGCCTGCGGCGGCGACAGGAGACGGCGTCGAGGAGGCGAGCGCCGAGCGAGCAACCGCTCGCCGCGTCATCCCATAATAGCCGGCGCCCCGGCGCCGGCAATGCTGTACTCCGCGGTGGGCTATGCCTTCTCGCCGCCTCTGTCGCTGCACCCAGCCGTGGGGCTACCGCCGCTGGTGTGCTCGGAGGGGTGCTACGAGAACGTGATCTGCGCGTCGTCCTCCCTGCCCAAGATGCCATTGATCCTGCCCAGGATGGTGCATTGAGATGAAGTTCTTCCATTTTCTTGGGATCCTAGAGGGGGAAAAATTAAATTTTGCGGCCGTGTAGGAAAATTTTGTAGTGGCCATCAAAGGAAAAGAATTTGTAGTTGCCATCATAGAGAGAATTTTGTAGTAGGAATCAAAGAGAAAATTTTGTAGTCATCGTCCTAGTGAGAGTTGAGATCCAAACCGGATAGAGAGAGGTGGCACTTTGCTGCTTGGAGAGTTTGTTGTTTGTCAATGGATGTTTCATCCTTGGAAAAGAAATTCAAATAAAGGATATGTATACTTGCCTTGATATTGGCCGGAAATGATACATCCTGATGGAAAGGTTCGATTTCAATTATCGAAAAAACTTGACTTGGGTCGATTGATACATGTTGAAGGAATTAATGGTTAGATCATTGATTTGCTTCATAAAAAACTTGCATTGCTCATTTAGTGCTTATGGTTCTAGATTGAATCTGCTACCTTCAGCTAAGTACACGATAAGCTCTAGCACCTGAAATATCTTCAGCTAAGTACGTACAAGATAAGCCCTAGCACCTGAAATCTCTGGATAAGTATGTATTATACTTATTCCATCCACAAATACAAAGGATTAATTCTCGATTATTTAGTAGAGCTTAAGATTAAGGGTAGTTATTTTGATGTCTAACGATACAACTCCAGTTTTACTTGATTAAAAAAAAAGCTTAACGATACAACTACAAGTGAAATGTAGCAGTTAGATGGATTCGGAAAATAGAATTTTTAAATTCTTTATGTTTTGTTGATATAAATGAATTGTATTTGTGGATATGGATAAATGAAGAAACCCCCAATATCCCTTATGTTTGTGGAGGGAGGGAGTCTAACTTACAAGAGTATATGCATATGTACTGAATACTCATCTGAAATTGCATTTTGTGTTGCTCCTCTATCTTTTTAAGGGCTAGTTATCTCTAAATTATCTGCAGATTGTGGAGCATTCGAACATCAGTTCTGTCTGTCCATTCCAACGACGTGATATTTAGTTTTTTTCCCGTGTTTTTGTCCACTCATTCTACATGACACAGTTCTTAAAAATCAATGAAGTTGGAATTGCGAGCTAAAGAACATTAGAGGATGAAAAAGGGCCTTATTTATATTTTTTTAATAAGTCTATTTTGTTTTCCTCATCTCTTACTCTTTTAAATCGTACCTCTTACCCGTAAAAGTGTAAAACCAAGTATTACGTCTTTCATCTTTAAAAACCGATGCAAATCGCCTCCTTCAATAATTTGGAAGGCGATTCTCGTATAACATGATATCTTTGACCCCGTTGACCAGCTAAGTCAGCTTGTGGGCCTCGCTAGTCAAAGATTCCATCCCATCTTCCTTACTGCTCTCTTATCTCTCTCCTCCTTCCGGTGGCTCCGTTGGCTGTTGGCTCCAAACCGCCAAAAGTAGAGAGAGGAGGGAGAGAGAAGAGGTGAGGAGAGAGGGAAGATGTGAGGAAAAATATGCGGTGAGGATAAAACTACGATCAGACTGCTACGTCGGTAAAAAATTGTTTTTCATACCATTGAAGAGTCTGTTTGCATCAATTTTTAAAAAATGGAGGAGGCACTGTATCGATTTTGTGGTTGAGAAAGACGATTCGATCCAAAGCAAGACAAGAAGGAGCAAATATATACTTATTCCTACTTTCTTTGTCCTTTTGGAGTTCTCTTCTCCTTGATTGGGCCGGAAGCGGGAAGCCCGGAATGATGGCACCACGTAAACGGGGCCGAACTTCTAGTCTTCCAACTGTCCAGTCGGCTGTAGCTACAACTTTACTTGCATCACAATTCACAAATTCTGAGATGGACTCACACTTTTTACACCGACACGCAAATTTAGCTGAGCTGAGCTCCGGCCCTTTCGCATTCGAAAATTCAGTGGAAATACTACTAGCTCTCTCCTTTGCACACAACGGCACTGTCATTTCTATTATCCTTTAAAAAGCCATCCCACCTATTTTCATCATAGTTTTTGTAAATTTACCCTCTAAACTTTTAAATATTAAAACTAAAACTAAATGGCTAGCCACATATAAAATCAAATTAAAATGAAAATTTTCTATAAAAAAAGATAGGTAACACATTTTATGGCAAATATATTTTTATTTATTTTAACCAATATTATAATATATTTTTTAGTTCGTAGGCATTCAACTAGTATTACAAAATATTTTACTTACATAAAAAGAAAAGGTGAATTGCATGCTGGACATCAAATTGTGCCCATAGCATCATACTATATTCTTCAACAGATTATTCTTTTGAGTACAGAAGGTACGCATTTTCTTTGGAACGAGGGAATTGGAAAACAGAAAGAGAAAACACAAGAATCGAATGCCATGGCATATGAAATCGTATAGAAAATAAAAACATGGGAATTTGTCAAATGAGCCCTTTGCATATTCCACAGCAATTTTACATGAAAATAATTGCTATAATAGAATTGAGAGGAGAGATGAAGAAATATGGTGCATTGGACTTCTCAATGAAGATCAAAATTAACCATGAGGTTTGAGGTTATGTTTGAAATAAAAAAATGAAGAAAAGGAAGAATTCCTATGAAAATTTTATAGCTCAATCTTTGAAACAACGGGCTCCATGGGAAAAATTCCTATGAGGTTTCAATCCTATAAATTTCATATAAAAATCCCTTGTTCTAAAGGAGCCCAATCTATGTGACTGATCGTCTGTTATTTGCAGTGTTGTTTCGTAGGCTCGTAACCTCTAGCGAGTTTGATTGCTGCAAAAGTAAAGGGGTGTTTAACATTAATTTAAAGGATAACTAATTATAAAAATAATTATAGAATCAATGACTAATTCACGAGACAAATTTATTAAGCATAATTAATTAATGATTAATAAATATTTACTGTAGCATCACATCGTCAAATCATAACGTAATTAGGCTCATTAGATTTGTCTCGTGAATGTCCTCAATTATAAATAGGTTTATAAATAATTTATATTTAATACTCCAAAACAACATCTAAACATTCGATGTAATAGCAACTAATTTTAGTCCATCCAAATACACCCTAAGTAGCAGCCGCCGGTTGTTGTAAATTGCAGACGAACAGTCCCTATAGCTCCTGCACTGCACTGTACAGTCTGCAGTACTGGTTCTAAGTAACCAGCAGTTTTATCAGTTACACTTGCACAGATCAGTGAGCTGTGAGCATCGCACGGTTCAGTACATGAGTCAGTTCTCATTTCTCGTCGCCGGCCGCAATATGCTGCAAACCAACCATGAACCATTCAATTCTAATAGCTTTTTTCTGAGCAACATGCGGAAGATTCTACTTCTATCGAGTGTACTCTACCCTCCTGGCCGTCAGCTACATCCAACTGTACCTGCACGTTCCCGGGAGGCCCCACCGTCACATGCACGCAGAAAAAGAAAGATGCATACTACAGAGAGGAGGAAGAACTGAAGAGGAATCGCAGCTGCAGTGTCTCTGAAATCTGAATTTTCGCTTTAATTTCCTCATCACGCCAACCACTGGATGCTGCTGCATGCTAACTCAACCAGTGGCACTTAATCAGTGACTCTTGTTATGGACAAAACAGAACACTTCAGCCACGTTTAATTAAGATGATGATGCATATGATCCTGAGGAATTAATTGATTGATTGATTGTTGATCGCCCTCCAGCTGAATGAAGGATCAGTTGATTTTGACACGTCACCATTTGTTCTGGGATTAAGATGTGTGCATGCGAGTGAGCTAAGGAGAGCCAAGAATGTCCTGCCTACCTACCTGCCGTTTGCTGGTCGTCAGGTCAATCCCGGTAGATGAAGATGATGGCGAGAAGAAAAGTTGGATTAGTTGGAAAACGGAGCGTTTTTAGTTGGCGAGAGAGCATCAGAGCGAGCAGCCCAATTGCTCAGCTGAGATGGCAACTCAACCTACCCAGCAGTATCGAGCTCTTTGAGTGTCACTTGGGGAGTATTCAGGTAGCTGCTAGGGTGAAAATTATGGCGAAAATTTCTGACCATGCGAGATCGTTTTCGTAAAAGCGATACAGTTTCCGATTCCAGTTATATACAAAATTTAATTTTTTTAATATCTATTAGATATCGAAGTCCGATTCCAACTATATGTAAAATTTAATTTTCGTAAAAGCAATACAGTTTCCGATTCCAGTTATATGTAAAATTTAATTTTTTTAATATCTATTAGATATCGAAGTCCGATTCCAACTATACGTAAAATTTAATTTTTCTAATATCTATTAGCATCGTATCGAAGTCACTAAATAGTTAAATTGAGGAAATATTTCCCACCGTACTAAGACCTTTTTTATATAAAAAAATATCGTTTTCGACCGTTTTCATCTTATAATTTCAGTACGATGTGATTAGGAAGGTGAGATGGGTGTGCATATGTTGTAGAGTCTATGACAAAGGAGCCAAGAAGAGAGAAAGAAGAAGAAGAAAGTAAAAGGAAAAAAAAAAAAGAGAAAGCCTGAAAGGGTAGATCTAGCTTAGCTAAGCTGAACCATCATCGTCAGCTCCACATGTTGTTCAGGCTGTGACACAGTAAAGAAAAAGAACTTGTCTATGTGTCATCTTATTTTAAAGACGAGTTTGTGTTGTGTAGTATACACACCCGCGAGCGAGTACACCGACTCTTCGCAAATAATTCCAATGATTAAGCCAAAACCTACAGTTGGAATTCTAGCTCAAAGAAAACAACACTCAAATCCTGAAAAGAAATATTCAGAAATACTCCGTGCTGGCAAACAGCACTTAAATCTTGGAAGTTTGAGAAATATTCGGCCATCCAAATGCGGCCAAGATTAACTCGCGCACGCGCGCATTATCTCGTGCTCTTCAGAATCGATTAGTTAAGCACGTATAGCTAAGCATGCCCTGGCAGTCCAAGCGGTTGCGCCGTCCCCTTCACCCAAAGAACGTTGCAACTCTCGCGAGAGAGGCCGGGGCCCCGGCCGTTGCGCGGTCGCCGTCGCCGTGGAAGAAAACCCCCCGGGAAATTATCCACCTCGACCGTACAAGAGAGATGAGGAAAGATGAAAAAAATAATGTTAAATACTTCAGTGTAATTGTTCAAGAATTATTACTACCCCGTCCAGTCAAAAATATTTGATGTTCAGATCTTTGACAATTAATTTTATATTATAATAAATTTATATACTGTAAAAAAATATAAGTTTATGATATTAAGACAACAATACTAGACAAATTTATATATAGCATTCCTCTAAAACGAATCATTTAAGAAATTAGTGATATTCGGAATTCTAAATGTATAACCCAATCTTATTATAAACATTAAATATTTTTGGCCAAATGAGGAGTCACTGCTGGGAAAACCCTCTTTAGTCTTGGTTTATAATCCCTTTAGTCTCGGGTTTCAAACCGTGACAACGAAAACGGGACTAAAGATGTCTATATCTTTGGTCCCTTGAAATAATAATCGGGACTAAAGATGGCAGCCATGTGGTGGCTCGCTCCGTCATCGTTAGTCTTGGTTGGTGTTACCAACCAAAACTAAAGATTTTTTTTAAAAAAATTTGCTCCTATGCTTGCTGGCTGCTTGTTTACACATATATATTTATACATATATATATGCAATATGCATATATTTGTATAAATACATAACACACATACATATGTATGCAACAACATCAAAATTAATTTTTTTTCAACGCCATAGATCGAATATAACAAAATACAATAACAATATCATCCAATAATTCATAAAAAGTAACACCATAGATAAATGCAACAATAAAATCATCCAATAATACATTAAAAACATCTAAAAAATCTACAACAAAATCTAAAAAAAATTGCCAACACCCAGCGATGACGGCGGCGGTGACGGAGGAGGTGACGAAGGGGCTGGCGGTGGTGAAGCGGTCGAGCAACCCCTACAGCGACTTCCGCGAGTCCATGGCAGAGATGACCGTGGAGCGGCAGGTGTTCGACGATGGCGGTCTGTGGCGGCGACGACGACGGTGATGACAACGACGATGACGACGGAACAATGCCCCCATCCGCCATCTCCTCCCCGTCGTCGCGAGAGCCGAGGAGAGAAAGAGAGGAGAGAGAGCCGGGGGGAGGAAGAAGCCGAGGAGAGGAGAGAGATCCGAAAAAACAATTAAATGTTGGATCGGTGGAGAAGACTATACGCGCCGGATATATATACTCCTGGATCTGTAGTCTCGGTTGGTGCCACCAACCGGGACTAAAGATATATTAGTCCTGATTGGTGGCACCAACCGAGAGTAAAGATTCAATTTTTAGTCTTGATTTGTGGTATCAACCGGGACTAAATATAATTTTTTGCTATTTATAATTTATCTTTAGTCCTTGTAGCCACCAACCGACTAAATATAATTTCCGCTATTTCCAATTTTGTTTGTCCGACTAGGTTAACAACCAAGACTAAAAATTAAATAGTCCATTAAATAAATATAGGTTTAAAACAATAATAAGTAATGCATTAAAATTTAATCAAATATATGTAATCCTAGACATTGCACCTCTCTATGTGGTCCTCTAGACATTGTTCCTCTTTTGTCACTCTCTATTTTTCTTTTTATCTGTTGTTGACCTTTTTTTTGAAAAAATTGACCTTTTTTTATCTTTTTATATTTTTTTCTTGACTTAGAAGGACATGAGAGGTAACCACATAAAATTTGAGCATAAACAAGTGAAAGACACTACGGTGGAAAATTCAAAAGACGCACTCGAATCGAGAAAAAGCTTCCGGTTCGAAAAGGCAATCTTCGAGCAGTTTTGGAAAAATAAAATCCCGAACCTGACAAAGCAAGGGACGAACACATCCAAAAAATTTTTCCGATCGATTTTTATATATAAAATGTCTCAATCGGAGTTCATGTGTAAAAGTTATGGCTGTTTTAAAACAGATTCCGAGTTAGAGGACAAAACGGGAACAATACACGCAAAAACTTGTTACACTCGTACAAACTAGACGCGACAGCTAGGGTTTGATGGAAACAAACGGGAGAACACATGAACTGTACTCTAACACAATCTAACTAGCAACAAGACCTCGACCAGGACACAAACTCGATACGACGGACTCTGAAAATAAAATATGCAAAGGCTATGGTACGGAAGATTCTATGACAGGAAAAATCAAATATGGCGGAGAGTGACACATCGATCCGGTTTCAGATTGAAAGATTCAACCCTGCAATCTTAGCACCACTACTTCTTTGGTTATCAACCGAGACACAGACCCGTTGATCTCGCCAAGAAGGCTAATCCTTCCTTCTTCCTGCAAACCTTCGCATTTCTCGTTTTTCATTCGCACGCTTCCCAAAAATATTTTTTATTGTTTTTCCTCAATAATATGGCACTATATAGCATAAAGTGAAACTTATTTCACTTATTCTTTTGTAAAGTAAAGGTACATACTAAACCCGATGTAAAATGAATACAATTTATTAATACAAAGTGAGTAAAGATCTTTAGTCCCGATTGATATTAAAAGATTATTTGGATCTTTAGTCCTGATTGGTAATACCAACCGGAAAAAAGGATATTTAGTTTCGGTTAGTATTTTTAACCAGGACTAAAGGTCTCCAGTGCCCTGACAGATTTTAAGAGGAATCTAACTGGGACTAAAGGCCACTAAAAATGTTCTTTAGTCCCGATTGGTAACATCAACAGGGACTAAAGATCCTAGAGAGTCATTGTCCTTTTTAATCGGGACTAAAAACATTTTTTAGTCTCGGTTCCTAACCGAGACTATTATGGATTTTGACAAGTAAAACAAAAATCATTTCTAGTGATTACTATTATCTATTCAATTATACAATTATATACTAGAAAAGTATTTTTTAAAAACAAATAGAATATAATTTAGAAAAAAGAAAAAAACACCCCTACACGCCGACATGTTATATCATAGATCACCATCTTATAAAGTTTAATTGTCCAGTAAATAAAAAAAACTTATGGTAGATCAATATCTTATATCGTTTCTACTAGCGTTTTTACAAGCTACAGCAGTAGAATACGTACAGTGAAAGCACTCTAGCACTAACTTTATTTATTTACTTATGTGAACCATGCCTTGGTCAATAATTGATGAGCATTATTTGATCATCTCTCGCACATGGGAATAGAGCGCCCCGAGGACAATATTGTATTTTCACTTTTGCAGAGTTGTATATATGGTCCAGACACCTATACGGCAGTGTAGGGTATCCTTCTGATTAGACAATTGTAAGCTTACGTAGGGCAGGAACTAGCATGCCTTTTAAGTAATCATCACCGATCAAACAGGAAACACTGATCACTAGATGTGTTTTGTGAGCATCATTAGCAGATACATTGTACTCTTGGTGTACATAGTTTATCTGCTGCTGGTTGATGCCTTGATGGCCCATGTGCAACACAACAATTTTACATGAATTTTCTAACAAATATTCAATCCTAGTTAGAACTGAGAAAAATTCTCACTTCTAGCCTGAGATTTATTTTTATTTAAGGCTATGGAAAAAGCATTTAGAGCAATGTTTCGACTGGAGTTTTAATAACTGACCAAGTAAACAATATGCTCTATGACTCATTAGTCCACGATAGATTTACGTATACACACTGCCATTGGCTAATGCCTTGATAAATGACCCATGTGCAAAACAAACAATATCACTTGAATTTTCTAACAAATATTGAATCATAGTTATAACCAAGAAAAATCTCATTTGTTTTTATCGAGGCATCAGAAAAATAATATATAGGGCAATGGTTTGATCGGACGATTTCAATAGAATGCCAAGTAAATTGTGACTCAATAGTCCATGTTAGGTTTGTGAATAATATTTATGTTTGGTTGAAAGAAAAACACAAAGATGGAATGCTTGTAAAAAGAAAAACATGGACACCAAAAATTTCTCTGATTTGAACGTGTTGTGACAAACTGTTTGTGTTCGATTTCCTCGTGGGGCACTGGTTTTACAGCTATTTGGAAGGTGGCAGATACCTCTCCCACCTGTTGATTTTTTGTCTTCCACAAGACAAAAACCATTCCAGCCCATGCAGACTGGCACTAATCAACTACCATCAACCAGCCTAGGGTGCTCCCAAATTAACAATTCCACACCCCCATTAATTAATTAATCTAATCACAATACCTAAAAACACAATCATCACCCATAACCCCCTTCCAAATCCGAATTTTATGATGTACATCTTCACCGCTGTATCAGATAAGGTTATATATGAAAATAATAACTTGTACAGGGGGTATATTGAAAAAGTGGCAGTGTAAGCTTCCGTCCCACTGGCTCCCCCACTGCCACTGTCGGCAGTCGTTGGAGAGAGAGCTCACCACGCGCTTATATAAACCACGCCCCTTTTAGAGCCCCGGGAATTACCGGAATTAAATCGCCGGAAAAAAAATAAAAGAGAGAGGAGGCGGTGGAGGCTGCAGAGCAACAGCCTCGGCGCGCCTCCCTCCTCTCGCTGGATCTGCGGCGGCGAAGCAACCCGCGCGGCGCGGATTCTTGGCGAGGTTGTTCGCACAATCTCGTTCCTCCGTCGCGGCGATTCCATGAGAGGTTGGTTTGGTTGGTTGGTTGGGCATCTCCGTCCTTCCGCGGCAATTTTGTGCTGTTTTTTCTTTCCGGTTTTTGGGTGAGGTGTCTGGGTGGCTGGGGAATAGCGGCATCAGTGCGGCTGGTTTGCGGGGTGGGATTGGGGCGGGTTGCCGGAGTTTGGAAGCTGAGGCTGCGCGTGTGATCTGGCTGGGCGCGTCGGGGGGGAGGAATTCGCGGGGAATGCAGATGCAGCGGTGTTTTTTTTTGTTTGGAGTGGTTTGTAGTCTGGTGATTCGGAAGGTGGGTGCGATCCACTTGGCGGCGGCGGTTGGGAGTAGCGGTTGCGCTCGTGCGTGCTAGATCTGGGGTTACGCGTCGATGATTGGTTTAATCCGAGGCGGAATCTGCTCTTGATTGATGTATAATTCGCTTGATCGGATGGTTTCGTGTTGGATCTGATGCGGCTTTGTTTTGCTGTTATGTCGGTTTCAGGTTGAGAGCTTGCACTGAAGAAGTGGGGATACTCTGATCTGCTCAGCTAGAGGGGGTTACAGCTAAACATGGCGGCGGCATTAGCATGGCGGTTCAATGGAACCAATGGCGGCGCAGATCTGGTTGGTGCTCTCCTCGATGCTGTAGTTCTGAGATAGTAGAATTGCAGCATGTCACTTTCTTAGCGTTGCTTGAATTGTAAGAGTGCTGTCGTCTACGTTAACGGAGTTATTTGGATTGCGTTTGGTTCTGATGTGGACATCATGGGTGAAACGTTGAATGGTATAGCAGTAGGATATGCTTTGAAAGTGAGATCAGTGTTCAGTCTACTTGAGAAAAAGGATGTCCATGCATATTTATCAAATTTTAAAGCGTTTGGATTTTCATTTCAGCTGCATTTTTTTAAGGCTTTTGCACTAGGCCTATCAACTTGGGAATTACCAACAGGTTGCAACAATTATATCTTGAGGTCGAGGAACTAGGAAGCTGTTACTCTTGTGCTGTCATGTTTTCTGTAGCAACAAAATGAGAATATCATGCTTCTGGGTCATTCGTGTTTACGCTCGTAATGGAACAAAAAGGGATTGGATGGCTTTGTAATGCTGTTATACAAACACAAGGGCCACACAAATGCCCTAAGTTGTAGCTGTTAATTTTATTGTGTAGTGTAGTTATTTGGGTGAAGCAATACAAAAGTATATATAGAACTGCTGCATATCTTTTACTTCATCTGTGCATGATCTTGATCTACTGAAACTAATGTTCACTTAGTGCTGGGATCCGTGTTGATTGAGAATGCACATCTTTTATTTCTTATCTGTTATTTCCCTCATTGCAATTTTGTTCAACTTTTTATTTGCATATAAAATCAAGTGTTTGTCGGGAATTTGATTTTATGATCTACACAACCTTTTTAGTGAAGTTAAGGATTCATGGCATAGAAACTTTTGGCATGCATCAGCTTATGTAAAGTTCAAAATTTATGTTTCATTTGCATGTTTTAGTCTCAACATTAACCACCTTTGCTTGTATATTAACAGGAACACAAAGTTCAAGAGTCGGAGCCACCAACTCCTGTCTCAGTCATGAGAATGGTCAAGTAAGTTTGTTTCCAGTTCTTGGTTTGTACTGTGAAATTCTCATCAATAGCATGAAGAAATTGGGAAAATGAGCTCAGCCATAGCAGTTAAACTAGCCAAAAAAAACCTTTGTATAACTAATAGGTTTTCTATTTGTGAGTAAATCATGACTGTATCGTTTCCGGGACCTTCACTTTCACCAGATTGAAGGTAAGGCAAAAAGGGTTTATGTGACTCACAAGTTATCACTGAGAATATGTTATGCACCTTGATAATGCTATATTTTAGAAACTAATTATGTTAATAATAAAAATTATCCTGATATGTAGATAGCCAATATACCGAGCCTAATTGTTTTGTAATTGCAGGAACCGGACCAATGTGGAGGATGAGGAGACACTTTCAAGCGTTGCTCAATGTATTGAGCAGTTAAGGCAAAGTTCTTCATCCACCCAAGAGAAAGAGAACTCCCTGAAGCAGTTATTGGATCTTCTTGAAACACGTGACACCACATTTGGGGCTGTTGGATCACATGCACAGGCTGTCCCTATACTTGTTTCTCTCCTTAGATCTGGTTCATCTGGCGTTAAGATGCTGGCTGCTACTGTCCTGGGGTCTCTTTGCAAGGAAGAAGAGCTAAGGGTGAAGGTTTTGCTTGGCGGTTGCATCCCCCCCTTGCTTGCTCTTCTCAGGTCCAAGTCAGCTGAAAGCCAAACTGCAGCTGCCAAAACTATTTATGCTGTTTCTCAAGGTGGTATAAGGGACCATGTTGGATCAAAGATTTTCTCAACAGAAAACGTTGTTCCTGTATTGTGGGAGCAGCTCAAAGTTAGCCTCAAGAATGAGAGTTTGGTGGATGGCCTGCTAACTGGAGCATTGAAGAATTTATCAAAAAACACTGATGGGTTTTGGTCAGCTACTGTGCAATGTGGTGGAGTTGATATACTTATAAAGCTGGTTGCTTCTGGACAAGCAAATACCCTAGCAAATGCATGCAATCTTCTTGGGGCTTTGATGATGGAAGACTCATCTGTTTGTTCTAAAGTTCTATCTGGAGAAACAACAAAACAACTCCTAAAGTTACTTGGTCCTGGTAATGAAACTTACATTAGAGCTGAAGCTGCTGGTGCTCTCAAATCCCTTTCTGCACAGAGTAAAGAAGCCCGGCGCCAGATAGCTAATTCTAATGGAATTCCTGCTCTTATAAATGCTACTATTGCTCCATCAAAAGAGTTCATGCAAGGTGAATCTGCTCAGGCATTGCAAGAAAATGCTATGTGTGCATTAGCAAATATATCTGGTGGTTTATCGTATGTAATATCAAGCCTTGGTGAAAGTCTAGAATCATGCTCTTCACCTGCACAGATTGCTGACACTCTTGGTGCATTGGCCTCAGCCTTGATGATATATGACACTAATTCAGAATCTATCAGTGCTTCAGACCCCCTAGTTGTTGAGAAAACACTGATGAAACAATTTAAGCCTAAGGCGCCATTCCTTGTACAGGAACGTGTAATTGAAGCTTTGGCCAGCTTGTATAGTAATCCAGTTCTCTGCAGGACACTTGCAGATTCTGATGCAAAACGCTTGCTTGTTGGTTTGATAACCATGGCAGGTACTGAGGTGCAAGATGACCTCACCAAATCACTTTTTGCTCTCTGCAAGAAGGATTGTGACCTATGGCAAGCTCTGCAAGGTCGTGAGGGTGTTCAGCTCTTAATTTCTTTACTTGGTCTTTCCTCAGAACAGCAGCAGGAATGTGCTGTTGCTTTGCTTGCGCTTCTGTCAAAGGAGAATGACGAGAGCAAATGGGCTATCACAGCTGCTGGTGGCATACCTCCTCTTGTTCAGATTTTAGAAACTGGGTCTCCCAAAGCTAAAGAAGATTCAGCAACCATCCTTGGCAATCTGTGCAACCACAGTGAAGACATACGGGCATGTGTTGAAAGTGCTGATGCTGTGCCTGCTTTACTATGGCTTCTGAAAAATGGAAGTGACAATGGAAAGGAGATAGCATCTAAAACACTGAATCATCTCATTCACAAGTCAGATACGGGAACTGTTAGTCAGTTGTCTGCTCTTTTAACTAGTGAACAACCTGAGTCAAAAGTTTATGTTCTTGATGCTTTGAAAAGCTTACTTTCTGTGGCACCACTTAATGATATTCTGCATGAAGGAAGTGCTGCAAATGATGCAGTTGAGACTATGATCAAAATTCTCAACTCACCTAAAGAAGAAACTCAGGCTAAATCAGCATCTGCTCTTGCTGGACTATTTCATTGTCGCAAGGACTTGCGAGAAACTCATATTGCAGTCAAGACACTTTGGTCAGTCATGAAGCTGATTGATGGGCAGGCAGATAAAATACTAATGGCGGCCTCATCTTGCCTTGCTGCCATTTTTCTGTCAATCAAGCAAAATAAGGATGCTGCTGCCATTGGGCAGGATGCATTAGCTCCACTTGTCTCACTTGCAAATTCTACAGTTCTAGAAGTAGCAGAACAAGCGACGAGAGCTTTGGCAAACCTTTTTCTCGATCATGAATTATCTCTGCAAGTATCTTTTGAAGAAATTATCTTCCCCATAACTCATGTGCTTAGAGAGGGATCTATTGATGGAAGAACTCATGCGGCAGCAGCAATAGCTCGCCTTTTACAGTGCCGACCAATTAACCAGCCTCTTTCAGATACTATTAACCGATCAGGTGCTGTCCTTGCTATGGCTGGGCTTTTGGAAGCTGCTAATGGTGAAGCTGCTGCAACATCAGAAGTTGTTGATGCGCTGGTGCTATTATCAAAACCAAAGGTGTCAAGTGGGCATACCAAAGCTCCATGGACAGTTCTTGCAGAAAATCCCCACACCATACTTCCTCTTGTGTCATGTGTAGCAGATGCAGCACCCTCATTGCAAGACAAGGCCATAGAAGTTTTATCAAGGCTCTGTTCTGATCAACATGATATTGTGGGTGGTTTGGTTTCAGAAATTCCAGGCTGCATATCATCAGTTGCACGGCGAGTCATTGGGTCCAACATGCTTAAAGTTAGAGTCGGTGGATGTGCTCTTCTTGTTTGCGCAGCAAAAGAGTATTGTCAGAAGCAGATAGAGATTCTCAATGACTCAAGCTTGTACATTCAACTAATCCATTCTCTAGTCAGTATGATTCATATGACAAACTTGCCTTCTGAAAATGGGAGTGGTGAAAACATATCTGACATTAAAATTTCTAGACACTCCAAAGAAAATAACAACAGCGATGAAACTGTGTGCCGCACTGCTGTAATCTCGGGTAACATGATTCCACTATGGTTGCTTGCTGTTTTTGCACGCCATGACAGCAAAACAAGGGCTGAAATTCTAGAAGCTGGAGCAGTCGAAATGCTTACTGAGAAGATTTCTCAAAATGCATTCCTATATGTGGTATGTGAATGCTAGTATATCTTGTGCACTTTAGTATGTTTACATCATATGCACTCAATTTACAGTTCTAAAATCAATGTAGGCAATGTAGTTCCGTCAATTATTCTTTTGATTCATCTGATTTCTCTTTTGTAATGAGAATTGGAACCAGGGTTTTCTTTGTTTCAAAAAAAAGAAACTTTATGTCAATTTGGTAGTTATGCAATAAGTCTAGGCAACAGTAGCATATAGAGAGCAGTGGGAGTTATATTGAACAAGTTGTTGGAGAACCCAGCTAAGAGGCCAAGTTAAAAGTTTGTTGCTAGAGTGAATAACAAAATTTTATACTTTTCCATCAAATATAGTCTTTTGTTAATGTGTATTGTTGAATTCTTGGGGGTGCTGTGAATTGATTGAGGTCTCAAGGAGTAATATAGTCCTTGTGCACAATCATCACCTATGCATGTACACAGCAAGTGTGTTCAATCATTCTTCTTTTGTATTTATTCTCGATCCATTAATCTCCAGTTCTATCTGTTACTTTGGTATTGAAGATTGTTTGCTTCTAGTCAGAAGAGAGCTAGAGACCCATCATATATCTTTCACTAGCATCCCTGCTGTAGTTGTTATACATCCGTTGATGCCACAAGTAGGGAATCTGGAATAAAACATTTGTCCCAGTGTTTGGGCTGGTTTCCTGAATACAAACTCAAATATTCAATAACGTTATGCTTATAATTGCATCAAGTTTAAATTGCAACAAATAACAACATATAGGAAACAGGAATGCTGTGCATTTCTGTTGTTCTACTTCAGTGTTCAGAATATATTGGACTTGTGTGATTCCGTAAATTCTTCATTCTCATGAGATAATATCAAATTTTGACTGTAGATATCTACTCAAATCATTTTTTTACTTTGTTGCTTTTTATATACTACTTATAGCTTGCCAAGTTCTTTTGGTCGCTGTGATTGCTTAAATGCACGTTCATACTTTTCAGGGTGAAGAAGATAGTACCGCATGGGTCTGTGCCTTACTTCTTGCTTTGCTATTTCAAGAAAGAGAGATAAATCGATCTAATCCAGCATTGCACTCAATTCCTGTGCTCTCAAACTTGTTAAGGTCTGATGAACAAGCATACAGGTACTTTGCTGCACAAGCTTTGGCAAGTCTGGTTTGCAATGGCAGCAGAGGAACTCTTCTTGCTGTTGCTAATTCTGGGGCGGCCACTGGACTTATTTCTTTGCTTGGATGTGCTGAAGTTGATATAGCTGATCTTTTGGAATTATCAGAGGAGTTCATGTTGGTTCCTAATCCTGATCAAATTACACTGGAGAGGCTTTTTAGAGTTGATGATATCAGGGTTGGCGCAACTTCCAGAAAATCTATTCCTCTTCTTGTTGACCTACTCAAACCCATTCCAGAAAGACCTGGTGCTCCTTTCTTGGCGTTGTGTCTTCTGACACAATTAGCTATTGATTGCCCTCCAAACATGCTGCTAATGGCTGAAGCTGGAATCCTAGAGGCACTTACCAAATACCTATCACTTAGCCCACAAGATGCAACAGAAGAAGCTACAACTGATTTGTTAGGCATTCTTTTTACTTGTGCAGAAATAAGGCACAATGAAGCAGCACTTGGTACTGTTAACCAACTTGTGGCAGTCCTTCGTCTAGGAGGAAGAAATTCACGCTACAGTGCTGCGAAGGCATTAGAGAGCTTGTTTTTTGCAGACCATGTCAGGAACAGTGAGTCAGCTCGCCAGGCTATTCAACCACTCGTAGAAATTCTGAGTACTGGCATGGAGAGGGAGCAGCATGCAGCTACATCAGCACTTGTTAGGCTGCTTTCTGACAATCCATCAAGAGCACTTGCGGTTGCAGATGTTGAGATGAATGCAGTGGATGTCCTGTGCCGGATTCTTTCTTCGGATTCTTCAGCTGAGTTGAAAGGAGATGCTGCTGAACTATGCTGTGTGCTATTTGCAAATACAAGGATCCGCTCTACATCAGCTGCAGCCCGGTGTGTGGAGCCCTTGGTTGGTTTACTCGTTAGTGAAGCTAACCCCGCCCAGCTTTCTGTAGTCCGTGCACTGGACAGACTTCTAGATGATGAGCAACTAGCAGAATTAGTTGCAGCCCATGGAGCAGTCATTCCTCTTGTTGGCCTTTTGTTTGGCAAAAACTACACGCTCCATGAGGCAGTTGCTAGAGCTTTGGTAAAACTTGGAAAGGATAGGCCAGCTTGCAAATTGGAAATGGTCAAGGCTGGTGTAATTGAGAGCATTCTAGATATTCTGCATGATGCTCCAGATTTTCTTTGCATTGCTTTGGCAGAAATGCTTCGGATTTTGACAAACAATGCTAGCATAGCTAAAGGTCCATCGGCAGCCAAAGTAGTCCAGCCTCTTTTCTCTTTACTATCCAAGGCAGACATTGGTCCTGAGGGGCAGTACAGCACTTTGCAGGTTCTTGTGAATATTTTAGAGCATCCTGAATGTCGTGCTGATTACAATTTGACACCCCGCCAAACTATTGAGCCAGTCATTTCTTTACTAAATTCCTCTCCACCAGCTGTGCAACAATTAGCTGCAGAACTCCTATCACATCTTATTCTAGAAGAAAACCTCCAGAAGGACACAATAACGGAGTTGGCCATCCCTCCTCTAATTCAAGTTCTTTCATCGGGTTTGCCAAACTTGCAGCAAAGGGCTATAAAAGCTCTTGCTAACCTTGCATTAGCTTGGCCAAATACAATTGCAAAGGAGGGTGGTGTTTTTGAGCTGTCCAAGGTGTTGTTGCAAGCTGACCCTCCTTTGCCTCATGTTGTATGGGAATCTGCAGCGTCTGTCTTGTCTAGCATACTGCAGTACAGTACTGAGTTTTTCCTTGAGGTGCCTGTTGCAGTACTTGTACAGTTACTCAGATCAGGAACAGAAAGTACTGTCGTTGGTGCACTTAATGCACTGCTTGTATTGGAGAGTGATGATTCGACAAGTGCAGAGGCAATGGCTGAGAGTGGCGCTGTGGAAGCTTTGCTGGATCTCTTGAGGAGTCATCAGTGTGAGGAAGCTGCTGCCAGACTCATTGAAGCACTTCTGAACAATGTAAGAATAAGGGAGGCGAAGGCTGCTAAAAATGCTATTGCACCTTTGTCCATGTACCTTCTGGATCCTCAGACACAATCTCAACAAGGAAGGTTGCTTGCTGCTCTTGCTCTTGGAGATCTTTTCCAAAATGAGGGTCTTGCTCGTTCTACTGATGCTGTTGCTGCATGCCGTGCTCTAGTAAACCTTCTTGAAGACCAGCCAACTGAAGAGATGAAAGTGGTAGCCATTTGTGCCTTGCAGAATCTAGTGATGTATAGCCGAGCAAATAAGAGGGCAGTTGCAGAATCGGGTGGCGTCCAGGTTCTGCTGGACCTTATCAGTTCAAGCAATCCTGATACCTCTGTTCAGGCAGCAATGTTTGTTAAACTTCTATTCAATAACCACACTATCCAAGAGTATGCCACAAGTGAAACAGTCAGAGTTATAACTGGTAATTACGACTTCCTTTTTTCTATCATACCCATTTTGTATTAGTTAATTTTTCATGATAATTGTTTGGCCACTCCCTTTAGTACGAACTGGTCAAGTTAATGATATCTAGCAAGAACGAAGCTGTTTGACCATTTATGCCTTGCATTATAATGAGTATATGTTTTAGTGCTTTTATACAGAGGCAGTTTGAAGTATACGTTTCAGTGAAAAAAATTCTTCTGGCAACCTTTGAATATGCACTTTTTTCTCATACCGAGAATTTACTTACACATCTGATTACAATGTTTTGCATGCAGCTTCAATTGAGAAGGACATATGGGCATCTGGAAGTGCTAATGAGGAGTATCTTAAGGCTCTTAACGCTCTACTTAGTAACTTCCCTCGCTTAAGGGTCACTGAACCTGCTACCTTATGCATTCCTCATCTTGTAACATCTCTTAAGACTGGTTCTGAGGCAACCCAGGAAGCAGCACTGGACTCGCTGTATCTTCTTAGACAAGCATGGGGAGCTTGCGCAGCAGAAATATTTAAAGCTCAGTCAGTTGCTGCCTCAGAGGCTATTCCTCTACTTCAGTACTTGATACAGTCTGGCCCACCTCGGTTCCAAGAAAAGGCAGAACTGCTTCTTCAGTGCTTGCCTGGTACTTTGACAGTTACTATAAAGCGTGGCAACAATCTAAGACAATCAGTTGGAAATCCTAGTGCATTTTGCAAGCTTACTCTTGGAAATAATCCGCCAAGGCTGACAAAGGTATGGACAGATTTGCTTGTATTCTTCATTACAGAGCTGTTGATCACTTGGTCCACAGTATGATTCCATGCATTCACGCTGACAACATTTTTAATATCTCTTTGGATTGTTTTTTTTTTATTTTTCCACTTTTACTCTGCGCCACCTGGTCTGATTTTAGTCTTATCGACATTGGTTTTTGGGCTGAGCCCAATTGGATTTCGTTGAAGGTTTACTGTTTCAATGTTTTTCCTGCCTCTTCTTATTCTTGGACCTTCCATTATTTACAAGGTTAAGGATATAGAGTCCATCAGGGGTTACTAATCCTGTTACTGGTATCCAATGTAAAAGATAATAACTCAAATGAACCATCAAATTCCTAACATTTTAGGAGTATAAAAATAGCACAACTCTAGATTTTTCTGTTTTACCTGTGAACAGCAAATTCACTGAAAAAAAATTGACCAACCTGTCAGGAAAAGCGAGTCATGATTGTAGGAAGTGTTCACAGATGGCGTAGTTGTCATCATACTGCATATTTCTCCACATAAGATTTTTGCTGATGTAAACTGTCCCCAATATTATCGTTAATACTATAAATTACAATAACTTATATTTTCAAGTGCCTTTATGTTGTTGGCTGTCTGTTTTCTTACGCTGACAATCTGCACTTTGAATTAGATGTTTGCCATTTTTATCATAACGATAATAGCTGATATGTCAATTCACCATTGTTATCACTGTGGCTTTAGTCCTTTTTCTTTTTTCTTGTTTTGCATTTCACTGACATGCTGTGAAATGCAGATTGTCTCGACTGGTGCAACACCTGAATGGGATGAAGCCTTTGCGTGGGCGTTTGACAGCCCTCCGAAGGGGCAGAAGCTTCATATCTCTTGCAAAAACAATAGCAAATTCGGAAAGGTACCCGAAAATACCAGACATAATATTTTTACCATTTTAGATTATATATCTGTTCTTTTACGATCATATAGAAGATTCAGCACCCATACACCATTTTGCACGTCACCCAAGCAGTAATCAGCGCATGATTAATTGAGTTCTAATTATTACAAACTTGAAAAATGGATTTATCTGGTATTAGAAAGTTTTTTCGCACAAACACACCGTTTAATAGTTTGAAAAACGTGCTAACGACGACGGAGGTAAAACCTGCATCTTAGAAAAGAACGGGGCAAGTATTCGCATCCTCACTCTCCAACTGCTGTTGCAGAAATCATTTGGTAAGGTGACAATCCAGATCGATCGAGTTGTCATGCTGGGCTCCGTTGCTGGCGAGTACACCTTGCTACCTGAGAGTAAAAGCGGCCCTAATAGGAACCTGGAAATTGAATTCCAATGGTCAAACAAATGACAGTATCTGCATAGTTAGGTGATCTTTGTAAGTTAAAATCCATAAGAAGTTGAGAGTGTTCTTGTTTTCCGTACTCTGCTATACGCGTTACCATATTTGTGCATCAGTGTAAATAGCCTGCAGAGAAGTTTGTCGTTTTGTTGTACCTTTCTGTGAGATAAAAGAGAACAGATGAGTCATATTTTGTACTGATTGTAATGAATTGATTCATTATTTTTTCCACGGGATTTTTTATTTGTAAATGGTGTAAATGCTTCAGCACAACTTTTATAAGTTGCACGGATCTTAAAAGTCAATTAAAAAGGTGTATGTTTGTAGTGAAAGGTATACTGTATACATAATTAGATATAGCAGCTGTCCAAATTGTTGTTCATAGTTTTCTCTAGATTATTAGGAGTACTAATTACTGGAATCATGGGCATGAAGAAGTTGTAACCTGAGAGAAACTGGATATGAAGATTTCAAGATCAGGGTGGACATGGGCTGCGGTCGTGCTTCCGACATCAAGCAAGAAAAAAGCGTGCTCACGGCTGCAAAGGTACTAGGTATCACAACTTTAATATTGTCCGGTGGTAGTTGCACCGGACGTTTCTTTCAAAACTAATATGAAATTCTGACGGTGCCAAGCAAGACTCAAATTTACATTGTTTTGCGCCATACAGTGGCAATAACCAATTTAACCATAACGCACAAGACCTCTTTTCCTTGGCCTGAAACTGCATATAAATTTGCAGGAATAATGCAGCATGTTCAAAACTTTCAAGAGCCATTGGACAGGGGGCAACACATGGTGGAACCACTGCCAATGTGAACCCCTGAAATTGCCTGAAGAAGGCCCACACGACAGTGAAAAAGAAAGCCAGAGGTCTGGCCCCACAATTTGGTGGCGGCCACGTGTAATGGGGCCCAGCTGGCCTATGACAATGGGCTTATTATTATGCGAAGAATCAAAGAATGTGTAGACCATTCACAACCAATCAGAGATGACAACTTCAATGGGTGATGTATGCATGCATCTTTCCATGGTTCACTTTCCTTGCATTTTTTTCATCCATTTTCTCCTCTCTCTCTCTCTCTCTCTCTCTCTCTTTTGCTGGCATCATCTCCAAACATGATAATATGATATATCCCCATGATGCAAAGTTTGTCCTGGAGTAGTGGAGTTAATGGGTGACACCAACAGATCTATTGAGAAATGTAAAGGAGGCACAGGATGCTGGCCCAGGAGAACTCAGTTTTTTTTTTCAGTGTGCCTACTCAAGCTTTGCTTTTGATCTCATCACATTCATGTAAACCGGCCATTGTGCCTTTGTGCGTGCATATGTGTGATTTTTTGCCGCGCCGAATCTAGTATGGCGTTTTTGCGCCTTAGCTTGCATCATTGCATGGTATGCGTGGTACTGTGGTTGCTTTATTTGGCAGGTGTTGTGAGCACTGACTAGGCAAACATTATTCGTACAGTTTTATTTACATTAGTTACCATTGGTTCTGTTTGCAATTCAAGGGAGTGACCGATACAGGATTAGTCTCTACTAGCGGTATAAACGATTGAAACCTTTCAAATTTTTTTTTGTGATTATACCTTTTTTTACCTACAAATCCAATTACATACAGATATAACTGTGTCGAATATAACTCATAGAAGAAACAAAAGATTTACCAGAAAAGAATAAAGATGCTCCACATCTACAAATGATGTAAGAGATCCGAGCAAATGAGCACAGCCACAATGCTAACTAACTTCGACACGGGCAAAAAAAAAATAAAATAAAACGGTAGCCATCTAAATACTCAAGCTTAAAAATAATATATGCTGGTCCTATATTGATACATTCCAAATTTTCTTTGTCTCGTCCACATGGTAGTGACTACTCTACTAGTACCATGCATGACTTCTGAACACACCTTTGGCCGACCGGCTCTGTTCGGCAAAAGCAGATCTTGAGAAAAAGTCCTTCGTTTTTTTGGGAGATTCAAACATGCTACCCTCCCGACCGTTGTCATCACCGCCGCCCCGTCCATCGCCACTCCCCCCGCTGGTGTCGACGCACCCGCCAGCACAGTCCAACTGCGCTTCTGTTCGCGTCCCACCGTCCGCAGCCGATTGGCCCCACCGCCAGCACAGACCTCACCTTCTCTCCACGCAGGCCCAATCTCAGACAGCCGCTTCGACCAGGCAACAACTGATCCCCATTCTCAGCCGCCGTGGCATGGCCCTGGGCCGCTATGCACCTAGCGGTCCAGTGGCGCTCCTTCGCGCAGGTCGTTAGAGGCGACGCCGCTCCCAGCTCTTCCCCCCAGATCCAGCCGAGGCCACACAGCGGAGCTAGCGCGCCCTTTACTCCGAGCGTCCGGCGCAACTACCACCCCTATGGTGCCTTGGCGTGGCCAGCTATGGTTTTACTGCCTACGAAGATAGCTTGTCGCGTCGACGGGGAGAAGGAGGAAGACAACCCAGATCTCGGCTGGATCCGCGTTCATGGCCCATACTGGCAGCGAAGAAAGAACTTTTCAAAAGCGTCGCACCAAGGACGGGCGCCTTCACTGCGACAAGATGGCGGGCCAATGAGGCACAGTTACTCCACTCCCCTCCTTCGCCGATTTAGGGATGTGGTAGATGGCCGGTGTTCAAATTGCCTCCGGCACGGGCACAGAGCGTCACATTGCAGGGATCCCCTTCGTTGCTTCCTTTGCAAGAGTGTTGGGCACAGGGCTCGGGACTGCCGGCGTCGTTCTGCTCCAGCGGCGCGCCCCGACCGCCCTGCCCGGTGTCGCCCCAGCGCTCCACACTAACCAGCCAAAGCTCAAGCTCCACAAGTCTTTGCCACGCCACCCGACCCACACCCTCGCCAATCCTCGCCGGAAGGCCACCGCAAGCGCACCTCTAGGTCACCAGCTCCGTCCTGCACCTCTCCACCAACAATGACAGTGCTTCCACCGTCGCCGTCGCCTCCCTAGCCATCCAATGGCACAACTTGGAGACCCTGCCACGCGGCCGGAGGAAGACCACTGCTTCATCCCGACGTCCTTTGCGGTTGATGGTGAGCTCCACGAATGGAGCGAGAAGGCGGTTGTGTCCTAGGCCACGCGGGTTTCACCAAGCATCGAACCGCGAGATGTAGAACAAGCTTTCATCGACGAGTTCCGTCTTCGCCGTGGCGAGGTCGTGGTGTCGCTACACCACCCGCAAGCATACCTCATCAAGTTCCAGCATAGACGTCACTGCGAGGAGGCGCTATCCAAAGGCTATGTGAGGCGGCGCGATGTCAAGATTCACTTTGTCAAGTGGCGTAGCTTACAAGGGGCTCTCGGCGTCGCCCTTCTGTTCCGCGTCCGCCTGAGCCTGGATGGAGTGCCAATGCACACTTGGGCCGCGAACGTCTCCGAGCAGTTCATTGGAAGAACTTGCGCCATGGAGAGGATCGAAACGGACATTGTTCACCCGGTGGAGGCCGGAAATACATGCACGATCGACCTTTGGGCGTGGACGATGAACCCAAGTGCCATTCCTAAGCATCTCTGGCTCAGCTTCACCTCGCGCGCGCGTGACGCCATGACGGACCAAGTGTTCGACGCCGACAATGCTCCAGAGCGGTGGCAAAGGGGCGTAAGGCACCCGGTGATCCTCCATCTAGAGGAGATCCACGACTACACGGCTGCCTCGATCAACTTGGGTGCACAGGAGGTCTTCCAGCCAGCGAAGAGTCGGCTTCCTCCATGGCACATAGGAGTGCTTGACGGCGACCAAGTACCGGCGTGGGCAATTGAGGACTTTCCTCACCATCCCCCACCGCCCGGTCGGTCCACGATCAGTTGGGCGGGCTTGAAGAAGAAGACGCGCACCGGAACGGGCGTGAGTCCGAGGAGGAAGAAGCAGGCCATGGGCGCCGTTTGGACCACACCGACAGGCGCCGCCAGGGAGCGGCACGCCGTTTGCAGGCCCAGGGCGTGTCAGAATGGGCGGAAGAAGACGAGGAGGGCCATGGTAGTGACAAGGAGACAACGCGAAGCAGCCATGGTCGCAGTCGGTCGCGGAGAGGCGACAATGACCACCCAAGGCATAACCAAGGGAGGCAGCGCCGAGATCGGGATGATGGCGACGGTCGTGGTCGTAACTCCAACCGGGGACACAGCGAGCGCACAAGGTCCCCGAAGCGTTGGAGCAGAGGAAAAGGTGGCCAGAGCAACGGCGGTAGGCGGCGGCTGCTGGATGACACGAATGCGGCAAAACTAACCCTGCTTGGCAACAAGGAAACGATGGAGAGGGTAGGGGAATTTCGTTCTCTAAATGCTTTGCACACAACACCTCTATCCTTGCAGATGTCGTAGGCAACGGCGGGCGAGCGACCCCAACAAAACACTCAACTGCTTTGCTTGGTGCCCATCCTGGGCAAGGCATTGTCGGACTCGGCGCCCGCTGGGGGGAATGAAGGCTGGTCCGCCGGGAGCACATGGGATCCCATCCCCTGTCGCTCATCTTCACACGAATCGTTGATGCGCTCCCGCATTTGACACAAAGCCAGCCTGCAGCACACTCCCAGGTTGAGCGATACCTATCTCGACCGCAGCTGGCGCCGGTGGACTTCGAGCCGGCGGCAAACGATGACGCGACCCAACCACGATAGCAAGCTCCTGGGCAGGAGGACATCGCCTCACCAGCCTTGTTGCAGGTAGAGCGGGCGCCGACTCATCCCCGCGAAGAAGATGACGCTGACGCCTCACAATCCCAAGAAGTGGTGCCGGCGAGCCCAACGGGCGCCATGGCGGTCCTGTTCACTAAGCCGCAAGGGCCAATACTTCCAATGCCGGTCGAGCAGCGGCCAAAACAAGTGGTGAGGCCTTGCACGATGGCGACAAGAAGAAGCATGAGGATCGCACGCCAGCCAGCTGGCTCGGTCATGCAGCGATGCCGCCGGGTGCTACTCAAGCGCCTTGGCTTATCCAAGGAGGATGATGACGAGGACTCGGTGGAGAGAGTCCTTCAACAATATGTTGCTATGTTCAATGGCCCGCTTCCGCCACACATTATCAGCGCACTCACTGGAATATTTGGATTGGATGACGATGGACAAAAGGCGATGCCGCTTTACTCTCCTTGCTCGGGGAAGGTGTGGCAGAAGCGGCGGAAGAAGATGAAGAATTGGTGGCCTAAGCGGCATCCCCCTAGGACCCGCACCGACGAGTGGTAACGTCTACTCCATGTATCCCCCCACTTAACTACTAGAAGCTTTTGTGTTTGGCTCGCTGACGTTGAGGGAGCCCTGTTTAGGCGGAATTTGAGGAAGATTCGAGGTCGCCTGTGCGCCGCCGCTATCCCCCAGCCTCCGACCCCTACAACTCATCAACAGGGTTTTAAGGGTTTCCAAGTTCTTGGCAGGAAACACGAAGAAACAATACCCAAAGCCACTTGCTGAGTTGGTTCCAGCTTAGGGTGGGAGCTTCATGGGCATAAATCCTGTTGTAAAGGTGGCCTTCATACGTCCCGAAATGACAAAGACACTGGACATCATCTCTTGGAATGTGAGAGGTTTGAATTCATCGGCTTGCCGGAACGTGAGTTAATGCTCGACACAAGTTGCACTTTAGCTTGCTTACAAGAAACAAAGCTTCAAGACATAGATGATGGCCTGGCTTGCTTCCTAGGGGGATATAAGCTAGACCTTTATGCTTACAAGCCGGCCAGGGGCACAAGAGGGGGCATCCTATTCATGTGGAACAATGGGCATCATGATGTCCAAAACATAAGAGTCGGCCGTTTCTCCATCTCAGTAAAGGTCACTCTGATTCAGTCAGGAGCTAATTTCCACCTCTCTGGGGTCTAGGGCCTTCCAGAAATAGCCTTAAGAATGCCTTCCTACGTCACCTCAGATCCCTTAAACCGAGCTCGGGGGAAGGGTGGCTACTCTTAGGCGACTTCAACATGATCTACCGTGCAAGAGACAAAAATAATAACAACATTAATATTGCACGCATGAGGCATTTCCGTTCCACCTTAAACCGTTGCGAGCTGCGAGAGATACCCCTCCACAACAGGAAATTCACATGGAGCAACGAGCGACGACGGACCACCTTAGTCAAGCTAGACCCTTTTTTCTGCAACGAACAGTGGGACCTGGCCTTCCCTAACCATGCTCTAAACGCCCTCTCCACAAGTCTATCAGACAACTGCCCTCTTATGTTGGTAGACCAACGCAGCCCAAGAAGGCCACGACCTTTCAAATTTGAGAATTTTTGGGTGAGAATCCTGGGTTTCAAGGACAAAGTAAAGGCAGCATGGGGCGAACAAAACCCTCACACAGAGCCAATGCATCGTCTAAATTTTAAGCTGCAGCGCACAATGCAATGCCTAACGATTGGGTAAAAAACATCTGCGCGAAAGCCAAATTGCAGTTTCACATGGCCCTAGACGTGACCCAGAGATTAGAGATGGCCCAAGAAAATTGAGATCTTACAAACCAAGAGGTCAGTTTACTGGCAGGTCTCAAAAGAAGGATCATCGCCCTAGCGTCAATAGAAAGGGCAAGGAAAAGACAATCATCAAGGATAACGCATATAAGGGAAGAAGACGCTAACACAAAGTTCTTCCACCTAAGGGCAAACTCACGCCGAAGAAAGAACACCATACAAAGGCTCCAAAGAGATAATGGTTGGGCCATCACACATCATGATAAAGAGATGACCATTCTGGACCACTTCCAAAAGGTCATGGGGAAACCTACGACAAGGCAGATCGACCTAAACTGGGAAGCTTTGAACCTCCACCAGGCTTATCTATCTACTTTAGCGGAGCCTTTTGATGAGCAAGAAGTTTGGAAGGCGATAAAGCAAATGACAACAGACAAGGCTCCAGGGCCAGATAGTTTCACCGGTCTTTTCTTTAAATCATGCTGGGAGATAATAAAGCCAGATATATTGCTAGTCTTCAACTCGATGCACAGCCTTAGATGCTCACATTTGAACATGCTCAATTCAGCCAATATAGTGTTGATGCCAAAGAAAGAAGGAGCGGAAAGAGTAGCGGACTACAGGCTGATTAGCCTAATTCATAGTATCGCCAAAATTTTCTCAAAGACACTTGCTCTGCGCTTGAGGCCCTATATGCCTTTCCTGATTTCAATCAACCAAAGCGCTTTCATTCAAGGCAGAAGTATCCATGATAACTATCTCCTAGTGAGAAATATGGTGAGGAGATACCATCGAGTAAGACGTGCAATGCTACTGTTCAAACTTTACATCACAAAAGCTTTCGACTCTGTCAGATGGGACTACCTCTTTTCACTGCTCCGCATCAGGGCTTCCCACCATGGTGGATTGAATGGTTGGGAGCTTTGTTATCCACTTCCACCTCGCAGGTGCTTCTCAATGGACACCCAGGCCAGAGAATCCATCATGGCAGAGGCCTCCAACAGGGGGATCCCCTATCCCCGCTGCTATTCATTTTGGCAATTGACCCACTGCAGGCAATACTCTCCAAAGCATCGAAGCTTGGTATGATCACTAAGCTGCAAGGGCGTGACCCAAGGCTAAGGGTTTCCATGTATACGGACGATGCCATCATCTTCATCAACCCTACGCGTAATGATGTGACTTCCTTCGCAAGCATCTTGGAAAGGTTTGGGCAAGCCACAAGCCTTGTCACCAATTTCCAAAAATCCCAAGTGGCGGCAATCCAATGTGATGAGGACCTCCTAGATGAGGTTTTAGATGGCGTATCAGCAATGCGAGCAAACTTTCCAATAGAGTACCTTAGATTACCTTTGGTTTTGGGAAGACTGCGAAAGATTGATTTACAACCTGTCTTTGATAAAATCTCAGGAAGGATAACTGGTTGAAGGGGGAAGCACTTGGGCTTGGCAAGAAGAGGAACCCTGGTCAAAACAGTGCTCACGGCACAGCCGATCTACTTGCACCACCCTCAAAGTCATTAAAGAGTCCTTGGAGCAGTTTGACAAACAGCGCCGTCGGTTTCTCTGGGCAGGAAAAGGGAAGATTACGGGAGAAAAATGTAAGGTCAATTGGGCAAGGACCTGTATGCCCACCTCACAGGGAGGCCTTGGAATTCTAGATCTGCAAAAATTCATAAGAGCTCTGCGCTCGCGAAGGCTTTGGCAAGAGTGGAAGGACCCGACAAACCTTGGGTGGGGCTGCAAACGCCTTGTGATGAAACAGACATGAATCTCTTCGTGGCGCCAACCAAGATAACTATAGGTGACGGAAAAACGGTGCGCTTCTGGGATTCTGCGTGGTTAGAGGATGGTCGAAGGCCGAAGGACGCCATGCCCTTAGCCTTCCAGATATCGAAGAATAGAAACAAATCGCTTCGTCAAGGGAAAGAAAACGATGCTTGGGTACAAGACCTGGACCTCTTGACAAACCGACCGATAACGACTGAGCTAGTGTCCCAACTTGTAGCACTATGGGAGGAAGTGATAGGGGTGTAGCTAAACAATGATGAGGCCGATCAAATTCAATGGAAGTTCACGAATCATGGAGAATACACTTCAGCCTCAGCTTACCATGCACAAGGCCGCGGGGCAACAAGCACAAACTTCAACGCGTTGATTTGGAAGGTGTAGGCCCCGGGACGATGCAAGTTTCATGCATGGTTAATGGTTCAAAATAGAGTCTGGACATCAGATCGGCTGGCAACAAGAGGATGGCAGAACAATGGTCACTGCCCCCTGTGCAAACAGAACCCGGAGACGGCATTGCACCTCGTTGTAGAATGCAAATTTATCAGAAGAATCTGGCAACTCATCGCAACCTGGGTAGGCTACACACAGCTGGAGCCGGCTTCTTGGACTCAGGCAACATCGGTGCAACAATGGTGGAAAAACCTAGCAAACGCAAAAGGAGTGCCAAAGAAAGGACTGAGATCACTAATTTTGCTCATCGTCTGGAAGATCTACAAGGAACGAAACCGGCGGATTTTTGATCGCAAGAGAGAAACCACGACGAACCTAATGTCAAAAATTAAAGAGGAAGGCTATGGGCCTTAGCAGGGGCAAAGCAACTGAGCACTCTTTTCTCGCACTGTATAGCCTGTAAAGCCTTTTATTTTTCTTACCCTAACGCTGTATTTTATCTCACTATATTCAATGAAAAGACACAATCATGCCTTCTTTCGCTAAAAAAGAAAAAGTCCTTCGTTTTTAAAAAGGTAAAACGACATATTTTTAAAAAAATCTGTAAAAAATTATTTTAAAAAATTATATCAATTCATTTTTTAAGTTTAAAATAATTAATATTTAATTAATCATTGATAATTTATGTCGTTTTATATATCTTCTCGATCTTCTTCAATCAAACACTCGCTAGGCTTTAGCAGAAGAGAGGATCTTTTTCTGTCATGAGGTAGCGAGGTGTGCAAGCTCTCTCCATTGAGTCATTAAAGGAATCAAATAATCGAGCGATTAATTATTCAAACTTCCAGAGGTAGAGAGGAAAAACGTCAGCTTCAATTCGTCGCGTCGACGACAGGTGACGGCTTGGCGTGTTCCGGCCCTCCGGGGCATCTCGTCGCCACCTGGATGGTCGAGAGCTCGCCGTACCGTGACACCGTTGTTGCCTGGCTGTGCGTGCCTACGGATGAAACGGCGACTGATCGATCGGCTGATCGCGGCCCGTGCATGCAAGCGATGTCTCCCTCCCGACTTTTCGATCGCCGACCGCCGCACAGCTGTGCCGCCCGGCCGGCCAACCGCAGCACGCACGCCGGACACGCACAGGGCGCCGGCCGGGATGCGTCGTGATATTTGCTACTCTAAAGCTGGCTGGCTACGTGTTTTCCACTGCACTGATTATTGATAGAAAAATTTCGAATTATCCTAATGAACTATTATTATCGTTTGAATTACCTTTGTAAACTCAAATACCAAATACCAGACATTTAATACCCCGAACTTCTGAAACCGAATGAATTACCCTCTCCTTTTTATTCTGAAGCAGATTTTTTTACAACATGGCGTACACGTAAAAATCCAGTCAACAAAATAATAATTAAAAAAAAAATCTGTGAGCCCTATCAGTCAGTGATTCTCTAATTTCTCTCTTTCCCGGCTCTACTCTAGCAGGCAACAAAGGCGAAGGCGAGAGGGGACGCTACCGCCCTTATTCCTCTCTTCCCTCTCTTACCAGGATTGTCTCAGCAGCACGAGGCGTCGTCCGTTGCCGCTCCTCTTCCTCTCTTTCCTCACACTCGGGAGGTCATGCGAACATTGGCAAGACGAGCCTCACCGCTGTTGTCCCTCTTTCCTCAAATTGACCTTAGGAGGTGATGCAGACTCTGGCAAGGCGAGCCTCAGCTGTCGCAGCCCCTCTTTCCCTTGATCGACCTCAGGAGGCAATGTCGGCGAGGCGAGGCCTAGCCTCCACTACCGGCCCTCTTCTCTGGCGGTGCAATTTGAGCACCAGCTCAAGGTCCTCACCGAGCACGGGCTACCTCCACGGTTCCAGGTGACGGAGCTCCCGACCGCACCAACCATCGACCGAATCCCCTTCCTCGCGCACGCCCGCTGTTGCCTGGAGCGCCCTCCTAACCGCGCCCATCGTCGCTTGCTGCCGACTAGAGCCCCCTCCCTCACCGCTCCTATTTGAGCGCGCTCCCAGTCGCGTCCGCTGTCGTGTCCTCCAATGACAACAACAGAGAGGGGGTTGTATGATATGTGACATATGAGTCTTATATTTTTTTATTTTGTTTGGCTGATTGGATTATCACGTTGATGTCACATGTATGTCACGTAGAATCGAAACCGTTTCAGATTGAGTCATGGGGTAATTCGCTCGGAAATCTTGAGTTGGGCCATTGTAGGATGTGATGCATACGCATGTGTGCTTTCAAGGTCTGTTTAGGTTTGACACATGAGAAAAAAGTAGACATTGGTACGTGTGTGTATATGATGTGTTAAAAGAAAGGCAAAGAGAAGGAGGAAAGGTTGCAAAGCTGAACTTGTACATGTTTGTCATGTGCATAATTAGTTGATATGTCAGCGATATAGCGACGGCTCGTATGTACCTTCTTCGTTTTATATTGTATCGTTTTGATTTTTTTAAGTTGAATTAAGTTTAACTAAGTTTATAAAATTCTTTAGCAATATCTATAACATTAAATTAGTTTAATTAAAACTAAAATTTAATATATTTTAATAGTTTGTTTATTTTGTATTAAAAATATTCAAACTTTAAAAAGTTTGACAAGAAAAAAGTCAAAACGACTTACTCGTCTTACTCGTTTTAAATGTAACTTTGACTATATTTTTTATTATAATATATATGATAAATAAATATAATTTTATTTTTATTATAGTATTTTGTAAGACAAATGTTACTGTGCCTTTAAACTAGTTATAAAAATTTGACCATAATATTGTTCAAAACAAAAATTATGGAAGAGAAAATATAATATGCAACGGAGGTAGTACTAAGGGCCTGTTTGGAAGCCAGAAACGGTTCCGTTTTAGGGCAGAAACTGAAGAATCCAAGCCAAACGCTGTTTTTCCTGTGAATTTCAGAACAGAAACGATTCTCCTTTTATATGTGTGACTGCGAAACTGCCTCAGACCAATTTTACCAGATTCTCCTCCCGTTTCTCCAAATATGCCAAACGGTTTCATAAGAGATTCTGATTCTTCAGAGAAACGTTTTACAGGAGAATCTGAATCCGAAACGTTTCTTACAGAATCTGGAGCCCTACCAAACATGCCCTAACTATATGATTGGAAGGAGTAATTACATTACACTGTATGATCATAATGATCATAACCAGAGGGAGTATATTGCTGACCCAATACTCTCTATTAGGGTTGTACGTTTTGATTTTTTTAACAAACTATTCAAACTAGCGCTAGGTAGTTCTTCCGCGTGTGCACAACTAGGACAATCTCTAAGTACACATACTCTCACTCATATCTGGTTTCAATACTTTGCTGAAAAATCAGAATGTACATCATTATTCCCTCTATTGATTTTTGTAAGATATGTTTTGATTTACGAAATTCCTAGTACCACCATTCTTGTTGATTAATCATAACTACATCAAAATAAAAAATAAAAAACTCTTACATGAATACATACATTGTATAAATATGGACAAAATATCCCATGAGTGTTGAAATGCCTATTATCTAAAGTATTCAATTATTAAAACTATATAATTCCAAAAATAAATCAAAGCCATAGACCAACACTAGACCTGCGTTTAGAGGTGAAATACTTCTTATCTGACACACGAAATGATTCATTAACATATAATTAATTAAAAATTAACTAAAATAAACTTAAAAGTTAATAATATATTTTTAAAATAATATATATATATATATATAGAAATATTTTGTAAATAAACTTATCATTTATTATTTAGTATTTTAATAAATATGTACGTAAAACACGAGTGAATTAAAGTATGGAAAGAAACTGTAAAGAACACAACTGGACCCTTTCTAAAGACTAGAGTCAAGAGTCGCATCACTGAAGAGGAGGGAAAGTATCCCCTAGATTCCAATGGACGGCCCAGATCACCCCGATTCCCTCCCCTATTCCCCTCCTCTTTTAACAAGCAGCCCTCTCTTCCTTCCCCGCACTCGCTCTCTCCTCTCCTCAACTCGAACTCGAGCTCGAAACTTCCACCCACAAGAAGAGAAGAGGAAGAGAAGAGATCCTTGGAGGAGAGGAGGGGAAGCATGACGACGCTGGGGAAGAGGCACAGGAACAACAGCTCGCTGCGGCGGACGACGAGCATGTCGGGGTTTGCGGTGGCGGAGGAGGAGCAGCAGCAGCAGCAGCAGCAGGGGAGGCAGCCGCCGGCGCGGGCGGCGAGGGGCCGCGGCGGTGGCTCGTCGGCGCCCTCGACGGGGTGGGGAGCCATGCAGAGGAGGCACTCGGGGGACTTCGCCGTGGCGGAGACGGCGGCGTTCCTCAAGGCGTGCGGCATCTGCAACCGCCGCCTCGGCCCCGGCCGCGACACCTTCATATACATGTGAGCAAGCAAGCAAAGCTGCTCTGTTTTTTTCCTCTTCTTTTGGTCAAATCTTGCATACTTTCCTCGAGATTGCTGTTTTTTCAAACAAAAGATTTGCAGTTCTTTTGATCAGTTTTGATTTGTTTGAGCTAGTTCTTGCTGATCTTGAGATTTAAGGGATTGACTGGTTTATGCTGGTCTTCCTTAATTATTTTGTTCTTGGATATGAAGTACTAGTAGTATTGGATGATCTAATATTATGTTGAGAAAAAAAACATACTTCCATCTGTGCCTTTTGCTAAGTTGAGATGAGTTCTTGTTTGATCAGATTCTTCCTGTTTTGGTAGAATATTCCATCTGTTCATTTGCGTTTGATTCTCTCTATGTCTTTATAATCGTTTTCTTCTTTTGCGACTAATAAATACGCTATGTATGTATGCATGAATGTGACACTTGTGCAGTGGCGCTCCGTTTGCAAGAATCAAATACTACAAGTAGGATGTAAAAAAAAGGAACCAGTTGCTCCGTTTGGTTTCATTGCATGATTGGAGACACAGCCATGGGCATGGCTAATCATAAAAATACTTTTTGTGTTACTTACTCTTTTGCATCGGTCGGATGAACAAAGAACGCATTTTCCCCCTTTTCTTTTGAAGGAAAAAGAATCAAAATTTCCCCTTTCTTGGTGTGCAAGTGGCATTTTTTTTTGAAAAGAGAAAAAGGCTATCGCAGTAGCGGATCTGCCCTTCTGTTACTAGCAAGAAGATAGTTCATTAATTAATCGAACTAAGACATTTTTGTAAATGACTCATAATTGAGTTTTTGTTCTTTGAATTTATGCAGGGGTGAAGTGGCCTTCTGCAGCCACGAGTGCAGGCAACAGCAGATGAACCTGGATGAGCTCAACGAGAAGAAATGCTTCCAGCGGGAAAGCGGCAGTGGCTCCGAAAAGTCCGGCAACAGCGGCGCCGTAGCTGCCGCCTAGCATCGCCGGAGTAGGAAAAAAATATGAAAAAAATGGAGAAATTTTGGCATCCTTACAGGGAACCAAATATATCTATATGTGATGTAACTGTGTATATTGGTGGCTCAGGTTGATTATGAGCCAAGGGGGAGGGAATGATGTAGAGATTTGGAGTTGGGCTAGCTAAAATTTTCGGATTGCAATGCATCTGTGGAGGTGTGTTGAGAAAGAAGGGAGTATTTGGTATCCTGGAGCAGATTAGGCCGTGGGATTTGGAGCTGTTTTGAGAACTTCTGAAGGATGAACTTAAGTTCTCCAGATTGTTGGAAAATGTGCACCCTTCTTGAATTTTTGAATTACTTCTTGCAGTTTCTATTTTATAGGATCTTGGAATAGATAATCATATGCTATGTTTGGTGAGCTTCTAATAAGCAATAACTACAGCTACTCCTAGAATTTGGAAACCCCTCTCCCAGCTGTTTAAATTCTTCCTCTAAATTCTGAGACTTAGTAGCTATAAATCCAAAAATAAACAACTTCTTTTATCTAGACTCATCAGTTGCTTCTCAAAATATTCAGCTCCCAATTCCTACTTAGAAGATTCTAACATTTACCAGTCCAATGCTGCTGCATTACCATAGACAAAAAGTAACCATATTACTACCACTAATCATATATAGGGCTAAAAAGGTCATTTCCATTTTGATGACGTGGTATATAGTGATGGCGTCAGGATGCAGGTCACGTCATGTTACCCAATGTTCTGGTGCTTCAGTTCAAGATCAGTCCATCTGAACGTGCATGAGGCCAAGCAAATTAGAACCCCACAGCTTTGGTTAATCTTGCATCTAAATCTTCAGGTTTGCAGCAGGAACAAGTGAACAGAGGCTTACTAAATCTGGTTGTAGCTGGCAAGAGCTCTGCTTCTGGAGATGGAATCTTGGGCTGTGTTTGGTTAATTCTGACAGACTGGTTGATTAAATTTATCACTTGGGGGGCAGAGTTATTGTCAATGGTGTGCAAAATTTTAAGATCTGATTCCTGTGACAGCGAGGAGATCTCATCGGGATCTAGTAATATCAGAACCTATCCCTTCAGGGTTGCGTTTTCAGAAGAGAGGAGACAAGCGGAGGTACAAAGTAATTAGATCTTGTCCATTAGTTTTTAGCACGTCATTGTCTAACAAATCCTTGAATTGAAGAGGAAAATATGAAAACGGGTGTATGTAAAACTCAAATCTTTTTTTTTACCAAAAGAACTGGGGGGAGGGTGAGAAAAATTAAAATTATAGAGGAAAAAGTTAAGGGTTTAGAATACAACCTTTTAAACATAGGCGAAGATGCCATACAACAAAGCCAAACTCAAAAAAAATAAAAACACATCTAACTGAACGTGTCTAACCAAGCACAAAATGAGGATTTGTCCTTGTTTTTTTAGTCTAAGTATCTGAATGGTGCACTAATGCTTGAAGTTTCCTTTACAGAGCGTTAGGCTCGGGGTCACTCTATGAAAAACTTTGTCGTTCCTCAACTTCCAAAATTCCCAGGCTGCCAGAAGTGCTATCTCAGAAATACATGGCATTGGGGATGTAGAGACCATCTGGGCCATTCTATCCATTATGCTTAGAGAATTATCCCACTGGATTTGCAAGGCGAACCAGCACTGCCCAGCAAAGGGGCATAAGAAGAAGAGGTGATCGACAGTTTCTTCCTCCCTTGCGTCGCACATGATACAGAGACTGTCATCTTGAATGTTTATATGCCTTCTTTGAAGCATCGATTTTGTGTTTAGCCTATCCATCAGCAATAGCCATGCAAAGAATTTGATTCTTGGCATGCATTTGGATTTCCACAGCAGCTGGAAGCTCTTGTGGCTTTCGAAGGTGCTGAAGATGTGGTTGTAGAAGCACCTTGAGGTGTATTTGTTTCCCCAGATCGGGGACCAGCTGTCAAGAGATTCCTCTTCATACGATAGTTCCTACAAAAGCTGTTGCAGCGAGTCTAATTCCTGGTAAGCTTGATCAGAAAGGGGTAGATGAAAGATTATGTCCATGTCCTCCGCCTGCATAATCTCAGCTACCGAAGCATTTATTTTCTTGGCAAAGGATGCAAGATGAGGATAATTGACTGAAATATTCATATTATTCCAGTTATCTAGCCAAAAGCTCACCAAGTTCCCTCTTCCAATCTGACAGGTGGCGATCATTCTGAAAAGGTCATTTAGCCGAGAGATGTCTTTCCACCAAAAGGAACCTGTTTCCCTGCAGTGATGAACCTTGGCCAAATAATATTTAAACCAATTAAGGTTGACCCATGGGATGTCTTCCTGATTATAGAATTTTGAGAGCTGCTTGATGAGGAGAGCATCATTCTGCAATCTCAGATTGATCACCCCTAGACCACCGTTGAGTTTTGGTCTTGTTACTAAATTCCACGTTGCCTGGTTGCCCCCCTTCTTTTCCATACTGTTGCCCCTCCAAAGGCATTGTTTTCTTACTCTGTCGATATCTTCAATGATACCTTTCGGAATTTTTAAGGTGCACATGGCATAAGTTGTTATTGGTGTTATTGCCGAATTGACCATCTCCAATCTTCCCGAGTAGGATAGCCAAGTCGCACACGCTGAGAGCTTCCTTTCTATTTTATCTAGTATGGGCACAAGATCTTCTATCTTCGGTTTTGTTGTCCCCATAGGTAAGCCTAGATAGGTGAAAGGTAAGGAACCCACATCACAACCGAAAGTATGTGCCAGGTGGTTTAATTTGTCAGCGCTGATATTGATTGGGTACATGCTTGATTTTCTGTAGTTAACCTTCAAACCAGTTGCCGTTTGAATACTACTTAGGAGGTTTTTGAGAAAGAAGATCTGCCGAGCATCTGCTTGAAGAATGATGATGGTATCATCTGCATATTGTACCACTGGGAAGTCCTCGTTTGGTTGTGCAATTGGCAGATGGAGGAAGCCTTCTTGTCTAGCTTTATTGATTAGAACTTGGATCAGCTCAGCTGCTAGTACAAAAAGGAGAGGGGAAAGGGGATCCCCTTGTCTCACGCCTCTCCTGCATCTGAAAGTTTTCCCAGGGACACCATTAAGAAGCACCGAAGAGGATCCTGAGGAGAGGATCTCCTTAATCCACTCTATCCATCTATCTAGGAAACCAAGGCTCCGCATCATCAAGAGGATAGCCGAGTGTTCAATAGTATCAAAAGCCTTTTCAAAGTCTAACTTCAAAATAACCACCTCTCTTCGGGAGAGATGACATTGATGGATATATTCATATGCCCAGGCAAGGCAGTCTTGAATAGTTCTAGACCGAATGAAGCCATATTGATTTTGATGGATCACTGTGCGGATGACCCCTTGTAACCTATCAGCCAAAACTTTACTTATTATTTTCAAAGAAGAGTTTAGCAGGGAGATATGCCTGAAATCATTGACTGTTTCGGGGTTGTATTTCTTGGGAATCAGAGTGATGAAAGAGGTGTTGATTGGCTGTAAGCTGGCTTGCCCGTGTTGGAAAGAGTCACAAAGGCAATAAAAATCTTCTTTGATACTCGGCCAACATTTTTTAATGAAGAGTCCATTGAAGCCATCCGGCTCAGGGGCCTTATTGCTGGGCATCCTTTTAACAACTGCATCAATTTCTTCATGCATGATTGGCTGAGCCAGAGAGTCCAGGCCCTCCCTGGGGAGGATTAGGCTTGAGAGGTCAAAAACCATGTCTGGATTGGAAACTGAGCGAGAGAGCCTTCCCTGCATGATCTTGAATCCAAATCCCTTGATCATCCTTAATCTGTGAGATTGTATTTCTTCGATAGGCCATGGTGGCCATGCTGTGAAAGAATTTAGTGCATTCATCCCCAAGCTTTACCCTATTCACTTTGTATCTGTTCTTCCAGTAGATGTTTTTATAGTGCAGCCATTGCTGAAGCTTTTTCTTAACTATTTTCCTTAGATTGGCTTCGGTGTTAAAGATACATCTCCTTTCTTATAGGGAATCAAGGAAGGCAATCACAGTGTTGCAGTTCTCTATAAGGACTCTGAGGTTGGAGATGTTTTTGCTCCAATTTTTTAATCCTGATCTTAGAGTTTTAAACTTCCTTGCAATATTTTTGGCTACATTTCCCTGTACTGTGGTAGTAGACCAACAACCTGTTACTATATCCATGAAATCGGGTTATTCTGCCTAATAATTTTCAAATCGGAAGATGGTTGCTTTGGGGATTTTTGTGCCAATTAGGATCTTACATGGAACATGATCTGAAGTGGTACTGGCCAAAGGAATCACTCTGGTATCCGGAAAATCCGTCGTCCAATTTGTGGAAGAAAAGAATCAATCAAGTTGTTCTAGGAGTGGATCTGTTTGCATATTACTCCACGTGAAGGCCCAACCCTTGATTGGCAGTTCAATTAGGCCCAGGTGCCCAATGACTTCATTGAAAGTGAAGATGTCCAGAATGTTTCCTCCCGGCTTGTTTCTGTTGGAAAGAGAACGATAGAAATTGAAATCACCCAAAAAAGCCAATCATCCAGCTCCTCGATCTCGTGATTCCTAAACCAAGTCATGAACTCTGAACGAAGAGGTTCTTCACAGGGTCCATAGACTACTGTTAATTTCTAGGTTATCGGAGCTTGGAGGGAGGTTAGGGCGACTGAGATACCAAAGCTTTGCTTGTCAAAGACCATGCCCGAGAAGATAATACTTTTCCAAAGAACCAAGATACCTCCCGAGGCCCCCACTGAAGGAATGAAGTCAAAGCAGTCAAAGCTCTTTGGAGCTAATTTCCTGATGTAACTTTTGTCAAAAACTTCCCTTTTAGTTTCCTGAATGCAAACAACCGAGCAGACACTTTCACTTTCATCAATTTTATTCCTGATTGCCTCCCACTTTTCTGGGGCATTAATTCCTCTGATATTCCAACAAAGAATAATCCAGTCACGATTGATCATCATAACTGAAGAACGGTAAAGCGATAGGGTCCTGAGTTGCATAGCAAAACAGACATCCGAAGTTTCCCTTCCCAGACGGTAAACCCATAATCACAGAAACACATGCAGATAAAGGGGGCGAGGATATAAAGCACCGAAAATAACCAGCTTAAGCCAGGCCCACAGCAGGGGCAAAAGAGGGTCCAACAGGCCGAAAGAGGCATCAGTTATATTACGAAAGGGTCCATCCAAGATCTGCCAGTCCCATCAAAAAGAGAGCCCGTCGAAACCACAATGCTGCGCCAGACTCTATCTGCACTCAGAATTAGCATTCTTGCTAAGATCGTGGATCGGTTGGCATCCCTATACCAGTCCAGCAGCCGACCAAAGGGAGCAACCGCCGCCTGGATGAAGGTGTCGTTCTGGTAGTCCAGGGGAAAAGCAAGCATCATAATCCAACAAAGCCTCGTGTAGCTACAGGACCTTGTGTTTATTCCCTCGTCATGGCGCACTACACGGATGATGAGGTCTTGGCCCGGGAAGAAAGGAGAGTTTCGGACCAACCTTTCTTGCTAAACCACTGACCTGAGCTTGATCAGCCCCAGACCGAGAGGCGAGAGGTGCGCGTCCACAATGCGAACTTGCTGGTCCTCCTCCAGGAAGTTGTAAGCGCTGGTGAGGGTCTGGCGCAGGAGATTGTGATCTTGGGGCATTGGTTCGAGAGAAACAATGGCGTATTCCTCATGGCCTCGCAGCGGTTCACCTCCCAAGGCCATCCTGGTTCTTGCCGGCCGCTCCCATCCCTGTTCCACGTGAAGGCCGCCGATAAGAAAGAGAGTTGGATTCACCGGAAAGTTGGCCATGACAGTGGAGGGGTTGGAGGAACTGGTGCAAAGAGGCTGCGAGCTAGGAGTGCAAGATTGAGATTTTGGGGAAGAAGTAATCGACTTAGAGCAAGCAACCTGGGAAACAGATTGGAATGGCAAAGGAGATGAATCTGGTGGTTGCTGATCGTGGGCGTGAAGGCGGAGGTGGGCGACCGATGGTTTTCAAGAGGCCACTTTGGGACTCCAGGCTAGACGAGGGGAGGTACGGGTCAGCCCATCGTGGACAGAGAGACCGTTTCGCACGTCACAAAATTTTGGTTGCCATGTTAAGCACGAGACTTTGGTCCTGCGTGACATGCAACGCAAAACAGTGTGCCCAACAAGGTTGCACCGGGTGCACCGTGGCCGTCCCGAGCAATTAAAGCTGATGTGACCAGGCGAGAGACAAGTGCTGCATGATTTTGAAACCAGGGGAACAAAATTTTGGGGAACATGCAGTCTGAGATTTGAAAATCTTCTACATGCAACCCATACTGTTGGCAATTAATGCAGTGCTAGACTGAAAAACATTCGACCATTTCAAGCAAAGCCGAAGAACACGATTAGAAGGTTGCTCATAATTACACACATGCACACGTTCCCTTCTTTCTTTATCAAAAGTTAACAAAATTCACCGATGGTTAGGCATTTATCTCCTGAGCATGAGTTAAAAGAAACGTATTCGTGGATACACGAATTTGATATACATGCACGGTAGTATGTATACACATGTAGACAAACAAAAAAAAATGCAAATAGAGGGTGTAAAAGAAAGCAAAACCCAAGATGCATCAGCATCAGCTGTGTACAACTCGGCCTGCAAAGTGCAAACAATCGTCCAAGATCTCGACACCTAGTAGTGAGTAACCGCCTAAGGCTTCTTCTAAATTATTTGAACCTCAGGCACTCTTGTCACTCACAAGTCACAATAGAAGCCAACAAACAAGGTGAAAGAATATATTTATTCTGGGGCCACGAAGAATCTTGCTTGGCCAGCTCCATTCCATCCTCCCTCCCACCCACACAACCGCGCGCGAGAGGGGGAACACCAACTCTTTTGGTGGGTTGGAAATTTGCTCGTAAAACGAAACAGTAGATTAACGTATAATTAATTAAACATTAATTAAAAATATTTTAAAAAATAAATTAATATGATTTTTTAAAATAATTATATAGATTTTTTTAAGAAAACATACCTATTGAACCATTCGGACACACATGCATAAAAAAACCAGAAAATAGTTGTGAAAAATGTGTATTAGCATAAAAATCCACCGTAAATGACCAATCAGCAACGTCATGAGGCCGGACCGTCCAGGTGCCCTGCGTGACTTGAGATGTGACGTGATGACCCGTACTTACTATGAATCTAGAGTGAATAGATTATAGCACTATTGTCGAAACTTGGTTTCGGCAATAGAAAATTGGGGTCGCAGTCAAAATCGCCAAACACAATGGGTTAGGAGGAAAAGAAGATTTAGACAGGTTCAGGTCCTCGCGTGAGGTAATACCCTACTCCTGTTTCGGGGATTCGATCCGCCGGGTGTATATTGATCTCAAGATCTGTAGCTCCTAAAGTCTAAAGCTCTTGCTCATCAACTCTGATCTCGCATCTAGCCTCAGATATCCCTCAAGGGACGCCCCTTACCCACTTATATAGTCTTGGGAGGTGGGCTTACAAATCGGAAACCCTATCATACTCTAAGTCGGTTTCCTCAATCTTACCAAACTAAGACTATGAGCCATTGCCTTATCTAATCGACAACGTAATACCCAAGTCATAGTTGGTTTACATATTTGATAGGCACAACCTATCCCTATCTCCAGTCGGATAAGCTTGCCATGTAGATACCCGATTGCCATAATCTCCACAGTAGCCCCCGAGTCCTTTTCAGTCGACGAGACAACTCAGCTTCAAACCAAAATAGTACGCAGCCAAAAACTCTTTGGCCGAGTGCTCCTGGCGCCGAGTGATTCCATCATCTCTGCCTGAATCTTCCCGAGTGGCTCCAAAGACTGTGAAGGGCTGGAAAATATCTCAAAAATTCTCAAAAATAAATATCTAGGTGCATCTCCTGATGCACCAAATTAGGTGTAGCCCCCGACTATGTGGTTAGTCAAAAATAGACTAAACATATAGTCAAGGACTATAAAAAATCATTCTAATGTAGATGCTTAGCTCAAGCTAAAGCAATCTCATCACTCGGCAAGCTCGTGCTTATCCGAGTGAATTTGCCCGAGTCATCTCGGAACAAATAACTCAATCAACCCTCGTGGGTGAAAAGCACTCGGTAAGCTCATGCTTATCCAAGTGGATCTGCCCGAGTCATCTCGGAACAAATATTTCAATCATCCCTCATGGGTAAGAAATCAATTCGCTCGGTAAGCTCATGCTTATCCAAAAACTGATCTTCCCGAGTCATCCCGGAAATTTGCCCGAGTCATCTCGGAACAAATAATTCTCATATAAATGCTTAGCTCAAGCTAAAGCAATCATAGAAAATCACATCACTCGGCAAACTCATACTTATCCGAGTTGATTTTCCCGAGTCATTTCGGGACAAAAATTTAATCAACCCTCGTGGGTAAAAACACTCGGCAAGCTCATGCTCGTCCGAGTTAACTTGTCCGAGTCATCTCGGGACAAATAATTTAATCAACCCTCATGGGTAAAAAACACTCGGCAAGCTCATGCTCGTCCGAGTTAACTTGTCCGAGTCATCTCGGGACAAATAATCTAATCAACCCTTGTGGGTAAAAAAATACTCGGCAAGCTCATGCTTATCCGAGTTAACTTGTCCGAGTCATCTCGGGACAAATAATTTAGTCAACCCTCATGGGTAAACAAATTTTTCAATCATTCGAAAAATACGACCAAAATATTAAATAGCTCCCGCCATAATATTGGTCTTAATCTAAAAAGATCTTCACCAAGGTGGAAAAATAGCATTGATATAATCATTTAATCAAATGCTTAGAAACCAAACAGATCCCCGTCATCGGGACACCATGAAAAGCTTAACTGTTTGTCACCTTTCAAATTGCATCGTGCCAACTTCTCATGAAGTTATGCAAACCGCGGTATGAAAGGATTTTAAAGGTATTGGGCTATGTGACACGTGCATATTGCCAAGGCAAATCTGCTTAAGTCCATCCACTTAAGTCCCTAAGGACACGTGTCAAGCCACACCTTAGCCGGGCCGCAAGTCTCTCATGGGCTCGGCCCAATCACGAGACGACTTAGCAAAAACCCTCAAGTCTTTTTACGAAGCTTCGAGGTCGTCCCCGCCACTTCATCTAATCATCTTGGTCTCTTTATGCCTCCGATGTGAACTTGTAGGTATCTAGCTTATTTATGTTGATGCCTTGACCTCGAGTCTTCATAGAAAATTTCTTAAGTAATTTTCGTCCGACTGTCACCAAGCCTAAAACTTGATTAGATCATCAAAAAATTCTCAGTCCTTATCTATTGAACTCCGAATCAAAATAATAAACAATGATAAACTAAATATAAACAAGTTATCAAAGAAAACCATGCTTTATTGACACGTATGAGACCCGACTGTCAACTCAAGAAGTCATCTTGCTTGAGGTTGACAAATAAGAACAACATAAAACTTACGGCAATTTAAGCATAGTATCGTCGAAGATGTTCAATATTCCAGGAGTTCTCCATCATAGATCCATCTTCGCGCTTTAGTCGAAATGCTTTTGGCCGAGTCACTTCAGCGATTATGTATGGTCCTTCCCATAGTGGAGATAATTTGTGATGGTCCTTGATGGTCTGGATCTTGCGTAGAACCAAATCATCGACAATGAAAGCTCGCGCCCGAACATTACGACTCTGGTATCTTCTAAGTCCTTGAAGATATCTTGCCGACTGGATCAAGAAAGATTTTCTTCATTTTGGCGTCGCCTTGTCCCGACTTGGCTATCCTCTTTGTAGAAATTTCACCCTCTTCAGATGTTGATGTAGCCAGTCGGATTTCTTCCTAGCCATGTGATCTCTCACAAGATTGGGCCATATCGCAGCTTTCTTCGTCGCAGGTGAAGGCTTGTTTGACGTCGCTGCGCAGGGTGATGACGCCATTAGGGCCAGGCGTCTTCATGCAGAGGTAAGTGTAGTGTGGTATCGCCATGAATTTGGCGAGTGCATGCCTTCCGATGATCGCGTGGTAGGCCGTCTTTGAAGTCGACCACCCCGAAGGTGGTATTCTCCGTTCGGAAATTCTCGCGAACTCCGAAGGTGACTGGAAAGGCGATGTGCCCGAGTGGTGTGGGCGAGCCCGGGATCACTCCGTGGAAGGGGCCGAGCTTGCCTTCAACTCGCTTCTCGGATTTGTATCCCATCCAGGTCTTGGCGAACGAGATTGAGGACGCTGCCCCCATCGATGAGGACACGCTTCGCTTGATGTTCGAACCACCAGGTCAAGTACCAAGGGATACTGCCCTGGGTGAACCACTCGGTCAGGATGATCCGAGCGATTAAACGTGATGGCCACCTCCGACCATCGTAGATGTTGTGGGACTTCGGGTTGTGCCGCGTTGACCTCACGGTCCATCAGCTTTTGCTTCCTCTTGGACTCATAAGTTTGCGGCCCCCGAAGATGTGATTCAGCTCGCCCACGTGGTCTTGAAAAGGCTCCGAATTTCCAGTCGGGTTGTTCTTCTTGGTTCCCGATGGACCGGTTTCATTAGTCGGCTTCTTGTTTAACCGTGCCGCATATTGCTTTGCGAATTGCTTGTAGATGATGCGTGCACTGAGCGTTCATGATCGTTCATGATCGTGTCGTAAGCCGCAACTCGGCGACGGTGTTGAGAATCGGACGTTGTGGCAGCCAGTCTTCGTGCGGCGCTTGCGATCTTTCCGGGCCCGATTGCTTGCCGTTATCCTTCCTCGGATGCCGGCTTCCTTCCGAGTGCTTGTCATCCCTTTTGTCAGGCCGGGCTTGGCGTGCCGCCTTGATTGCATCGTTGGACTTGGCGTAGGAGTTCGCCGTCTCGAACATTTGCTTCACCGTCTTCGGTGGCTTGCGCCCAAACTTTCCAATTAACAGCTCATCACGGACTCCCTTCGGAAGGCGGCGATGATGATGTCATCGGTGATGTTGGGGATCTTGTTGCGCTTTTCGGAGAAGCGCCGGATGTAATCTTTCGAGGCTCGTCCGCTTCGGATGATGTTATATAAATCGAAGTGAGTGCCGGGCCTCTCGAAGGTGCCCTGGAAGTTGGCGATGAAGTGGTCCCGCAGCTCGCTCCACGAGCCGATTGAGCCTCTCGGCAGGCTCGTGAGCCAGTTCCTGGCTGAGTTGGCGAGGGCCACGGGCAGGTAATTGGCCATAGCCTTGTTGTCACCGCCTACTGCGCGGATGGCGAGAGTATACATGGTAAGCCATGACTCGGGGTCGGCTTGCCGTCATATTTCTCTATTCTGTTGGCTTAAAACCATTCGGCCGTGCACTCGGCGAAGCTCCCGAGTGAAAGCCGGCACTCCGTCGTCGCCGCTATCGGGTGATCCTCCGATCTTCCCGAGTGCGTCGGTCTCGCTCCTGGTAGCGGCGATCAAGGACTTCCCGCAGATCACTCGGCGAGGTCTTCGGTTGGCTGGTTGGGTAGCTGGAGCTGTTGTCGCGGCGGACGCGGTGGTGGACGGGTGGACGTCCATGTAGTTTGTCGCGGGAGTCGGCCGTCTGCTCCTGGTACTTCGGCGTGGACTCGCGGGGTGGGCCTCTTGGCCTGGTCGTCGATCGATCTGGCTCGGGCCTCTTGTAGTCTCCTGACCTTAGAGGCGGAAGCCGGCTCTTGTCTGGCGTTTCGGCCACAGATTCAGTCGGCCTTCGTGCCGAGGTGGCGGGGTGGCCGTTAGCTGTGGCTGCGACGATGGTCTTGATCTTGTCGAGTATCGGAGTCACATTGGCGGGTGCCGTCTCCATGATGGTGTCCAAGAGAGTGAGCGCGGCAACAGCGTTCTGCTGTGGCGTTTGGAAGATGTTGGTTTTTCGAACTAGTGTATGGAGGATGGCCTCCTGGGCAGATCGTCCGGCAGCGCGCAGATCCTGCTTCCTCTTGTCAGCCTCGTCCTTCCGTTGCTTCTCCTCTTCGGCCGTCTTGCGCTCATGCTCAATCTTGGCTCGCTCTTCTTCAGCAAGCCTCCTGGCCATGGCTGAGTCGGACTCGTCCGGCTCGGCCATGAGGACATCAAAGCACTTCGGCTCATAGTCCATGCGGCAATCGGAGTCGTCGGCTTCGTCCGAGGGGATGCCACGGAGGTCGTCGGCCGGCGGGGCCGAGGTATCCATTGAGCTCCGAAGATGAGCAGGGAGCCGAATGATGGGAGGATGACGGCGACCTCCCTTGATCCCGGATAGCCCAGTCCGGATCGCCCATCGAGTCGAGCTTGGGATGTGGGCTCCTCCGAGTGGGTCGCCGCCGACTCGGGAGAGAAGTTTGCTGTAGAACTCGGCGGCGTTTGGTAACCCAAACGGCACCGAGCGGTCTTCGTCCGAATAGACGCCTCCGTCGGGAGGTGAGAAAATTGGCGCAGATTTCGGCGGTATTCGGTAATCCGAATGGTGCCGAGTGAAGTCCGTCGTCGGAGAAAGTAGATTGCATCTTGATCTTGAAGATGTCGTCGAAGATCTCGGCGCTATTGGGGAGCCCGAACGGCGCCGAGTGGGTCTTTCCTTCCGACTGGTTTGAATCCGAGTCGAAGGAGGAGTCGTCGAAGAAGTTGGCGGCGAAGTCGCCGAATGCTGAAGGAGATCCCATCACGCTTGTTGGCGAGATTGTTGAAGAAGTCTCGACGCGCAAGCCCCTACCCGCGCGCCAACCGCCGAAACTTGGTTTCGGCAATAGAAAATTAGGGTCGCACAAGATCGCCAAGCACAATGGGTTAGGAGGAAAAGAAGATTTAGACAGGTTCAGCCCTCTCGTGAGGTAATACCCTACTCCCGTTTCGGGATTCGATCCGCCGGGTGTATATTGATCTCAAGATCCGTAGCTCCTAAAGTCTAAAGCTCTTGCTCATCAACTCTGATCTCGCATCTAGCCTCAGATATCCCTCAAGGGACGCCCCTTACCCCACTTATATAGTCTTGGGAGGTGGGCTTACAAATCGGAAACCCTATCATACTCTAAGTCGGTTTCCTCAATCTTACCAAACTAAGACTATGAGCCATTGCCTTATCTAATCGACAACGTAATACCCAAGTCATAGTTGGTTTACATATTTGGTAGGCACAACCTATCCCTATCTCTAGTCGGATAAGCTTGCCATGTAGATACCCGATTGCCATAATCTCCACAACTATCTGATTCGATAACATCTTTTATATTTTGAAACAGGGTTAACAATCAAATTTAGTAAATCATGCATCGGATTTAGAGTTAAGGCCGAAACGAATTGGGAGAAAATCGTGATTCTTAAAAACAGAGTACGCACCAATTACCAACCGAATCGGCTAAGGTGTTTCATCGGCTGATACCGAATCAGACAAGGTAAGCCGATGTAGCCGATTTCGATAAGATGAGATTGGAATCATTGTCGAATCAGGTTGATGTGCTTTACGAGGATTGATAGAATTCGAAAAAGGCAATTGTATCTATTAATTAGGTTATTTTAAGTAATTTCCTAAAGGACTTGTTCGTATTTTGAGTTGTAATAGAGATAAGAGTCGTGTCCGACAAGGACATATTATGTATTTGGGTATAAATATAGCCCAAGATTGTATAATCAAACAACAATCAGTTCAATAACACTTTCGGCGCATCGCCACCTTTTCTACTTCGACGAGTTCTCGCTTTCGATTTGGTTGCATCGGGTTCGATCTCCGACAAGAGATAAAACTTGTTATGGCGGCTTGCGTTCTCGGGATTAGTGCTTACATCTTTATGACACTCTAATCTTGTTTACGTAAATCACCGAGTTATCATATATGCTATATAATCTAAATCAATATTGCTATCTAACCCAAATCGGCTAGCATCTGTTACTAGACAACAGACGATAGGGTTAGGTATCAGTGTTGACCTAGATTATATAGTGTATCCATCATCTCGAAAGGTTTTTATCGATTTGTTTAGACCTTATGCTTCTCTTTTTACTTAGTGTTGCATCGGTTAAGTCCGACCTATTAAGTATTATCTAGAATCATAATATCTATCTGTTGATGCCAAATTCGTACCACCGCAAGATGTGTTGACGTCGAATCACATGCTGGCCTGAGAGATCTGCTTAGCTCGAGTGCAGGTCCTAGAATTCATGAAGCGTAGGCGTGCCGGTCAGTTTGATCCTACCACTGACAAGATATACAAAATATCAGAGCATAAATCATATCGACCGATAGGCCAATAATCAAAACAACCGATCTGTTGATAGCCGATTGTGTGATTACAGCCGATGCCGATGTCCAGATAACTCGTCGGCTGAAACCCCAACGGAACCCTTATTGGTAGCCATCAGGTAGGCTAGAGACTACGGTTCTAATCACAACTTAGTAGGTCAAACTGAATAGATGCAGCACTAAGTATGAAAAGAAACACAATATCTAGACAATCAAGCCCTTGACTAATTTTCAGGATGGTAGATGTCTAAACTAATCGAATCTAGTAATCAGTTTAGCCGGTATCGACAGAAACCCTAAAGCGAGAGACAACCGATAGAGCTAAATTGAGATACTAGGACTAGATTAACAGAGACATATGATAAGACCGGCTAACCCTCCGGTGAAACATTAGCATGAACCTATCGGCTTAACATGACTTAGATTATCAATAACAATCTAGTAGGTCGGACCTAACCGATGCAGCATGAGATTGTATATGATAATCTAATACTTGATAAGCCAATAGATCTATCTAATATGATGGATATAACAAATCTACCTATAGCAACATTACGTTTATAGAAACATCGACTTGATTAGAATATCGGACCTAACTGAGAAAGTCCTAACTAATCTGATGTATCTATGAACGGTAATGAAACTAAAGATAGATACGATATAACTAGGCCAGCGGGACCTTGGACTTACCCCTTCGCCGGAGATCGAAGCCAATGCAGCCCCGCGTTGGGTGCCAAGTTCCACCGGATGATGAACAAAATAGCCAAAAGTAAAAAGGTGACGATGCGCCGAGTTGTATTGATCGTGAGGATTTTTTTACATGGACCCTGGGCTTACATATTTATACCCGCAGGCTAACAAAGATCCTAACAGAATACAATTCAAACTTTCCTAAAGATAAAAGGAAACAAACTGAATCCTTACCGAATACTAACACACTTTCCTAAAGATAAAAAAGAAAGCTAATAAATTCTTCCTAATTAATAGATACAAGCCGTATCCTTCTTGAACTCGGTGTCTTCTGGATAAGATCTTTCCAAACTGAATCTGATAAGGATCTGACTGCTGGAGATACTGATAAGGGAAAATTCCCATCGGCTGACCAAAACTCTAAGCCGATACTGGCTCTGAGCCGATTTGAACCTTGAGCCGATGAGGGCTTCGGAGCTTACCAAATTTTGGCGTTAACACTATCTTGTTCTATGATTACTTTTAGAGATAGTTTCAGGGTTTTAGCCGATCTTACCTTGTTTAGCTATCTTGTTTCCTACATGTTTACTCGATATGCTAAATCTGCCCTTGATATTGTGGTAAAATATATTAAGCTTGTTATTAATCTATTAGGTCATCTTTAACACTTGATTGATTCTTGTTTAATATATTTAATCTATACTGATATCCTAGTATAAAGTGGTATTGGAGCATTAGCCGATGCATGTTAGATTTATTACATCGGCTATACTATAAATACATATAGTCTCTGTCTTAAAGTACTTTAGACATAAGTGATTTATATTGTCTCGGCACACTGTCCGATCTATCACAATCACTTGGTTTAAACATATATTGAGACATAGATTATGTATTATTGATATCTACAACCGATTGAGTAGATTTAATTTTCCATCCGCTTTGTTCTCTGTTGCCGATCCTATGCATGTTGCATCGGCTCAATATTAAACGATACGTCATCGGCTATTAGCCGATCGGCTATCGTTTATGGATTTAACTTTGTTTTCTTTCTTTGTTTGTCGTTGGTTGCAGGATCAAACTAATTGGCACGCCTTTGAAACCCAAAAGCAAGATTTAGGTCCTACACTAGAGTTAAGCAGATTTCTCAGCCAGTATGTGTTTTTCACATCGACAGACAGAGACGATATAAATCAACGTGAGGACGACGACATATGACGATCACAGGTTGACGCGTGCAACACAACGTAGCAAACGAGACGAAAGATCGACTGGGCGGGCGGGGGAGAAGCCCCGAATTCTCGTGGAATCTGGTGCCGAATTTTTTGCTTTTGGCCCATTTTTGCAAAGATTCTCACAAATGGGCCCCTGGCAGTTTTCATTCCAAGAATGGACCCCAAGCTTGGCGCCATCATTATTGGCGCCGAGATTACACTAGTCGGCGCCTATTGGCGCCGAGATATTTGTGCCACGTCGACGACGAGGCTGACGTGGCGCTGATCTCGGCACCGTAAACATTGGCACCGAGGTCGACGCCGGGGACCTTGGCGCTGTGCTTGGCACCAGTAAGTATGGCGCCCAGAGGGCGCCTGTAAGGATGGCGCCGAGCTGGGGGCCAATGTCTATGGCGCCGAGCTCGCCGCCAATGAGGATGGCACCAAGCTTCAGCTCTACATCAGCCTTCTCTTCTCTTCCTGTTTCTCTTCAGCTCTCTCCTTTTCTACTATCTCCAGTGATTTCTTTCCCCTTCGCCCTTTCTCACGAATCGGCATGACCGTGGAAAATTGAGTTTGATCAATGCATCTACGGTTTATCATAAAAATTGTTGTGTAGATTAGGGCTTCACAATGTGTTGCGACGTAGTGCACTGAAACTATTATTTTGTTATTCGTAATGTAGTTGAAATATTATCGTGTTGTGTAATGCACCATATTATTGGACCTATCGTAGTACTATTGGTTACATCAAACATGTTAATTATCGCAACTTATTAAAGCTTGTGTTTGAAATTCACAAGTGCAACAGTTCACAGGGGTACACAATTTGTGTAATAATAGAAGGATAACTGATATTCCATTGATGCTATGACATAGGACATAACATTTTCTCAGAATTCAACCGTGAAACATGTGCCATGGATACACGTTATGAATTAATCGGACCCGACAAATCGAGCCTCAGCTTTCCTACGGACCCCTTCTACGGCGTGCAACGTGTCTTGCATTTTCCCAGTCTTTCAATTGATTGTACTCTGCTTGTGTTTCGCATTCAGTTATCTTTAGGCCGTTATATTTGGGGAATGACATTGTCGATCCACGTAGTGAATCCGCACCTCCTTGGAATGCCATGATAAAGAAACATAGGTAGTCAGTTAGAGTGGCAATATTATATAGACGTTAGCGGAATTGAAAAAACGTAAGACGTACAACGAAGTCGCTGTCTAAGTTGGGCAAATAAAATATCTCCTGCCATATGTTCGTGGTTCAAAGGAGGTAGCCATCTTGCAACGATCCCTACAACCACACAAGGGACGCTCCGACCATTCAGGGTAACCTAATGGGTTGTTCCTCCAATCTAAGCTTGCGATTTCCGTCCGACGTACGTACTCCATCCATGCCTGCATGAATTGTTCGGTCGACTCAGGCTGTGTTACCGTCGGACTAATGGAAGCAGATCTCACCGTATCGATCCACTGTTTGAATGGACACTGCCTTACATCCTTCTGGTTGTACATTTGTGAAAGCAAAGGTTAGACAATCAAACAAGTGATAAGCTTTACCGGGAAAAATTAATACTCACGACAAAATCGTCGTCGACAATCTCAGGACACACGAAGCATCTTTGTCCTCGAGTTGCATGGCTAATGGACCTTATCACCTGGCAACAGAGACTACAATGACATTCTGGACGTTCCCGCCATGTGGGTAGTGCGAGCGGATCTAGAGGCCAATCCAAAGCTTCCGCACTAATTCGACATTGGTACTCAGCCTTCCACCGAAGGTAGTCCGACCTTGATTCGCTAAGTGGGTAGGAACGTGTTCCGTCGGTTCGTGGGTTCTCCGTATCTATCCACTCAATGAAGTTGCACACTAGACGATATGCCTGCGTAAGATGTTACCATGATGTAGGAACAAATTAGCGTTTTGTGTATTAAGATTGGCATTACAAATCAAAGCACAGTAGTCATACCTGATCCATGTTGGCACATTGGAAGAATCGCCTCCCCCGAGTTTCTGAGTTGAGGGATGACGTAAGTATACATGCATCCCCACAATGGAACAACAGACAGTCACACCATAGTGGAATCCAACCGCCCAAAGGATGGAGTCGCCAGTCGAGACGCTCAGGAAATGGATGATCCATTCTACCTATATGTGTAAGGAACTGAACAAAGATATGAAGAGCTCGTACCCGGGTGGTGTAGTATATAGTGGAGCAAGCTGAGACACATCTGAAGCTAAAGGGAGTAAATTAATTCGATGGATGTGACAACACAAGCACGTGCTGAATAAATCATTTATTCAATGGATGTGACAACACGAGCAGGCGCCTGCATGATTCATTTATTGAGTGGATGTGACAACACGAGCAGCGCCGAAAGTTGATTGTGAAAGCTCGAACCGGCCGAAAGCTGATAGCGACACAGTGAGGGCACTATGCTCAAGCGCCGAAAGTTTTTTGTCGTATGCGTGAGTAGATGTTGCATCGACTGTGAAGCATATCGACGACCAGAGCATGCGTGCGTACGGAGGACACAAAAGGTGGATAGTAACATGATGTGCTTCATTTAGACCATCATAATTGAAGTTTACATTCTATTTTCATTCCTCTGAGTGCTAAGTACTTCGAGCTACTCACTTCATATTGTTTTGAATTTTTGTGGTTTGAAATTATGAAATTTCACCATTTGACAAAATCTATATTCCTTCTAACTTAGAGGAGAAAAATTTGGCAGAATTTCCCCTGTTTATATATTTAAAGCGTACACAAATATCAATGTAGCAAATGATATCAATAAATATATACCACATTCATCCACATCCCATATAATGACAACACGAAAAGACCACAAAGTTCATAATAGTCCCTAAAGTCCATAATATATCAGACAGTCCAAAAGAATAGTCCATGCAAGACATAATACTATTCCATACAATCCACAAGTGTACTGCATACATCTACCACAATATGTACGTCAAGGTTCACTGCCTCCTACTCTTACCCCTGCCCTTGTGTCCAAGAGCGTCACTGCCTAGAGTGAAAGGGTCCGATGGGTGCCTTCTCCTAGTCCCAAGCTACTGCGTAGGCTGAGTCGATGGAGCGTCGTGCAGCTGAGATGACCCAATCTCATCGGGTCCCTGGAACGCCTCCTCCTCGTCGTCGTTGTCGTCCTTGTCGGAGGCAGTGCATCTGGAGTCCGTACATGCCTGCCTTGAGGAACCGCCACCTCCGGTGGAAGCAGATGTCATGTGCACGTCTTGCCTCGTGATTGTTCTGGAACCACAACGTGCAGCCGCATGACGTAGCCGACGTAGTACTCTCTGTTGCACAAAATAAAGTACTTAGCTCAAAGATTGCATTCTATGATATGCATACTTCAAAGATCTTTCAAAATCTTATGTCGAGGTAGTTGCGTGTGTCGTCGTCCCTAACTCCGTCGCAAAATTGCGTCATCTCCTCGACTGTCGTTCGGAGGGTGTTGCCCTGAAACAAATTTCACATTTACAACATCAAGTAATTCAACTCAATACAGAAAACCAAGTCAGATGACATACCACTCTGTGCAAGATAGGCCCTACCTCCACTTGGCTCCCCACCCGCGTACTCTGGTCGTAGACCCTGTCTTCATCGTCGGATGACTCAATGTCGGCGTGGTCAGCCTACGACCACTGTAGTCTGAGCCGGGTATGCGTCGCGCCGTGGTACCATGCCTGGTACTGTCTGAACGCCGCGTTCGAGTGTGGCTTGTTGTTGACGTCCACGTTGGCGTCGAGTAGGTCCCACTGGCTAATGTAGTTGAAGTGGAACTGGTCCCAATCGAAGATCATCTTGTTTTTCTGCAGATCCAACCTGAAAGACACATATTGGTAAGTTTGATAAGTTTGAAATCTATTAATACGAACTGATGGAAACAATTACAAAGAACATTGTACTTACTTGTGTAGGTCATATCCAGTGGAAACCAGCTCAGGTGGACACAGCTGCCGCACTCCAAACTGGCGTGCAACTCTATGCGGCAAGTGGAACTCGATAGCATAGAAACAGATGAGGGGACACCTCATCCTATACAGATCGCTGTCGCTAGAGCATAAGTTGCTCACCAAGAAAGGCAGCGCCGCCTCTCCGACGTACGGCTCACACGTCACCTACAACATGCCAAAACAATACATTACATTACAACTGAAACAAGTGAAAACGAATGGAAGAAGTAGTCAGGAATGTCTCCTGGAACATATGCAACATATTCGGGAATGTCTCTTGCAACATATGCGCGAATAGAAGGAAAAAACAAATTAACATATGATGAATAGAAGGGGGTAGGATGACGAGAAGCGTTGCATAATTCAAACTTACTCGGATGATTTTGTGTCAACGGTATCTCCTGAAAATGATCTCCCACATCATCATGAGTCCGACACGCATCTCCAACTGTCTCAACTACTTGGACCTCATTGGGGGCAGATTGAGCATCAGGAACCGTCATGCATTCGTAAAAGGTTCCGGGACCTCTATGGCAGGGTATACCTGATCAACCATCACTGGAGAAAACCCATGGCGATTGGGATCAAACAACACCCGACGCACAACCATGTCCAAAGTCTGGAATTGACTCTTCATAGCCGATCTCACAAAGTTCTCCCACTAATCTGCACACCCAATTGGGATCATCTTCCTTTGGATGTTGAGAGGGGAGCCTAGGTGAAGTACACCTTCAACTTCGATGGCATCATCTCCATGGCAATGTAGCTCCTTCCGAGCCCTAATAAGCAACTCACTAAATGTTGGCTTCTCATTGAATAGAACAGGCACACTTTGCATATCTACAAACTCCACATATCCATAGCGATCTCTTTCCACGGTGCCTCCATGATATATGCTCACTAAATTGTCCATCTATTAGTTCAACAAAATTTGAAATACAGTTCTTTTAGTCCAAAGTAGTTTTGAAAAGACTGAAAATTTTCGGAAAGAAACTCTGGCCCGTAGAAAAATATTAAATACTGAACTTCGTTATCACAATCGGAAATTTTGGTGTACAATCTACCATCCTAAAACCTCATACACTTGATCGAAGGATGTGATTATTTACGTCGATATAAAAGAGACCCCTTATGTTAGATAACTTATAGCGGGACGGTTCATTTTAATCAGTCCAAAAAATTATTTTATTCAATGTTCGTGTAATACATACTACACCTCAATTATACGTATCTAACTATATTTTAAATCGCATAACTAAGTATCTAACTATATTTATATAACTATAGTTCTGTCGCTAACTAAATCAACGAAATATTCAAAAAAATGCAAAAAAATAAAATTTACATGGTTGAAAATTAAAATTTTACGTATTCAAAAATAACTACAACGCTTATTTAAAATTTACCTATATTGCATATTCCAAATTAATCTACATTTCATATTTAAATTTATTTAAAAATAATCTACTTTGCATATTTCAGTTTTACATCCTTTGCATATTCAAAAATTGTCAACATTGCATACTATCATTTTTAAATTTATCATACATTGCACAAATTTAAATTTTCAATTTTGTGTGAAATTTACCTATTTCCGGGGAGGTCCGGCCGGGCCGGACGGAGGCGGCCGAGGCGGGCCGACGGGGGAGGCGGCGCCGCGTCGGCGTAGGGGACGGTGGTGGGACGGGCGGGACAGGGTGCGCCCGGCGTCGGGGAGGGCCGCGTGGGGGCGGGCGGGGCACGCGAGGGCCGGAGGGGGCGCGTCGGCCGGAAGGGTCGGGCTGCTCGGGGGCCGAGCGGGCGGCGTGCTGTAGTAGGCCGGACGGGCGGCGCGCGGCGGATGCGGCGGGGACGAGGGCGACGCGGAGTTTTGGCGCGGTTGCAACCGGCTCGTGGAAAAACAGAGGAAGAAGACGAGTCCACCAGAAAGCACGGCTCGATGCCGAGGATGTTGGCGCCGAGCTCGGCGCCAAGATCTATGGCGCCGAGCTTGGCGCCATCCCGACCGGCGCCGAGCTTGGTGCCAAGATCCACGACGCCGAGGTTGTCACGTCAGCCTCGACGCTGACGTGGCGTAGAGATCTCGGTGTCAAATATATTGGTGCCGAGTAGTGTAAGCTCGACGCCATCACTATTGACACCAAGTTTAGGATTCATTCCTACAATCGAAACTATCAAACTATCGCGGGTCTATTTATGCGAATCTTTTCAAAATTGGGAAAAAAAACAAAAAAATTCGGAATCCGGTGCCGGCCGCCCCCGCGCGCTGGGGGTTGTGGCCAGCGAGTCGATCGGTGGCGTGAGGCCGAGGCGATCCGATCCCTGCGCGCCCCGCCCCGGTGTGACTGTGTGAGCACGCGCACGCTGGGCTGCCTCGCGTGCACGCCGCACAGTGGGATGATCAGATGGCTTGAGGCTTTGTGCCTTGTCTCATATGCGACAATGTCGTTCCTGCGAAGCTGTGAGCTAGTGATCTGTACGTTGTAGTAAATGGACTGTCATCCTAAGCCGATCAAGTGATCCCCTGAAAAGATAACAACAGCCGATCGTCCGGTTGAACCTGCAGGGTGTAGATGTTCGGCTATCTATAGATTCATAGTACTAAGTTACTCTAATTCTGAATTAGAACTAGATTTATTATATTTTATGATGAAGAGCTAGAACATTATTCGTCTCTCAAAAATCTTTAGGTCCAACCATGGTTTAATGTTATGACAATAAAAAAATCAAAAGGGAGGAGAGGGACCAAAATTTTAAAAAAAATTAGCTGGAAAAAATAAAACCAGAACATTTTTTATATATAAAATTGATTTTTAAGTTAAAAAAGGTAAATTGCATTTTGCACCGGGTAAAATGTATCGGCTTTCACTTTATACTAGGTTGAGCACATACTTGCACTAAATATGTTTCACTTGACACCAAAATATGTCATCAATCCCATAGAAATTTCTTGAAATTTTATAATATATCAACGGAACTTCATAAAACATGCTCTAAATTCAAGAATATTCATAATATTGTAATAATATTTTATAAGATTCTTCGATTTTATTAAGTAACTAGTGCAAAGCGAAAGTATGTGCAACCTAGTGTAAAGTGAAACATGATGCGTTTCATTAGTGCATAGTACAATTTACTCTAATAAAAATCAAGACCACTGCTACATAAACCATTTTCACATATGGCCAGGACATATTTTCATAGATGGGTAGAGCAACCCTCTGCGCCTAGGTATCATGGAAATCAGCATTTTCCCAGGCGAGCAGTGCAACTGCACACGAAAATGGGATTTTCACACATGTTATGTTACCACCTTTCTGTAAAAATAATTTTGGTAAAAAATAAAATTCCAAAAGAAATCCAAAAACCCTAGATCCATTACCAGCCAAAAAAATCATTGCCACCGCGCTCCACCATCATCGCAGCCATCATCGTTGGATCTGCCCGTCGCCATCGAGGTCGAGGTTGAGGTTGTTGTTGCCACGCAACTCGGCTCCTATGCCTCCATCGCCGACAAATACGCCCGTCCCAAGGCTGTCAATGTTGAATCTGGTCATCGCGAGCCTCGCTGAAGATCTTACTCCTTCCTACAGACGCCGATCCCAGGGCCGCCATTGTCATCGTGGCCCACTGCCTCCGCTACCCGCAGCCCACCGTCTCTGCCGTCCGAAGTGACCACCACCGTTGCACAAAGCTACTGGATCTACGGTCCCAGAGGACAGCGGCAGAGGATTCGCCCCTCCCGTGGCCTCTAGAGGTGGATCCGCCGCTCTCGGCCCTATCTCTGCCACCGCCCGAAGCACACACCTGCCACCGCCCCCAAAAGCCCGCCACTGGGAAGGGGGAGAAGCGAGGGGAGTGTGCGCACTAGGAGAGAGGGAGGCAGTGGTCTCAAGGCTGTCGTCCGACATCGAGGGAGAGGAAAGAGGAGCGAGGAGAACGGAGAGAAAGAGGAGGGAAATATATGAACTATAAAAATATCGTTCTATTTTAATATGGGTTTGTGCATCAGTGCTCACCACTCGTTATTTCATAGATGTTTTTTTAAGAGACCCGCCTAAAAATTATACTATTTTTACAAATGGATGTCTTGAGAGATCTCCATGCAAATCAATTTTACAAGCAGATCATGACTGAATACCCCTCGTGTATTTTTTCAGACGGGTCGCTTTTTAGTCTGCTTGTAAAAATAAAATAGAGGTGTCCACAGAAACTTTTTTTATAGTGAATTTTCAATTGAAATAATGCCCAACTTCCGGGACGACCAACAAACCTATTTGAAAATTCCATTACAAATTCCGGAACCTGTAGTAGCTAATTCAAAAGGGTCTAGAACTCTTAAGGGTTTGTTGATAGTAATGCTATGGTTCACATGATTCAGTTAGTTTACAATACAAACTTGATCATAAAAATCGTAATCATGCAAACTAAGTGTCTCTCACCAGAGAACAACGTCACGTTTACGAAAACACCCTGCGGAGGAGAAGAATATATTTGATGTTATAGCCAAAGTGATTATGCTTTTATTAATTAAAGAAAAGGATTGCTCGCTTTAACAAGTAACAACTAATAATTCAAGTTGGTAGATTGCTCAATGAGAGCTGGTACGCACTAGATCAAATGTCCTTTCACATCCTTTGCAATCTATCTTCCAAGAAGCCGGTGAACCATTTTTTTCAGGGCGCATGAAACCGTTGGTCCTCCTACGATATGTCATATATGTCATCTTAAATAAATAAAACCTTTAAAACGTCACGACGTTAGATTTATGAATCTTTTATGACATATCTTTTCATAGATAATTACACCTTTTCATTCAGTTGACGGGGATTTAATTACTCTTCGAATTGGTGTGATTCGAGAAATATAGTAGTGTGATGATGGAGTTGAGGTGTATAACGCCATCCATCAGTTTAAATTTGGGTGTCCCATCAATATTATGCATATGTATGTTGATTTTCAACAGGGAACTTAGTAAGGTTCAGATTTATCGTTGCTTTAACGTGTGTTAGGAGAGTAAGTGCGGTGTCCAATTCGTGTGTAGTGAATGTGCGTTGTGTGTCGTATAATAAAAAGAAATGGGTGTGATCGATTCCTCCTCTTTACCCGAATATATTCCATCTCACAGCATGGCTACCGCCTGCTTTACCTGGCTTGAGCCCGGCCAATCAGGGCTCGAAACGTGCCCTGCATTTGCTTAAACCGGCCTCCTGATTACACCACAGACCAGAGGGCACCCTCGCATCTTACACTGTCTCCTCTTCCAACTGTAGCCTCGTGCATGAACAGCTCGAGCTAGCCACCACTAGATCCCACACCTCGTCAGCAATAGCTAAGCTAGCTCAGATTACAAGTAATTAGCAGCAGTGCAACTGTGAGAAGTGTTGGTGGTACAAACTGTTGGATTAAATTAACTTAATCACCATTAGCTTTATTTAGTCTGCATCGCTCGTGGAGTGTTTGGTGTTCCATGGCTTTCGAGCCTCCAGAGGAGCCTGTCCCCTGGGTGGCCGGGTTGATCGATCCCGCCGTGTCGCCGGGCCCCTTGCCGTGGTTGGGGGAGCCCGCCGTCATCCTGTTCTGTTTTATCCGTCTAATTGTATATGTGTCATTGTATAAGTCTGAGTTCTAACGTAATAGGTGGCATCCTATGACAAATAGTTTTTGACATGTATTGAAACGTTATATGTCCATCTACTTATATAAAATAAAACAAATAAAAGTGTGTGGACACTGAGAAGATGACGAAGATGACTGATAGGTTATAGGTTATGATTGGTTAGTGTCGGGTTTGCGGTGGTTGATGAGTGAAGAACATATAAGCTTTTTCCATATCTCGTGCTTGTAGCAATGCATATTAAGATTATAAATATGATTTTTTTTAGTTAAGTTGCTTCTAGTTTATAGATTTTTTTGAAAAGTGTGTGACATCACTTATAAAGAGAGGCCCAATATATGGCAATGAGAAATAGAGGGGTGATGGGGAAAGATCGATGCTGATGAATAGACAGCTTTAGATTCCGAGTTATAGTTGTTGCTTGCTCGAGGTTCCATTCTAGCACTTGAAATCGCTGCAAGTGGCTGCATATCAGTATTTATTGTGTCATTGCAACTGGGGAAAGAAAAAGAATGTACCTGTGTCTTTTGGTAATGCCAACAATGATGTGAAGCACTTCTATGAGTATTCCTTCACAAGTGTACCCAATTTTTAATTGATGCGACACACTTCTCTATGAGGACCTGACCAACTATATGTTAGCCAAGCAGCGATCTGCTGGTTTTTTCAAGTATGATTTGGTATGTATCCACCGTTCCACTTCCTTGCAAATTTGATTGTTTTTTCTTTTCTAAACATATTCTAGGAATGGTAACATCTACTAGCAATTTGCTTTCTAAATGATCTTTTCGTTGCACCAATACGTATGGCTACTACAGCAAAAATTCAAAACAACCCTAAAGGCACCAAGGCCATGTCATACCATGCAAGAGTGAGATGTGTATCTCAAATACCATGGCGCCATATTTTCATGTGAAATGTGTTTCTCATACATGCCAGGTTCATTGCAAAAAGTTTGCTAATGTATTTTTGAGAAAATCCCAGGGTTGCACACTTGGATCACTACGAGAAAGCCCTTGTTTGCCGAGCGTATTACTATTTGCCGAGAGCTTTCCTTCGGCACTCGACGAACTACATGTTTGCCGAGAGCGCGCTCGGCAAATATAAACACTTGGCAAAGTTGACAGTTTGTCGAGAGTAAACACTCGGCGAAAAAAACACTCGGCATATCTATATTTTGCCGAGAGCCCTCCCCAGGCACTCGGTAAAAGTTTGATTTTGCCGAGTGCCACTTTGGGACACTCGACAAAAATATAATGGCTATCACCCAACGACCAAAACGGCGTTTCCTCAAGGTCTTTGCCGAGTGCCGGGCTAGACACTCGGCAAAATTGAAACTTTGCGAGTGTCTTCCCAAGGCACTCGGCAAAAATTTTAAAATTTTTCTTCCCACCCTCCAAACTTTCTCTAATATGTATATACAACATGTCAATCATAACTATAAAATTTGGTAATTTATTAATTTGTTTTGCTATATATATTTGATTTCTTTTATTTTTATAATTTTTTGTCAAGTCTTAAATTTGAACTGCAAGTGATAAAAAGATAGAATAAAATAAATGAAAAAATTATATTTGATGTTATTTAGACCCGTTTGAGTCGTTATCCTCAAAATGAGATTAAATTTAGAAATTTTCTTCACGAAAATGACTAGGAACCTATTCACCGAATGATTTTAAAAATATAAAAATAGCAAACAAAGTCGGAAAATCATGAAAATTGTCGAATGTCATGATATTATACGTCGAGACTCTGGTAAAAAATTGAGAAGGTTTCGAATATTTTATCAGGTACGACGTTCGCAAAATCGAAGATTATCCGAATAAGATTATAAGTGTTGAGAAGGATAAGTTAGATTTGGAGAGAAAGTGACGGGCGAATTGTCGTTTGCTTTCAAAAATTTTTTTCATAGGCAATAATTAGCGTAGATTAGTTTATGGAAAAATTTGGTAATTTTTTGAATCAGTTTGATCATTTTTAAATTATTAGAAGTGTAAAATGTAATATTTTTTGCCGAGAGTAGCACTCAGCAAAGAAAATACACACGGGAAATTTTTTTAAAAAAGCCCATAGGAACACTTTGTTGAGTGCCGGTGTAGGGCACTCGGCAAAGTCGGTTTCTTGAGTGCCCCGATCGGCACCCGCCAAAGCATGTGTTTGCCGAGCGCCTAGATAGGGACGAACAAGGCAAAGTATGTGTTTGCCAGTGCCGAGATCGGGACACTCGGCGAATGTTGTTATATACGGCCACTCCTCCCCGCCCAAGCTTTTCGCACTTACACGTTTTTTCCCCAAACCACCGCGCGTCGCCGGCTCACCGCAATGAGCGCGCCGCGCGCGCACTACCCGGCGCCCGCGCCCGCGCTCGGCTCCCGGCTCCCCGGCGCCTCGCGGCCGCCGCCCGCCTCCGTGTCGCCGCCCGCAGGCACGGCCGCCGCCGCCTCCCCACCGCGACGCCGCCCGGCCGACTCCCTCCCCCGACGTCCTCCCCGGCCCACCTCCTCCCCTTGGCGCCCATCCGCCCGGCGCCACTCCGTCGGCCCACTCCCCGCCGCCGCACCCCGGCCGGCCTTCCCTGTCCGGCGACGCCTCCCCGCCGACGCCCCCTCCCCCCACCCGGCCAACGCCGCCCCCCCCGGCCGACGCCCCCTTTCCTCTCGTCCGACGCCCCACAGCCAACGCGCCCCTCCTCCGCCGATGCCTCCCACCCCTTCGTATCTTTCGGTAAACATGTCTTTTCTTTGTTATTTTTTTTGTTATTGCAACATTTAGTTCAAAGGAAATTAGATTTGTTATTGTATAAATATTTAGTTTAAACTATGGCAATATTTAGGTTATTATTGACACATCGAAATAATATCATGTATTTAGGTGTTTATTAAAACGAGTGATATTTAGGTATTTATTACAAACAATGGTATGGTAAAAACAATGGTATTTATTAGATACATATCTATACTCCTTTGATTTGCATAGAAAATATATGCTATATGCACGTATATATTTTGAAGTTTATTGTATGCACGTATGTTCGAAACCTTTTTTTAAGATGATGAATGGAGTCGCATCGCGCAGCCATGCTGTCGCTTGTGTGCCGGCCATCGAGCCGTGCTTCCCTATTTTGCAGGTGCCGCTGTCTTTACCATTATTTGTCTATGTATAACGTAACCTTAGGCGTCTCCCGTTCGAAAGAGATACGGATGAAAATATGCGTCTTCTTGCATATCTTTAACAATATATGTTTCGAATTGTCCACGTTTTTTGGACAGCCTGAGGATGTGTAGATGAGTTTAGTTTCCATGATCTAGTATTCTGATCCAACTCAAAATTTCGGCAGTATCTCCCAGTTGTTCTTTGGATACACAATCTCCCTGTCGGGACGTGTATTTGGAGAACAACGGGGAGGTGCTGCCGAAATTCTGTCTCAAAGCGGAGTACTAGAGCATGGGAACTAAACTCATCTACACATCCTCGGGTGGGATTAGGACCTATCTTTACCTATTAGACAGTATAGGCATTCGGTAGATGCAAATAATATTTATATGATTCTTCGATATGATAGAGGATGGATGACCGTGAGTGGATGTATACGGGCCGCTCAAGTCACAGTTCGTTGACCGATGAATGGATCGAGAAGACCGATGCTTTCTTGGAACTTGCATTTGCCAAGGTTAAAGGAGCGCGTACCACTTGGTGTCCCTGTAGCAATTGTGGTAATATGAAGCGACAAACAAAAGAGATCATGGGTAAACACCTTTGCAAGAATGGCTTTACAGCTGATTATACCCGGTGGACGTTCCATGGTGAAGCCTATCGTGGGAGAGACGAGGTCGTCCGACAACGCATCGAGGAGTTTGATTCTGATGCCGGGGTAGGAGACATGTTAAATGACTATGATGGAGCACACTTCGATGAAGGATGTAGGGAGGAGGAGCCAGAGCCTACCGCAAAGGCGTATTAGGACATGTTGTCTGCGGCATAGCAACCCCTTCATGGGCATACAAAGGTTTCTCAACTGGATGCCATTGCACGGCTAATGGCCGTAAAGTCCCAGCAGAGCAGGTGAAGGCTGAGTTGTGGGTAAGTCTTCTGTCAAACCACGTCCCTCAATACATCATATTCATTGCACATTATTGAAACAATGTCATCATGTATTAATGAAGGATTTTTTTAGATGCCAGACAGGATATGAGGCCAGAGTGGCTGCTGTGGCTTACAAATCCTATCGCAAACTTGTGACTGACATGCATTATGAGGAGCGCATCCAGGCCATCATTGCATACAACGCTACATACAACAACTTGAAGGTCACCAAAACCGAAGCAAGAACCATGACTCTGACAAAGGAACAATACATGCTGGTAAATATAACATCGGATTTTTGAACGATTAAGTACATTTGATTTGATCTAGGTATATATCTTATACTTGATGATGTGTAGGTGCCTGTTTGGTGGTGCGGCCAGCTTCTCGATTGCTGGGAGCGCATGGTGGACAGGTGGTGCACTCCCGAGTGGCAGGAGACGCACTCCGCTTGCCGGGAGCGGCGTTTGATGATGCCAGGTGCACCACACCACCAAGGCAGCCTTAGCCTCAACCAGTATGCAACTAGACGGGTACGTGAATTCTATTTTTAATTTCAACGACCAAGGCTCAATAGTTCTTAATCATACTATTATTTTATTCGTAGTCGGTGTCGCATGATGGGCAGCCTATCTCCCAGTTTAAGGCATGGGCTTTGGCCCACAAGGGCAAGGCGACGTCCGACGTCGACTACAACCCAGAGGACGGGCCCTCGGGGTACACCAATGCGACCATCCACAGCCAGCTCAGTCAGTACACCACGATGGCAAGGGAGCTCCATGGGGAGGATTTCGATCCTACCACCCAGGATATTGATGGAGAAGTCATCACGAGGGTGGGAGGAGGTAAGAAGCATGGGCGGTACTGGATTGGCGACAACCTCCTCAACACAACCATTACACCCACTCTGTCCCAGCTTCGAGCAAGGAGCACGAGCAAAAGCCCGGCCATACGCACACGGCCGACCGCTTCATAGACCGAAGTGCAGCAACTCCGGGTGAGAAATTTTCGGTTTTATGCTCAATTCATTGATATTTACTGATTGTTTGCTTCGCTTTGTAACATTGGGATGGAATATTGTAGGACGAGTTGGAAGAGGAGAGAAGAAAACGGCGGGTTAGAAATTTCTTTTTTTTGCTCAATTCATTAATATTTTACTGATTGTTTGCTTCGCTTTGTAACATTGGGATGGAATATTGTAGGACGAGTTGGAAGAGGAGAGAAGGAAACGACGGGAGATTGAGATGAGGATGACTGAGATGTACAGCTACGTGCAAACAATCAGCCAGAACATGGGTATTCCTGTCGTACCGCCACAGCCTGTGGTATTCACTCCTCCACATCTTGTTGTAGGCACTCCAGTGAGTCACATGACAACCTCGTATTTAATTTTCTTATTTGCGAATGTTACTATCTTGACAACCTATACTATTCTCTTTTCCTTTTGTGCAGCCTCAGTCGGCGGCATCGAATAACCCCAGTAATGACCACGGAGGTTGGCCGCCGTTTCCACCTCGGTAATTTTCTTCGAACAATTGTAATTGTGTTCCAAACTACTGTGTGAATTTCGATTGCGAATTGTGGACTACCTACTATGAACTACTATGTTTATGTTTTGTGGATTGTGATCGTGACTACGATTGTGGATTATATTTATGTCTTGTGGATTGTGAATTGTGGCTAAGGTTGTTGTGATTGTGGTTGTCGATGTGTTTGTACTGATTGGGGTTGTGATTGGGGATGTGGAATGATGCTTATGAGGTTGTGGAATGATTGGGGTTGTGAATGTGATGTATATTTTGAAAATTTGCGAAATATGCCACTAAAAAAATAAAATAGGGTTAAAATTGTCACTTTACCGAGTGTAACACTCGACAAAGAGGGCCTTTGCCGAGTGCAATGACCAAAACACTCGGCAAAGAAGGCAAACAGGGGGTTCTGGGAACCCTCTTTGCCGAGTGCCCATACTTCGCCGAGTGCATTGAAAAAAGCTCTCGGCGAAGATGATCTCTTCGCCGAGAGTTTTTGCAAAAACACTCGGTGAAGTTTATAATTTTGTCGAGTGTTTTCTTCTCTGCTCTCGGCAAAGATGGATATTTCGCCGAGTGTTTTTTTGCTGGCACTCGGCAAAAGTAAATGTTCGCTGAGAGTTTTTTTGCACTCGGCGAAATTTTCCGTCACCGTCCACCCAACCGAACGGGTACCTTTTTTGCCGAGGGTTGAAAGGACACTCGGCGAAGTTTTCGCCGAGTGCCCGATGAAAAACTCTCGGCAAAGATCTCTTTGCCGACCCAAAATTCACCGTGTGAGCTATGCCGAGTGCAACACTCGGCGAAGTCTTCGCCGAGTGTCCTAGGCACTCGGCAAATAGGGATCTCCCGTAGTGGATGCATGGTTACTTCCTCCGATTCATCGAAGAATAAGATCATTTGCCATCTCTAAGATGGTGTACTAAGATACAAATTTAATCTTAGTTTTTGTTAGCATGTTTTTAAACTAACTGTGTGTTTCTTACTTGAAAACTTTCTATATAAAAGTTATTTTAAAATATCAAATAAATTTATTTTTTTAATTTTATAATAATTAAAACTCACATACACTAATGATTTTTGTTTTGCATGCCCAGACTGTTCAAATCTTCAGGAGGCAGAGTATTTGGAGGGAAATGTCTATACATACAACCAACATGTACTACTTATGTTCAATGCATAGCTGTTACATGCGTAGGCTCACATGTAGAGATGTTGAGCGCAGGGTTTTACTTACCGCCGGTTACCGTGCTTACTGCCGGAGTTTGATAAGGGTAACCGGCGGTAAGTTTTGAGTAAAATTTGTCGAATTAAAATTTTGGGGAAAAGAAGAAAGAATAAAAAATATTCATGGCATTAGATCTTGAATTACAGTGCGCAATGGTGAAGAAATTTTTTCAAAATGACCGAGAGAAAATCAAATTTGGACTCAAAACCGAATTGGGTTCAAAAAATTGGAAAAATAATAAACAGCGCATGGCACTGTTTATTCAGCCCATTAATGGAGAAAATATCTCCTCAGCCATCTCGCCTCATCCCTCACACTTGGAAGGTCCTAACCATCCACTGGAGAGTTTGGTTTGTGGGTATAAGGCGACGGCGGCGCCAGATCCGTGACCTCTCTGGCGAGCGCGATAATCGGACGAAGAGCAGCGGTAACTGTGCGGTGAGTGGCGATAACCGCCTGGAAGAAGTGCCAAAGGTAATCCCCCTTTCCCCCCGTGGTTACCGCACGATTAGCTGCGGTTACCGCGGTTTAGTGTTCGGTTATCGCGGTAGGATGAAGGTTGTGTGCATCGTTATAACCGGAGGTAACCGTGTATTACCGTGCGATAACCGTCTATCCAACCGCGGTTATCACCACCTAACCATGGTTTGGAAGTAATAGTATGATGTTTGCAAAAAATAGTATGTTTTTTTAGGTTTGTATGATGGTGAATGTTTAAATTTGCAAGTAATAGTATGATGTTTGCAAGTAATAGTATGGTTTGGATGTTTGTATAATGTTGAATGTTTATATTTGCAAGTAATAGTTTGATGTTTGCAAGTAATAGTAGAGTATGTATGTTTGTATAATGTTGAATGTTTTACTTGTATGTTTATGTTGTGCAAATGTTCAATGTTGTGCAGATGGCAAATAGCAGGGACGCTATGTGGGAGCACGCTGCGAGTATTGTCACCAGAAAAAGAGCGGCGGTGGGGCAACCCATCTAAAAATTCACTTTGTTGGAAAAGAGAAGGGGACTACGTATTGCAATTCAGTTCCTCCCGATGTCTGTGATTTCTTCATGCGCAAGCTTGACAAGATCAAGGACTCAGGTGCCAAGAGGAAGGGTGACAGAGCAAGAACAGTTGAGGCGGTAGGGGTGAACTATTATGACCTGACAAGATCCGCCGACGAGGAGGAACAACTGGAGGACACCATGCAAGCCTCAAGGCAAGAGGAAGAATTTAGGAAGGACGTGGAACAACATGGTGGCACTTATGAGCTGGCGGTGGCAGTGGATCCTCTCAACCCCAACCTAGGAAAGGTAGAAGCAACCCAATTGCTAGGATGCTCCAAGGGCTACAACTCAGTGGGAGTCACCTGCTATTAGAGACTACAACCAAGCAAGCGTGAGGTCTCCTGTGCAGACAAAAATTGACACAGGTTTCTTCACGAAGAAGGGAAGGCAAACTAGGGAGATGATTGGTGAGTCATGGGCAAGGTTCTTCTTCACCTCTAGCATTCCTGCAAGAAATGCCGATAATCCTTACTTTGTCAGCGCCGTGAGAGAGACTCAAAAGTGGGGTACATATTCAGTTAATACAGATTTCATTGTTTACGCAAAGATTATAGACTAATTTCATAATCTTTTAATTGTAGGTGAAAACATACCTTCCCCCGCTGGTAAGGAGATAGATACCAAGTACCTTGATATGACTGAGAAGGATGTGAAGAAGCAATTCGATCGGTTCAAGCGCGATTTGGAAGAGTACGGTGTTACTCTAATGTGTGATTCCTGGACTGGACCGACGGGTATGGCTGTCATCAACTTCTTGATATATTGCAATGGCATAATGTTTTTCCACAAGTCCACCGATGCGACCGGCTATAGCCAGGATGCTAACTTCGTATTGAAGGTGATAACTTTGATGCTACAACTCACACTTATATGTTATTAACAACTGGTGGACGAGGACCTAATTTTTATTTTGTTACGTACTAATGCAGGAGATCCGAAAGGTCGTAAGGAAAGTTAGCCCTGAACATGTTGTGCAGGTTATCACCGACAATGGGTCAAACTACAAGAAGACTTGTAGACTCATGCGGCAAGAGTACCCAGCAATTGTGCGGCAAGAGTACCCAACTTGATACTAAAGGATGTTGGAAAAATGTTAGATCATGCAATCGTAATTGTCAGTGCTAAGAAAGTTTGTAGATGGTTGTATAATCATTCAAAGCTACATGCTATGATGACAGTTGCTATAGGTGGAGAATTGGTAAAGTGGAATGCTACGAGGATTGGCACCAACTACATGTTCCTCCAGAGTTTCCTAAGGAAGCGAGACCAGTTTATGCAGCGGATGGCTTTCCCAAGCTTCATGCAAAGCAAATTCAGTGAAATGGAGGAAGGTAGATATGTGCATATGTGCCTTAGTAGCATTGCTTGGTGGGAACAGTTGGAGTCAGTGGTGAATTCGGTCCAATCGATGTACTCCTTCCTTTGCTTTGTAGACGAGGACAAGAACCTCAACTTGAGTGAGATTCTTCTGAGATATCAGTTGTTGAGAATGGAGTACAAAAATATGTTCAGTCAACAGAGGGATAAGTTTGTTACTTACATGGAAATTGTTGACCGAAGGATGCACGACTTTACACATGAAACACTCATCAATGCCGGTAAGTACCTAGACCTTACGTTCTTAACAATATGGTCAATTCGTAGTACATGACTCTTCATGTAATGTGTGCATTGTTTTTGTAGCTGCGTCATTGAACCCTTGGACGCACTACGCGTACAATGCTAGTGCAACCATCTTCCAAGATCTCTGTCAGGCCTTCGAGTGGATGACAGACATCGATACGACAGCTACACCAAATTTGCATCAAATACTATGGAAACTCTTGATGTTCTATCTGAACGCAACGGAAGTCGAATGCAAGTATCATCAGTACGTGTACAAGAAGTATGCCTAACTAGTTGATAATAGAATATCGTAATGTTCATGATATTGTTCACTAGAAAAGCATTATCTTTCCAAACCACGTAGTTGTAGTTGATAACAAAATCAACACGATGTTGATGAGAATTTTCTCTCACGCGCTGGCCTGGGAGATCTTCTTAACTCCAGTGCAGGTCCTTCTCGGCAGTCTGTGAAATACAGGGCGTGCCAGTTGATTTGATCTCTTAACCAACAAGAAAAACAAAGATGTATGCGTTAAGGGTTAAGTTAGATCCTACTGAATCGGCTGAGGGAATCAATTAACATATATATGCTATCCCAAATCACATTTAAATTAAGTGATTGGGATAAATCGGCTATGCCGAGACAATATTAACCACTTAATCTAAATATACAAAAGGATAATAAATATATACTTTAATGGCCTAGCCGATACCGTAGGACTAACTGTGGATCGGCTAGTACTCCAATTCATCTTCTGAAAAGATATTGATCTAAGCTAAATGCGCTAAGCCTAGATCAATCGGCTGTCGGCTGTGGCTGATAGGCCGATTCTGGCTTAGGGCATTTAGCCAGTGCAAGATCTTAATATAAGAGGCGGCTTTAATAAATCTAATAGTAAACATATCAAAAGAATATAAAAACAGATAAAGCCGGCTGAAACCCCGGCACTGTCTCTAAACATATACATCTAGCCGAATAGATCATAAAAGCTCTAAGAACGACTTAATAGGTCAAATTAATGCAGCATTAAGCATAAAAAAACAATCAGATCAGCTGCTGATGTAAACCCCTCGAGACGGTAGATACTGTATATAATATAGGCCAACCCCTAGATCTAGCTCTATCGGTTGCTGGTTCTTGACAGAAACAGGCCGATGTCGAGATAGATCTAGACATTGTTCTAGATTATATGCAATATATGATAACTAGCGCAGCATAAATCATTGAATCTAGAGTATCATAGCGATGGAAGCACTAAATTCGACGAGATACACCACTAATGACAAACATTTACCTTAATCGGGGATCGAAACGAAGCAGCCTGAATCCGGATCAAGTGTTCGTCTGAAGAAAATAGGAGGCGATGCGCCGAAAGTTGATTGATTGTGTGTTGATTATACAGAGGTCTCGGGTCCTATTTATACCCAAGAATAAAACTACCCGTGCAAGACATGGTTTCTATCTAATCTACTATACATGGTACGACAATATCCCGGGACATGGTCCCATGCCGCATTACAATAGAAAATCTAAACAAATTCCTAATTTACAGATACAATTGCCATTACAGGACTCTATCCATAGATGGCAATATCTTTTAACGCGTAATTTGGGAACCGAATCCAACTCCTTATCTCTATGTTTTCCATCAGGATTGATCCCACTTCACCCTGACACAGAATCGGCTATCGGCTGTCCTAGTCCGATTCGCTCTCAGTCGATTGGCTCCGTAGCTGATTCGGACTTAATCGATTCTGCTTCCGTCTCTTCTCAGATCGCACATCTTCTCCAATTCTGCTTCAATATCTGCTTCAAACCCGGGAGTTAGGTTACCAAATTTGGTCGTTAACACATGCCCCCCTAGTCCGTGATATAAAATGTTGCGGATTTTAGGCGATTCAAATCCAAGGCGCAATCCTAGCATGACTCTGTTTCGACCATCGCAAAAACTCTTCAAATACCGCCCCCGCGGCCGCCACACAAGTCACGCCATCACAAACAAACAGCCACCTCAGCAACCCTCGAGCTCTCTGGCGACACGTACAGTTCTCAAGCCCCGCACCGGCGATTCCTTCCCCCGGCGATCTCCGCTCACGCAATGACCTCTTCCGCCACCTCCGGTGCCACATCGGCCGCCGCATCTGCTGAATTCCTAGAGGTACGCCCTAATCGGCTCAAAACCCTTTCTTTTCCGCCTCAACTTATAGATCTGCATTTTAGGGTTTTTGATTTATGATTCTGTTCTTCTTTTCGATTGTAGCACTTGTCCCATCAGATAGTTATCCCCAGCCTTGTTCAGCAAAATAGATACTTTCTAGGGCCTATCGGCAACTAGGACCCAACTGATATCATAATAGCCGAAACCGATAGGATACCTTACAACATGAGGAAACCCGCTCTGAATCACTGGGCTGGAACCTTTAAATCATGGCTGTCCATGGACAAGTCTTGGCCCGAATGGTATAAGAGAATGCAATCGGCCAAACAAACCCATTGGCAGGAAGTAGGGATAGCTCAATGCTTAGCTCTGTCTATAGCCGATATGGAAAAAGATGAACCACTGATATCAGCTGCAACCTACTTCTGGAATGACACCTTGAATGCCTTCATGTTCCAACAAGGTCCAATGACAATCATCCTAGCCAACGTAGTCATGACCATTGGGCTAGATATCCTGTCGTCGGCTAACCCTGAAGGACTGACTAGGAAAGGCCAACACCAATTTAAGACAAAGGCCATAGGAGGATGGAGCAGCTATGTGGCCATGAATATGAAAGATGGACCAGTCGGCCCTAGGGAACATGCCACATTTCTCATGATGTGGCAAGAGAAATTCATGTTCTGCGGCTCAAGCTGTGGGCCGACTACCAACTGGCTGGTTGTAGCCGAGGCCTTGGTGGAAAAACGAAATATCCCTTTGGGCAAGTACCTCCTCGGCTACCTATATCAAACCCTTCATCAAGCAGTTGCTAAGATAGCTGCCAATGCCTCTGTCAATACCGGGGGTCCCTGGTGGTTCCTTCAGATCTGGCTGGTATTGATGACCCAGAAAATAGTCGGTCGGCCACCTTTGACTGAAGCACGCTTCCCGCGTTTAGAGCCGATCGAAGACGATGAAGGAAATGAGATAACCACCACCAGGTGCCTCAGTTATGGAGAAGCAGCAGCCACGCACACCGGGTCAAAGCAATCGGCCGAACTGCTAGCCGAGTGGTTCGTATCCCTCTATGACGGATTTGCAAAGAACAACCGGATCTGGTATTTCTATAGGGATCGGCACTCTTTGAGCTCCCTATTGAATTTAACTTGGAGGAGATCAACTCGGACGACTACCCCAAGTGCAGAGATTTGTTCACAACTGCCCTTAGTCCTTGCATCCTACCGACTGGGATCCACCAGGGCCGATCAGTGGCCCAGAGTTATGAATTTTACTACCCTGTGTCGGCCACCAGGCAACTCGAACTTGGGTAACTGCCCATCGGCTGTTATTACGCCGATAAGATTGAGACAAGGGGAATTGTGGACCAGGCCACTATTATGAACAAACTGATGGACATAGCCGGTCCCCCCTTGGCAGTATTGGTGACATGGTGCTAGCATACAAGAAGAACGCAGCTTACGACCGTTGGTGGGTCGAGATCAAACATCACATCTTTCACAAGCGGTCTTCCCATTACATCACCCTGCTGCTGCCAGATGAAAGCCCCTCAGTAAGTCTTGAACTTTAAGTTATTCTTCCTTTTAGATCATCGGCTGATTTAATCTGCTAACACTTTAACTTTTTCCGCTTGCAGGTGACTGAAACCGAACGGCCAACGATGAGTAACTCGGGCATCCCAATCGAGTAACGCCTAGGTGTTCTGCCGAACGGGTGCGGCCAGCTCCATCGGCCATCGGCGGGGGCGCACCAAAACTGAACACCTTGCTGCACGGGTAGATGCACCAGCCGCTGGCTCAGCAAAAAAGAACTGCTCCAAGCACAAAACCATCGGCTGCACCTGTGAAGAAACCAAAGAAGCAGCCGATCACGCCAGCCGACAGCCTCCCATCAGTCGATCCCAATGTCGACCAATTCCTCAACGAGGAGGTTGCTGATGAAGAAATGTCAGCGGTTGTCGGAGCAGCAGCCAAATCAAGTGATTCGAGCCATAACTCAACCAGTCCTCCAGCGGACAGCCCGCCGGTTCCAAGCCCTCCCGCGAAGAAACAGCCTGCAAGTCCTTGTCTTGTTAGATTCGGCTTCAACATAATACCACTTTGCATTTAACCGAATATACTTTATCCAGTTCAAAAAGTTGGCTCGCCGTCCTCCGCGTCGCGCTCCACCAGTAACCATCCCTTTCGGCTTGTATCTTGGCTTACTAACTCCAACCGATTCATCCACTGACACTTGTCTTTCCTTTTGCAGCCTTCTTCATCTCCGTCGGCTGCCCCCCAGGCGTCGAGCGAGCACACGGCGTTGGCTGTGGGTGGCCAAGAAGCTGGGGATGTCACGGAGCCAGCTGATGAACAAGTTGATGCGGCAACCTCAGCTGGCGACCCTGCCGAAGAAGGCACTACTCCCGCCGAGCCGGCCGAAGTTGAAGAAGAGGCCAATCCGATGCCTGCAGCGAGAGTAAGTTTACCCCCATCCTTCTCCTCGCAATATCTTGAACAATCGGCCGTTCCAATGGTAGCTTAACCCTGTTGTTTTCTTTGTGCAGCCTCTGGCCGATTTGCTCCCTTTTGACATCAAGGAGTTTCTTGGTGAAGAAGAAAGGGAAGCTACCAGCCCAGATAAAGCCCCAGCCGACGAGCTTAAAGAGAAACTTCAATACATACGTCGTCGGCTGGACATCGATGTGAACAGGCTGGTGGAGGAGTGTGGATCGGCCAAGTGTCGATTCTTCGAAATTGAGGGACAGCTCCCTGATGATCTAGCCACCAAGGTCGCTGCTGCTGTCTGCATCGATTTACATCGGCCAAGGCTTGGGCGTGCGATGCAATGAATGATCGAGAGGCTTGCCCAAGCCGATGTGATGACCAAGATCAATGACACGGTCAGGAGCGTGGAGGCCGAAAAGGCAAAGCTGAACGAGTTGAAAACTGGCCCCACTACGTCTCAGGCTCAAATTGCCAGTTTGAAGACCAAGGAAGCCGACCTAATGAAGCAGCTAGAAGAATGTCGCACTGAAATCGCTGCCGAAGAGAAGGTGCTGGCCGATTTGCCAAAAGCCACTGAGGAGCAAACAAGCAAATTAACGACCACCATCAAGTATATGAGAGAACTCCACAAGTCAACTAAAGTGATCCCTGGCTCCGACGCCGAAGACCAAGCAGTGATCGACAAAGTCAAGGCGATCCAAGCTGCAGCGCTATCGGCCATAGATGCATTCCAAGTTCGGTAGCCGACGTAATAGACTTAGGCTCAAAACTGAAGAAATTTTGTGTAATCGGCTTAAGCGCCGATCAAACTTAGGCTCAAAACTGAAGAAATTTTGTGTAATCGGCTTAAGCTGCCGATCTGCAATTAACTATTTATAATCTTACTTTGATTCTGAAACTTGAAAATCTTGTCCAATGTTATGATCGCCGACTCCGAGGTGTGGAGAAAATTTTTTGATGTTCACCTTTCTATACCACCTTTCTGTAATCGGCTTAGGTCTTCTGTATGTATATGCCCCCTAATTTTGTTGATGTCTTCGATGCCAACAAAACTATAAACTTAACACAATTGCGCTTCGTTGTCGTCACTATCGGCCAACACCAACCGATTATAGAAAACTAGGGGAAAAACTTGGCTTGAAAATGACCTAAAGGCGATGCTTGCTCAAGACAAGACATCGGCTAGCATGAATCGGCTGAAACAAACAGAGCCGAATCATGAGTTGATCCAAACGTTCGGGTAGTATTTTTCAAGTATTTGCCATTTAGATCCCTTTCAAATACTTCTCCATCCAAACCTTCTAACATGTAAGCCCCTTTAGAAACGCATTTGTGGATCTTGAAAGACCCTTTCCAATTTGGTGACCACTTGCCGAATTTATTATCTCTCGATCTGATTGGCAACATTAATTTCCAAACAAGCTTGCCCTCTTCAAAAGATTTAGGCATGACCTTCTTGTTATAATGACGGGCTACTCATTCCTTATCCCTCGTTACCTTCTCCAAGGCCCTCATCCTTGAAAAACTAGGTCTTCTGATTCATCCACCATCAGGTGATAGTAATCATCGGCTGTGAGCTGATCTTGTAACTGAATCCATCTTGAGCCGATGATATTTTCCCATGGCAGTACTGCTTCGTGCCCATAGACCAACTTGTATGGAGGGACTTGGATAGATCCGTGGCATGCCATCTGATATGCCCAAAGTGATTCGGCTAATCGGCTATGCCATTGCTTTGGGTACTCAGAAATCTTCCTCTTAATCAGCTTGATCAGGCTTTTGTTTGAAGCCTCTGCTTGCCCGTTGGCCTATGCGTAGTACGGCGAAGAATTAAGTAATTTGATCCCCATGCCATTGACAAACTGAACAAACTCATCTGATATGAAGATCGATCCCTGGTCTGTTGTAATTGTTTGTGGGACGCCAAATCGGTAGATGATATGCTCTTTAACGAACTCAATTGCGTCCTTGGAGTCGACTTTCTTCAAAGGAATTGCCTCCATCCACTTTGTAAAATAGTATGTCGCTACCAGAATGAATTTATGCCCTTTGCTTGAGGGTGGATTGATCTGGCCGATCATGTCGATGCCCCATCCTCTTAACGGCCAAGGCTTTATGATCGGGTTCATAGCCGATACTGGTGCTCTTTGTATGGCGCCGAATTTCTGACAATCCTGGCAACCTTTATAATATTTGAAACAGTCCTCCAGCATTGTCGGCCAGAAATACCCTGCTCTCTGAAGTAGCCACTTCATCTTATGAGCCGATTGATGCGTGCCGCAAATCCCTTCATGAACTTCTCCAATAGCCACTTTGGCTTGATCGCCTCCAAGGCACTTGAGCAGCACTCCATCGATCGTCCGATAATAAAGATCTTCACCAAGCAAAACATATCTTAATGCCTTGTATCGCAATTTTTTTGAGGCCGATTGGGAAGAATTCTGTAGATAGCTGTAGACTTCAAACCTCCAATCATCGGCTGTGATGGCAGCAACTTCCACTTCAATGTCTCTTATCATTGGTCTGTAGCCCGATGCCCCTTGAGCTAAATCATTGGCTTCTGTACTCTGCTCCCTGGGGATATGTTTTAGAGTAACTAGCCGAAAATCATCCATCAATTCTCGACATTGTTGATAGTAGACCATCAGCGCATCGTTTTTCATTCATATTCTCCTGACAACTGGCTGATGACCAACAGCGAATCTCCCATTATTTCGATGGTGTTGGCTTCAACTTCTTTGAGCAGATGTAACCCTTTGAGCACGGCCTCGTACTCGGCTTGGTTATTTGTAGCATGGGGGTTGATAGAAAAGGCAAATTCAAAGCTTGCCCCTAGGCGAAATAATGACCAATCCGAGACCGCAGTCGTTGGTGCACACCGAGCCATCAAACGTCAATGTTCAAGGCATGATTTCAACTGAGCCGATTGAGTCATCTCTGTGTTCCACGATAAAATCGGCTATAGCTTGTCCTTTAACTGCCCTGGGTGCCTGGTACCTCAGATCAAATTATGTCAAGGCAAAAATCCATTTTTCAATTCGCCCTTTTAACATTGGAGCCGATAGCATGTATTTGACTACATTAGCTTTACATATTATTGTGCACTCATTGGATAGCAGATAATGCCTTAACTTCGTACATGAAAAATATAGGCACAGACATAGCTTCTCCACGGGTGAATACCTTGTTTGTGCATCCAACAGCCGTCGGCATAGATAGAAGATAGCTTTTTCCTTGCCCTCAACCTCTTGGATTAGGACTGAGCCAATTGACTTGTCGTCGGCTGACAGGTACAGCTTAAACAGTATCCCTTTCTGTGGAGACATTAAAACTAGAGGCGAGCTTAAATAATCCTTGATGCTGTCCAAGGCCTTCTGTTGCTCTGCCCCCCATTTGAATGCTTGATCGGCTTTCAGCCAAAGCAGTGGTGTGAACAGCTCCATCTTCTCTGAAAGATTGGCTATAAACCGTCTGATGAAGTTGATTTTGCCGATCAACGATTGAAGTTGCTTCTTGTCCATCGGAGGCTGTATTGTCTTGATAACGTTGATGCTTCTTGGTGTAACCTCAATTTCTCTTTCATGAACAAGAAACCCAAGAAACTGCCCGGCCGACACGCCAAACGCGCACTTCAACGAATTCATCTTCAGGCCATATTTTCTTGTCCGCTCCAAAACCTACTTCAGATTGGCTATGTGGTTCTCTATCTCCCAGGATTTGACAACAACATCATCAATGTAGATCTCCACTAGAGAGCCGATCATGTCGTGAAAGATATAATTCATGGCCCGTTGATATGTTGCCCCAGCATTCTTGTAACACCCTAAAAATCCGAGGTTTTAAAAATCAAAATATAAAAATTAGAGCTTACGAAAATCTTTTGACTATTTGCATCTTGTCGAATTTACTTGCCTCTTATTTACAAATCTTCGATTCCGAGTTAAATAAATGAATATTTAATTTGGAAATGGAAAGTCGACAGGGTTTTAAATCCTAAAAGAAAGAAAATTTCAAATATTGGAAATAAAATTTTAAGAAAATAAAGACTTAGGGAAGAATTAAGATTTAATAGAAATTTTGCTTTTGAACAGAGAATATTAAATTTTGGAGTATAAATATAAGATTTACTAAGTTATAAATGAGAAGGAAAAACTATAAAAAGATAATAATAAATATATAAATAAAATAATATATATGTATATAATAAAGTGGGCAAAAAGTTAAAATGTAATTAAATTACAAATGGGGCCAAAATCCTATTTAGATTACAAGTGAATTACAAAAGGAATCGTTAAAAAAGAAGAAAAAGAAAAATCGAAAAATAGAAAAAGACACTATTCATTATGCGCTAGCCGCTCGACCCGGTCCCGAGCCGCGCGCGCGCGCGTCGCGTCAAGCCTCGCGCCCACGCGCCGTGTGCGTCGCCATCGCCGCACCCTCGCGCCCGCGCGCGCCTCTCGCGCGCCGCGCCGCGCGCGCCGCCGCCGCGCGCGCGCATCCCATCGCCGCGCCGCGCCATGTCCCGTCGTCGCCGGCCGTCGCCATCGCCTCTCTCTCCCCTCCCCGGCCGGCTATAAAAGGGACCAAAGCCGATTCATTTTCCCCCCACTCCGCCGCTCTCATTTCCCACTCTATCCCCTCTCTCTCGCCGCAAGCCGTCGCAAATAATCGCCACCGGAGCTCCGCCTCGCCGCCGCCACTCTGCGCCGTGCCGCGTCGCCTCCGTCTTAGCCCCGCTAAGCCGCCCTCTGTCCCCCTACCCCCTTCGCCGTAGGCCACTGTTCCTTGCGCACCCACCCCGGCCCTGGCTCGGCCATGTAAGCAAGAGAAAAAGAGAGGTAGAAATGAGGTAGAAGAGAGAAAGAAACAGAAAAAAGAAAAAAAAAAAGAAAAAGAGAAGAAAAGAAAGAAAAATATAAATAAAATAGGAAATATTTTTTTAAAAGATTTAAAGTAAAAATCTATATTCTCTCCTAGAATAAAAGTATATTTTTGCAATATTTATAAATTAGGAATTTAATTGTGACTTGGTTGCTAGTAAACCCTAATTTATTTTGAATTAAATTATTAAATTAGTAAATGCAACTTTTGTTTGGAATAAATCATATAGGAATTTGAATATAATCTAGTTTAATCTAGAACCTTGTCATATTAAAATTTTTAAGAAATTAAATTCTAAATTAATTAACCTAAATGACATGCTTTAGAGTAAATTATTTTAGATTCGAATTAATTGTAACCCTAGAACTTGTCGGCTCGCTAAAAATTTGAACTAAAATTTGAACTAAACACTTCCTTTTGTCGGTATGATATTTTTCTAATTATCGGCCAATATCTCTTTTTCTAAGTTATAATGAACTAACTCGAAATTACATCGCCTTATAATTAATTAAGTCGATAAAACGCGAAACTTCAAATTATTATATCCCGTTCATTTTAACTCGGATTTTGCCAAAACTCGAACCTAAACGTACGTAAAACCAAAACCTAGTGCTAGAAGCTGCTTTTGCAATTTATTTGGTTTTCATTGGATTTTATTTGAATTCTAATCGAATTCAATTGGATTTCTTGCACGTACGTAGAGTCCGAGGAGCCGTTGAGAACGTCGAAGACTCAAGCCAACAAGGTCACGAGCAAGGCAAGTCATCACTCCCTTTAAACATATTGGTCCTATTTGCGAACTTGTATTGATTCTAAAACTAAAATGTGCATGCTCTACATAAAAGAATACCTATTCTTGTTATGCCATGTCTCGATGTTGCTTACCTTTAGTTTTATTCTTTGTAACCCTCGACATGATGTAACCGAAGGAAATCTTTGATAAAATGCTTAGCCATGCTATTATTAGATTCATGCATACTCATGCTTTGGCAAATAGCTATAGGCTTGGGCAACTACCTTTGGGAAAGGTAGTTGGGATATGGCATGTGGAGACATGAGCGCCACATTGCCTTGAACATGATAAAAATAGTTTGGTGGAAAAATGAAAGTACAAAACTAATGTTTTAGACTGGGGTGGCTGGTTGATTTGGGTGGATTCCGGAAAAGGCAAGTGCCGACCCCGGTCAATTAAGGACCGAGCCATGAGATAGCTGGGAAACGAGCCAGTACAACCGTACTTCTCAAATGGGTATAGACCTAGCGGAGTAAATAGCCAAGCGGAGGCGGCACCCTTGCATAGTGGTTTCTATGTACGAGATGAGATTGGGAATGAATGATTGAAAATCGAAATTTATTTATAACTTGAAGAATGAAGTTTTCCCTTACCTCGGGAGCACCAGAACTCCTCACACTGCTAGAAAAGGACGGCTAGAGTGCAAGGGGATTTAAGTTCATGGAGCGGGTACTGCCAACGTGAGGTTATTGAAAGGCTTTGCCGTGACGCGTCTCATGTGTTGGGACGTAGGCTCATTTGTTGGGCAGTCGCGGAGTACGGGTAAAGTGTACATCCACTGCAGTGTGAATGAATCAATCTATTTGAATAGTCATGCTCGCGGATATAGAGCATCGTGACAAGACTTTCGCTTGGCTAGACTCTAAATTTTAAAATGTTGGGATGAGTTTGCATGATGATTCTTATTCACTGGTAGATCAATTTCTCGAAAGGCGAGAAGGGGTGGACTCCCCAGAAAACCATGACGAACCGGAGGCGGGAAGCCATCCTTGGAATCACAATGGATGATAGACAGAACCGTCACCGACTTAATGAACTATGGAACTAAAACTTGACTTGGCTAGATGCTACGTTTGTGAAAAGATTTATAAAGTTGGCTTTGTGCAAATAAACCACGACATTTCCTTGAGAATCCCCTATCATGTGCACCTTTCCGTGTTGGCTTGCTGAGTACGGTTGGTACTCACCCTTGCTATACGCACAAACCTTCAGATGGTGGAAATGAAGACTTGGAGGATCCATATGCCTACTACCAGGAGGGGGAAGAAGACGATGGTGCCTACTAGGTCTTAGTCTCCAGTCGTTGCCTGTGGCAATCGACAGGCCGCTGCCTTCATTCCGTTGCCTTATCTAAATTTCTGCTTTTGGTTGTATCTGGACCATGAGGTCCTATATGTTGGATATTGCCTTCGGGCCTATATTGTAATACTTTTGCTGTAAGACTATTCGTGCATTTGCACCTGATTATTCAGTACTATATTTCGTGGGTATCAAACTACTCGATCCAGGGAAATGGTACTATGAACACGAATGATTCCCGTTCCAAAAACGGGGGTCCACAATTCTTCAGCCCAAATGTCATAACCACCCATTCATATAAGCTGATTGCTCTAGGACATCGAAAAGCAGTTTTGTGAATGTCTTCTTCGGCCATAAAGATTTGATTGTAACCTGCATTGCCATCCATAAAAATGATTATCTTGTGGCCTGAAGCAGCATCTACGAGCAAATCGGCTATAGGCATCGGGTATTCGTCTTTGGGGGTAGCCTTATTTAGGTCTCTGAAATCGATGCACACCCTAAGTTTACCATTCTTTTTCAATACTGGGACAATATCTTAGACCCACTCGGCGTATCAGCAAGGCCAAATGAATCTGGCATCGTATAGCCGAGTGATTTCGACTTTGATCGCATCATACATATCGGCCTTGAACCTTCTGGGAGGCTGTTTGAATGGTCGATAGCCTGCCTTGATTGGCAGTTGATGAACAACGATAAATTGGCTAAGACCGGGCATCTCAAAATACTCCCAAGCAAAACAATCTTTATATTCCTTAAACAAAGCAATGAGCTGGGATCTACAATGAGAAGATAAATTTTTGCTAATATACGTTGGCCTAGGCCTGTCTCCAGAGCCTATGTCTATTTCCTCCAATTCGCCGGGCGACGTAAAACCTTGCCCAAGCTTGCCATCGTCTTCGTCCGCGGTGTCCATGCCGTAGATGCTTGAGCCCTCCACGACGTCTTGTTCAGAGCAGCAGCTGCGGCTCGTCGTCTCCAATCGGTTGTATGGCAGAATCGGACACTTTTAGAAAATTGGCTTGCCAGATTTTCCTGGACAAACAATCGATGCCATCGATTTTCCAGAGCGACAAATCGGCATTGGCGACGCTTACTGACCTGTCGGCTGGTACAATCTCTATCTTGTCGCCATCCCATTGAAGCAGACACTGGTGCATGGTGGAAGGGACACAACAGTTGGCATGTATCCAGTCCCTCCCGAGCAGCAGGCTGTAAGACCCCTTCCCGTCGATGACAAAAAAGGTTGTGGGCACGGTCTTGTTGCCGATGGTAAGCTCGACGTTTAACACGCCCTTGGTCTCTAACGGGTTGCCGCCGAAGTCCTTGAGTACCATGTTAGTCTTGATCAGGTCTTCGGCTCCCTTACCCAATTTTCTGAATGTTGCATAGGGCATCAGGTTCACTGCAGCTCCCCCATCTACTAGCATCTTTGACATCGGCTTGCCGTTGACGAAGCCTTTTACGTACAGTGGCTTGAGATGCCGAATTTCGGTCCCCTTTGGCTTGTCAAAAATTGCTTGATCCGGGGACAGTGCTAGTTTGGCCAAGGCATCTTCAATGTTGTCTGCATCGACCTCAGGGGCACCGAATTTGGCTGGCAATATGAATACCATATTGACAGATGCAGAAGCTTTTCTTTCTCCTTGGCTGCCCTCCTCGCTTGATCGGCTGAGGTCCACTGGTTTGATCCTCGTCGGCTGGCGTAGTTTTCTTTTTGGGCCTTCATTGCTTTTTGCTTTTGCCTAGTCGACGGCGTTGTTCTTGGATCATTTGCCGAACTTCTTCTTCCCTCCCATCACGCTTCACCTCGAATTCTTCGTTTCGCATCTTCGTGAAGAGGTCGAGGGGCACCATTTGTGGTTGGCCGATTCTTCATCATCGACTTCTTCTTCGTCATAGTAGTCATTGTTTTCGTCCTCTTCATCGAAGAAGTCTTGATGGATCGGCCCTAGCCAATCGTGGACGGACTGCCGGCACTGGTTGAGCTATATGGCCCTCAGGACGAACTGAGTTAGGCCGGTGACCGACGGGCTCCTGTGTTCATCCTCGTGGTAATCGCTGCGGCCGGACAATTGTCTAGCGTCGGCGGCCTCATCTCGGTTTCCCAGGTACACGAAAAATTCACAATGCCAATGAAGATCGGCACCTCTGTGATCACCGTCGTACCAGCGGCCTCGCGTCTCTGGCTCCTGTCGACGAAATCCTTCAAACCGAGCCTCTTCTTCCCGCCAAGATTGCTGTCGGAAGCGGCGTCGGTTGTCTGTGTTGATCGGCCGTTGGCCAGCCAATCGAGCAACGGGATACACCATGTTGATTGGCGCGGCTTGATCTCTACTCAGCTTGCCCTCTGCCTTGACCCCTTTTAATGTCTCGGCTAAGCTGTACGTCATTTTGCGCTGCCGATTAGCTTGCCTGAGGCCGGCTTGAACCATGTTGACCGGGAAGGGGTTGCCGTCTACTTTCATCGGCCAAGTGGAATCGGCAAATTTGAGCTTCCCGACCTCTATTGCCGATTGGATCTCGCTGTCGAAGACTTTACAATCATTAGTGGCGTGGGATGTAGAGTTGTGCCACTTAAAGTACTTATTCTTCTTCAGTTCGTTAGCCGATGGGATCACATGGTTCTCGGGAAGCTGGATCTGCTTCTCCTTGAGAAATAAATCGAAGATCCTATCGGCCTTGGTGATGTCAAAATCGTATTTCTCCTCCTTAGCCATCTTCAGCAGCCATTGACAGACGATGGCCTTATTATTCTTGGCCCATTCGGCTGTCATGACCTCTGCGTCATCGTCGCTGGAATCGAAGGCTGATTCGACGATGACTTGAGTTACGTTCTTGACGGCCTTCCTGGTGTCTTGAAACCTCTGCTCATGGGCCGTCACCTTCTGCACAAGATGCGCCAAGCTGTCGAAGTCTTGAGCAAAGAAGCGCTCGTGGATCGGCGCGATCAGGCCATGGAAGGCCAAATCGGCTAGCTGGGCGTCCGACAGCACCAAGCTGTAGCATCGGTTCCTCATCTCTCTGAAGCGTTGAATGTAGTCCTGAACCAATTCGTTGTGCTTCTGCCTGATGCTGGTGAGGTCCGACAACTTCATTTCATGGTTGCCGGTGTAGAAGTAGCTATGGAATTGCTTTTCGAGATCGAGTTGTAGGGTAATGAAGAGAACCAGGTGAAGGCCGATCCCGAAAGAGACAAGGGGAACAATCAAACCCTCGAGGCATTTGTAGCCGATGCTTCGCCGCACTGCTCCAAGAATTGGCTGACATGCTCGTAGGTTGACACGTTGTCCTGCCTTGAGAATTTCAAAAAGTCTGGGACTTTGTATCGGTTGGGCAGTGGAACCCGCTCGAAGTGCTCCGAATAGGGGTACCGATACATGTTTCCCGAGTCTTTTGGCTTGAGGCCAAATTGATCGCGCATGACGTCCGCAATCAAATCGGCCTACGTCCGATTGTCCTGCTGTATCGGCTCATATTGATCATATGGCATGGGTGCTTGCCGATACAGAGGTGACGGTGTCTGGGGCATGTAGTGCTGATCTTGATGGCCTCCCTGGTACTGGTATTGGTGCGGATGGCCAGCGGGAGGCGGCCGATTCGCCGGCGATGGCGTCGGCGGATCCGGGAACAGCTATCGGCCACCGGCGTTGTACTGTCCTCCCGGGCCGATCTGGGCAACCGGCTCTAATTGTCGATTGTTGTTGAACGTGTTGGCGATCTGGTCCTGAGGGAGTGGTTGTTGTCGGTTTAGCATGGTGACCACCGGCCTCGAAGCAGATCCAGACGGATTCGGCTGGTTGAGGATCCCTCCTGGCGGCCCCAGCTGTGCCGGTGGTGGTATCGGGTCGACAGGTGGCCAATGTCCGTAACAGCAAACCGGCCATCCGTGAAGTACGTCGGCCCCCGCTGCAGTTGGTCAGCTATCTTGGCGTCAACCACAGTGGCAATCATATTGTTGAGGGTGTTGACAAGGATGACACTTTGGTTGACCAGTGCATGGTGCACGGCCGAATCAATTTGGTCTTGCAAAGTATGCAAACCCGAGTCACCTTGCTCCTGAGTCGGTTCCTCCGCCTTCTGTTTGTCCTTTGATCCGTTGGAGGAGGACGCCTTGAATTCGTCCATGCTGAATTTATATTTCTGGTGCACAGCCCAAGACCTTGTCTGGGTGAACGACTGTAGGTAGTTAGCTTGGAGTTCTTCTATCATCCTCTTGTAGTTGGCTTGTTGTTCAGCCGACAGTTGTTCCATCTTCACAGGCACAATGTTTTCCTGAGAAACGTTGGGGCTCTTGATGTCGACCATCTTGTCAGCTGCGTCGATGCGTCCTAGCCGGGTTGACAGAGATAGTCCCACTGGGCGTGCCAAGAAGCGTGTTGATGAGAATTTTCTCTCACGCGCTGGCCTGGGAGATCTGCTTAACTCCAGTGCAGGTCCTTCTCGGCAGTTTGTGAAATACAGGGCGTGCCAGTTGATTTGATCTGTTAACCAACAAGAAAAATAAAGATGTATGTGTTAAGGGTTAAGTTAGATCCTACTGAATCGGCTGAGGGAATCAATTAACATATATATGCTATCCCAAAGCACATTTAAATTAAGTGGTTAGTATAGATCAGCTATGCCGAGACAGTATTAATCACTTAATCTAAATATACAAAAGGATAATAAATATATGCTTTAATGGCCTAGCCGATACCGTAGGACTAACTGTGGATCGGCTAGTACTCCGATTCATCTTATGAAGAGATATTGATCTAAGCTAAATGTGCTAAGCCTAGATCAATCGGCTGTCGGCTGTGGCTGATAGGCTGATTCTGGCTTAGGGCATTTATCCAGAGCAAGATCTTAATATAAGTGGTGGCTTTAATAAATCTAATAGTAAACATACCAAAAGAATATTAAAACAGATAAAGCCGGCTGAAACCCTGGCACTGTCTCTAAACATATACATCTAGCTGAATAGATCATAAAAGCTCTAAGAATGACTTAATAGGTCAAATTGATGCAGCATTAAGTATAAAAAGAACAATCAGATCTATTATAGCTGATGTAAACCCCTCGAGACGATGAATACCGCATATAATCTAGGCCAACCCCTAGATCTAGCTCTATCGGCTGCTGGTTCTTGATAGAAACAGGCCGATGTCGAGATAGATCTAGACACTGTTCTAGATTATATGCAATATATGATAACTAGCGCAGCATAAATCATTGAATCTAGAGTATCATAGCGATGGAAGCACTAAATTCGACGAGATACACCACTAATGACAAACATTTACCTTAATCAGGGATCAAAATGATGCAGCCCGAAGCCGGATCAAGTGTTCGTCTGAAGAAAATAGGAGACGATGCGCCAAAAGTTGATTGATTGTGTATTGATTATGTGTTGATTATACAGAGGTCTCGGGTCCTATTTATGCCCAAGAATAAAACTACCCGTGCAAGACACGGTTTCTATCTAATCTACTATACATGGTACGACAATATCCCGGGACATGGTCTCATGCCGCATTACAATAGGAAATCTAAACAAATTCCTAATTTACAGATACAATTGCCGTTACAAGACTCTATCCATAGATGGAAATATCTTTTAACACGCAATTTGGGAACCGAATCCAACTCCTTATCTCTACGTTTTCCATCGGGATTGATCCCACTTCACCCTGACTCAGAATCGGCTATCGGTTGTCCTAGTCCGATTCGCTCTCAGCCGACTGGCTTCGTAGCCGATTTGGACTTAGCTGATTCTGCTTCTGTCTCTTCTCAGATCGCGCATCTTCTCCAATTTCGCTTCAATCTCTGCTTCAAACCCGAGAGTTAGGTTACCAAATTTGGTCGTTAACACACAAGCAGCTATCCTAGTATATTTACCTCAATGAAAGAAGAGAAAAAAGGGAAATAGAACATAGGTCAAGGTGAACAATCTAGAACCATGAACTTATGAATACAAAAAGAAAAGGACGATCCTTATAGCACACCCATCATGAATTAAGGGGGAGAACTCCTAGCCTATTTGCATGGCTATGGACGTAGAATCTTCTACGCAAGATCGGACGATCCGAAATTTATGTCACACTAGAAAAACATTGCCATAGCTGCTGAGCAAGAAGCTCATTATGAAGTTAATTGAATCCGACGTCTTGGAATACTTCGTTGAATCAATCTACTTTGTCATCATTTGTTGCAATTTTTAATAAAATATTAAATTGAATAAATGGTTTTGCCAAAGGAGAGCATACACATTTTTCCCTGCAATGAAGGATTATTTTCAATATAAAATAGCATATCTAAGGCATTTACTATTTTGTTGCTATTTTCTAGCACATGATTATAGTGCTTTGTATTTTGTGTAGCGCCCATTGCCCAAACATAAAAAAAGAATAAATTGTGGACCGCATAACCACAAATGGAGCTTTAAAGAGAAAGAGGTATTTCAAACACATAGAATTGGCAATATTATGACCTTTGCTAGCAGTAGCAATTGAATTTATTGGCCTAGAAGGTGACACGGTCATATTACCTATGAAACAATTATGCACTTTATAGAATCATCTATTGTCCATTACCCCCTTGACCTCTCTAAAAATGTGATTATTTGGGCTACACTACCTTTTAGCAAGTGATTTTTAACCATATTGATCTTAGAATTATAAGAATAAACATTACAACTCGTATGGTCATAGCACATATATGCATAATTTTCCTAAATCATGAAGATTTGTGTGCCAGTATGCACCAACAAAAAGTTAATGTATAAATCATGTATCACGAAGATATAATTCTAGCATCCCTGAACTTGATAGCGAGGAATATATGTGATCCTATTTTCGTACTATTTGGATAGAGGCGCTTCCAAAAGCGAATATCCAGTGTCTATTCGACATCGTATCTTTTGCCAAGATTGATACAGCAAGATCACATGAATCCGAACAAATTTTACTAATCATCTTTAGAAGTCCATAAGGACAATGCTAGAATAGCATTTGATGATTGGTAAACTTGTAGCATGAAGTACCAAATATCCCTATGAACATACTAATTATAAGCTATGAATTGTAATATTTGCTATGTCATTGTTGTAATACCCATAGTATGAAGGGACATGTAGTACTAAAATTGTGGATGATGAAAGAAAATTCAGACCATTGGCATGAATATCCACTCTGCAACTAGTGCTGTTGCATTTACTTGGTTTATGTGCATATATCACTATCATAGTGCATTGTAAAAGGCTCTCCGAAAGTCATGAACTTTGAACGGACATAGTTATAAAGCCTAAATTACTTGACTAAATAAGAATTATTTTCAGTCTTTTAGGAGAAAAGAATGAACCCCTAGATAGAAAATGTCAGAAATATGATAGTAGAAAGGGACTAATGCATGTTACATTGCACTAGTGAATGCAAACTATGTAACAGAAGTATACACAAAGAAATTGAAATTGGTGAATTACTTTGTGATTACTTTTGAGATTATGAAGAGTTTGACTAAGTTGTATAAATGAAATGCACCAAAGGAGGATGAAATACCAAAGAAAGTAAAGGTATCCTGCTTCTTGTAGAGGCCTCGAATAAAAACAATTGGACAAGAAAATCTGGCTTCTCATGCCCTTAAGTAACTGGAGACGTTTGGTGAAAACAGGGCAAGAGGGACTATCATACTCAAAGTCACGAAAAGTATCCCACCGAATAGAAGAGGAACCAGTTGAGATCTGGCAAGTGGTACGGAACCTTAGAGCAGGCGTGCCACATCTTCCCACCAAGAAAGAAAATCAGCAGTTGAAGTGCACACCAACATTGGTACACTAAAAGGATCATGCTCACATCAAGAAGCATTAAGCAAGAAAAAGAAGCATATGAAAAATACATATCCTTATATATACATGGATACTCGCATAGAGTCTCATACAACCAATAGAAGTTGGCAATGAGACCTATTATGGGCAATGTCTCCTTTAGACAGCAAAACTCATTGGCAGTCAACCAGGAGTTGAATGGAATTAATCAACTAGAAGTTGAAAAGAAAAACTCAAGCTGAATGTTGACAACATCGAAGAAGAATCAATGGAGCTTGGATCGGGCATTTGCATAACAGTACATAGAGAAATACTAATTCCTAAACCAAATATAGAACGAATAGAATAATTTGGAAAAAAATAAAGAAACAAACTCATTCGTTTTGAATTGAGTTTGATTTGAAATGAAATGTTTGGTTGAATCCAAATCACGCTTACGCTTGCAACTAAATGCATGCGACAGATGCATATTGAGTACATCAATCCAATCGCACTTAGAAAGTGTTCAATATGCATGCCTTTGGAGTAGTCAATTATGGCCAAAATTGGGACGAAATTCCCAAACACAAGTGTGTGATAGCAGCACTCAAATACTTGACTAATTGCACTAAACTAAACTAAGCATCATTGAACTATACGGAGTCTCGGCATGGTTTTGAGAGATGGTTACACCATTCCAGCAATTGTGGTTTGAAAATTATCTCAACCCCATCATTTGAAAATAATGCAACGTATGACGCATAATGCAAATGAGTCACATAAGCAAACTCACTAAAGCATATGAACTCCCAAGTTCTTCGATGCACATGAATTACATATGAGCAACGAAATATTTCATGTTAAGTATGTGAAAATCTAGCAGATTTGACCACTAGATCATTGTTGACATCTTCTCTTGAATAGATGTATTCGAGGAACCGAAACAACAAGACTTATAGAAATGCAAAATTCAGGGAGAGAATTTAAAATCTTAATATAGAAAATCAAGTACCCAAAATCAATCTAGAATGATTGAACGAAGATTTGGGTGAATTATACTCTTTTTTTCTTGAATAAGTTTTTCATGCAGTTTCTTGTTAAGGTTTTTAATGAGGCAATTCATGCAGCATCACAAATGCATGCTATGTACTCTTTCTCTATTTTTTCACTGAGTTTTTGTGAAGTTTTGATGAGACATAGACATCACGCAGGAAAGACCCAAGAGAAAGTGTCAGGAAATCGGCTGACCTATGAAGGCCTGACCCAGGTTATACACTAATGGGTCATCACTAAATATGAAAGGTGAAAGAGACGAATAGCTATAAATAGAGGAGTAAAGAGAGAATTGTACTTAGCAACAAAATAAATGAGAAGAAAGCATGTCACACTATCACATCTTGTGTCTCTATTTTTGTAAAATTATATAATCTCTTTTGAACTACTTTGTAGCATAAGGGGTTACATAATAAGTATATGAGACCTATGTCTCGCAATGAACAATGTCTTAAAACTGGTCCAAATGATTTAATTCACTCATATTTCTTTCAAATAACTTTATCTTCTTAGTTAAATAAATGTTTACACTCTGTTTTGCATGCCCCAGTGTATTTTTAAAATCTTTGAGTTTTGAATTTCACGTTGAGCTTCGCTAATTAAATATGAATTAGCTGGTTTCTCTCCTTATTAACTCCCATGACAGCTCATCTTTTTGTCTTACATGGAATGCTAATTAAATATGGATTCTAGCGGCAGATATTTTTTGAGGAAAAACACATTTTACTTTATATTCTTTTCTCAGAATATTTTGAATATTGCACATTTTACACATTTTGCTTGATGAGGCCACCGATCCTGGTCCACTTCCTCTCATTTTTAGAGAGAGATAGAGAGGCTATTTGGCATAGCCGGTTAATTGTGATGAGGTATTTTTCATTTATGAGGTTTAATTGTTGTGCTTGTATTATATTATTGTGATATAACAACCAACTGACATTGATACGTGTGTATTACCAAATAACATTTGGTTTGGGGGCCACTTCCATAATTCAATAGATTGTCACGATCTCGTCATTGTTTCATGATTTTCACAGTTAAATCATTGGATAACCATTGTTGTCATTGTTGTCTGAACAACAACTACTACTAGTATGAAACGCTACTGCAATTCTTTATTTAGGTAGGAGGGCCTGAAAAAATTTTTCATCCGTTTGGGGGAAATTGCAATCATGTTAGAATGATTCTACGATTTTTGAGGAAATATATACCGATAAGTATTAATAAAACGTTAGTGGTAATTCATCGTACATCGTGATATCTCATTAGAAGTGACATACAAAGAGCTGCCAGATCGAGTTTATACTCCGTCCATCTTAAATATAACAGTTTCTAGAAAATGACACGTGTTAAAAATATGCCTCCGTGTGGTGGGTGGGTGTGGGCCTGAGACTGATTAGGATGATAATGAAGCCATGGGTAGTATAGGCAGTTTAGAGTAAAAATCATCTTTTATAAGTACTAGGGTGTTATATTTAGGGGTTGATGTAAAATTTGCATTAATATACACGAAGAGCTGAAAGATCTGCTTAACATCACTACAGATCCTATCAATCGGCTTTAAGACGTGTTAGTTAGTTTGATCCTGCAACTAACATGATAAAAATAGATCGATGATTAAAGAGCCGATTGATTAATAAGCTGATGTGAAGTCAAGTGACCGGCCGATATCTATAGGGTTTATATCACCAGCTATAGGTTCGATGTAGATTCAAATGATTAAATAAACAATGAGATTTATGCTATTATCGGTTAGCACTAAACTGCATAATCATCGATAAACCCTTTTTTATAAAAGGTAATCTTAATAGATCGGACCAAACTGAGATAGTATAAGATTGAAGTTGATAAAGATAGATCTAATTAAAAATTATACGAGTTTGAGTATGAACTGGTGTAACTCAGAAAATACAATGAGATAATATAATTTGAACCAATCGGTCAAAACTGATATAGTGGGATAAATGTAAGTCCGATGGTTAAAATATACATCAGGTGGAGGTATGATGGGATAAATGTAAGTCCGATGGTTAAAATATACATCAGGTGGAGGTATGATGTAAGTAAATTAAAATGTATATCAGCTAACGAATCGATACCTCTGATAGCTGAAGCCCACAGTAATGATAACTCATCAGCTAGAACTTCAATGAATATTGCATAAAAACCTATCGGCTTGCTAGAATTAAATTTATTAGCAATAATCTAATAGATCAGACCTAACCGAGATAATATAGGATTAAAGATAATAAGAAAAACCTATTTAGCCGATAGATCGATATAAATATGATGGATATAACAAATCTCTAGAACAACAGTATGATTAGAGAAATATCAACTTAGAATATCAGACCTAACAAAAAAATCCTAACTAAGCCGATACTACTCTAAACAACGATGCAGTTAAAGATAGAATCTATATATCTGGTAAATAATGATTGCATCAACTTGAATAGAATATCGGACCTAAAGAGAAAGTTCTAACCACATCGATATAAACGAAGTTGACAGAACTTACTTTCTCACAAAAGATCAAAGCCGATGCAACCTAACTCAAAACTAAGAACTCGCTGAGAGTAAAAGGGTGACGATGCGCCGAAAGTAATTATATCGATATATGAAGATATATTACAAAAATCTCAGGTATACATATCTATACTCTCGGGTTGATATAAGTTTTGATCGGACATGAGATAAAATTTCTAAAAAAGAAAAATAACTAATCCTGCCTATCTAAAAGATATACTAAAAGTCTAAAATTGTCTTATCATGATATTCATAATTCTTCATTGAATTCAGCTTGATGTGAATAAACTTTCATTTAACCAAATCCATTAAATAATCATACCAAATTATGTTAACATTAGGACAAAATTTAAACTCTAAAACTATTATATTTTTATATAAAAAGAGTAAATTCTCAATACCTCAATAACAACCGTAAAAAAAATTTAATCTCAAGCATACATTGATACAAGTCCATATCCCTCCTCCTGACAACCTCACCAACAAGATTGTAACTAGCGTTTCTCAAGATCCGAGATGCCACGAGGGGACCAGCTTTGCAAATGCACATCTCGAAGACGAAGAGGGGAAAAAGTCCTTTCATGTACTTGTGCGTCGATATGCCTAGTAGAACTGGCAATTTGTTTATGGTGGCTAGTCAAAATTTAGCTACTAATGAAGTAAACAAATTACGCCAACTTGGAGAATATTTTGGTGAGCGTGAGATGGACTATGAATTTGTTAATAACCCTGTTGATCTTATCATACGATATCTTGTGATCAGTTTGCAACAATTTGTCTCTGGCTTGGATTGATGAGCAAAATATACAATAAGCAACAGGCCATTTTGGTCAACTTGTTTGCGTAGTTATATGTGTCTCATGGGAGGAAACCAATCGTACGTACGTGCGTGGTGGCAGCAGTCTAGCTAGCCGTGTAATTTTGAAGCTTTGATTTTGTAGATGACTGATCAAGAGTTGACTTATTAACTGTGCAAGATTGATTGCGTTGAATACATAAGTAGTACTCCTGCTTAGGAGTATGTAGTAGTAGTAGTATTCTCTTACGTTTTCTATGGTCAACGCTTTAATGTTACTCCTACTTATCAGTTTTTTTAACCTTCAAATTAAAACGAGGAGAGTTTTAACGCCTTAAGAAGCAAACCTAGGCTTGGGGTAGCTTGTGCCTATGGCTCTATTGGGCTGCATTTCACTTTGTAGGTCAAATTTCGTAGTACATCCTAATGGGCTTTTAGTCACCTCAATATACCTGACACTTGTGGGCTTGTTCGCTTGTGCTTTTCTGAGCCAGCTATAACTGTGACTATGCTAAGTCACAAACCGACTCTACCATGTGCGAGGTGCTTGCTTCATGAGCTTTACCCCCCTCACACACGGGCTATCCTGTTGTATTGTGACAATATCAATGCAGTGTATCTTTTCTTTAATCCGGTGTAGCATACAAAACATATTGAGATTGACTTGCACTTTGAGTCTTTCACGTGCTCACTTCTTCGCAGTACGCCGACATCTTCACGAAGGGACTTTTGAGCTATGTGTTTTGTGATTTTCGTTCCAGTTTGAATGTTCATCTCAATAATGTTCCAACTGCGTGGGGGATGTTAGAGATATATTTTTAATACTATCTCCTTGGTCGGTTTCGTTAATTCTCTCTCCGTTCATTTTTATAAGTCAGTTATGAAGATAAGGATATATCGTGCCTATATGTACTCGTGTCCGTGATCAATCTAACCCAAAACTCCTTCTCATATCATAGTTGGTGATGGTTCTCCCCCCTATTACTGCCACTAGTTCCATCTACTTATCTTTTCCTAACAGTTTCTTTATTCTTAATAATGTTCTTGTCGGCCCTGAAGTTATCAAAAATCTTATTATCCTTCATTATTTTGCCCATGATAATGATGTTTCCATTGAGTTTGACAAACATGGTCTTGATGTGAAGGATTTCCAGTCCAAGAACGTGATCATCAAGTGCAATAACTTTGAGGATCTCTACCTAGTTCATCATGGAGAACTCCACTACACCCTCGATGTTCAAGAGTCCACCCTTTGGCATCGTCAACTTGGTCACCTCAGTGCCGAAGCCCTCACACGCCTAGCTCGTTCTTCTGTTATTCCACCATACAAAGAACTTTCAGTTTGCCACACTTGTCAGCTCGATCGTCATTGTCGTCTTCCTTTTCATACCCGTTTTACTAGAGCTACTTCCACATAATTAGCTTTTCGGGAAATTTCCAAATGAACAATTTCAACGAAATTTTTCCTTGTGATTTGTGGACCTCTCCTATGTCTAATGCCTCTGGATACAAGTATTACTTGGTTATTCTTGACGATCGCTCCCACTTTGTGTGGACATTCCCGCTTTGGGTTAAGTTGGACACTTTTCGCCCTTTGTCTAATTTCTTTTCTTGTGTCAAGACACGCTGCTCCAAGACCATCCGCAGTATACAGTGTGACAACAGTGGCGAATTCGACAAGACCACCTCCCACACCTTCTTCCTCGAGGGAATCGTGTTGTGCATGTCATGTCCCCACACTTCCCCTCAGAACGGCAAAGCGGAACGCATGATTCGTTCCATTAGCAACATCGTCCGCTCCCTCCTATTCTAGGCAAGCTTCGCTCCCTCCTTTTGGGTTGAGGCCCTTCACACCGCAACCTATCTCATCAACCGCCACCCTACCAGAACCCTACAGTTCCATACACCTTACTTTGCACTATATGGCATTCACCCATCCTACAACCATCTCCGTGTTTTCGGCTTCAAGTGTTACCCAAACCTTTTCATCACCGCCCTACATAAACTATCCCCTCAGTCTACCATGTGTGTTTTTCTTGGCTATCACTCTGACCACAAAGGGTATTAGTGTCTGGATCACGATTCTAATCGAGTTATTATCTCCTTTCATATGGTGTTTGATGAGAACTCTTTTCCATTTGCCAAGTCATCTACGGGACATGTGCTACTGACTTGAGTTTTCTGGATGATTTCCAGCTCCCTGTCGTCGCCCATCAGTCCTCCTCGGTGAGCTTCCGCACCGGCAGCCATTGCCACAACGTCGTCCGCATGCCAGGCCACCAATTCGGTCACCTCGCTAGGTCAACAGACGTCTCATGTCAGTTTCGCCGTCCCCCATGGCACCTGTATAGGCGGGCTTTCCTACCGGTTCGCTGCCCAGGACATCCTCCACAGCCTCATCGATGGGCCCACGCTACATCACCTGCCAGTCAGTTGATCTCTCCTGCTGGCAGCTGATCTAGGGCACAGAGTCCCGACAACCGGATTTCACTGGCTCCTTCAGCAACCCACATACCAGTGACCGCCGGGCTACCCCCCGCCATACCCATGTGCCCTCGCAGCACACATGTATCAGGCGGGTGACGACCAACATCGCTCCTTGGAGCTTCTCCAGCCATCAACTCTCATAATATGGCCACCCGTAGCAAGTCCAGCATACATCTTGTCACACCCCAAAATTCTCCCTTAGTTCTAAAATTCATCTCTGAAATTGCACAAAGAAATCACCAGGAATTAACTGTAGACCCCGTTTTTATAACAGAAATCAATCGTGTTCATAGTACCATTTCTCTGGATCGAGTAGTTTGGTACCCACGAATACATTGCTGAATCATCAGGTGCACGATACATCCCTCGACTTACACAAAATATTACAATATAGAGCCCGAAGGCAAAGTCTAGAACATAGGACCAAACGGTTTGGAATACAACCAAAAGCAGAAAATAGATAAGGCAACGAAGAGAAGGCAGCGGCATGCCATTGCCACAGGCAACGACCAGAGCTAAGACCTACTGGGCGCCATCATCCTCCACACCCTCTTGGTAGTATGCGTACGGGTCTTCAGGGTCTTCACTACCCACATCTGAATGTTTGTGCGTATAGCAAGGGTGAGTACCAACCATACTCAGCAAGCCACCATAACAACGTGCACATGATAGGGGATAATCAAGGAACGGCTATGGTTCTTTTGCATAAAGCCAGTTTTACAATTCTTTTCACAAGCCTAAGACCTAAGACTAATCAAGTTTTATTTTCATAGTTTAGTTAATCAGTGACGGTTCTATCCACTATCCATTGTGATCCCAAGGATAGCTTTCCACCACTGGATCGTCATGATTTTCTGGGTTCTACCCCTTCTCGTCTCCCGAGAAGTTGATCCACCAGTACATAAAAATCCTCATGCATGCACATCCCATCATTTTAAATTTTAGAGTCTAGCCAAGCGAAAAACTTGTCCCATCGCTCCATATCCGCGAGCACGACTATTCAATTAGATTGTTTTACTCACACTGTAGTGGATGTACACTTTACCCGTACTCCGTGACTTGCCCAACATATGAGCCGAAGTCCCAACACATGAGACGTGTCACGACAAAGCCTTTCAATAACCTCACTTTGGCAGTACCCGCTCCATAAACTTGAGCCCTCATGCACTCTAGCCGTACACAATTTCTAGCAGTGAGAGGAGTTCTGGCGCTCCTGGGAAGGGAAAGTCTCACGCATTCTTTAAGTTGTAACTAAATCCAATTTTAGTTCATCATTCCACATGTAGGCCTTCCGCCCATTCTCATATGTAAGAACCAATATGCAGGGATACTGTCTTCCCAACTTTATTAGTATATACATATATATTTTTTAATATCCATTTTATTTATAATTTAATATTATATATATATATATATTTCAAAAATAAAGTTTTGATCCAAAAGTAAATTTTTATCAATCTTAGCTTTTCCCAATTGCATATTTTTATAATTTTTATTTTTATTATTTATTTTGCAATTTCTTTTTCTTTTAGGGTTTCAAACCTTTTCGACCTTTTCGCCTTTTAGATAAATAATCTTTTATTTATAACATGCAACAAAACTCATGAATAAGAGGCAAATAATAACGAAAATATGCTATAATTCAAAAGTTTTTGTCGGTTCCGAATTTTAAATTTTCGATTTTTAAGTCTTCGATTTTTAGGGTGTTACACTAACTTAGAGTGAAACCCTCTTAATTAAATCCATTTAATAAATGGAATGTGCTTGGTAGAATTTTTCTTAAATTCCCCATGTCAAAATACATTAACATGATTTTTATTGAAATTTTCAAAGCAAGGGAAATAATTTTGAAAATTGAAATAGGATTATCGAATTAACTTCCTTTTGGAAATCCCTTTTCCTTTTTTCCCTCCGGTTGTGGGTCGTCCCGGCCCACTCTTTTCCGCGCGCGCCCCCCCTCTCCTCTCGCTGGACCGGCCCAAGGCCGCGCCCGCTACTCGCGCAAAGTCCGGCTTCCCTCCCTGTTGGTGGGAGACCGATAGATGGGTCCCACCTGTCAGCTTCGTCCTCGACCTTTGGTGGGCTGACGCAGGCTGACGTTAGCCCACACCTCCACATCTCCCGCACCATGCGTCACTCCTCCCTCTCTTCCTCGTGCGCAAAAAGCTGGAATGGTCGGATCCGAAGACCCCAGCCACCTGTTTCTCTCCCCGCACATCGTCGTCGTCATTTCCGACGTCCTCGGCCCACGTCCGGTGCCCCCATGCCCATAAAACGTTGCCCCGTGCGTCGGTCGTCCTTTTCCCCAATCCAATCGAAGCTCCGAGCTCTCACATGTGCCGTGTCGTTGCGCCACCGCATCCCCACAACTCCGGTCGTCAAATTCCGCCGCTCCGCTGCTCACCAAGACATGTCGCCGCCACCGCTAGCTTCGCAAGCTCGAGGAAAACCCCAGCCGCCGCTCAGTTTTCGCCTTGCACCACCGAAACCCCTTCCTCCTCGTGCACCGGTGAGTCCCACCATTGTTTTCCCCTTCGGCCGGCGTTTCCCGCCACCACAAGCGCTCTCCCTCTCTCCTTTCTCCTCCCTCACGTTCGCCATCCCGTGCAGAGCCTCGGCCGGTGTCCTCGCCTTGGTTCGCCGTCGCATTTCGTCGCCCGTCGTCTCCTCCCTTCGCATCGATGACCGTTGCCGTGGTGAGCCATTTCTCCCCTTTGTCCCCTCTTCTTTTCCTTGGTCGAGCAGTCTGTAGCTCCGACCGCTCGCGCCGCGCCCACGCGCCGCTCTCAAACAGCGTCGGTGACCATTTGGCCCGACGCGTCGCCACGGTGTCCCACCCGCCGGTGAGCCGTGCCTCCCCCTTTCCGCGCGCGTCGAATTCAGCCATGGGTGAATCTGGGCCGTCCGGGTGTCAATGCCACCTCGGCGCCGAGTTAGCGCCGGTCGCTCGCATGTCCATCGCGTGGGTTCTTCGTCGGTGCCACATGGTGCACGCGCGCACCCTCGCCCATGGACTTGGTCCACCTTGCGTCGTCCTCCTGCACGCCACCGCTAGGTGGGTCCTGCTTGTCGGCGCCGGCCTGACCATGCGCTAATGTCATCCCTAGGGTTGATTGCACAATAAATCATTTAATTTTTTTTGTTTTTATTAGTAAAAATAGTGAAACTTCTAAAATTCATCCAACTCCGTTTGAGTCCGTTCAAGTTGCAGATAACTCATAAAAATGCCTAGAATCCTTAAAAATAGTTTTGATGCTTGCTTAAGTAGTCTTATAGCCTGTTTTTGTTGTGCTTTGTTTGTTGCTTAGATTCTAGTACCTTCGATGTCCCCGTTTACTTTGAAGTAGTCGCAAAAGTCCCTCAAGAGCAAGAGCAAGGCAAGTCATGTATTTCTTTTGAGCATATTATACCTAATTACAAAGTATCTTGCATTTCTATTAAATTGCATTATTTCATAATATCATGTGGGATGGGACCTATAGTGTGCAGCCTAGCTTGATACCCTACGTCATTGATAACTTGGGATACAATATGACTAGATGTTGGGTTAGGAAATGCTTAGCCATGCTTAGTTCAACTAGCTCACTATGAAAAACATTATTACTAGCTTATGATGGCATTAATGATGATGGTCATGAACATGTGATACTATAGTATAAGCTCAACTAAAACATGATTAATGGTGGGCTATGAATGCATGATTTTGATAATCACACCCATGACAGTTAAGGATCGGTTCGCAGAAAACCCTAGAAAAACTAACATGTGTGTCATAAGCCAGCGTGGGCAACAGCTAGGCTTGTAGTGTAGCTTTTTTTGTCCAACGCACCCAGGCAAGGGTGGGTGTGATGGAGTTGCATGGACCAGGCAAGGTCTATGTGGCTTTCGGATTCACCTAGACACAAGAGGGAGCTGTCTACCCTCGTTTAAGGGTAGGGATGAAACCTGAAGTGTGGTGTCGCTTGATCAGGGAGGGTTATACAAAGGGTTCTGTCACAGACCCCTTTCCGGTATGCCATGGTGGCATGTGGCACACGGAAACATGTCGTGGGGCTGTATCTTATGGGTACAGATTTACACCTCTGATGAGAATAGAATTATTCGAATAGTCGTATGGTTATGGGCGATTGACCAGATTCATCGTGATTAGTCCCATTATTAATAAATTGACTTAATAGAACTGGTTTGAAATAGATGGATGGAATGAGTCTGTCTCAACATAGTGTAGCGTTAGACAAAGATGATTAATTTTGCTTAATTAAACATAACCTTTTTATTGATTTCAAGTATTGTCTTTAAAATGTTTACTTTATGCAAATAACCCCTAACCTTCCTTGGTATTACTTGCATCATATCTTCCTTTGGTATGGCTTTATGAGTACAGTAGGTAGTCCTCAGCTTTGCTTCCTTTTCCCCCACCTCAGAGATGGAGGATGGAGGAGCAGAAGATGGATTCGAGGATGAGTAGGTTTGTTGCTATCGTCGAGGATGCCCGTGGGGTGGAGTGGTCACGTTCCGAGCGCCAAGATGTAGTTTAGTTCGTTTACTTTTCCGTTGCATTTATCTAAGACTTTTATAATATTTCTAAGATGTGGATTCTATATATTTATTTATCGTTTGTGTACCCTGACTAGTTTTGAACAGAGATTTAATGCACATCTAGCTTCGAAAATTCCGGACAGAAATTTCTGTGCGTGATATCTTTCCACTGATCGACTGAATCTCCAAGTCTCTACCCTCTCGTTGATCCCGCGCAAGTACCGAGCTGCGTTGGCGGATCCCAATTGGCGAGCCGCCATGGACGACGAGTTTTCTGTCCTCCTCGCCAATAATACGTGGGATCTCGTCCTGCTTCCTCCCGATGCCAACATTGTCACAGGAAAGTGGATTTTTTGCCATAAGTTCAAAACTGATGGCACACTGGACACATACAATGTGGGATGGGTTTTGTGTAGCTTCACTCAATGTCCCAGAGTTAATTTTGATGAGACTTTCAGTCCAGTCATGAAGCCCGCCACAATTCGGGATGTTTATAGTCTTGCCGTCTCCCATGATAGCTACAGTACAAGCAGTAGACATTTTATTGTGTTTGTTGTAGCTGCTGCGGCTGTGCAGAGGTACCAATCTCTCCCGAACGATCCCCTATAACGAGCATGCTATAGAATAGAAATTTAGATTTATAGACACAAATGAATAAAATAGCTAGATGATAAACAACTCGATCTTACTGGATAATCTCTTATTGCATGCATGCATTACGTGGATCATAACAATGTGGCCCACCCATCATGGTCAAAGAAAAAAAATCCAAATTAAAACCCTTTGTTTCATTCCCACTAAACATGAGAACACTATATGTTCCATAGATTTCTCGTACAAAAGCAGCTAACTAATGTTCACCGGAGCAATGTCCTCAGGTGCGCATAACCCGCCGCCGTCATCAGCTGGCGCTTGCGAGCAGCCCGCCGTCGCCATATCCTCCGCCGGCGGCCGCTGGTCGTGGATGCCGGACATCAACGGCGGTGATGATGTCAGCACCGGGCCCATCGCGTCCTGGACCACACACTCGCACACAACAGTCAATGTTGTGTGTGAAAAAAAAGGAAAATAGTAGTGCCCAGTTTGTTAATGAAAAAAAGTTCAGCATTGTAAGCCGTTGTATCAAGAATGTGTCGGAGTAGATCGACGGTGCAGATTAATTTGGGTTTTTGAGACATTTCACCTCGTCATCGAGAGGGAACGGCGTGGGCGGGATGAGCGCGTTGAGGAACTCCGCTGATGTGTACGCCTGCCAGTCGTCGCTCTGGCCCTGCTGGTCCACGTGGCACATCCCCATCCCAGGGCCCACATTCTGATCCACGCCTGCGTCCCGCCGCATCGCGTCGTACATTGCCTGATCCCTGACAGAAAAAACGAAGCTCACATAGTAGTTTACTAGTCCAAATTAGGCTCGGCCTGGCTCATTCTAGAAGCTTTTCTTGTGAGGCCTATTTCTTACCTGAAGGACATGATGGAATCCGAAGGTCCGGCGAACATCGACGCCACCGACGACGTCGCCGGTGGCATCCCCTCGGAGACCCACGAGGCCACCTCGTCGCTCCCGAACCCGCCGCCGGCGATGTCCCCGTGCTGCTGCTGTTGCGGCAAGTACAGCTGCGCATGCACATAAATACGTTGAGATCGATAAGTTAGTTAAACATACATAACCTTACACTGTAATAAAATATGGCTGCAGCATATGTGGGGGTGGGGGTGTGCGTGGGTGCGTGTGGGGGTCAAAAATATAATTCGTCTTAAAAATATAAAATGTTTTAGATATAATTATATATTTATATTGTTAAAAACTTTATATTTTGAGACGTGTAGTAGGTTAATCATATACGTGATGCATGGTGGAAGTTGACGCCGTTACTTCGAACGAGCCCATGTGGCTGCACAGCAAATACCTCTGCAAAACACGTGTGACAACGCACGCGGTTAGTTCGCAGACGAAAATAATCTGGATCATTTCTTTTACCTGAAAATTAAGCTAGACCACTGTAAAAATTGTCATTGTTTGAAGATCGGGCCATTAATCCTCTGATCTGATATGATCATTCCGCGGATCCCTCGGTCACTAATTACAGCGCCGCCAATCTGCTGGTAATAATCGAGCGATCAAACACTTATGCTGATCTCACCTTCCTATCCTGGACGCGGCTGAGGATGCCGGCGATGAACTTCTCGCTGGCCTCGACGTCGTCCATGGATGCAAACCTGGCCGGGTCCGGCTCAAACATCCTGAAACCCAACGCCAGAAAACCATTGCAATTAGCATGGATCGCAATTAAGTTAATTAATCGAGAGTGAGACGATATTGTATTGACATTACTAAACCTCAGTTGCTCCTCTGTGAGCTGCATCTGGTGCTGGTATCTCCTGATCTCTTGCTGAAGCTCCTGAATGAGTGAGTGATCGGTTTAGTTTGGCAAAGCTTTGGATTCAGAGATATTTCAGAGCTCAATCAACAGTGGTATTCATGTGAGAAATGTTACCTCAATGTTGGAGTTAACCGGCGCCTTACTGCTCCTGGATCAGCAAGAGCACCGAGATTAAGAACAAACACGAGCATGGACGAGTGCCAAGTTCAGGCTAAAATCTCGTCGGAAACTGAAGCATAATGCAGATCGTTTGATTAACAGTGAATCGCGAGGCTCTACATACGTGTTAGTGAGATCCTCGGTCACGTCAGTCTCGCACTTGAGCTGAGTGAGCATGTTGATCAAATACTGCATCCATCACCACCCATCGACGAACACGTTGATGATGAGAGAAATTATACAGCAGAAACGATGTAGGAAAAAAAAGAGGAAAAAGCCCAGGCAATAGAACCATACCTCTCGGTTTTGGATAGTTCTGCATGCAGTAGGAATAATTGGCAACGGTTTCTTGATCAATATTGACAACTTCCTCATGAGTAAAACGGTATATATGTGCATCAAATGAAAAAAAAGAACCTTTTGCGTCGAAGAAATTTACGTACCCTCCTCTGTCACTATCGGGGAGATTGATGTACCTTGTGAGCACGTCCTCGATCCTACAAAGTCGCAAAAATTACATGATCAAATCTGCATGCTCGAATGCATGTGGTTAATTAATTAAATTTAATTACCTGCGGCGGCCGGAGAAGTGGCTGAGGCAGCCGGAGGGGGAGAACAGGAGGAGGGCGATGTCGATGTCGCAGAGGACGGACAGCTCATACGCCTTCTTGATCAGCCCGTTTCGCCGCTTCGAGAACGTCACCTGCCTGTTCGTGATGTTCTCGATCCTCTTGATCTGCAGCTTCACCCGTCCCATGGCCGCCGCCCGCCGCCCGCCGCCCGTTCCCGCCGGCGATTCAGCTCCCGTTCCGGCCGTCGATCGCCGCGGCGATGGGAGGAAACGGTTTGTACGGTTATGTACGTGGTCGGCAATCGATGTAGTGATAGGCGAGGAGGCTTTGTCGGGTTGGGGCCACTCGCTCGCTCGCTCGGCCGGACCGCGTCCATGGCGGCGGCGCGCGTGATCGATCCACGGTCACTGAGACGTGGGGCCATGCGGCATGGCGCGCGCGCCACGTCGCACACCAACCGACGCGACGCCGCAGGAAGGGACAAAAATGCTCAACGACGCGGCGCCGCGTGCGGGTGGGGAGCCGGCTCTGCTACTGCTCCCTTCTTTGTAGTAGTATATATGTTGGGCCGCCAATTACGTGAGAGGCCGGCCCATGTGTGTTGGGCCGAAACGGGATTGCCACCGACTTGCTGGCCCATATGAGTTGGCCAACAGGTCACGTGACGGGAACAGCCCAGTCGACTTCTCCTTCCACATTGTCCGCTCCATTCCTCACTTCGATCACCGCCGCGTCGTCGGGGAAACCCCAATTTTTTGCTTTTTGTCCAAATTTGCAAAGATTATCACAAATAGGCTCCTGTTGGTTTTAATTGTAGAAATGGACTCTAAGTTCAGCGCCAATAGTGATGGCGCCGAGCTTGAACTACTCGGCGCCAATACTATTGGCGCCGAGATATTTGCGCCACATAGGCGTAGAGTCAGGCGTGGCAACGTCGGCGCCAGTAGTGGCGCCGAGCTCGGCGCCACTACCGCTGGCACCGAGCTTCGCTTACAAGTGGGTCCCGTCTTCCTCGTCCAGCACATTTGGTCCAATCGCGCCGTCGCCGCACTGCCGTCGCTCGCCCACCGTGCACGACCCCGCCCCGCTGCTCGGCGCGGGCGCCACCGCCCGACGGCCCCGGTGGCGCGCCGGCGAGAACCTCTCCCCGGCCCGGCAACGCTGCCGCACTGCGTCCGCGCGCGCGCAGCCGCCACCGCCCGGCCGACGCCCGCTGAGCCGCAGACGCCGCCGGTCGCCGCGCCCCAAGCCGGCGCCCCCTCCGCCCGCGCCGACTTCCCTTCTCGGCTCCCGCCCACGCCGACTTCCCTTCTCGGCGAGGTAATTGAAAATTTTAATTGATTGAACATTGTATTTTTGAATATGCAATATAGCTGAAATTAAAATTTAGAATGTGCAAATGAAGAAATTCAATGCATTTAATTTAGAATACGCAATGTAGATAAAATTTGAAAATGCAATGTATGGTAAGTTAGAATATGAAATGTGGGTAAAATTTAAATATGGAATGTATCTAGTAGGTAAAATTTAGAAATGCAATGCATGTGATTTTAGAGTATGCAGTGTAGGAAAAAAATTAAAAGTGCAATGCACATAATTTTACAATATGCAATGTGGGTAAAATATAAATATACAATGTACGTGCATCTTGAATAGGTGAAATGTAAAATGTTGAACATGTAATTTATAAATTTTCCCATCTTTTTTTTGAATAAATGGTATCTTTTAATGGTAATAATTTTGATTAGTTTATGGGATTGGATTAGTTTACGCGAAGGTAGATCTCATAAAGAAATTGCATGATTGGATAATTTCGTACGGGCTAGAGTTTCTTGTTGAAAGTTTTTATGTTTTAAAAACTATAGTGGATTGGACAAATTGAGTACTATATAGCAATTATTTTGGACTGAACGAAATATATTTGTATTTTTTCCAAACTACTAGATGGACAACGTAGTGATCATATATCATGGAGGCACAGTGGCAAGAGATTGTTATGGATATATCAACTTTGTTGACATGCAAAGCGAGCTTGTTATATTTGATGAGAAACCAACATTTAGTGAGTTGCTTGGAAGGGCTCGGGAGGAGCTACATTGCCCTGGAGATGATTCCATCATAGTTGAGGGTGTACTTCACGTAGTATCTCCTTCCAACATCCTAAGGAGGCTGACCCTAATAGGTTGTGCAGATAAGTGGGAGAAGTATGTGAGATTGGTTATGAAGAGTCAACTCCCAAGCTTAGAGGTGGTTGTGTGTCGGGTGGTGGTTGATCCCATTTGTCATGAGTTTTCCCCATCGATGCCTGATCAGGCATACCTTGCCATAGATGTTCCAGAACCACTTCGGTTTGCGGAGGCTGCACGTACGGTTCTGGATGCTCAATCTGCCCCCAATGAGGTCGAAATTGTTGAGACAGATGGAGATGCTTGTCCGATGGATGGAAATGTGGTAAGTCCTCTTCAGGAGATCCCTTTGACACAGAATCATCCGAGTAAGTTTGAATATTGGATCGTTTCTCGTCATCATCCACCCTTCTTTTCAACCGCTAATATCTTACTTTCGTCATATTTATGCATATGTTGCAGGGGACATTCCTGACAATTTTGGTGGTCCTCTTTTTGATGCTCAACCGCATTGTGTTGAAAGATTCCAGGACTCTTCTTTTGGACTGTCTGAACTATTATGGACTTTACGGACTGTTATGAACTTCGTGGTATTTTCGTGTTGTCATGTGTATGGGATGTGGATGAATGTGGTACATATTTCGTGAATGTTATATGCTACATTGATATTTGTGTAAGCTTTGAGTACATAAACAGGGGAAATTCTGCCAAAATTTTCTGCTCGAAGTTTACAGGAGTATAGATTTAGACAACTGGGCAAGTTAGATAATTTCTAACATCAAAAATTCAGAAAAATATGAAGTGAGTCCCTCGATTTACTTCCAACAGCTTGAGTGAAATTGGAATGTATACTTCAATTACGATTGAATCAATCAAAACTGACAAAATAAAACACATAATATTGCTATCCACTTGTTGTGTCCTTCATACTCGCTCATGCTCTGCCACAATCAACTTTCGGCGTGGCATGTATTGTCACATCCTTCCATGTCGTTCGCTGCACGATACTCTTAAAAACGACAAAAAATCTTTCGGCGTGCGAGAGACGTGTACGATACATTGCTGTCAACTTTCGGCGCGTGAAGGATTCCCCACTCAACTTTGAGCGCGTGAAGGAATCCCCACTCACCTCCCTCCACTATATATTACTTCGATCCGAATACGAGCTCTTCAAATCTTCATTCTGTTTTCTACACTTACAAGTACAATGAGCTCTTCATATCGTCCTTTCGTTGAGCGTCTCCACTGGCGACTCCATCCTTTGAGTGGTTTGATTCTACCATGGTGTGAGTCGTGTGACCGTCCGTTATGCCATTGTGGGGATGCCTTCATACTTACATCGTCCCTCCTCACGGAAACCCGGGGAAGGCGATTTTTTCAATGCGCCAATATTGATCAAGTATGGCTTATCTGCAATACTTTCTGCTACAAAATATTCACATAGAAAACGCTAACTTTATCGTACATCATGTTAACACTTCATGCAGGCATATCATTGGGTCTGCAACTTCCTTGAGTGGATAGATATGGATAACCCACGAACCGATGGAACACGGTACTACCCACTAAGCGAAACAATGTCAGACTATCTTCGGCGGAAGGCTGAGTACCAACGTCGAGTTGGTGCTGAAGCTTTGGATTGGCCTATGGATCAACTAGCACTACCCACATGGCGGGAACGTCCAGAATGCCATTGTGGTATCCGTTGCCAGGTGGTAAGATTCATAAGACAAGCAACTAGAGGAAAAGATGTTTCGTGTGTCCTGAGATTATGGATGACGATTTTATCGTGAGTATCATTTTTTCTTGTTTAACCTATTCGCTTGTTCCATTTTCTAACCTCGAACATCCAAATGAACAAATAGGAGGATGTACGTCAGTGGACATACGAAGAGTGGATCGATACGGTTAGACCTGCTTCGATCGGTCGGACGGTAACACAACCTGAGTCGACCGAACAATTCTCAGGCATGGATGGAGTACGAATGTCGAGTCGAAATCGCAAGCTTAGATTGGAGGAATAACCCACTAGGTTTCCCTAATGGTCGGAGCGTCCCATGTGTGGTTGTAGGGATCATTGCAAGATGGCTACCTCCTTTGAATCACGAACATATGGACGGAGATATTTCATTTGCCCCAACTTAGACAACGACTTCGTTGTACGTCTTTCGTTTTATCAATCCCGCTAACGTCTTCCCTCTACTGGTTCTCTAACTGATTACATGTGTTTTTTTACCAAGGCATTCAAAGGAGGTGCGGATTCACTAGGTGGATCGACAATGTCATTCCCCAATATAACGGCCTAAAAGTAACTGAATGTGAAACACAAAAGGAGTACAACGCCGAGAAGGAAAGAGAAAATTGAAAACAAGCTGAACGCCCTAGAACGGTTCCGTAGGAAACCTGAGACTCGACTCGTCGGGTCCGATTAGTTTGTATCGTGTATGCATGGCATACATTCCACGGTTTAATTACGTGCAATAATTCTTATGAAATATATGTCATGTATTGTATCATTAATATATGATGAGTTATGTTTGTATTACTACCTAAGTTGTTCACCGTGTCAACTGCTTAAACAACAGAAATACGATAGCTCAAACTCAATTTTCCACGGTCCAATATGCTGATTCGTGAGGAAGGGCGAAGGGAAAACATTGGTGAGGGTTGAAGAGGAGACAGCTGAAGAGAAATGGGAGATCAGGAAGTGTGGACAGAGAGAAAGAAGATGGTCCACCTGTAAGCAGGCTCGGCGCCATGGCTTTTGGCGCCGATCTCGGCGTCAAGTCCTACGACGCCAAGCTCGGCACCATCCTTACTGGTGCCGACCTCGGCGCTAAGATAAATGGCGCCGAGGTCGCTACGTCAGCCTCGGCGCCTACGTGGCACAAATATCTCGGCGCCAATAGTATTGGCGCCGAGTAGTTCAAGCTCGGCGCCATCATTATTGACGCCGAGCTTAGGGTCCATTTCTACAATTAAAACTGTCAGGGGCCTATTTGTGATAATCTTTACAAATTGGGAAAAAAGCAAAAAAATCGGTCGGGGGAGCCGGGAGCTGCCGATCAGTGCTGTGCCATTGAGTTGGGCACACGGTTCACAAAACCGATTGGTTTCGGTTTTTGTGAAACCGTTAGGTCTCGATTTGTGAAAACCAGTATCGGTATCTGTCGGTTTCTGGACGACATTGGCCAAAAGTCATCGTTTTTAATCGGTTTGTTTTTGTAAAGCGGTGAGGAGCGGGTTTTTCACTTCAAAAACGAAAAGGTAAACCCTGGTTGGGCACTCCTGCCCTATTCTTCGGGTGGCACTTCCGCTATTGCTTGCACATGTGTTGTGTTGCACATAGATAACACTTGTCTCGTGAAGTTGGAGCCTTTGTGCTGCTTTACTACACAACAAACTTTTTATCAATGGCTACTTTGGGCTCCACCATTATCCTTTTCCGTGGTCTTAATAGCTTAGGTTAGTTATAGTGTCGTTGTAGCCATGGTTTTCGCTTAGTTTTTTTAATTAACTATCCATTGTAAAGTTTGATCATGTTTTTTTTAAAATGAGACGCCTTCTTTATGTAAAATGTTGGAAATAGCTCACCGTTCAAAAAAAACATCGATCTGTCACTCATCTTTTTTTGAAACGAAAACGCAGAAGATAGTATGTGTTTCATTGATATAGCAGAAAAAAATATAAGACTACGGCCCTGAGAGACCATAGGCAGGAAAAAAAGAAAAAACTCATCCGATTGGATTGGGACATCAACCCGAGCAAACACTCAACTCGAGCCTCAACAAAAACCTTAACAAAACCTACTCACACCACACGGCCGATAAATTGACGCCTTATACGACGACATCATCATACATACACACAACTAGCCGTGAAAACTTTACCGCAAAGCTCCAATTCAACTGGGCAATGGCGGAAGACAGGCCGCACTTCACCGAAAAGGTTCCCGCTACGCGGTACTCGTCGCGTGGTTGTGCCGCTGCATGCTAAACCCCACCCGACGGGATGAAAACCACCATATCCAGATTTCTTATAGGACTCAACGTGCGGGGGCCTCGCTACGTCCATCGTTGGACACCACCTCGCCGCTCGCGAGGGCCACGCCGCGCCCGCTACTGCACTCCTCTTCGCGAGAGCCATGCCACGTCCGCTACTGCACTCCTCTTCATGAGGGCCATGCCCGCTACTACACTCCTCATCACGGATTTGTTTCTATTATCGTCGTCATAGCGAAAGTGTAGTTGCCTAGCTTTCCCCGATCTCCATCGAACAACTGAGCCGCCGCAGAGAGTCGACTTGGCCTCGTTGCTTCACCCTCACGCTTAGCCTTCTCCGCCTAGCCATCAAATCAGAGAAGAAGTTTGCGCCATCTTTTGATGATGAACCGCACCGGATAGCTCAGCAAGGCTGAAATCATCCGCCATGATCCACTGTAAGCCTAGACATCGCACGATGTCGTTGCCGCAAATGCCGTCTACTGACGTAGTCCCACACCACACTGACAATTGCCAAGCAATGTCAGCCACCGCGGGCCGCTGCAAGCCGCTAGAAACTGACAGCCATGCCACAACCCCCAGCTGCCACCCAAACCTCGAAAGCCTCGTCAAGCCGTTGCATCCGCATCTCCGAATCTATCACCACCGGTGCAAGTGGCTGCCGGGTCCGATCGCGCAACTACTACTACTTTTTCTCTCTCTTTTTTTCTTTTTTTTCTTTTTTTCTGTTTTCCCTCCTTTTTTTCTCTTCCCCCTCTTTTTTCTTTTTTTCTTTTTCCTCGCTCTCTTTCCCTTTTTGTTTTTTTTTCCTTTTCTTCCCCCTCTCTCTCTTTGCAGCGCCTGCTACAGGCGCTTTGCTCCGGCATCGGCCTCATCGGCGATCACAGCCTTGCCGGGGCGCGACGCCGAAGCCTCCTCACGCCGTGCCAGCCGGCCACACCGTCCGCTGCCTCCTGCGCCACCAACGTCGGCTGTCCCACGGCGGCGTGTACCAGCGCCAGCCGGGCCAGTAGGCGGTGAGCTAAGGTCCGCAACTGGCTTAGCACGTTCCCCTCCGCCGCCTATGACGCCTTCGAGGTGCATGTCCGCGCCTCCGTCGCCACCATCGCCGTCTCGTCGCCGTCTACAACAAGCGGCTCCGCTACGTGCATCTGGCCGCTGAAAGAAGCCGCAGCCGGAGGAAACTACCACGATGAAGACGAAGATGGAACTATTGCAAGCGACGGCTTCCGCTTCCCCATCGTCTGAGGCGGCGCCACCATCGTCTGCCCCTGTTGCCCGCGGCTGCCACTCCTCTGCACCTCCTCCGCTGCCGTCCTCGCCGACGCCCACCTCGACCCGCCCTTCCTCCTCGTCGACCACCACGCGCGGAGAGGTTGATCCGGTGCACCCGCATGTCGCCGCCGCCGCCCGGGACGGTGATGCGCGCGTCAGCGAGGAATGCGACACATTCGGCGAGCGAGGTGGCCGGATCCGGGAAGGCGGTGCCGGATCTACCATCCTTCTGGCCAGATCTGCCGTCCACCCCCCACGGCGCCCGCCGCGGTCACCGCGACCGCCACGCCCGAAGTCACGGCCAAACCCGCCGCGCTCCGCCATGGCTGGTTGAGAGGGGGAGACGGCCATGGGCGTGCCTGCCGCGAAGCTTCTTCGTCTACCTACGGCGCTGCCCTCCCATGCGCCATCCCCGCTGCCATCTGCCGTCCCCGCCGCCAAAACCGACCGGAGAGCTTGGTCCAGGCTATCGAGGTCCCGCCGTCACCGCCACCGCAGTCACCCTGTAGTGACTCCCCTGGCCACCCGAGCTGCAGCCGGAGAGAGGCCCCGCCGCCGCCGTCCTTGCGGTCGCGCGGCTTTGCCCGGTGGCCGCTCGGGCGGCGGCGAGGCGGAGAAGGAGGAAGGAGGGGAGAGGGACGGCCGGCCATCGCCTCCTGAGCCGCCCCTGGGAAATTTTCAAATTTTTAGTTGGGAAATTTTTATCAATATATGCTTTGTTGTCACTCATCTTAGAAAATGGCTCTAGCGTAACGAGCTAGTCGCCTAGTCTGTCACCACGTGGGAGGCAGCTAACTGAACAAGCTCCAAGGGCAAGGGAGGTCGATAAGATCTCTCAATGGCATATAAATCGTCCATGTATAGGTGCTCTACACTCTGTTTTGGCCTTAGCATGCAATGTATCACGTGTTCATTGAGGTACATTGCAGCTATTTATAATGGAGAGACGAAAGCTAGCCGGCCGCTGCAATTATAGCCTGTGAGCTTGCCTTTCATTGTTGTCTCCTCGATTTGCACAGCGCTCCGGCGATCCCCTCGACCATCACCGGCGCTCTAGGTCTTCGCCGGCTGTGCCAGGCTGCACATTGAGTTCTTGAGGTGTGTTTTCTCAAGAAGTCCATTATTACTTGCAACCTCCGTGTATTAGTTCTTTGTAGGGTGTTTTGACTTTTGATCCATGGTAAGAGTTTTGAATTCTTGATTGATTCCAGAATCTCTCTCTTTTTTTTGCAGTAAAACTTAGTTCAAGAAAGAATTGCTCAACCTTGTCCGTTAATTGGGTACAAGCACATCCAGTCGACTGACGATCTGTTCCTGAGATTGTAATGGCTGCGGCGACATCTCACCATGCCATTGTGCATAGCCAATCTCACTGCTCGTTTGAGAAGAGAACAGGCAATGTGAATTTGGTTTCAGTTGGACAAAACTACGGAAGCAGGCGAAAATTTGGTTTGGTTTGTGCATCGATCTTACCAGAGTCTTCAGTGATGGAGCCGGTTCAGCTACCCTCCAATGGCAACAGTGGCCACACCCCCAAGAAATCAAGTAAAATTTCATACTTTTCTGTTGAATAAAGTAGCAGCCATGTATATTTGCACAGTGGTGATTCAGTAGTTTTTTTGTTTCATAGATATACAATTTCATATAGTCCATATTGTTGTTTTCTTGCAGGTGAAAGTTCTCTTATATTGATAAGGCATGGTGAATCATTGTGGAATGAGAAAAACCTGTTCACTGGCTGCGTTGATGTGCCCTTACACCCAAGGGCGTCGAGGAGGCTATCGAGGCAGGCAAAAGGATTTGCAATATCCCGATCGATGTGATATTTACCTCTTCGCTAATTCGTGCTCAGATGACTGCAATGCTTGCGATGATGCAGCATCGGAGGAAGAAGGTTGTGCATATTTCTTCTGTTAAATGCTTCTGCAATCCTCAATCCTCTTCTGACTAGTAAATCCGCTGTCCTAAGCGGTTATGTTGGATTATGAACTGGAGTATGTATTTACAGGTTCCAATCATTGTGCACGATGAGAGTGAGCAAGCACACCTGTGGAGTCAGGTATACAGTGATGAGACAAAGAAACAGTCAATTCCTGTCATAACAGCTTGGCAGTTGAATGAACGAATGTAAGAATTTCTTCCCCTATGTTGATTAATACTCTACTTCAATTAGATAATATTGTAATTATGTGGCAATTTCTAGGTATGGTGAGCTGCAAGGTCTTAATAAGCAGGAAACTGCAGATAGGTTTGGCAAGGAACAAGTTCATGAATGGCGTCGTAGCTATGATGTTCCACCCCCAAATGGTGAAAGTCTAGAGATGTGTGCAGAGAGAGCTGTTGCTTATTTCAAGGAACAGGTAAGGATATGCCGACGCTAACATGACCAACTATTCCCTCTGTTTCTTTTTATGAACTAACGTCAAACATCTTAGAATGGAGGGAGTAACTTTTTACTCTTCTCTGTTTATGTATGACGATGTGAGGGAAAAAACACTTTTTTACACTTTTTTTTTTAAAAAAATTGTCCTAGAATTGACAACTGCTCTTACAGTTTTCCATCTGACCTCTAAGTTGTTGCCACATAGGTTGTTCCTCAACTCACAGCTGGGAAGCATGTGATGATTGCTGCACATGGGAATTCGCTCCGTTCGATCATAATGCATCTGGACAAATTGACTTCTGAAGAGGTGATATATTCTTCTGCAATTGTATTTTCATTTCATCCACTTCCTTTTACTTTTTTTCTCTTAATGCTATTGTTTTGACTGAAACTCCTCATCTCTTCAGGTAATCAGCCTTGAGTTGTCGACAGGCATTCCTATGCTTTACATTTTCAAGGAAGGAAAGTTTATTAGACGGGGAAGCCCAGTTGGACCTTCTGAGACAAGCGTTTATGCTTATACCAGGGTAAAACTCCTCTTCTATTTTTGATCTTTTTGTTTATTGAACACATAAAAGCTTTGCACGTTAATATATTAAAAGTATAAGTCAGAAGTCAAAAACAAAGGACAAGTACAGGGGTGTAGAGCTGTCCTGTTAGCTGGAATCTGAATTCTCTCAAGTTCATGAACTCACATTACATAATTTCACTGTTTTAATCGTACAGCAAGTTGATTATAACATTGGCTCCATTATTCACATACAACACTGGCTCTAATATAATTGTATGAGTTGTGATTTTCTCTTTGGTACACATTGTTGAGCCACGCATAACCTGTGTTTGTATTAGATTCAGCTGATGATTTTTTTTTGGAAACTATATATAATATGTTTACCTAGCTATTGTTTAATTATAACGACGTTTGTTTTGAAACCACTCTTGGTTAACTTCTGACTTTCCGAGGGTCTTCTATTTCTGAGACGTGCATTTTCTTGACTGCAGAAATTGGCTCAGTACAGACAGAAGCTAGACAGCATGGTCCAGTAAAAAGGTCAGTAATAAGTTAGTAATGCAAAGCTTCAGCTCCCATCGAATTAATACTCCAATATGGTTAGGCAGCAAACATGTATTTTTTCCCTTTTTATGCCTCTTCGGGATTTATATTGTACAGTGAGTCAAACATTTGTTGAGTTCGTCTTTGTTCTTGTGAGAGATGGTTCAGGAAACTTTCGCTTCAGTATCATCTGAGGACTGATGAGGGCTGCAGTTATGTACAAGGGGGGAGCTCATAATAATGTGATAACTTTTTAACAATGAAATCGATGTAACCGATCTAGAATGGGGAAATGAAGCAGCATTTGCTGTGCTTGTATTTACTTAGATGAAGTCATGAAAGGGGATGATATACAATATACTTTCCAAACTTTGGTTTATGGTGTTCATAGACAGACTATTCCAACTATTCCAACTTAAACCGGCTGTAACATATCTTTCAGATGAGAAATAACACATTGATGCCAAAAAAATTCATATTTTTCACATGGAGCATTTGACAAGTTGCATTTTCAAGTTGAAAAAACTAGGGATCTGGGGATTTTAAATTGAAATATATGTGTTGGAATTGAATCTTTCATGTTATCCTTTCCCTAGAAGATGTTCAACGTCGGTAGTGAATGCTCCGGCCCATATATGCTCGCAATAAGGAATAAGTTTACTTGAGGTCCCTTAACTTGTCAACAAATTCGATTTTCGTTCTCCATCCAAAAAAAACAGATCAATGGGTCTCTAAACTTACCAAACTGGTGCAAAATTCGTTCGACGTGACATTTTAACCACGGTCAGCGTCGTTGACTCAGCGTCTTCCCGCAGCTCACTATGAACAACCTCGTCACGGTGCGCTCCGAGATCATCTGGGGCGGCGACGCCGACCCGCGGATGGCGCGCGAGCGGCGACACCGACCCATGGGTGCTTGTGCCAGGGAAGGAGATCACCATCTCGGCGTCCGAGCTGCCCAACTTCTTGCTTCGAGACGACCAACTCTCCATCTCCTAGGACCGGATCAAGGCGTCCCAGCTCGCTGGCTTCTGTGTCGCCGTCAACACCTTACTCGACCTAGAGCAAACGTACTTCCACGAGTTCAGTCGCGTCGACGCGCGCTGTGCCTACTTCGTCGGCCCGGTCAGCATGTAGTCGAACACCGCTGTGCACCGCGGCGGCGATGGCAACGACGAGTGCCTGAGGTGGCTGTCCACCAAGCCAAGCCGGTAGGTCCCCAACACGGCAACGCTCGCGCACATGGCTGTGCCTATCTCTCGGCGAGGCTGTTGACCTCGATCGCCGCATGGTCGTGCCTGTCTCGTCCATCATCGGCCATTCCCTCGAAGGCCTCACCTTGTGGACTCTCCATCCAAACATTTCACGTAATAGAACAAAAATATCCCCGGAATGGCAATGATGAGCATCCCTACCTGCGATCAATTTGGCTCCCAACCACCACCCTCACGCTATCAAACACCTGTGCAACAGAAACATGAGGCAAATCTTAACAGAAATAGATTAAACAAATCAAATGGCTTAAGCATGAGCTAGTTGGTTTCAATCTCAATTGACACTCACTGACACGGCGTTCTCGTCGGCCAAATACACTATGATATCAAAAAGAGAAACAGAAAAAATCGAGTCATGAGAGCATGGAGAAGAGTCGATGAGCCTCTAGATCGAGCATGAGCTGGTGAATTGGACGAGAAGCCCAGATCTGGGATCGGCGAGACTGAAGAGAAAGGTAAGGTTTTGGCGGGGGGATACGGACTGGGCAGGAAGCGCTGGTAGAGCCCGAGCAGCACAGCGAGCGGCACACCGACGGAGAGGAACATCACACCGTCTCTGAATCCCTCGCGGCGCTCTAGACCCACGAAGCTGCCATCCCCGCGCGAGGCCGACATGGCACTGGCCGCTGCCGTCGCGGAGGCCAGGTCCGAGGAGCCCTCGCCCACGACGTCCGAGGTGTGCTCCGGTGGATGTGCGGCTGCATGGACGCCACATTGCTCTGGTGCTTCATGGCGAGAAGGAGGTCGGCCTCGCCGTCACCACGTCAGCGACCTGCCCTGTCTCGTGCTCGATGTCCTCGGCGACTTCTTGGCCACGGAGGAAGGTGCCGGTGAGGACCAGTGCTAGGTGCTCGATATATTGCTGCACTCACTGTTTGATTTCGATGGTCGTAAGCCACCGGAGATAGGAGATACGTTGGTTGAGAGGGCGGCCACAGTTGCCAAGGATTGGTCAGAGAGGTATTGGATCAAGATGGAATTGTTGGCCCTACATAACCATGATGCGGAGATGACAGAAGCGCCTTTGATGGAGAACACAACAACAACAGAGAAGAAACATAGGTATGATGTAGATTTCCTGAGGAGGCTATTTGTTGATAATGGACGGAGGAGGGAACGACCATGCTGACTCAGCGGTCAAAATGTCACGTAGGACAAGTCAAAATACCACGTCGAATAAAACAAATCGTTATACTGATTTAGAACGAATTTTGCATCGGTTTTGTAAGTTTAGGGACCCGACTTATTCCTCACAATGAATTTTTAGCATTTTTAATTTTATTTTTTAAAGGATTTACAAAAATAATTTACGGTTTCGAAAATTTGCAATTCTAGTCGCCTCTCGTCCTGAGAGGGCGAGATTTTAAAAATGCCCTCTCAGAGGGCGTTTTTGCTGACGTGGCAGACGGCCGTTAGGCGTCGTCTCGCTGCATCGTTGGTTTTTGCAAAAGCCCTTCCTGCCCTCTGGAAGGGCAATTTTTAACTGTAGCCTTGGTTTTTTGCGGGCGGCCCCTTGGTGCTACGGTTAAAACGTCCTTCCAGGAGGACGAAAAGGGGCCGCCGCAAAAAAGGTCGACTACGAGTTAAAAATCACCCTTCCGGAGGGCGGGAAGGGCTTTTCTGCAAAAAGAACAACGACGCGGCGGCGACGCCCAACGGTCGTCGCCACGTAAACAAAACACCCTCCGGGAGGTGATTTTAAAATCGAGGCGGGAGGCGACTAATTTTGCAAATTTTCGAAACCAAAAATATTTTTGTAAATCTTTTAAAAATAAAATTAAAAATGCTAAAAATTCTCCTCACAATAATGATGCATAAATTCGACCCATCGTATGCACCTACATTCGGCCCATAAGGACGCGTCTGTGCGGAAAGTGCATATAAATTTGGTCCAAAAGTGCGTGAATTCGGCCTATAAGTGCAAGTAAATTCAACCCACATGAAATTAGAATTTTTAGCATTTATAATTTTTATTTTTTAAAGATTTATAAAACTAATTATTCGTTTCGAAAAATTACAGAAATAGTCTCCTCCCGCCCTTTGGGAGGGCGAGATTTAAAAAATGCCCTCCCAGAGGGCGTTTTATCCGACGTGGCGACGACAGTGCCGTCTCGCTGCGTGGGGAATATTTGCGGCGGCCTCCTTCCCGCCCTTCATAAGGGCATTTTTCCCTGTTCAAACAGGGCCGCCCAAAAAGGGCGCGTCTGGCTTTTTGCAAGCGGCCCCCTTCCCACCCTTAGTAAGGGCGTTTTTTGCCTATTCAAACAGGGAGCCGCCTGCAAAAAGGACGGCCGCCCTGGCTTTTTTGCGGCGGCCCTTTCCGCCCTTCCAGAGGGCGTTTTTGACCTTCCCGTCCTCCGAAGGGCTTTTTAGCCTGAGCAGTATATAAGCCGAGAGTCAAAGATTTTCTCCTCATTTGCGGCCTCCTAAATCCGTAAAAAGAAGAGAGAGGGGTGAGGAAGAGGAAGGAGCACAATGCTCTATTGGATTGCGTACTCCATCCGAGGTAAATGCAATATCCCGTCGTACTTTTTTGTTGTTAGTTAGTTTGTAAATACAATAATAGGGAAAATGAAATTTTTTAATATTTAAATAGTTATTGAATATTTAGTTTTAGATTTGTAAAACAGATGATTTAATTTAGATCAATTTAGATAATTTAATGGACATTAACATAGGTAGAATAGATAGATCAACTTAGATAATTTAATGGACATTAACATAGGTAGAATAGATAGATCAACTTAGGTAGAATATGTTTGGATCTATGTGTATATTATGTGAGTAGATGTTAAGCACTATGGATAATCGTACGTATAATTTTGTTGATAATCAGAATATGTGTAGATATAAAGTACGATTTAATTTAATTTAGTTTATAAAATTTGTCAAATTTAAATGAACGAGGTACGATTGGCGGTAGATGAAATGAACAAACCGATTCGGAATATTTTAAGATGTAGACCAGAGAACATATTGTTAAAGAAATTAACTTAGGCACAGAATCTCTAGGCAACATATTCGTAGTATGGAATAAACTCAGTTTTAATTTGTTTGTCAGGCACTATGGCAAGTAAGATCATATTTCAGATAGTTCATGGTGAAGGAACGTTAGATACGGTCCAGAAGGTGTAGATCTGTTAGAATTTAGGATGAAATCGAAGGGCATCGATAGGCCAGCCGAGAAAACATTTGAGTCAGTGTATAGTTGGTTGCTACGTGGATTTAAAGTGGATACAAGAGTGAACACAATGTCTCTATCCGTTGTAGTAAGTCGTGCAACAGAAGGATATTATTGGGAACTTATGCCTATAGATAACACTGAGTCGTGGAGACGTTATGTGGACATGGCACTTGAAAGGTCCTGGCCCCTTGTTATTTTTGTGGTACTGCACGAAATCGATAGCAGTAATACAATGCAAACAGAGTATGGTGAAGGTCGGAGCAATGAAGCAAGCTTGGAGGAGGTGATTGGCGTGGCGGACGAGGGGGAGAGAATCGAAGCAATTGTTGAAGAAATGGAGAGGGAGGATTCTGAAAATGAGCAGGCGGAGGGCGATGAATCATCGGACGAGGAAGAAGATGTCATGCCGTCGATTGGGAACAAGCCGATTTCTCTCG